>ML685839.1:6090185-6215674 GCA_007922175.1 Pelusios castaneus
AAATCTGTTAGTCTTTAAAAGTGCCACAGGACTCTGTTGTCTTTCTAAGGACATAGCTGGCCATCACACAGAGCGCTTGATTGGTGGCGCCGTTCACCACTTCATTAAGAGGAACGCTGGCTTCCTGCTTGGTTCTCAGCCAGAAGTGTGGTGGCTGCAATGGGTGTAAAGCTGAAATGGAGGGGAACACTTTAAATGGGGGGGGGGCTGGGGGGAATTCTCTCAATTTTTGATAGAGGGTCGTTTCTTCTCAGCATCCTTTCTAGACCAGCCTGGGATGCCGAGGGAAGAGGCAGTAAATCTGTAACCTCACTGAGGTGAAATGGAAGGACAGCAGCCTAGGCATTCTAACAACACAGCAATGAAATGATTGTCTGGGCCCATGTCTTATTGGGAGAGACATTCACAGCTCAATGAAACATGAAAAGTCCCTGAAAAACACTGTGTGGGACATTCACTCGAGGTTTCTCTAGGAGAGAAACATGAATTTCAAGCAGCTGGTTTGTCACATTGCCTGCGCACCAGGCAAGGGGATAACAAAGCTGGCAAAAAAAGCTAAAATGTTCTGTTAGCTTTTAGTGTCAAACTCAGTTGTGAAACTTTTCACAAACCTTACAAAGTGCCATGGAGCTTCTACCGAACAAAGAGCAGAATCCTAAGGCTAAAGGGTTTCTGAAAACAAAGTCTCCCAAAAGCCCAGGGTCCCGTGAGTATGGACTGGAGATGGAAACTGATATTTGACAATGTGCACTTTCCCAGACCTGCATCAAGAGTCAGTCCCCTTTCTGGGAATTCAAACTCAGTGAGGAGCAACAAATGGGGAGCCAGCAGCTCTGAAAGGCGGAGAACAAGGGCACCCGTGTATATGAGCAAACAGTGCTTCGGAACCACTCGGGTCCAGAACTCAGCCTCAGTGACATGGATATGTCTGCAAGCCACAGGCAATCCTCTTGTTTAAGTACAAATCATTTTGACAGGAGGTCCATTTTGTGAGAGACATGGACTCCATATGGGGATGCTGCATACGGTTTCACCAGGTGGTGCTAAGAAGAATTGGTTAGTAATAGCCATTCAGAGACTATTGCACTGCCAGGGATCACTGGAGTGTAGCAATACTCTCATGCGCCACCCACATATCCTCTGCAGCAAGGCCTGGGGGAAGGAGGGGTGCAGAGACCTGGCTGGGGAATCCCTGGCTGGCTGGCTCAGGATTCATAGTTCATAGGGCCAGACAGGGCCATTGTGATAAAAAATGCAGACTTCTTCCTGTCTGGCAAATGAAATCAGTTGCTAGTCTCCCATGTGACAGGCCCCGATGCACACAACCCTGCTAACAAGGAAGGAGCTAAACAAGCCGGGATCTGGCCCAGTTAGCTGAGTAGCTAGTGCTCTGCTCACACCCTGCATTTTACACCTCTTCTCTTTTTCATGTCTCAGAGCAAAAACAAAAATGAGCCATTTTCAGGCAAATGTCAATGGCCTGCCCTTTAAAGTGTCTGTCTGAATAGCAGATGCTTAAATAAACTTGCAATTAAAATCACATCCTTAAAGTAACCTACAGAATGTGAGCTTTGCTGCTCAAAACCACTAAAGGATACAACTACCTGAATAATATTCCAGTCATCCAGTTCATCATATTCCATATCAATTTTCCAGACCTCCAGTTTACCAATATCATTAACCGAAGGCAGCGGTTCTCAACCACTGTGTCGCCACACAATGTGTGTGTCATGGAGAGCTGGGGAGATGGCTGGATTCGGCCTGGGTAGGGGGTGGGTTGCTGTGTCCTGTAGGGTCACGCATGCCACCAAGCATGTTGCAACCTGCAAAAGGTCAAGAACCACTTACCTAAAGTGTCATAGCTACTCTCTTGGCTAACACACCAGGCATGGAACCAGGGACCTACAAGTACACGGTGCTACAGCCTGAGCTGAAGAGGCAAAGCCCATGGGTGGGTGCAGTAACAACTCAGATCAGCCATGAACTGGCACCACGGTGACTCTCTAACATAATTACCAACGTGTCACAGCAGCACATGCCCAACCCACTTCTTTTTGCCAGAAGACAGGATTTAAATTACTCATCTGGCACAACTAGATGAGACAAGGCAGAGAGCTGGCCATCACGACAACAGCTGCTCTGAATTTTTTATTCCCACAAGAAATTTTAGATGTAAACACAACAGCTTTCATTTCCAACACAATTAAAAAAAAAAAACAAAAAAAAAACAACACAGACGTCTTCACCAAAAACCACCAAACCAAATGATTTCAATGCAAAGCTGGAATATTTCAACGAGAAAACATCTGTTTTCTGCAGCAACCAGCACGTTCCACAGAAAATTGGGTCAGGTCAAAACAATGGCTATGTCTACACTGGCAAGTTAGTTCAAATTAAGAAGGCTTAATTCGAACTAACTAAAGCCATGGGTACACTAGACTTTAATTACTTCGAATTAAGGGCTTCCTTAATTCAAACTAACAAGTTTGCATAGGGTATTCAAATTAAAGAGTTAATTCAAACTAAGTAGTTCGAATTAACTAATGTAGCCATGTTAATTCAAACTTATTTCTTAGTTCGAACTAACCAGCCATTGAAATGAATGGGGATCACTAATTCAAACTAATTTTAGCAAATGTAGACATAGCCAATGATTTTCCATCTGGCACCAGTTTTGAGAGAGTTTTTGACAAGTTGTAGTAATGACCTTCATGAATGCACATCTCCTCTTTCAGCTTCCTAGCTGCCTCATGCCCACTGTCCCTCCCTTTTAAAACACCCAAGGAGCTACACTGCCACACAAGAGCAAGCACTCAGTACAGATAAGCTATTGCTGGGGCCTGGGACATCTGGGTAACAAAGGAGCAGAATCACTCAGCTGCTACTCTCTACTCCCCTTAGCTGCCACAAGTACACCTGCTTTTCCTAGTGGCTGCTGGTACAAAGAAAACTGGCAGATCTAGAGCAGTGGTTTGCAAACTGTTTTTCTTGGGACCCAGTTGAAAAAAAATCATTTATGCCCTCGACCCAACAATTACATCTTTGACCAACGCATTCCAATCTTTTGGTGGCAGCAGCAGGGGGTGGGGTCCCAACCTAAGTTCGAAAACCACTGATCTAGAGAACCAGCATAGATTTTCAGCCTTCATTCACTGCCAGGAGGTGATTATCGATCAAGACAACCAGAACTAGTGAAGGTTCAGTAACTTACGAGTAGAGCCCTGCAAATCCACGGCTATCCGCATCATACCTGCGAATATCCGCATTATATCCGCGGATATCCCCATCTGCAAATACAATGCGGCTATCCACAGACCATTTCTTGCAGATGCAGATTGGATACGGATCCACATATTTGTATCCATGCAGGGCTCTGCTTATGAGGCCTGAGGCCAAATTGACAGGGGTCAAGGGAAGCTGAGGTCTCCTGACATTACAAAGGTGTCCTGATGCAATCAACACTACCACTCATCACCCTATAAGGAGCAGGTCAGAATGAATTACTCCAGCTCAACGCTACGAAATCACCTGGCACAGAGCTGTTACCACTGCCATAAGTGACTGGCCTTCACTGCAGGCCAGATCAGCATTTGCAATCTCTTATTTGAAGTCAAATATTTTGGTGACCCCTTGACAGTGCCTGCAAAAGTAAGCGAAACTGGATCGACAATAGCCTGCTAAGCTGACAGAATGTGTGGGCATACCTGTGTTTTGGGGAGCTTGATAGAGACTTCTCAACCTTGAAGGGAAGGGTCTGATTTTTCTTTGGTTAGATTATAATAAAAGATTGCACCCCTTCCCCCACCCCTGGATTGTGGCCCACTGGTAGAGAAACACTGGGTGAGACAGAATAGCCTAACCAGGTTTGTGCTGGTGAGTCCTTCCAAAGCAATGGTAGTTCACATGTCCTGCAGAGCTCACCCATGAGTAAGGTGTGGTGGGGGCAGCTTCCTGCCTCAGTCAGGAAGGGGTGGAAGGGCTGCTTTGGGCTTACCCAGCCCAGCCCGCCGTACCTATAATGCTTTCCAGTCCTGAAGAAGGACAGGAGGCAGTCAGGAGCAAGCGGTGCTAGTGCAAAGAGCTTTCTGGCCTAGGAAACAGGGACTGTCTAATAGGCAGGCTGCTTGAGAGCATGGGAAACAGCAGGACCAGTTTTCCTCTCCCTGGGTTCAGCCTTGGTTGTCTGGACACCCCAGCGTGAAGGAGCCCAGACCTTCCTCCCAAGGGCTATCCATGCCTTTACCCGGCATGAGAGCAGGGGGATCCAGTCATTTTGGGAGGTCTGCAGAGGTATTTCATCTTTTTCTTTGAGGCTACTTCAGTGCCCTCAAGAGGTGCAACCGGAGGGCTGTATCCCAAGCCTGGAACCCAGCTGTCTGCTATGCTGACATCTGGAGAAGAACCCCCAGGACAAGAGAAGTGCCCCCCAATCCTCGAGAGATATAAGCTATCACCTAAAGGTTACCATCTAGCCCAGAGAATCTGACCATCCGAGAGGCTTTGCAACCTCAGCTCCCACCGACTTCACTACCGACTGGGGATGCCAAGAATCTTGCAGGACACACTCAGCACCGTTTGTTCCCACCCCCCTCAGACTCAGACCCAGTAAGTAGAACAATGGCTATGTCTACACTGGTGCCAGAGGTGTGATCCCCAGCATGAGCTGACATGCTAACATGAGCTCACTAAAAAGAGTGGCGTAGCTGTGGGAGCATGGACAGCAGCAAGGTTAGCTACTCCAAGTGTGTACCCCTGGGGGTCTGGACATAGATATGGGAACTAGCAGTGCCAGAGATGCTGCTGTGGCCCCTGACCTGAAGTGGTTTCCATCAAATGCAGGATTTATAGATTGGTTCAGTGGTTCTCAGTACCTCCACCAGACACATTGCTCCAGCACCCCTGGCTCTGGCTGGATTTGGACTCGGGGTAGCTAGCCCATGCTACTGTCGACATTGCTATTTGAACTGGGGTAGCTTGATAAGAGTTAGCACAAATGTTGTGTCTACTCAGCCTGGGAATCATACTCCCAGTTCCGCATTGAAGACCCGGCCCCCTGTGTAAGAAACAAAGCCCCATGCAGCACACTGGCTAGGAGGCTGTCACAGAGTTCTGTTTGGTCACAGTATCATATTACTTGTTCCCAGGGTGGAGGTACCCACAGTGTCAGAGGCAATAAAAGTCATTTTTAAAATATAGGACCCTGGGATGTGCCACAGTGGATCAGACCCAGATTCCATCTACCCTTGCGTCCTACCTCCTCTGACAGTAGCAAGGATCAGCTGCTCCAGAGGGAAGAGTCATCCCAAGCCTCCAATGAGAAGTTGGTTTATGACCTGAAGCAGGAAGGTTTAGGATTCTTCTGAACTTCTTTGGCTTTTTTGTTTTGTATTGACGACCCTTAGTACTGCATGGAGCAAAGAGCGCTGGAGCTGAACCATCGTGGTAGGTCAGTGGAGATGGAGAAGGCAGAAAGACACTAGAACAGCAACCCTTGAAAAGAAGGCTACTACACCAATTTTCTATAGGTGCTTTTACAGAAAGATGGCCTTGCTCTGCCTTACTTCCACCGAAACTCATAGCAAAAGGCCTGTTGATCTCACCAGGTGCAGGGCTGGACATTAGCAAAGCCCAGAGTAAAATCCTAGCCTCACTGAGTTTTAGTGAACTTCAGTGGGACGAGAATTTCACCAATAATCTTGATGGCTGAGACACTCAAGGCTACCTTAAAATTTGGATACACAGTTTGGTTAAAATAAAGGGCTATTGGGCATCCAAATCCCCTAGGCTGAACTGAAAATCTCAGGCTGAAAGTGTAACTAGCAGAGGGAACCTATTTCTTTTGATGAAGTTTTGCTGCTGGCTCGTCACTGTGAAAAAGTGAGCAAAAGAAGAGTGATTCATGTCAAAATACTTCGTCTCCACTGTGGCAAGCTGCTGGATTTTAAATCTACAGAATTTAGACAGCTGCTGGAGATGGAAATGGCTGAGCTTCACGGTTCTGCAATCCAACAGCTCCCTTGGAAATGTGTTGATTTTGCTGCACATATTTTCTGCTTGGTGGAAACTCACTAGCTAGAAAATGTGAAGCAAAGTTGAGTGATCAGAGGATCCTGACCCTCTGATCTTAAAACTCCCAAGTGTTAAACTCAGGAGATGACCCATTTGAGTCATATGAATTATTCAGAGTTATAGCACTATGTTATTCTGGATCAGCTGAAAGCACAAACCTTTTACTTGGTCTGGGTTTTTCCCTCTTCTTCAGGCTCTGCTTCAGCTTTCCACTGAGTGATGATGTTGTTATTCAAGGAGACATGTTGGCAACAAATAGGAAATGTGTCAGGATTTGTCTTCCTAACTCACTGTTCTTTATGTGTTTTGCTGCTGTGTGTATTACTTTGCGCAGAACTCTCACACGCATAATGGAATGTGCTCTTTTAGTGTGGTCAGTAAAATATAGCAGAACCTTCCTTCCAAATTGGTTTTTCCACTGTTTTGTCTCCATAAAGGAGTATTCTGAGTATGGTGAATGTTTAAACCTGCTCCAGACGGTTTTATGTAGGGGAGCACACAACGTGAAAGGTTTGTTTCAGCAAAATACTGAAGAATAGTGTGATTATTATGGCCAATGTTCAATTTAGAGAGTTCTAAAGGTCAAATTCAGCGGAGATATCTAGGGGTGTCAACTATACCTTGGTAACTGAGTGAGAGTCTCAGCTGGTATAATCTACATGTTGAAGGGACCAAATAAGTCCTCAGGACCAGCTGGTATTCACCCAAAAGCAGGGCTCAACAAAACCCAGGTGCCAGGTTGCCATGGCGCCTGGGAATTGCACCAGGGTGCCTAACTGCATTGTGGAACTTCAGGGGCAGAATGTTCCTGGTAACAACAAAGAAACACCCCACACGGGGGCCTTCAGTGGTACCCAGCTTTGCCCCACATGGCTGGCTAAAAGCATCTGTGACATGCAGTTTTTTGTTGCTGGTGGCAAGGGGTTTCTTCGCTCCATCCTGCCACCTAACATGGCAGCGGTAGTGGCAGTTATTGGCAGCAGGGGGATCCTCTAAAGTGCCGCACATGTAGGTGCCTACGTGAGCAGCACATTTTTCGAGGCCTGCCCAAGAGTTCTGAAGGAATTCTAATATAAAATTGCAGAACTATTTGTAACATATTTAAATCAGCCTCTGTACCAAATGACTGGAGGATAGTTAATGTGACACCAGTTTTTAAAAAAAGGCTCCAGAAACAATCCTGGCAATTACGGGCCAATAAGCCCAACTTCAATGTCAGGCAAATTAGTTGAAACTAGAGTAAATAACAGACTTATCAGACACAGATGAACATGATTCGATGAGGAGAGTAAACATTGCTTTTGTAAAGGGAAATCATACCTCAATCTGCTAGAATTCTTTGAGGGGATTCAATAAACACATGGACAAGGGTGATCCAATGAATATAATGTAGTTGAAATTTCAGAACCTCTTGGACAATGTCCTTCACTAAAGGCCCTTAAGAAAAGTAAGCGGTCATGGGATAAGACGGAAGGTCCTCTGATGGATCAGTAACTGGTTAAAAGACAGGAAACAAATGCTAGTGATAACTGATTAGTACTCAGAATGGAGATGGCAGTGTCTTCCAGGGATCTGTACTGGGACCAGAGCTATTCAACATAGTCATAAATTATCTGGAAAAAAGGGTGAGATGGCAAAATTTGCAGATGATAAAAAATTACCTAATACAGTGAAGTCCAAAGATTACTGCAAAGAGTTACAAAGGGATCATACAAAACTGGGTGACTGGGCAACAAAATGGCAGGTGAATTTCAAAGTTAAGAAATGCAGACATGCACAATGGAAAATATAATACAACTATTCATACAAAATGATGTGATCCAAATTAGCTGTTACCATTCAAGAAAGGTCTTGGAGTCACTTTGCAGCAGTGGACAGGCCTAGTCCTCTGACCACTTCCCCATGGTCATAGTCCAGCTCACTCTACACCAGCCACAGGTTAAAACAGTCTAGGGCCAGCAAGCCTGTCCCACTCCTGGCCACTAATTAAAACAGTCAATGGCCACAGTAGGCACACTGGGGGAGCGGGGAGGGACCTGGGCCCACCCTCTACACCAGGCTCCAGCCCAGGGACTCTATGTGCCTCCAGTAAGACCTTCCGCCTCCGTACAGTTTCTGCACTTCTGGGTGTCGACTCCCTGGGCCACTTCCCCACAGCCCCCAGTCGCACACTGCTCCTTCACCGGTCTGGATCCAGCCTCCATCCGCTCCCAGCCTTCAGACCACTGCTCCAGCCACTTGCCACTGTCTGCTCTCTTCAGGAGGTTCAGCTTCTCCAGGCTCCTTCTGCTGCACTGCACTCGGAGCTCTCCAGGGTCCTAGCCCTACAGCCTTCCAGTCCAGGAGAGACCTTCTCCCTGCAGCTCCCCAGGCAGACTGACCTCTCTACCCTGCTGCTCCTACCTTTATACTGGCAGCCTGGCCCTGATTGGCTGCTGCAGCTAAGGCCCTTTTTAATCCTGTAGGGGCCGTAGCAGTGTTACTACACTGCTATAGCAGGACACAGAGAACAAGAGAAAAAATATCATAATGCCACACTATAAATCCATGGTACACCCACACCTTAAATACTGCATGCAGTTCTAGTCACCCCATCTCAGTACAAATACATTAGAACTGGAAAAAGTACAGAGAAAGGCAACAAAATGATTAGCATTATGGAACAGCTTTTATATTAAGAGATTAAAAAGACTGGAACTTGTCAGCTTGGAAAAGAGACAACTAAGAGGGGATATATTAGAGATCTAGAAAATCATGAATTGTGTGGAGAAACTGAATAAGGAAACATTATTCACTCCTTCACATAACACAAGAACCAGGATCACCCAATGAAAATTAATAGACAGCAGGTTTAAAAACAAACAAAAAGAAGCATTTCTTCATGCAACACGTAGTCAATCTGTATAACTCCTTGCCAGGGGATGTTGTGAAAGCCAAAAGTATACCTGGGTTAAAAAAAGAACTAAATAAGTTCACGGAGAATATGTCCATCAATGGCTACTAGCCAAGATGGTCAAAGACAACCATAGGGGCCAAGATGGTGTTTCCTGGCAGATCACCAATGGAACATCTCAGGCATTGGCCCTCTTACAGCAGGCTTATCTGGCTATGTGGACTCTCTCCTCAGACCCTATCAACACTCCTAGCTATCTTTGAGACACCACCGACTTCCAGAGAAAAATTCAATCCATAGGTGATATATGCCATGATGTGCCAACAATGGGGACGACACCCCATGCTCTGGGTGTCTCTAAGCCTCTGACTGCCAGATGCAGGGACTGGATGACAAGAGATGGATCACTCATTGATTGCCTGGCACTAGCCACTGACAGTGGAAGACAAGATACTGGACTAGACCAACCATTGGTCTGACCCAGAATGGCCATTCCTATGTTATGTTCTAAATCAGGGGTCAGCAACCCCGGCACATGTGCCAAGTGTGGCATGTGAGCCTATTCAGAGTAGCATGTGCTACCCTCTGCAGTGCCACTGAAATTGTGGCTCCTGCCACTGAAAGCCACCCAGCCACCACTGAAAGAAGCTGCCCTGGGCAGTGTGTCTGGGAAAACATCGAGCCATTGCTGAAATAAGCTGCCCTGGACAGCTGCTGTTGGCATGCCTGTGGACACCCCTCTCCACCCACCGACGAAAACAGCCAGCTGGAGCAGCTTTTGGTGGTGGGGGGCACTCCAGCCATGGCCACCACCAAATTCACAGGTGCTTTTTTCAGTGGAAGGGGCTGCCGGCACCAGCTAAGGATCGAGGACGAGAGGTCAGCACAGAGATCAGCAAAGGTTTCCGACCCCTGAATCTAAATAAATAATCACTCTGAATTTGGCTCCCAGACTTTTCTTCCATTCCCCAAGAAAATCAGTTCATAAATTCCCCTTTTTCATTTCTATAGCTGTTAAGGCCAAAAGGGACCATTATGATCCATCCATGCCTAGAGTAGCTCACTTGAAAATGCCAAGATCAGAGAAGACTGCAAAAAGGAGAGCGGATTCTCCCAGAATTGGTGACTAACACTGCAGATAGATTCATCAACTAGTCACAAACAGTGCTCCTGATTCCCTCACACTGGTTATCAAGGAGTCCCCCCCCCAAAAAAAAATATACAGCCCCCTTTATTGCATTTCGGTCTCTGACTCCCAGTCAGCAGCTGGGTCCAGCAAAGAGATAAGTTATTCAAACTCTATTCCCTTTGCCAAAAAGATTCTCTACATTCCCAAAGGGTCAGCCACATTGCTAGATCAATAAAAGTTTGGGTCTTACCCAAAATACCATGCTGCCCACCATCCCTTAATAACTGAAACTAAAGGTTTATAATAAAAACAAAGGAACAAATGAGGAGATGTTAAATGGTCAAAGCAATCAGATACATACAAATGACTTTAAAGATCACCTATCTATATCTATATCTAATCAAACAAGGAGTCCTGTGCCACTTTTAGGCTATGTCTACACTAGGAAAAGTTAGGTTGACTTTGTTAAGTCGACTTAAAGTCAACCTTATTAAGTCGACTTAACAAAGTGGCGTCTATGGACGTGGCCTACGTCCACTTTGTTAAGTCGACCTAACTGCCCTTAGGTTGACTTAACAAAGTGGACTTAAGCATCCACACTGGGCTTAGGTTGACCTAAAGAAGGGTTAGGTCGACCTACCCGGCAGTTCTTAGTAAGTCGACTTAAGCTTTCATTAGGTCAACTTAAGGAATTTCTTAAGTTGACCTAATGAAAGTCTGGTGTAGACGCGGCTTTGTTTAAGTCGACTTAAGCCTCCTTAAGTCGACTTAATTTGCAAGTGTAGATGTAACCTTCAGGTGGGCTAAAATTAATTAAATTGCCCTTCTCCAGTGCCCCACAGAAATCAATCCCAGTCCCTGTGGGGAAAGCAGCTGGAGACCCAGGATCCAGTCTGTACAGGACTCACGGCGAAGCTTGCTCAGAGCTACACTCACACATTAAAATACTACTAAAAACAAACATAACAATGAACTTTATTAACTACTAACTAAATGAACCTTATCCTAAGAAAACAAACTACAATTAACCAAGAACAATCCCTTGCATGAAAGATACCCAAGAGTCCCAAAGTCTGTGTGGAGTTCACCCAACTCTCAGCTACAGTCTCTGTTCCAGTGTGGAAGCTTGAGTGGCAAGAAATAGCTGTCCTCTTCTTTCTTTGCTGGGATCCTCTGTAGCATTACATGCAGGCTTTCTCTTGTCCTTTGCAACCAGCCCTCAGTCCCATATGCATGTCTGCAAGGTCTGTCGCAAATGACTCCTTTACATGGAGAAAACATCTTGTTCACTCCTGGCTCAGCTCCTCTCCAGAACACTGAGCACATGGTCTCCCCTCAAGGCAGCTCCTGCCTGCTGTCTGCTCAGGCTGCTGCTCTCCAGTCATCTGACTGACAACATCTCACCACACCAGCAGGGTACACTGTGGAGCATGCTCAAATTGCTACCACTCCCTGCTTCTGGAAGTTTCCAGTTGTGGGTAGCTAATCTGCCCAACAACAGTAACCCACCCTCAGCAGGTCTCTCAGAGATAGCCTTTTCAGGCATATGGGTTACATAGACATAGCCTTAAAGACTAACAGTTGAAGTGGGATTTTCTCCCACAAAAGTTCATGCAACAAATAAATGAATTAGTTAGTCTTTAAAAGTGCCACAGGACTCCTTGTTTGTTTTGTTGAACTAAACTAACACAGCTACCCCTTTGGACTATATCTATATCAGAGTCTTAGCAGAATTGTGGAGTTTGCAGGCTTTTACAGTCACTCCTGGATGGGTCTCGGACCTTTGTTTCACAGCTTCAGTTGTAGATGAGTTGATCCAGAGGTAGGAAGGAAGGTTCATGGCTCTCCTCTGTGCATTAACAGGTTTGTTTGATTTTGCCCAGCGTGTAAACTGAGACATCATCCCGATGGCAAAAAGAGACCTTTCTGGATGGCTGTGTCACCACTGCCCTCTTCTGGATGGTCTGGCAGACTTACCCAATTGCATGTCTCTCACTATAGCTGTGCAAAATGTTCGAACTGCTCAGAGAAGTGTCAACAGAAGGAGAGTCCATCGGGGACCTGAGTGCAGAGACATAACTTTTGCTGCAGCACCACCCATTCAGGGCGGTGCTCTTGTGCAGAGAGATGGCATCCCTTGAAAAGTCCTAACAGCCACTTTGCTATGAAAGCCAGAAAAATTCACCTTTGGGAGGGTTCAGAGGGACCCCCCCATTCCACAGTAAAACTTAATTTCCTTAGTGCAGAAGTGCTCAAAATCAAAAGGAAAATCCTTCCTACAACTACTTCCGCCCCTTTTAAACCATTCCACAGGCTCCTATATAGAAAAAAACTACCCATCTCCTTCCCTAGCCCATTCCTTATTGTGTATCCCTCTATCACATCCCCTCTTCTTCATCACCTCACTAAAGTAAATGATCCTAGTCCTCCACAGGGCCTGGGAAGACTTCCCTGACACAAAGAAAGTGATGTTACTAATGGCCAAGTATCACAGATCCTAGGGAGCGTCCCTTCCTGGCCAGCTGCTAGGGCTGCTGTGAGGGGAACCCAAGCCTCTGTGCTCTGGATACCTGAGGGCTTTCAAGCCACTGCCACAATCTTGGGGTCCTTAGGCAGGCTCTTGTGCCCATGCCTATCTGGAGCCCCTCTCCAAGTACTGTCCAATCACCTTGCCTCTGTGAGTGTAGCGCTGTCCCTACCGATCCCCGGGGCTTAAACACACCCCTCTCCCAGAGCTCCAACCAACCCGTATGAGGCTGTGGGATACGATCTAACTCTCTCTGTGGTAACAGGGAGGATGTGGGCTCTCAGCCTAGGTTCCCTCTGGCTCCAGCACACACCATGCTCTTTTCTGAGCACATGAAGCAGAGGAGAGCGCAGATCCTACCAAATGGTACCCCATCCCTTTCTGTCTGTCTCACCCTTGGCTAGGGAGTCCCTGGGGTACCACGTGGGACTAGGAAGACAGGCAAGCTGGTGTCCCCTGCCCCATGCAGCTGTTATGTAGGGAGTGATCTTTCATGGACGGGAGTAAAATGGATCCTGAACTAATCAGATTCTGGCCCTTTTAAAACTTTCAGCCTCCCTGACTCCAGACCATGCAATGGGCATGTGGCCATTCAAATGATTCTAGAGGAATCAGGCCAAGGCCTGCCAGGAGCATGTAAAGGGTCCCAGTGTTTTGTGGGGATTTTTTGGTTTGATTTCTGTTCCCCTTTTTTCTTTTTTTATTGTTTACTGCCCCCAAACAGTGGATCTGGGACCCCCTGTATGGACCCTAATGTATTCAGGGCATCACTCAGTGCCCCATAGATTTAATGAATATGCAAACAAGGGAGGTGTTTTAAGGAGGCTATTGTAGAGAAGCAGAAAAAGGTGATTTGCTCTGGGGGACTGGAGGGGACAAAGTGTGACAATGGAGTTAATGTGGCTGATGCATGCAGAGGTGTTCAAAACTGATTTCAGCAGGTAAATCAGTATGTCTTTCATCCCAGGTGCTGCCCACTTATGGAGTCTTGTCAGAGAAGCTGCTGCAACAGTTGTTCCCCAAGTTCTTCTCTTTTATGGACTCATTCAAAGACTGTATCTACCTTGTTTTCCACTTCCCCTAGTTACTGGGATGTGCTGAAAAAGCATATTAGCATTACAGAAACTGCCAAAGCACCACAGGATAGACTGCAGGAACCAAGACCCCGTCCACTACGAAATCAAGTTGAGGGTGTTCTTGATACTTTCAACAAAATCAAAACTTCACAGAAGTTTAAGTTGGGAGCTGATTGCTTGCAAACACACATTTTAGAGCTTGCGTTAGTTGTCTTGGCCAAGAGGTGATATACAATGAAAAATTATCATTGAAAAGAAAAAATGACTGAGTCCAGAGCTTCACATTCAAATGGCTCGTGGTTTACTTGGTGGCTTTTGTTATGTTTTATTGGGATTGTGAACCACTGGGTTTGTTGCAGATAAGGAAGCTGCTAGTCCTTAGGCTAAAACGTAGGAGTATCCGCTAAGTTCAAAGAGAAAAGATTATGACAAAGGGAAGTATGCCAAGGGTCGGGAACCTGGAAAGGGTGAGAGGTTATCAGACCTTGAAAAAGTTGTTTAATGCAAGGTTTTCAACCCCATCTTATACATAATATGGCCACAGTTGGACAAGAGAAGGCATAAGCATGATGGAAGTGGAGAAAATTTTGCTTTTTTAATTGTCAAAAAATTGAAGAGTCTTAGCAGGGAAGACCTTAAGCTTGCTTAAGTCGACTTAATTTACCTGCATCTACACTACAGTTTCCTTAAGTCGACTTAAGCAACTTGCTTAAGTCAACTTAAGGAAAATAAAGTCGACTTAATGAAAATTAAGTTGACTTTATTACACGTAGTTTTAATTCCACTTAGGGCTTAAGTCGACTCCCTAGAGTTGACTTAAGCCAGTGTAGACGTGGGGTAGCCCTAAGTCGACTTAGGGCTACCCCAGGACTGCACCAATGCCCTCCCTGTTGGTGGTGAGCACAGGGGGAGCCTGGCATGCCCCCCCAAAGGGCCGGGCAGAGCCCTGCCCACCCTGCCCCTATGTCCTGCCAGGGTCCCTGTCCCCCTTTGCCCCATTGTACCTATGTACAATGGGGCAAAGGCTGAGCCCCCTGGCACTGGGCAAGGGGTGCCACCCCTGCCCCCGTGGACCTACTCTAGGTCCCCCTAAGCCCCTAGAAGTTGACCTAGGCGTCCAGTTTGGACGCTCTAGGTCAACTTTGCAAGTTCCCCCCAAAGTCGACTTAAAATTTAAGTGTAGACTCACTAAGTCGACTTAGTTAAGTCGACTTAAATTTCCAAGTGTAGACATAGCTAAAGAGCCACACTTGAAAAGTAACAAGCGGCTTCCCTGGGGATTTAAACATGGAGTTTTGAGAATGAAATGGAGCTCTTCACCAATGTTTTCAAGCATTTATTTAAGGATGACTTGGAAAAGAAGGCACTCACTCACATATCTCTTCTGATACATTCAAAAAAGGCCTTTAGATCTGAGTGTAACCCTTCTGCCAGGCCAAGCTAGTGGCAGCAGAGCGCTGGGTTCTATATCTAGGGGTTCCCAAATAATGTTACTACACCAATTGGCTCAAGCCCCCACCCAGTCTCCTGGGACATTACACATTACTCCCTGGGCACCCTAGAAGGGCAATACTTCCCTTCTCGCAAGCGCAAGTCTGAGTGGAGCACATAAGACTTTTAATAGAAACTATATAGAGGCAATATCAAAAGCAGCACTGATTGGGATACAGTGCAAAGCAGGATTCCCACAAAACCTAATAGACCAAACTCATTCCACCCCCAGTGTACATAGAGTGAGTTCTTCACTTCTTCATGACCCCACGTACTGACCATCGGAGTTTTATTGTCCACCTCTAAACGGGGGGGGGAGGGACCCTCAGCTCTCTCCTCCAATTATCTTCTGCCACCTCTGGGTCCGATCACACCACCCACTGGCCACTCACACCATCTGCTGGCACTGCCTGCTGGCCACGCCCACCATCTGCTGGCACCACCTGCTGGTCACACCCCACCATCTGCTGGCACTGCCCACTGGCTCTGCCTGCTAGCCACTGGCTCCACCTGCTGGTCTCACCCACCAGCCACACAGCTTGCAAGATGCTTTTTCTGCTGGACCTCAGTCAGCTTTTTAATGAATTCAGCTCTTAGAGAAGTTTTCACTTCTCTGGTGATTTCAGCTCAATCAAAATAACAAAAGAGACTCCTAAGGCACAGCTCCAGCAGAGCTAGTGCTCACACCCCTCCCCACTTAGTTTTACAATCCTGAAAACTAGGGTTGCTCACTTCTCCACGTTCTCTGTTGCTAATGGTGACTTTTCCATCAGCTTCTCGTTATAACAGATATACGATCAAAGGGTGCATCTACACTGGCAACTTAGGTCAACTTAAGGATGCTTAAGTTGACCTAAACAAAGCCACGTCCACACATGGCTTTCATTAAGTCGACTTAAGTGCTTCCTTAAGTTGACTTAATAACTACCACTCTTTAGTCAACTTAATGCCTAAATCAATTCCTTAAGTCGACCTAAAACCAGTGTAGATGCCCTAAGTTGACTTAATTCCTAAGTTGACCTAGGGCTGGGGACAAGGAAGCGCAGCTCCCCCCAGGGAAAAGGGAGCTGCCGGTGGCATCCTTATCCCTGCGGGGAGCCCCATGCAGGGCTCCCTTCTTGACAGGGAGCTGGGCAAGAAGGGAGCTGAAGCTCCCGGGGAGAAGGGAGCCGGGGCTCTCTTTTTGTTTGGGAGCCATGGCTCCCTTCTTGTGGGGAGCCAGGCAAGAAGGGTGCCATGGCTCCTCAGAACAAGGCAGTTCCCTTCAGGGCCGCGACACTCCATCAACCGAGCCAGTTGACTTAAAAGTCTAGTGTAAACTCTCTAAGTCAACTTAACAAGGTCAACTTTAAGTTGACTTAAGTCAACCTTGCTAAGTCGACTTAAAACAGTTAACTTAGCTTTGTAAGTGTAGACATAGCCAAAGGGTAGCATTTCATGAAAAGACAATATTTCATTTCCCCCCTTCTGTTAAAACACCAGATTCAGAGGATTTGAATCAGCCACACATGCCATTTCCCATCATGCCTAGCCTCTGGGTGAAATTATGCTAAGTATCATGCAAAAACAAAGCCCAGGCAAATCAGTTGCCCCGCTCCCTGCTTAGCTGCTAAGCAAGAGAGGTGCTCAGATTCTTAACCTTGCTTCCCCAAGTTTCCCTAACACAGAAACAGTACTGAGTATTTTTTCTGTCTTCCTGAAACCGTGGCAGCTAATGAAATGAGTTTCAGCATGCTAAAATTAATCAAGAGCTAGCCAAGAGCATCCATGGGGCAGGAAAGGTTAAGCAATCTGGCAGTTATTGCTAAACAGAACTTAGAAGCAAGGTGCATAGAGTGGGATGAGCTGATTAATGAGATTGCTTCAAAGGAAGGTGCCTTTGTAAAAGCAGTTAGAAGTGATTGCGAGGGAAGACTGTGGTGATATGGAGTGGGTAGGGCAGCTTTGAATCTTTGGATCAAGCCCAGAAAACCCTCAATACTGCTCTAGATCTCCTTGCATGCTTCCTCACATGAGCACAAATGCCTGGCCACATGACTTCATTGTCAACGGTACCTCCCATGGCTAAACTACTATTTCTGAGCAAGGATCAGTCTTTTGTCTCAGGGGAACAGATTTCCAACCACTGGGAACTTAAGAGTCAACTGTCCTCTACTGTTCTTTTCCCCCCAACTTTAGAAATGAAGTTTGCAGCATGCCTGACACAGACACTTAGGGTTCATAATCTCATGCAGAATTCATAAATAGTATGGACATATTTCCAGTTCATCATAGCAAATGCCACCTGAGAGGGCTAGAAACACAGCTGCAGTAACCTACGATGCAGCCTCCAAATGGAGCTACCCACCCTCCTGTTATCCTGCTCACTGCATAGAGGACATTACAGCACGGGCAATCCTGACCTGAGAGTTCCTTTCAGATGATCCATCAGCAGAGGGGCCTTGGTTCCTAGCCTGACAGTAAACTATTCCATTTACCAAGAAGAAAATCACAGAGGATAGCTTAGGCAAACAAATGGCTGGAAAGACGTGTGCATTAGGCTGAAGGAATGGGCATTAGGCAGTGACATTTAAATGTTAGCCCATGGCACTGGTTGTTGAAGTCTGTGGAAATCTGCACTTGTATGAATTTCATTCAACCAAGGGTGTCATCCATCCGGAGTCCAAGGGTCATTCTCATCTCAGGCTGATAGTGTTTGAAATTAGAATTGCCATATATGCTCTCATTAAGAGTTAATTAAATCATTTTAAAATACCAATCAATTATCACACACCCATATTATCGTGGGCTAGCAGCATTGTGGCATAACTAAATAAAGGCTCTTTCTATATCTAATATTCATTTTATGAACCTTTGGAACTACCTTATTAAATCTCAATCAGTGGATGTGTTAACTTTAAATGAACCATTCCTCAAGATGTCTGCTCTTCTACGCCTGCTTCTATTTCACTCTCTTGCTGTTATTTAACCTTTTTCTCTTTCATGACAGGCAAATATTTTCATTTGAAATTGGTTGTGGTGCTGGACAAGAGATCAAAACAAACGTCCTTTCTCCAGAGCTGTCCCAAAATAGTAGCCTGTAGTTTTCAGAGAGGCTGAATTCACAGCCTTATTGAGAATGTGTCTCTAAGGCTATGTCTACACTTGTAACTTTAAGTCGACTTTAGCTAAGTCAACTTAGCATGTCCACACAAATTTAAAGTCAACTTAGGGGGGAACTTACAAAGTCGACCTAGAGCATCCACACTGGACACCTAGGTCGACTTGTAGGGGGTAGGGGGACCTTGGGCAGGTCCACGGTGGCAGGCGGGGTACCCCTTGCCCAGTGACAGGGGGCTCAGCCTTTGCCCCATTGTACCTGGGTACAATGGGGCAAAGGGACAGGGACCCTGGCAGGGCATAGGGGCAGGGTGGGCATGCCAGGCCCTCCCTGTGCCCCCCTCCCCCAGGCAGGGAGGGCAGCGGGGGAGTCCTGGAGAGCCCTAAGTCGACTTAGGGGACAGTCTACACTGGGCTTAAGTCGACTTTAGGAAGTCGACTTAAGCCTAAAGTCAAAATAAAATGAGGTTTAATAAAGTCGACTTAATTTTCATTAAGTCGGCTTTATTTTCCTTAAGTTGACTTAAGCCAGCTGCTTAAGTTGACTTAAGGAAAGTGTAGTGTAGACGCAGAGTAAATTAAGTCGACTTAAGGAAGCTTAAATCGACTTAATTTACAAAGTGTAGATGCACCCTAAGAGTTTACCTGAACGACAAAAATGCCCCATCACTGATAATGGACACAGATGAATTGGTGCTGAATGTTTTGCACACATCTTTGCCTGCAGTTCAACTATGAGTAGCAGCAGTTCAACTGGCACACCAGCACTAGAGACAAACCCATACTGAGAGCTAGTCTTCACTGATGGTGGTAAAATCGCTGCTGTCAGGTCAACTGATCAGGTCTGTGAAAACCCACTCAGTTGATCAAGAAGTCAACCTCTAAAGACCACCCCAGTAAATAGCATAGCAGTAAGTCAAAGGGAAGGCCCTCCCTTCAACTCACCGTGGAGACATTCTAGGTGTGGAGATGTCAGAGGGAGTTGCACAAGTTATTTTAGGAGTCCTGTGGCACTTTTAAAGACTAACAAATGTATTTATTGCATGAGATTTTGTGGGAGAAAATCCCACTTTTTGCTGAACTAGACTAACATGGTTCCCCCTTTGGAAGTTATTTTAGGTAACTTGCTTATCTTTCTTTGACTGCCACCAGAAACAGTAGGCAATAGAGACCTGCCATGAAGGATAAAATAGGATGACGGAAAGGAAAGCTTACTGCAGTGAGATCACTCAGCTACTTACTTCAGCTGTGTGGCATAGCCAGGCAGTTTAATTGTACATTTGCTGTATTCACCTTACTGAGAAGCCAGAATAAGCAAGGTGTTCCAGTCATCATTGGAAGGGGAAAAAATATTAACCTAACTACAACTCCCATGATGCAATGCAGTCTTTCCTCTGACAGTGGCTTAGTGCATCATGGGAGATATAGTCTGGTCAGAGACCCTGGTCTCTAAGAGAGAATGGGAGTACTAGGCGTCCAAACTACAGCTCCCACGAGGGACTGGATCACTATTGGGAAATATAGTTTAATGTTGAACTGGCTTGAAACAAACCATATTTCCATTTCCAAATTGCAATTTTCCAGATCTTTCATTCTGTGAAAAATTTTGATATTTCAACTTTTCATCTGATTCATGGCAGAAACGTATGTTAAAACAGAAGAATTGCCTGTTGGGCAAAATTTCAATATTCACTCAGCTGTATTAGGCCCCTAGCATCAAGCTAGAGCTGGCTAAAAATGGTGGGGGAGTGGGGGGGAGGGGAACTCTGTGAAAAATGTGTCATTTGTCACTGAAATTTTGAACATTTTCTTCCAGCACTAAATTAGGCTCCCAAGCCCATATGTAGCATCCAAGTCCAGGAGATGGCTTCTCATACCCATTCATCTCTTACACTCTCAGGCCATTCGTTGAAACAACCACAAAGTTTTCCCCTGGTTAGGGGTGTAGTGTGGGGATGTAAAGACTGGCATCACATTGAGGGCTCCGAAAACTCTCCCACCTCTCCAGCTTCTATTCCATTGTTTTTGTGGCCTGAAGGCTCCCTGTGTTGGCTCTTTTTGGCCTGGCAAAAGGCACCGTGCTTCCTCTAGACATTCAGGAAGTTCCAAGGATCTACAAGTCCCTTCTTCCTTTGGCTTCCTGCTCCTCAGCAGCTTTCTTCAGACACCTTCCTTCCAGCTGGAGCCAGAATGTGCTGGGCAGGAATGTGCCCCCTGCCAAGAGCAGAACTGGTGACACCATTATTTGGCAGAGGTGGCTGAACATTTTACAATCTTCATCGATATCAATGCTCACAGAGGCAATATGGCCCAGTGATTAGGGCATTAGCCTGGGACCTAAGACACCAGGGTCCTATTCCCCACTCTGTCACAGGTTTAACTGTGTAACCTTGGCCAGGCCCCTATGTTGGGTGTGACTGAACCCCCATGAGACATCCCCAGCCTAGTTGAGGTGTAGGAGAAGTGGCACTATGATCTTCAGAGAAATTATACAGAGGTCCATGGAGGTTGTACAGTCCAGGTGTAGGTACCTGAACTAGCCAAATTAAATCTAGCTCAGGTATGTCAGCTCAAGCTGCAGTCACACCCCACGACTGCAGTCTAGATGTTGCCAAAGTCTCTCGTCTCAGCTTCTCCCTGTAACATTAGGATAATATTTCCCTGTAAGGACACATACACTGAGACATTATGCAGGAGTCAAGGCATGTCTACATTGAAACACAAGCTCAGGGTTCAAGCTCAAGACCAGACTTACCCTCCCTTCTATCAATGCAACCAGTGCTAATTCAAATCTCAGTCCCAGGGACCCACTGGACAGGGATGGAGGGGCTGAGTTTGAGTCAAGCCAGGACCCAGGGTTTAAGCCATATTGCTCTGCAGTGCAGACTCAGTCCCACTGAACTCATGCTCTAGGAGTCCAAAAAGAGTATCCCGCAATTCCATGTGCTGACTTTCTTTGTCTTCTGGACAGTCACATTTTCCTACACTGCACCATGAACAAAGGGCTAGAGCGGCCCCCTTTAAAGAGGATGCTACGAAGTCTGGGAAATGGGTGGTTGGATTCGGGCCCACAGAATGCAGCATAGATGTTGGAGCCCCAAAACGGAACCCAGGAGTCTACAATTCGTAATCTGGGTTACAAATCAATGTAGATACTCAAGACCTGGATTAACAAACCCAATGGCTGCTAACTTAAATTCTATCAACCCTGCATGGGTGGATTTTATTATAGGTGGGGGAGGCATAGCCCCCCAAAATCTTTCCCATAGCTCCCCAAAAATCTTCCTGCTGGGAAAGCATTTTTCCTTGCTCTCTCTGCCTGCAGCTTGCTGCAGAGAGACAATAGCAAGAGGCAGGAGCGAGCTATCTGTGACTCCAATAGACACAGAACAATAGCAGCCCATTGGTCTCAGTTAGGTGATAATTACCCTTACAGACAGCCCAGTCCAGTTCTGGAACTTTCAGGTTACCAGTTAGGTTTACACAGGCTGTTACAAATACATCCAACTACTCCTAGTAAGTAATCTCATCTTTTAGCTCCTTTTGCTTTTTAATATTTTTGAGGGGGCCAGAGTCCCAAACTTTATGAATTTTATTGAAGTTTGGTATTTATTTTTTTAAATTCTGACCGCTACACACTAGATTTAAGCCATCTTTAATTTTACCGTTCCCTTATTTGTTAACTATAATACCCATACCCTTTTTTTCTTTTACAACTTTCATTTTTTGCCACGTGACATATAAAAACTGGATGTGATTCACAATGAGTTAAGAGAGACTGTCAGATTTGTTCACTACACATTGAAAGTGTCCTTACTGAAGGCATTAACCCCAATTCGATCATTGAGGCCTATGCAGCAAAATCTGGTGTGGGACCTGGGTCAGCCATGGAACTGCCTTCCCCAGGGAAAGCTCTAAAATCTGCCCATGCAACTCTGAACTTACACCACAGTGCAGACAGACCCTTACATACTACAGTGATTGGGGCCATAACTACCATACATAACTTGAGAGGCATCATGCAAAGCAGCTTTACCAAAAGAGCTCAGGTCTTTGGATTTGGTAGCTACCAGTGTCTCAGTACCTGGCAGGTGGACTCTCCAAGCATGTGGAAAAGATGGGGCTACTGATGCGCTGTCCTCAGTATCCCCTGGCTTATTCCTCCTCTGCCAAGTGCACTGAACTCCTCCTGGGTTCACACTGCTGGTCCTGTACTTGTCAGAAGAAGCAGTCTCTTCGTCCTGCCATTTTCCATCTCCTGGTTGCTATTTCAGATTGCTGTACATTGCAAATTTATTCCCTCGTGGGCCAGCTCCTCTGGCATCATCCTTCAAGGAAGTCATATAACCTAGTATTTGTGACAACAATCTCTCCGTGAGTAACATGCAACCCAATGCTCAATCCCGGACAGAGAGTCCTGGCGAGAAAGTATATAGTAGCCACTCATCTCCTTCTGAAATGTGCTTTTCGTGAGCGTATCGCAGCTCATCTACAGCATGGCTTCTCCCACAGCCATACAGGCCTGTTAGTCCATAGCATAGCAGGTCGTTGCTAAGGAGTGGAAAACCTGCCTGCCAAGAGAATCCATATGTCTGAGTTCAGTGGCTTGGGCTTGACCTGCGACGCATCCATTCTAGCCTTAACTTCCTCCCCCACCAAGCCTTCACCTGGGTGATGTGGCCTGTAGCATCCACGTATGCTTTCCTGACCACTCCAGTTAACAGCAGAGAGCTCCGACTCCGCATCTTCCCTTCATATTCCTGAGGACCTGATGAAGTTTTAAAACCTGAGACCAAGTGGTCCATTTTGCCTTAGCTAAGGAGAAAGAGCCATCAAAAGAAGCACCATCACTATGGAGCTGAAAAAGCTGAGTCACCTCTCGCCACTGGAAAAGTGACCACTCTGCCAGCAGATGGGCCAGAGGGAGAGGTATCATGCACCGGACATTGCCTCTGGCAATGTAAGCATGGACGCTGACAGCATGAGACCCAGAGGGTGAATCTTGTGCAGATGGCGATTTTAAACAGGGTGAACCTTGCTAATCTTTAGATGCTGTATCATGTACTGTGATAAACACGCCCATTGCTACCATATCCCCCTGCTCTTATGATCTGTGAACTTTTGGTGCAAGCAAGCAAGCAAATGTGAGACCAGAATGATGAGTTAATGACAGTGTTAGTAACACTTTGCAATTACAGAGCTGCATTCTACTGTTTAATATTTGGCCATGCATTGCCGTGCATTATAGGAAATCAGCTTCTATGCAGGCACATTTTTTGCAGCATACAGAGTGGACATTAAAACTGCAGACAGAAGGGGTCCTTTTAGCCCACTGAATTGGCAGTAAGTGTATTTATTTTGGCAGGCACATCACAGCCCATTGCAATATTATTTTAGCAGCTGGTAGAATGTAGATACTACCACGCTACCACCAACTCCAAACTCAGAGGCACATTTAAAATTCTGGCCTCTTTTTGACTCCCCAGTGCACCTGCCTGTGTGTGGCCACAGTAATCCATTTTCAACCACTTTCTATGGCAGCGCCAAGCTGCTAGATGCCAAGTTGAGTCCAGAACACATTGAAGCTGCCACTTCCTTTGTGTAACACACAAGTTCAGTCTATGGGAAGACTTCATCCCAAGAGACCATTCTGGAAATTGGAAAGGACACATGCACAGCTATATAAAAATCTCTGCAAGGAGGTGGTGATACATGAGGGTGAAGTGATATTACCCATGTATGCCCTGTTCTTATTAGTCAGGACCCTATTAGGCCAGCCTATGAAAGGTATCAATTCTTTCCCATGATACTAATGAACATTCAGGATTATCTAAAAGCTCTAGAGCTTCATTATTAAAGGAAAGCTACCAGCTTCACAGCTGTAGCGTAATGGAATCCCCCTGCTGTTGGGAGTCAGTGCCAACATGGTCTATGCATCACTCTAGCAACTACTTGGGATTCTGGGAAAAGTTGATTAAAACTCCAGTTATAAAAATAGACCCTGCATGATCACGCAGCCAACATGCACTGTTTCTCTTGCTGAGAGAAATGTTATTTTAAAAGCACGATTGCTTCCCTAGGAATTATTTCCCATTTTAACCTCCATCATTTTACTGAGATATCACCTTTTGGAAGCAAATCTAAAACAACACAAAGAACAATCAAAACCCTCTCTGTGCAACAGGGAGAAATTCCAAGTATGACCAAGCTCTATTTAGATGGGCCCATCTGATTGGATCTGACTTTGACACTTACTCATTTTGAATGCTTCCAAGACCAGGCTGGATTCACAAGTAACCAAAAAGGAAATCTGCTTGGTCAGAAACATTTATTTCCTTTGTGCACTAGATCAGCATTGCCCTTAAATATCAAGTCCTGATCATATGTGGAGAGAGTGTTGCTCATGCAGAAAAATCTAAGTACTCCATAAATGTAAAATGAAGCAGAAGGCCATAAATCACAACCATGTGAAGAAGCTTTTTGTAGCTAGAATATTATTCAAACTTTTAATTTCAGTCCCATTCATTTAATAGACAACAGATGATGGGCATTTTCCTTTAGGCAAGGGAGATTTTAAATCTGGTGCAGATGTAAAGGAGGGGAACATAATATTTATCAGAATTCTTGAAATGGGGATAGGAGTCAGCAAAATGAGAATTACACCCCATAGACTAGTAAGGGCAGATTCCATGGCTCAAACAAATATATGAGAGGAGAGGGGAGGATGGCCGGAGGCAAGAGGAAGTGTCTATGGCAGGCAGATAACTTTGTTAGTGCTAAAAGTGTTATGATTATGCCTGAAAACACTTTATCATAATAAAAAAACTAATTTATTTTGCAAATGAGTCAATGAAATACAGCCTTATAAAATCAAGCTTTACTGAGTTTTAGGTCAATATTGTTTCTTGCAAAAAAAAGCTTCATGCTGGCTTAATTTGACTTTTATTAAAATCTGAATAACCGCTGGGAACGACGCTCTATTACTCTGGGAAGATATTAACACAGTTCTTCTCCATTTATTTTTAACAGGATTCATCTTTCATTTACCTCTGCAATTATTTTTCTCTCTTCCAGCTCAGCTTCTGTTTAGCTTTCTCTCCTAGTCTCAGTTGTTTTTTCCCTTCAAACAGTTGCTCTCCTGTTTGTTCACAACATGTGAACAGAGCCTATAGCTAAGAACATTGAATAAATACTCTTTCTGGAAGGTTGCAACATTAGACTACTTTAAAATCCAGAGCTCTAACACAAGATCCAAAACCAGGTAGCTCCCCAAGACAGCCACAACTCACCCCAGCCTGTTTAGGCCAACTCTTTGCAGTCTGGTAACTGCTAGATTCAGATTACAGTTCCCTGAACCCCTAGCCTGTAAAAAGGAGCAAGAAAACCTCTGAAATTTAAAGTGACTGCTTATGATTTTAACACATTCTTTTCTTTATATTGCTTTTGACTCATTTATTAGCTTTTCCTTTCATTTCATGGTGCACATCTGCCTCTCTCCAGGCTGGTCCTCCCACCTCCTCTTTCAGGAGAAGGGGCAGGAATCCCTGCAGTCAATGGGATAACCTGTTCAATGGGGAAGTTTTTTCCTAACCCCCAAAAGTTAGCAGATCGTGTTGTCTCTTTTGCTCTTTACATAATGACGATCTAACAAAGGAAGAACACTGCCCCAAATAACTGTGCTTATTGGTTTAGTGAACATTGTCTGGTCTACATTGTGGGGGGATTTGGGTGGCAGTCAAAGGAGATACACAAGTTATTTAAAATATCTTGCTCATCTCCCTTTGACTGCCTAACACCTACTCCCCAGTGAGCTGAGCTGACTGGAAATGGCCTCCCATCCAGTAAATGCTACTCCAGCTGAGGGGCTGGAGTTACTCAATCAACTTCCCAATCAACTGATTGGGTCTTCACAGACCTGCTCAGTCCATTGAGAAGTTTGTTCTAATGGCGACTTATTTTGCCACCGTCAGTGAAGACCTGCCCTATGTATAACATGCAAGGCCTAGCTCTCTAACTTCTTCCAGTCTCCTCCATATCTTCTGGGTTCTAGTGCTTCTAAAACCATTGAACATGGTAGATGCCATTGAAGGGCTCGTCGACTATTAACTCCTAGTTGGCTTATGCCGTGAAGCAGAAGCATGTATAACCTCCTATTTACTGGCTGATGGGGGTTTTCTTTGTATAATTGTTTTTTATTCCTTACTCATAAGTCTATATGGTCTCATTATCCATGTAAATGTCATCCTTTTGGAATCCTACTAAGGGCTTGAGCTCTCTGCAATCTTGTGCCAATGACAACAGCTAACCCACTGTGACATGTATTTTCCTGCTCGGTGAATTAACTTCTGAAGGTTTCATGGGGGGAAAAAGAATGTCTCTGAAAAATAATATTCACAATGATCATTTCCCCATGAAATGTCTCAAGTCCCAGAGTGGTTCTGCTTATGATTGGATACAGTAAACTGTGCAGAAAGAGGAACTCAAGGGTGACTGAGCATGTGAGCCGACATTCATCATCCTCATCAGCGCTATCATGAACCAAGCACACTCATTTGTCTTAATTCAGCTCGCTAACTGCAAGACTGGGTGACTGAAATAAAAGCAGCAATTTTACTCTCTGCATTATTTGATAGACAGAGATGTATTTAAATGAAACAACTACTTAAGCGAGTTTGGGGGCGGGGGGAACCGATGCATTTTTATTTTCCATGTTACACCATCTGGGCATGTAAAAATTCAGAGATAAGATGGCACTCGGAAGAAAAGTAATGATAATCTTTTCTGCATTCTGAACACAGGTTGCAGGGGAAACAAACGTCAACAGCTCTATTCCATGACACCAAGCTGCTCCTTTGAAGTTTACACTGGGAGTTAAAGGAGCGAGAAGTGTCTTTGTAGCACTTCGTATCAAAGGAAGCGCATGACACTACACACATTTCCTGCAAGAGGGCTGCTGATGCCTCAGTCAGCTCTGCTTTGATATTGCACAGGGGAGTGAGAGAGCCCACACGGAGCTGGAGTTTCCCAAGGGAGTAAACACAATAAGAGGATACAACACACCTCTCAAAACAATCTTATAAAGGTAATTAGCTTAGGTGGGGATATCAGGAACCAGGAGGCCTGGTTTGATCCTGATATTTGATCCTACATACAGAGCTGGTTCGAAAAGTGTCATCTCTGCTTTGCCCGGATGTCAGCCCCACCCTCCACGAGACAGTTTGCAAAGTGTATGCAGGCCTGCCAGAAAGCCACCCCACCCAAATCCTCATTGATAATAATGCAAGGCACTAGATTTTCGTCTCTCTCCAAGTTTGCCAGCAGAGGATAATTTTACTACCCTATCAACATGCAGTAAGCATGCTGCAGCGAGTCATCTGGGAAGTGAGTATCATTGTCCCTCTGCCGAGTGGAGCAGATTTGAGGCACTTTTCCATTTGGAATGGAGATCAGGGACACTGCATTGAGTATTTGATCCATCCAGGGCCAGATTAACCTAAGGGCTTTAGGGGTTACAACCCATGCTAGAGGGGGCCACACCATGAGCCCCGCAAAAATAAATCCAGTGCTGGCCAACTCGAGCACCGCCAGCCTGCACCACATCACACGAGGCAGGCTGGTCTGCCCGGCCCCAGCACTGCCCCATCCCTACAGATAGCTGGTCTACAGGCCTACGGCCCCCCACACCAGCTAGCCCCCTACCCCAGGACCAGCTGTTCCCCAGCACTGGCGTTCCCCGCCCTCAAAGCTGGCCGGTCTGCAGGCCCCAGTGCCAGCGTTCCTGAGTGCCACTCCCCCCCAGTCTGGGCGCGTTGCCGTGTGGGGTGGCACAAAAGTGAGCAGCCCTGGGCCTTCGGGAACCCTCCTGGTTCACAAAGGGGAGCTGGCAGCTTAAAAACACACAGTCTCTGCAGAAACTGAGTACTGGTCACTTCAGACACACAACACTTAGCACACACCCCTTGCTCCAGCCCCTCAGAGCATGCTGTCTCAAAACATGGCGGCTGGACATGAACCTTCCTTTTGAGGTGCGCTTCTGCTCCGAGCTTCCACTGCCAGCCAAAGGAGATTGTCATGCATGCCTTGCTCCTGAGGATGCCCTGATTAATGGTATAGGTGCAAGCCATCATTGCCTCTTGGACAAGAACATTGTCACAGGAAGCTTGTGAAGAATAAAAGGCAGGCCTGGTGATTGTCATGGAGATATTTTGCATCCAGTCCCTTGGCACATAATGGCTACCTGTGGAGCCATGTGCAAAACTGCAAGTGCTCACTTGCTTCAGGACCATTTGCAGAAATATCTGGCCCAAGAAGGCAGTGATTTGTGCTGTGGCGTGGTGGACATTGGAGTCAGAGTTTAAGGCCAGAAGGGACCAGAGACGCAGGCAGTGATTGGCTGGCATTATAAGGCCACCCCTTCCCAGTCATTTCTGGAAATAAATACCTCATGGATTGGCTATAGGCCGCACAGGTGCAGCCATGTCAGGCCCAGGATATTACTTCATGGGGCTTTCATTTTATGATTGATGAGAGGGCAGATACTGGACACCCAAAGGGCAGGTATTTGGTACCCAGTTCATCTCTAATTCACAGTATGCCCCTCTTAGAAGGGTACTTCAAAGGTAACATATTCCCATGGGGAAACTACATTCAATAGGTACATTTCTAAATGCAAACAAGGCACACGTATCCCTGGCAATGTCCTAGATACCAGTTCCTTTCTCCTGACAGTAGCTTTAACACCCAAACTCCTCCAAGTTCCTCAGTCATTCTTCCCTATGCACAAGCAAACCAAAATCTCCTCTCTGACCTTGACTTCAGCCATCTTCACGTACCTCCATTCAAAATTACTATAAAGATCATTGTCCTGGCTCATGCCTTTGACCATGGCAGACCCATTTTTTCCTCCTGCTGGTTCCTCGTTCTCCAAAGCAGAGTGCACATTGCCTTCACTCTTAAAGTCGTTCATGGACAGCCTATCTTCATCCAACAGAGCATCTCTTCTATGGGATCCAGACATCCACGTCTGCCTCAGCTCCACCAGCACTGTTATCACTGGTAGACCATTTGTCAAATTTTCTGATGAGGGCCTTTGTGGTTTCTCCCATCCTGCCCCTTATACACAGAAGTTCCCTGTAAACACCTGCAAAGCCACTATGTTATTCTCCTTCAGTTCTCTCCTTAAAATTCGTCTGTGCCTGATGCCTACAGAAAATTTACCTCTGTGGGGGAAGCTTGAAGCTAGTGGCCACAGGCAACTCAAACCCTTTATAACAATTAACGGTTTCACAGAACAAAATCAGTCAAAGGCTATTAAGATTGCTCAGTTCTGCAAATTTGCATTCCTGAAATCTAGAGCATAAGGAAGAAATATTGAAATCCACCATTGTGATAGAAGGCCAGGTAACTCTGAAAGATACCATCCTCCAAAGTTGCAGGCACAAAAGAACTGAACACCTCTGAAAATTAAATAATGGAAATAGCAGAAGCCAGTTTAACTTCACATGGGACTGCTCAGAGATCTAAGGTTAAAAACACCTCCACTGGGTGTAGGAAAAAACAATAAAACCAAAAAGCATAAAGTCAGCCAAGGACTGCAGGGAAAAGACATGGACAGAAGCCATTCACGTCAGACAAAAAGCTGTTGGATAGCTTTGATAAAAACCCTTTTTTGCCAGAATATGCTGATTCCTCAAAACTTTCCCTGAGAAAAGGTTGATTTCAAATAATTTTTCAACTAAACAATTTTGGAAAATAATAATAGAAATAGCTTAAAACAAACAATTCCAGTTTTCTGGTTGTAAAATAACTTTTCATTTAGGAATTTAAGTGAATTGCAGAAAAAAAAGTATCAATCAAAAGGAAATGTTTTTAAGTGATCAAAATGTGCCAAGTGACTGAATCCTACTTTTTTCTTTCCTTTTTTTTCGATTTGTGAAAAATCTCGAGATTTTGACTTTTTGCCCCAATTTGAGACAGGAACATGCTTTGATACCTTGAAAAATTTGCACAGGATAGGAAGAGAGATTCCAAAGCAGCTCTAAATCAGAAGGAATGAGAAGGTTTTCGCAAATGCACTCTCATTAATCTGGTAGGGTTTAATACTTTTGTCCTCCACCATCTGTAGGGTTCCCATTTTGCCAACTTCCTCCTCAGAGTGTGCAGTGATTTAGAGATGGCCTGTGACAAACGAAAGAGAAGAGAAGACAGCTAGAGCACTGAAGTCTCAGGATGAATCCAGTGATAGGTCCCAGGGAATCTTTTAACTCATTATTATTTGCATTACTGTGATGGCTAGGAACCACAGTCCTGCACCACTGCACCATTGTGCTAAGGGCTGTATAAATACATGTCCCAAAAGGCTCACACTCTAACTTTTATGCTGCACGGGAGTATAATTGGAACCAAATTTTAGCAGAGTGCATAATTCTTTCAGTGCTCTGCCCATTTCCAGCTGCTCCTTGAGAAACCTTTGCAGGGAATGGAAAGTCCCTCTAGTTCCTGATTCCATGTATTTTTGCGAGACTGATATCGGGTGACAGCTAAGATGAGGACAACTGAGATTGTGGGCTTCGTACAATTAGCATCACATACCCCAAAAAAACTCCTTTTCACACCCATTATTGGCAGAGTTCCAAACCAATGGAAAAGAGAGGTTCTCCTATCTACACCTGCCTATCAGGCTAGTTTTGAATGCTGAATGCCCAGTTACAGGACTCATCAGAGGAGGCATGGCAAATCAGTGCACGTAGCCCATGTCTGTATTTCAGAACACATGCACCCAAGAATTTTCAAGTGACATACTTAATGGACTCATGTACAAATCAGATCTGACCTGGGGATTTGTCATTGCCCTAATTGCTGGTCCAGCTCATTCTGGCACTTCCACTAATTTAACTAATGCAGCCAGTAATGAGGATTGAAACAGAAAACAAGATGTATCATTTTGAATCAATACAGCCTTCCACCGCATTTAATTGGACTGATCCTTCCTTCCAGTTGTGAGAAATGCCTTCTTCCAGACTTTGTGGCAAACTGCTCTGACTTAAAGCTGAAGATGTACCAAAGGATATCAGAATAATTATACTTGGGCAGGTTCTTATTTACTAATTACATGCTGTGCTTTGCTGGCATGAGCTAGGGTAACGAAACCAGTTGTAAATCTTTTCTGACTGACCTTCTGCGAGAGGATTGTTTGATAAATGCATGTTTAGCCCAGTTTATCAATTTGAGCTAATTGAAAGTTCTGTGTTGAAGTGGGAATTTTCTATAATATTTTTAAGTTCTAAGCATGCCTCAGTTTCCCCTGTATACTAAATTGTTACCCAGTAAGCACATGGCAGGCTAAAAGATATAGGTATGGAGGTCATGTAGCTGTCTGGGCTTGACGCTGCTCATCATGGAGCATTTAAGAAGATAATGGCAAATCCAGTCACCGAGACATCGGCAACTAGCGACCCACAATCCTGACTAAGAAACCAGACTGTTTTGGCAACGTTGTGTGAATGTCACTGCAACCACTCTGCGAGGTGTGTTAACCCAGCAGTGTGTGCAAGTCTCTATCAGGGGTCTGTCTCAGGCAGATTCGCTAAAGAGAGCTCACAGTGTAAAGCTGAAGGCCCAGAAGTCCACTCTCAAGGATGTGGTGAAACCACATGTTGCTTACCCTGGATGGAGGAATTAAGACCTCTAGGGGATCCAGCAAACTGAAACAGTCCTAAAGACTATTCCAAAGCCAAGGCCCTAGCAGTGATGTGGTAGCTCCATGAGAGGTTTGCTCTGATTTTTAATGCTGAAGTATTAATTTACAACACAGTCAGAATGTTTCACCTGGGCTGAGGTTATGTTTTTTGGAGAGGGGATGGGCTTCTTACAGGCCTGTCTGATGGAGCCATGCAATACCTGGAGTTCTACAACCCAGGTGTTCTAGCTCTTAGTATATATACACCTCATCTATTGACAAAACACCGCTTCTCCCTAGACAAGAGGGACTTTATGGCCTTTTTCACCCTGGCCCCAGAGCTGAGGTGAGATAACGTGGTGATGTTTCCACTCTTTTTAGAAGGTTAATTCCTCAGACACTATCATGGCACCTACTGGAGGCTTGGATTGATCACCACTTCTTGGAATGGCACATTTGCTAGCCCAGGGTTCCTTCACAGGAAGTAGAGAGCCTATGGGGCATGCATTCAAACCACTTGGAGACATGCACTCGGCTTGCCCTACGCCACAGAATGAAATGGAGGATTGGCCAAAGCATTTACATAGACAGTGTTAGAGGGGGCCCATCCACACTGCAGCAGTTCACACCAGGACTCTCCAGCAGGGCTCCTCATGGTGATGTTGCTGGGGAATTTGCTCAAGTGGTCCCCTGCTGGTAGTCTGTGTTTCTGCTTCTCCACACGCTGGACTCTGGCTCTGAGTCCTCCTCAGGGTCTTAGCCCTCCAGCCAAGCCCATAGTCCACTCCTCCTGGGGTACAGCTAGGTTCCCTGGCCCACTTTGTGGCAGTGACCAGGCCTACTCCAACCACCACCTTCCTGTGGTCTGCTTCAGCTTGCTAAGCTCCAGCCCATTAGTAAGATTGTCAATGGGCCAGCGAGCCTGTGCCGCGCCTGGTACCCGTGCCACCCTGGGGGAACGGGGAGGGACCTGGGCCTGCCCTCTACTCCAGGCCCTGGCCCCGGGACCCTAGATGCCTTCTATGAGGCTCTGTCTCCCGCCAGTCTCTTCACAACACTGGGCGTCAACTCCTTGGGCCACTTTCCCACAGCCCCAGTCACACGCCACCTCTCACCGCACAGAGTCCAGCTGCTGTCCCTCTAGGCCTCCTTGCTGCTCCAGCCACAGCTACTTCTGGCCTACCACTCCAGAGTCCCGGCCGCAGTCCCTCCAGGTCTTCTGCCTCTGGACCGCCGCTCTGGAGCCTCTGCCCTTCTGGCTGCCTTCCTGGTCTGATCAGCTCCCAGTGCAGCCCCTGTGAGCTCTTCAGGGTGCTGGCTCCTTCAGCCAGCCAGCAGCCGAACCTTCCCCCTGGACTGCCCAGGCCAGACTGACTAAGCTGCCCCTGCAGCTCCCTCGTATACCAGGCTGCTTGTCTCAGAAAGGAAAATAAACATCTTTCTGGGAAGATGGCACAGAGCGAACTATATAAGTCCATGAGGAGGTGATATTAAATAGTGTGCAATTAATTATGGAACTCATTTTAGGTGTGTACAAACCATGCATCAGCAAAAGATGGGACAGTCCCAGAAGAGGCCTTTCAAATTCCAAGGGCAGGTTTGTCTGAAGTCTCTTTCCCACATTAAATAGAGCAGGCAGATTTCTCATGTACCATTGTAGTACTTTTCATACTCAAGTGATTTCCATTGTTAGCCCATCTGTAAAAACTCTTCAGCCTCCACAGGAGTAAAGAGGTCAGGAGCATTAGTGCTGGTGAAGAGAATCTGTGAGCATTTATGGGCTTGGTTCATCGTTAATTAGTGGAGCAGAGATGTGTGTTCCCATTGCTGCTGCTATCAGTACTGACTTCAACCACTGCCCACACTGGCCTCTACTTGGATCGAAGCATCAAGATTGCATGCCTTGAGATGGTGACTCTTTTTCTTTATACATGGTGCTGCCTGTATTACATCCAAAATGGCATTAAAAGAATGTGATTAAAGATGCAAAGTCAAGCAGTGAAAAGTTAGGAAATGCCAGAATTAAGATTCCTTGTGCAATTTTAATCCAGCTCCTTTGTGCATCTGCATTATGATACAGTCCTTAATTACATAACTGCATACTATTTTTTCAGAGGAACCCTGCCTCTTTCAGAGCACATGATGGACTGTAATCTCTGCATGGGTAGCATTCCAATATTTGTTTTATCCTCACTCAATGTGTGTGAACTCATTCATTATCTACTATACATCATTCAAACCCTGCTCGGAGTGCTGAATAATTAAATGTCCTCATTTGTTTTTCTATCTTCTTATCATTTGCTCTGCTAGGAGGCAGTGAGTATCCTGGGCTAGATCGGCTCCAAGACCGAGGTGTGTGTCAGCCGAGGCTATGGTTATTAATATGAATAAAGAACATCTTCATACTGGAAGGGCTGCTATGCAGGAAAGTGCACTTGGTCTTCCCCAGTACTCTGCTTGGCTAATGCCCTCACCATTCACCCAGTGTCTTCCCACAAACCTGGCTGAATCTACTTCAGAGCCCCCGGCCAACTCTGGTGCCCCACAGAGTCTGAGTGGGACCCTGACATCTGAGAAGGTCACAGACATTCATGAATTAATCTTTCCAGTGCCCCCATCAGGTAGCCAGGGGCTATTATTCCCATTCTACAGATGAAAAACTACGGTACAGAGATTAAAGCCAAAATCCCCACATGTGAACACAACCAACTCTAGGTGCCCGACCTGAAAGGCAGATAGGCTGGTATTTCAAAGTATGCAGCACCAAGCTGCTAGACACTACAGTGAAACAAGCAAGAATAGCAGCATGGCCCTTGATATATTCATGCACAGCTCTCATTGACTTCAGTTACAGCCGCAAGTGCTCCGTACTTCTGCAAATCAGACCCCAGTTTTCTCAAATTTGGCCCCCCAAAAATGACGATCCCTCAATTTGTGGCCGCCTGAGAAAAGTCTGTTTTAAATGATTTATCCAGCAACTCATAGAATCTCTATAACAGAGGAAGGATGGAATCCAATCCTCCAGGGCAGCATTCAGCTGCCAAACCCACAAAACTGTTTTTTTCTTTTCCCGCTGTCAGCAGGGTTAGGAAGCTTATCGCCATAGCACAGACCTCAACCGCTTGAGCTAATGGAGTAATTGGTAGCTAAAGAAAGCTGTTATCTTCTCTGTGGATTTGCCACTAGGAGGAATGAGACTCTTTGTCAGTGCGTTTCACAGCTGTTTGCTGCAAAGCAAAGGAATGTTGAGATTGGGGATCAACCAGTCTCATTCCAGGTTCTGCAGGGACGTGTTTAAAGATAGAGGCACAGCTCCCCTGCCCTCCATGACAGTCTCCCCCCCTCACCAGCTCTTATCCTAGCTCCTTCTCCTTCCTTAGCTCCTGCCTCTATTCCCTCCCTTTGCCCTGCACTTGCCCTGGCTTCCGCCTTTCCCTCCATCCCACTCCTATATTTTCACCTCCAGCACCTACCCTTCTCCCTCACCTTGTTCCTATTCCCCGTTTGGCTCCTGCTCCTACCCTCAACCTCTCACTCCTCTTTTCTTCCTCCCTCCCCCACGCCTCAGTCCTCTGCAGTCCAGTCAAAGAACAGAAAGATTATTACCCCCATTTCACAAGTTGGGAACAGAGGCCCAGATTGGTTAAAGCTCAGTCTCAGTTGCCATCTCTTAACTAGGGACTGTTCTGTCTTCCAGATTTGGGGATTTCCCAGGCAGGGATTAACACACATGATAATTTCAGGCTCTGTGAACCATCCTTTTGAACGTTAATAACATTCTCTATAGTTGACACTAATAGATTCAGTCTATTTAGCTGAACAAAGAAAAAGTTAAGGGATGATTTGATTACAGTCTATATAGGTATCTACATGGGGACCAAATATTTAGTAAGGGACTCTTTGGTCTAGCAGAGAAAGCTATAACACCATCCAGTGGCTGGAAGTTGAAGCTAAACACATTCAGGCTGGAAACAAGGCATACATATTTAAGATGAGGGTAGTTAACCATTAGACCAGTTTACCCAAGGCAATGGTGGATCATCATGACTGGCCATTTTTAAACCAAGAGTGGCTCTGAGGTGTCTCTCTGCCTAGCTGCTCGTTTTGGTGGATCTCCTACTAAGGGGCTTCTCTCTCCTCAATGGCTGTACAGGGAGGCTAAGCACCTATATGTTAGGCACCACCATGCTCAGCACTGCAATGCCTACACCCCTTCGTGGGTCCCACTCAGACTTTGTGGGGCACCAGAGCCAGTCAGAGGCTCTGAAGTAGATTCAGACACATTTTGAGCGGGTGTCGAGTGGACAGTGAGGACATTAGCAAGGCAGAGTACTGTGGAAAGGTGCTCTTTGTCCTCCCCATAGCAGCCACTCCCTCCTTCCCGCTATGAAGGTGTTTTTCACTCATATTAATAACCGTAGCCTAGGCTGACACACACCTCAACCTTGGAGCCATTTAGCCCAGGATAGTCGCTGCCTCCTGAGAGGACAAGTACCTGCCTCAGGTGCACAAAGGAATCTCAGAAGCAGAGCCACGCTATTGAGGAATGACACACAAAAAGGACAATCTGTGCTACAGCCCTGCAATCACAAATTCAGGCAGGCTGTGTGTTGTGAAAAGCAAAAGTGAGAGAAATAGGATCCCTGGGGAGGTTTACGGAGACAATATTAGTTTTGGGGGGATAGTCTTTCTAAGAGAGGCACTGCCCACCCTTACTACCTCTCTGCGACCCATCCTGCACAGCCCTAAGCATTGTCAGCTCTCACTGCTTTCAACAGAAACCAGGGGAGTCAGGAGCAAACACCTTTCAGCAAGCCACCAGCACCTGACTGCCACACACAGACCTCTCCTTCCTTTACCTCAGCCCTGCAGGATTAAAAACCTGCTGACAGGACAATGTTAAGACACCTAGGCTGACTGGTTCACATGTGTATACAGAGCACATTTCTCCTCTAGCAAGGAGACATGTTGGCTTTTAAAGGTTTCAAGTGAAAGAGAACAATTTAAAACCAAATAGCTCAGGCAAATGAAACCAGGCAGGCTAAGCCAGAGACACAAGAGTCAATTCAGTTGTTCAATTCTAGTTCTCTTCTAAGTAGCTCATTGCAAAGAACTCTTGCAGGGGAAATCACGGAGTCATCTGGCACCTGATTCTTCAAAAGCTGCCTTCGCTGCTGGCAAACAGGCCTTGGCAGAACAGAAGTACTGGAATCGACGAGTCAATTACAGCAAGAAGCACGGGCAGGAGCTCAAAAAGGAATGAAGCCTGGAATTCAGGTCAGTGGAGGACTACAAACAATTGGCATCTGACTAGCTGATCAAGCCAGCTTCTGTACAGAGTTATTGGGAGTAAGACATTGTGAAGGATGGAGAACAAACTTGCAGCCTCGGCTGAACAACAAGCAGACTAATTACTCAGAGAAGTTTCTTACTATGAGGTCTTCAAGAAGAAGACTCTTATGAAGCAGTTCTCCTGGGGGACTCTCAACAAGTATTACCCATGCAGGAAAGTTTCATGCGCATTGTAAGATAAGGCACACAGGGGTGTATCAATTTGCTTGAGGTCAGACTGTAAAAGTCACTGAGGAACTCAGGAAACTTAGTGCACAGCATGATTAACTCAGAATCTGGGCTAGAAGGGTCAATATGATCGAGTGGTCTGATCTCCTGCGTAGCACAGGCCCAAGACACTCACCTAGTGATTCCTGCACCAAAGAGGCAGAACTACAGTTCTGACCTCCTTTTGATCAGGCATTTGTACAATGCATTTGGTGGATCCATTCAATAGAAGAAAGAAGAAATTAGGTTTCCACTGCAAATAATGAACCCTTTCATATTAAGAGTGACTATCAAAATGGTCATGTTAGATGGTATGTTCACTTTACACCCCCTCCAGTGCCAGCTGTCAGGAGAACAGCTTACAGATCATGGAATTTTCAATATCCTACTAGCAAAAGAAAAGCTTTACCCATACTGACAAACACAAAAAGAAGGCTCAAACTCGATTTGAAATAGCAATGTGAGTTTCTCCAAAGAGATAACACTGACATCTATTCAGGAAACCCAAACAAAATTGTGCTGAATTGTAACTTATAACCTTGTCACATATTAAAATCCTGCTCTAGGCCTCTCTCACCCCTCCTACCTGAAGAACTGGAGATACCAGAACGCAAAAACCCTGATTCAGTAGAGCACTAAAGCACATAGACTTATAGTGTTAGGCGGGACCTTAAGGGTCATCTTGGGTAACCCCCTGCCAAGACGCAAGACTTGTGTCTAAACCAGTCAAGAAAGATGACTATCCAGCCTCCTTTTGAAAACCTCCAGCAAAGGAGCTTCCATGATCTCCCAGGGCAGTTTGTACCATTGTCCTTCTGTTCTTAGAGTTGGGAAGTTTTTCCTGAGATTTAATCACATACTTCACTGAAGTTAGTTGGAATGCACTTAAAGCTAAGATTTGCTAAATCAAAGCCCAGATCTTTACATTTGTGTCATATGTCTCTTAGTAAGGATATCCCTGCCGCCTTCGGCTGACACAGCTCTTCACCTCCAGCATGCTATATTTCCTTCACATATTTAACACCCTGGCAATATATAGTGTGCAAGAGTGAGAAAAACCAATGAGTTCTGTGGTTGCTGCTGCTGTGAGCGAAGTGAATCCAATCGTATTAAGAACAGGGCTGAGTCCAGACATGGAAAAGAAGGTTATGTTTTAATGGGCAAAAGGAGCTGTTCCCAAATGCCAGCTCCCGATTTTTGTCTAACTGCAAGTCAGCTGGCCAGCAGCATGGTGAAGAGAGCTGTTTTCTTGATAAAGCCAGCATAAAAGCTGTTGAATGAAAATACAACCCAGCTGCAGGAGATAACTCTTTTTGAATAATTCATCCTCTCCATTAAGATGAGGCTAGAGATGTGCCAAGTTGTTAAGATTTTATCTGGCTGACCAAGGATTACGGGTAGATTAAAGGGACACTGTCAGGACACAGACTGGACTCTAAAAATATCCTTTAACATGTTACAAAACACAGTTTAAACTCTGGAAATGGAAAGAATTAGAAGAGATCATAGTCAGTTTTAAATATTTTTGGCAGTTTCCTGTTGACGAGTCACTTGCTGGGAGCTGGACTGGGCAATCCTCCATACTTGGGTAAGCACTTACAAGTGATCTTATTGTGGGCAAACAAAAAATTACCCATGTGAATAATACTGATAAGGGTGAGCAAGGGCTGTACTTTCCAATATGGCTGGTCAAAATATTTCCCTCTAAACTGTTTTGACAAAAAAAGGGGGCAAGAGGGTGACTGAAAATAATTAACCACCATACTGCTTTCTGTGTAAGACTTTGATATCTCGCTAAAAAAAACAAAAATATTTTGGCTGAAAACCCAAGTATTTTGATTCAAGAGGCACCAGGGAGCCTCATGGGAGCTGTAGTTAGGATGTCTTTTGCTCCCATTCTCCTCCACAGGCTGGGGTCCCTGCTGGGACTGCATCACTCAAGATGCATCACAGTCAGGGACTCCTGTGATAAGCCCTCATTTCTCACTGAGATAAAACTGGGGCATCAAGGGAGCTGTCATCTGGCCAGGGAGTCCAACCCCACAGATGACAATAGGAAAATAAAGGCACTGGAACTGTAAGTCCCATGAGGCATTGTGGAACCAGATGGAAAAAGAGTGAAAGAAAAAGTCAAAATTTTCTGTGGAAATTTCAACAAAAAAGTCATTTGTCAAAAGTTTCTGTCAAAAAACAAACCCATTTTCTGAATGGTTCTCCTTCCCAAGCCCAGACTTGTTATTTCACTCTCATTTACACTTTGGGTGTCTACCCTGGTGCTGGAAGAGTGGCTCCCAGTGCAGATAGACAGATCCTAGCTAGCAGAGTAGTCAGGGGCAGTGGCTCAGACCAGCTGCCCTTGATTGAACATAATCAGGGGATTTATACTCACTGTTAGACTGACCTATTATACGCTACCCTTGGCTACACGTTGCCATTTTTAGCACACTAATTCCAGGACAGGTAGCACACCTCTATCTGCTTCCTCAGGGAAGCACCCTCTCAGCAGCAGCAAAGACATCTCCCCTCACTTCTCTTTTCAGCACAATTCTGTTGCATTTCCAGCAGTGCAAATAAGGAGTTTGATTTTTAAGTTTTTAAGTGCTAAATAATTTGCTACCAGAAAAAAATATATTGTATTTTATTGTATGCAATTGTATTCTCATGGCTCTTTGTAAAAACTTAAGTTTGGGGCCCAAGCTGCTTGGTATGTTTGTGGGAGAAATGCCACATAGAGGGAAATAAAGGGTTACATTGATAAAATCTTATTACAATACCCATGGAAGGGGAGGACAGCACTGTAGGTGCATGTGTTTGGGGAAATTATGGTTCAGCTTCATTCTATAGTTGTTCCAGTTTAAAGGAATTGTGTAATTTGGGAAGAAAATCTGCCCCTTCATTTATTAATTGTGTCTGCCCCCCCAATCACTGATGGTGACTGCCAGGAATATCATTTGGAGCATCACATGGAATTATTACTGGGTGCTCTCCACAGTGCAATGATCTATAATGTCATCATGTCACATCTCCATACTCTAATGATCACCCATCAGCGCACTCTCTCCAAGTTAAATTTGCAATTAATGAGGTGACGTGAAGACTTTTTTAAAATGCTTTTGATTTACTATCATTCATTTTATGCTCATGATGAAATTTGCAGCAATTGACAACCAGCAGTATCTTCCATTGATCCTCCCAAAACATACAGCTTCTGGGCCTCGCCAAAGTTGTTTTAAAGCAGGAGTAATCTGGATTTACGTCATTCTGTGCCACAAGTATAAATGCAACTTGTGTTTTGCCCTCCAAGTGTCATATCACCGTGGATCTCTGATCCCAAGCATTGCACAGTCACAAAAAAAGTCAAATCAGAAAAAGAATGACTCAGGAATAGAGAGATATGGTCCTGCATCTAGCAAACAACCATGCTATTACAGGGCCAGATTCTAATTTTCATGCTCAGTACTGCTGTAGAGACCTACTCTGCTTATTTCATAGTTCTTCCTCAAGTGGATGGCGTTCCTTCCTTTAAAAGGCATTTTGCCCCAGCCCTGATAAGCCATATAGGAGTAGTAGATTGGAGTTAACCTGGGACTACAGTTAACCCTTCTTGACTATGAAGGTGTCATCCGCCCTCAGAAGTCCTCCTCTGCAGGGGGAAAGCCATATTTGTACCAATGGGCAAACTCTGAAGAGACGACGCTTGTTCCCCAGAAGAGGACATGCTCCATAGTCTCCTCCCCATCAGCGGGAGACCATTAGGGAACCCTGCCTAAGGAGTTCCGGTCCAATCCCATCAAAGAAATGGAGAAAACTCCCCTTAAAACCTCTCTCCTGAATGCCTTTGATTTCTAAAGGAGAAACCCATGTCTCAAGAGTGGGAGGGCTGCCCTTAGTGCAGCTCATGTAAAAATGAAGAAAGAGGAATAAGAACCCCAAGGGATGGATCTGACTTCACTGTGGACACTGTTTGAACTTTGCAGTAGACACCCACACATCTGAAGAGTTTGCAGCCAGTGGCACATCTTCTGTGAGCCTTCCACCAATGTGTTATGGGAATTAGACCCTCAGCACCGTTCTTTGCTCAGAAGTTGAGGGTCCATATGGTTTTTTCACCCAACCCAAAGCCAACTTGGGATGTTTACACCTAGCGTCACATTTCCTTGATTCCATAGACGGGAAAAGTGCTGCCGTGGTAGCCATCTTTGGCAACTTGGGTTTTATGAAGAGACAGCCAGCCTGGGAGGAAATGCTACAAGGCAAACAGCCTCAGAGGAAGGGATATATCCAATGAAGAGATTCAGGAGCATTTTAGGCCTAGAGCAATGGCAGCACGGAAGAGGACAGCTTAGAGGAACAGACTCCTATGGTGGTTAGAGCATGACAAGGATGGCCACAGTCGGGAGGAAGAAGAAACCGACAGCTTAAACAAACAAGGAGCATTTTTAAAGACTAACAAATTTATTTATCGCATGAGCTTTTGTGGGGGGGGGAGGGGGAAATCCCACTTCAGATGGCACTTTGAAGATTTGCTGAACTAGACTAACATGGCTAACTCTTTGGAACTTGATAGCTTGAAGTGTTCCCAGTTGCCCTTGTTTCAACAGCTCAGCATAGCAATGCTGGTGGTGGCCGAGAGAGGCAGGACTTCACTGGGTCAGTGGCCGGATTTTGTCTTCAAAGCCCTCCAAGACCCGAACAGTGCATTGTGACCATCACAGCTAACGTTCACTAGGGAAGTTCACTGGGCTGGGCTAAGCACAACAGTTGGCATTCATTAGGGACAAGCCCCGAACAGCAGAGTGGCAGCCACAAGGGGAGACTGTGGTTAGTTCCCAAGCAACCATGAACTCGGTGTGCATCCAACAGCCCAGCTCCACGGTGCTGAAAGACTGGTTTGCAAGTGGGGCTCCAACTCGTGTCACTTGGGACACCAACCGAGAGGAGGGTGGAGGCAGAAAACATAACCATGACGGTTTCTGCATAAGGGGCTCTATCCCTCGCTGCTATTGGCTGTCAAAGGCTCTCTCATCGACTAGCTGAAGGACCACTGGTGCTGTCTGCAACTGAGTGCAGTAATGGCCTTAGCTCTGCCCCCACAGGGATCAGGAATGCTGAGCACAGTACAGCTTTCAGTACAAGGCCACCAACCAGCCTGACCTTCTGCTTCGGCCACTTAGTTATGAAGCTCACAGACTTTTAAAGCTTAAAACCCCACTTATGGACAACTCCACCTACCATCTGCTTCAAGCTGCCGGCTCTAGCGTCACCTGTTAAAGAATCTCCTGTAGGTCGGTATATGTTACATGGCTAGTGCACCTATATCTATAAGACAGGAATATTTTTGTTTGCTAAAACCCCAGTTACTCAAATATAGCCCCTTATTGTACGAGCACGTGGAATGACTTCCCATTATCTCTACTCTTCACTAAGGATTTTGTCCAATAACCTACCCAAAGATAACTTTCTGGTCCAAATCCCCAAATGTCTTAAGGTATCAATGGGGAATCTGGCATTCTTGTCAAAATAATTGTATTAGCTAAACAAAAAAAGTGCCTTCGTTGCAACATAATTGAATTAAGCTCTCATTCTGTTTTGTGAGCCAATCCTCAGTACAAGTGCATTTGGGAGCTAGGTCTTGTTTGTTGTGGGGGGCTAGCGCTGATCTCCTCCATTGTCAACATGGGGCCATAGTCATCCTCTAGCTTCAGTGAGGAGAGCTATGAATTGCACCAGTGAAATTCACCCTTATTTGACTTTTTTAGTTTTTAACCGATCTCAATTTAGTTCCCAGCACTTCCCAGAGCTGGGCAAGTCATTCCATCTCTCTGCGCCTCCATTCTGTATGTAAAATGGGGTAAGACTTCCTGGCTTCAGAGAGGGGTGATGAAGGAAAAGTTATTAAGTGTCTGAGTTCAGCTGCCATGCTGATGCAGCCTTGTAAATGGCTAGCTAGAGAATAACATTTGTTCATTCACCATCTCCATGGAAATAAGTACAGGTACATGTTCTGCACTTGAGTAGCAACTGAATTTTAAAAGCTGTACAAACCCTCGTGTCACAGTGGCAGACAATGACAGATTGCAGCTGCTGGAGGGGGAAAGGCAGAACATTTGACAGCACATAAAGCAACGATGACAATTTGGGCGATGTGTTTTTGCAGATGGTCTTGCTTGGCCTGCATTCAGCTACCACCTGACATCAGTTCACAATCCTGCCATGCTATGTATTTAGTATTGCTTAGAAAGAACAAATGAGCACCCTGTGAACTGACAAACAGCTTGATAAGGAAGAACTACAGAAGAGGTTTGCAAACCACATACTGGAATGAGGTGATAGACCCTAGTTATAATAAAGTAGCATCCCTAAAAAGAGGAGGAGAAGGTCCAGGTGTTCTGCAAAGTTGGATCTCACATGAGTTCTTGCACTGTGATGGAGAGCTGCATCTGAACATGCGACTTAGAATTTTATACAAAACGTAGTCTGTTTATACTGCACCAGAGATATGATCTAAAAGCCTAAACCTGAAAAATTCCAGGACATAACACCTAATTTCCAAAGATCTCCTTAACTTAGCATACATCCCTATCGCATCATTTAAAAACACACAAACATGTAACTTTGTTAAGGAGCTCAGAAGTCTTACACTGCCCACAGAGAGCCTAGAGGCCAGATCTACAGATTGGCAAGGTTCAGGCCACAGCCAGCTCTATGGATGTTCGAGCTCAAGGTGTGAAGTCCACCATCTTCCCTGGGCTCCAGAATCTGCACCAGACCACCACCGTGGCTTTTCTCATGCTGCAGCAGAAGTCCTGTAAGCCTATGTAGGTCACCCTGGATCCTGCGATTTCCTGACATGCATATGTCTACACTACAAATAAAAACCCCATAGAAAGTGACACATTATTCTTATGAAGTCCTACAAAGTGGCTATATAATTACAACACGACCTTAGAGACATTAAAAACCCTCCTCTAAATGACCTTTGGAGTACACAAATTAGCTCTGATATCACCCCTTCTTGTGTAATTCTCAGACACTATTACTAAAGTCAGAATTATATTCAGAAATATGAAAATAGCCACATTTAAATGGATGAACCATAATGGTGGGGCTGTCACAGGTATGGGACTATCTCACATCTGCCCTTTTTTTTGCTCTCTGAGGGCTCCCATCTTAGGGCTCAGGACTGTAGATATGTCTATACAGCATTGTAAGCCCGGGCTTGAGCCTAACCACACTTGCATCTGCACACCAATTGTGCTAACCTAGGGCTTGGCCCTAGCTCCCAAGGCCCTACAGGGCTGGAGGGTTCAAGCCTGTGTTAAACTGGGACATAGGGACTGAGCCCTAAGGTTTTCCTGGGCGCACACTGCCCTGGCTTGATGCTGCCTGGCTGACACATCCCCCTTCCTTCTCTGGCTCCTCCTCACCTCAGCGCAGAGCTTGCCTAGACCAAGGAGCAAAGCTGAAAGGCAGGAGGTGACTCTGCTGCCTGGTGTTGGGCGTCATCCCTCCCACAGCTATGCTGAGCTGGGAGCCCACTACTCCCCTTCCCTGCAGGGCAACCATGTGGTCCTTGCTCCCAGGCCCCACCTCCCCTCCCCAGATCTGCATGTGCAGAGATGCACAGGCAGTATGCATTACCAGGGTAATGAGTGGGAGCCAGCCCCAAAACATCACTGCAGCCACCCAGGGGTCCCTTATTCCTGCTTCCTAGAATGCAGTGGGTGGCTGGACTGTTTCATCATAGTTTGACAGCCCTGGAGCCTGACGTCCTAATTCTCCACAGAACAAGGCTGCATGGGCATCTCCCTGCCAACATGACTCAGCCTAGGGCTGGCAAACCTACTTCTCAGATTAGAGAATAGCACAACTGAGGACTTCATTAACTCCAGCATGAGTTTAGGTTCAAACAGTCTCTGTGGTGAAATGCAGAGATCCAGGCTCCACAAAGTGGTAGCAGAAGTGTGGCCCCCTCCCACCAGAATTACAGGCCTGGCAAACAATTGAATTGGGCATCTGACACATCTAATAAGATTTAGTTTCTGAAATACCCACCTAGCAACTAAAGCCACTTTAGAGGAAGTGGAAATGAGATTAGAATAGGCACCCGCTTCTGTGGGCGCTGAGGTCAATAAGCTAAGTGATACTGCGTCTAAAATGGTTTTCTGCAAAAGGGAAGTTATTAAAGACCCATTACAGAGGGGAGCACTCTGGGTAAGCGGAAATTGCAAGTGCAAATGAAATTGGAGCTACTAAGGGTTTGTCAGCATTTCCAGTAGAGAGTACAAGTATTTTCCGAAGTTTGTAACTGAGCTGTGAGAACTATTATTGCTTACCTCTAAGGTGGCATCCATGAAGGAACTCAGGCGTTGCAGTGCTAAGCATTACGGTGCCTAGAGCTTTGGCTCCTAGAAAACCCCACAAAAATCCACAAACCCGAATTCAGTGCCCAGGCTTCCTAGAGACTAAATGGGGAGAGCTTGGTGCCTTAAGCTAGGTCTTCACTAGATGTGCTACAACTGCAGCTGGGCCGCTGTGGTGTTCTCTTGCCATGTGGACAAATTGGAAAAATGCAGAGAACAGAAGTGACTAAAGGTCTGGAAAACATGACCCAAGAGGGAAGATTGGATCAACTGGTTTTGCTTAGTTTGGAGAAGAGATGTCTGCAGGGGCTTGATATGTCCTGAAGTACCCCAAAGGTTGTTACAAAGAGGAGTGTGGCAAATTGTTCTCCTTATCCATTGAGAACAGGACAAGAGGCAATAGGCTTAAAGTGGAGCAAGGGTAGTTTAGGTTGGACATTAGGAAAAACTCCTTAGCTTTCAGGGTAGTTAAGCCCTAGAACAAGTTACTGAGGGAGGCTGTGGAATCTCTAGCACTGGAGACTTTTAGGGACAGGCGAGAGAGTCACCTGTCTGGGATGGCTAGGTAATCCTTAGTCCTGCCTAGGGACAGGAGACTGGACTAAGTGGCCTATTGAGGTCCCTTCCAGCCCTGCATTTCTATGACTCTACAGCAAGGGAAGAGGTTTTCTGCCACTGCAGTGAATCTACCCCCTCCAGGAGGTGGGACCTAGGTCAATGGAAGAATTATTCTGTCAACCTAGGAGGGTCTGCAGACTCTGCACCCATCTTGGCTTATCAGGGTCTCTTGGGGGGTAGGGGGAGAGTTTTGCCACACTCCTGAGCAACATAGCTAGATTGACCCCAGTTGCCCAGAGCAGGCAGGGAGCAGCCTAAGCTAGCCAATGGTGGAAGGGTGCAAAGCCCCACCCCCTCAGACATAAGTACCCAAGCCCAGGCTGCAAAGAGACACCTGCCTCTGTCAGTGATTGATGAACAAGTCCTCCACCTGCAGCCAAGTGGCATAGGACACCCCCTCTCACCCCATTCCCCTTCCCCCATGTGTTTCTTGCAGGACTGAGTTAGACGAGCACCTAACTCCACACAACAGAGCTGGAGGAGGAAGAGGAAGGTCCCTCCTTTCAACTTTTGCACCAGTGGTCAGAGCACTCACCTGGAATGTGAGGAACCCAGTTCAGCTCTGCCCTGCCACATGGGGAGAAAGGTTGAACAGAGGTCTTCACCTCTCATCTCCCATGTGAGGAAGGAAGGAGTTGAACCTGGGTCTCTCTCATCCAGTCTCAGAGAGTACTGGCAACCCAAGGTGCTGTGTCAGAGGCTTTGGCTGTGTTTTGAAGCAGAGCAGAGGTGAATTGCTGGAGCAGCATGCTGTTACTCCATGGCACTGAGCATTTTGGGTTGAAATAACGAGTCCTGTGGCACCTTAGTGATCAACAAAAAAATCTGGGGGAGGGGGCATTAGCTTTTGTTGACTGGAACCCACTTCGTGATGTGTGTTGAGCTACAATTTTTCACCATACTCAAGAGGCACTGCAGAGAAAACCAAGGGAACATTAATTTAGTCTCTACATATCACTGTGTTTCACCTGGAGAACTCCCCTAGCCTTTGCTATGCGGAAGGTCAGATTACATGGCTCCTCTTGCCTGAGAAACTAACTTTGCAGCTGCATTTATATTTTCCTTCAAAAGAAAAGAGAGACTCCTGGATCCAGCTGAGCTGTACCAGAGGCAGAACCAGGAATGGGGCCAAAGGTGACCTGAAGTTACCTCACTGCTTCCTTGCACATGGGATAATGGACACAGGCTGGGCCACAATGGGGCCAAGAATCTGGGCCAGCACCTATATTCTCCCCAAGGAGTGGTTAATGAGTACGAGAGCATGGTAGGGAAAGAAAGTGCTTCTTCAAACCCTCCACACACACCCCAGCGTGCCGCCCTACATCTCTGGAATGTACCCCAGGCAGATGCATGGCTATCTCAGAGCCCAGATCCCAGTGCAGCCAGACATGGCCTCCTCTATGCCTACCAGCCCCCCATCATATGGCAGGGGGTCAGGTTTAAACACCAGCAAACCCCAACTCAGAGAGGCAATAGGCATGTGAAAGCCTCTGTCTCATTCCCCCAGTGGGAAATCTGAGGCTCAGAGAGAAAGCAACTCACCTGGTGCATGCTGTAATCTAGCATGGGAATGAGAGAGCAGAGTTCAGTCATGAATCTCACATGGACTTAGATCCTGACTTAACTTTAAGCACCTGCCTGGTCCCAAGGAACTGGGAAAGATTACTCACTGCTTGGGACAACAGGAGCACAAATCATTGCAAGACTGGGGCCTTCCTTGGTTTGCTGAGGGCACACTCCCTTTCCCCGAGCTGTGGCCAGCCAGGAGGCAAGGTAAAGATGATGGCATTACCTAATCAATAACATTGCAAAGTCATTGATCTAGACCTGCACAAACAGGATTTTTAAACCAGCTGTTATGGAGTCAAAACCTGGGTAAATTGGTTGAGACGCACCTCTCCTCATCCAGCACATCCTAAATTTCAGGTTTCCATCCCAGACTTGAGAGGCTAGAGCTGATTTAAAAAAAAACTGACATCCCATGATTTTTATTTTTAATTAAACAGGCAAAAGTATTTTCCTCACTCCGTTCTGAACATCAGCTGAAACATTTTTATTCAAGCTTTATATGAAAGTTCAGCTCCTCTAGACTAGAGACCAGCCCGAGATATTCAGGTGAAAAGTCAGATTATTTAGAAGGGCCTTTGGAGTGGAAATGTTCAGGCCACCACAAGCAGAGATTTTGCTAGCAGCTCTGCTTCCAGTTCTTTACAAAGCACTTTGGAATGGAAGATACTAAGGCAAGATGTGAAGCAATAAATGTTTTCATCTTTTCATCTGTTTCTTGTATGGCCTGAACACTCAGCCTGTGCCCCTCATTTGTTCACACTCCTATTTTCCATTCGCAGCTTTTATTTGCACCAAGATATTTTTAATCTGCTGCTCTGTCAACAGATCGTAAGCCCTTGGTGTGCTCACCATGCGTCAATCTATCTCAAATGATTTCTTTGGTACGTTACACAGCTACCTCATCTAGTGCTCTCAAAACTATTAGGGTTGGCTGCTCCATAATGCCCCAGTCTAGAGCCTCACTCCCATGATGATTGGAAACCTTCACCTCATTTCCACCCTCAGTTTGACTCCTTCTGCTTTTAGTCCCATCTCACCATGGCTGTCTCCTGGGGGGAGGAAGCAAAACACCTCCCCTTCAAGTCTCTTTGTGCATCTCCTGAGGAGGAAGTAGGTTGAAATGGAGTGGAGCTCATGTTACTCAGCACTTGCAGCCTGTGGGTGCCCAAAGTCTGAATGCCCACGATCAGATTCAAACCCAGGCCCGTGCTACCAGTATTGTGCCCCAGCTGTCAATCCAGCATTGTCCGTATGTTGCTGCCAACAAGTCAGGAAGTGAATGTCAGCTTTGGATCAAGGCCACAAAAGGTTTGTTTGTTTGTTTTTTTGGGTGGGGGAGGTTGTCTGTTTGCACAGCCACCGCACTGAATGGAGACCAGTGTTGGTTGCGGGAGCCATCCCAGGAGTAGCCGCAGGAGTTAATATTCCATAGGTCAGAGGATTCAGACCCAGTGTGCACATTACTAAAAAGGTCATCACACAGCCATACACCAGTGCACATTTACTTAAGCCTGATCCTAGGTGCCACACAAATACCCCCTCCTAGAGCATTCGTTTGTCTGCCGGCCTAGAAAATAGCCCTATTCCAAGCTTTACAGACACAAGGACTACAACAAGACAGGATTAGCAGTGTTTTGTTGACCGAGCACATAACCTGTTTTTTCCCCCGTTGCTGTTGGCTGAGCATGCTAACCAACGTGTGGCCTAGGGCACACGTGGAGACAGTTTCATAAATGACAGCTATCTTAGCCTCTCAAGTCCAGCCTTCCTTGAATTGAGCTTCCAGTTTATCTGACCAGCGTTGTCCATAGTCCTGGGAAATACTTGCAGGAAAGTGGACAGAGATGATCTCCCTCAGCCCCCAATGAAGGGCTGTCTGATGGCTCTGTCGGAATTTCTCTAAAGATGACTGAGCTGAAAACTGAGGGGTAGGAGATATCAGGCCCAATTTTCATTGATGCCAAGGCCCTTTCACACCCCTCCAGCAGCACAAAGGGGCCTAGAAGTGTGGGGAAGGGTACCCTACTATAATTTCTACCCACTGATTGGCTAGCACACTAGCTTAGAATTTGATAGTCCCAAATTCAATTGCCTGCTCTGCCAAAGACTCCTTGTACAACCTTGGATGAGTCACTTAGCCTCTCAGTTCCCAGCTGTGCACTGGGGATCACAGCCTGCTGCTGCAGGAGTGTATGAGGATATGCACATGATAGATGGTGAGGTGTACTGGTGAAGAGTGCTCCAAGAGCTATTCACAATATCAGAGACAGGTAAAATGTGTGAGTGGGAGTCAGGCCCGTTGAGGGCTACTGTTTACTCTGCAAGTTGCACTGGTTTCCCAGAGAAAATTAGGATACAAAGTACGAGTGTGTGGACAATGGGACTGAAGAGCAGACAGGCACATTCTCCAGAGAGCTGCAATACTAGACTGATCCATCAAAGTAGTAATTTGCTCATGCTATTCAGGAATAGCTTTGGCAACTCCCCTGGAGTCACTCCAGGCTCCCACAGCTGCTGTGACCCAGTGGTACAAGTCAGAAGGTTCACGTGTTCATAAATATCTCCAGTTGCAACTCAACAGCCACACCAATTTGAAGCAGGAAAACAGATCAACCATATCCAAGACTGAAACTAAATGGTGACAGCTCAGGACAGGCAGGGCTAACAGCCACTGAAGGACTAACAGACAGAATCTGGGCAGCCCAAAGTGAGAAACTGACAAATCTCAGAAATGGGAGTTAGAATTCAATCCCCTGGAGAAGGGGACACCTGGACAGACATCAGAACAGCTTATGCCCCCTCTCCCTCCATTTTGTGGAGAAGACAATCAAGCCTACTTCCTCTGTGCACCAGTTATCTATCACTAACAAATATACTCCGATCTGTGGAGGACGTGGCTGCAGGCAGATCTGTGCCATCATACTCACATTTTCTGTCACAGCACTTGGATCCAAGGATTTCAAGTCATGTGTTCACGCCAGCCTGTCAAATGCCTTTCACATACACTGACCACTATCCAATTTAGGGCAGTCTGAGAAACACCCCATAACACCCTCCTGCACAATGCAAAGTAACACTGAGTCAGCCAATGGTAGCCATGACTCGTAAAAGAAAGCTTTTTACTTAGGACATGGTTAAATAAAGCACGTGAAGCTATGGAAGTGACTAAATCCTGCATCACAGGCATGATTTAAATCAAGCTGATTTTAACAAACCCACTACTGACAACATAGAAAAGGACATGTCACAACAGGAACAATCTTGGCCCTCAATTAAGCATACCATGCAGTAATAGTAATTGTGACTCTTTGGGTACATGAGGTACCAACAAACATCTGAAGTGTATGTCCATGTACCACACCAAGCCATGTCTCCAATTCTTGTTCGCACACAGATTTGGGGTGTCATGTATTAAGATAAAAATAATCAATAGACATAGCAGGCTTCAGAGTTCCCCTATTAAGCATGTCTGGCAAGGACTGCCAGCAGACACACAGGTTTTACCTGAGCCCTTAACAACCCTCCCATTTATCACTCTGGCAACCCCCAATGGTCCCAGTAACCTGAGACACCACATATTCCTCCCCCTCAAATGAAACACCCCCTCCAAAGAATAAACAAACTGGGAGATGAGGGTATACTGCCACATCTACAGGCAAACCTCCAGGGGATTATTCTGCCCCATGATGAAGGGGTCGACCCTAGCTGAAGAGCCAGCCGAGGAGGAGGCCTTCTCACTCTAGGTGGATTGCAGCGAATTTCTGGTACCCCACAAAGGTGGTATTGGTGGCAGAGTAGCCACAGGTACCAGAGAAGTAGCAGGCTCTGGCAAAGATGTTGTATGCGGTTGGGCTGGGGTGGAGGCCGATGGTTTTGACGAGGTGGCTGGAGTAGGAGAGACATGAACCACTGAATCGTGACTCAATGGTATATCTCCGACAAAGGGTGAAGTCAGTTAGGTCGGTTTGAGATGTACCCTCAGGACAAGTATGACGTGGTAACAACTGATCAACATGCCCCCGCCAAAACAGTCCATCCGCTGTCTGGAGAGAGTAGGAAACAGGTCCTGTTTTGGCAATGACTATTGCTGGAACCCATTTAGCTCCAGAAGCATAGTTTCGAGCAAGGACAGGCTGACCAATTGTGAAGGTGCGGTCCTTCGTTCTCGGTGCACGTCTGATGATTTGGTCCTGCTGTTGGCTTTGAACCACTTGTCGTGTTTCTTGTGGTTTCAACAAATCAAAGCAAGAGTGCAACTGCAGTCCCATCATAAGGAAAGCTGGAGACGCTTTAGTCGTGGCCTGTGGAGTGTTTCTATAGGATAACAAGAAGTTGTCCAGACATTTCTGAAGAGGTGAGCGTCCCCTCGCTGATTTTAGAGCTTGCTTCATAGTCTGTATGAATCTTTCAGTGAGTCCATTGGTGGATGGATAATATGGTGCTGACCTGATGTGGTGTATCCTGTTGGCCTTCATAAAACTTCCAAAATCCTGGGAAGTAAATTGCAGACCATTGTCGCTCACCAGCTGCTCTGGGAGACCGTAACAACTAAAGAAGCCACATAGGTTTTGAACAGTGTTTTCCATAGTGGTGGACTGACTTCCAGCCATTTGGAATGGGCATCAAAAGCAATTAGAAACAAACATCCTTTGACTGGGCCAGCAAAATCAATGTGAATGTGTTGCCATGGCCTTTCTAGCCAATCCCATGGGTGGAGAGGTACTAACTGAGGTGCATTCCGAATGATCTGGCATGAGGTGCAAGCTCTAGCCGTCTCCTCGATGGCCCTGTCCAAGCCAAGCCACCAAAAATAGCTTCCTGCTATTTCCTTCATGCACACTATGCCACAGTGACTGGAATGGAGCTGTTCCAACAAATGTGGTCTTAATGAAGACGGAATAATGACACACATGCCCCACAACACACCCCCAGACTGGGTTGGTAACTCCATCTGCCTAGACAAAGGGGTGGAGGTCAGGTGTAACCTGGGAGTCAGGCAATGATGTTCCATGCATCACAATATCCATAACTCGAGACAATACTAGGTCAACGTGTGTTGCTCTCCTTACATGAGTAGCCGTGATAGGAGTGTTTTCCACCTGAGCAAAGTAAAAGATTCCTTCCTGGCCCAAATCTTGACAGGCTATTTGTAATGGTAATCTTGAAAGACCATCTGCATTGCAATGCAAAGAGTGCATACAACTAGCATTCAAAGGTGGAATGCCTGTGTGTGGTCCCAAAAATCAATGTTAGGGACTGATGGTCAGTAAGGAGGATGAATTTCTTTCCATACAGGTACTGGTGGAATTTCCAGACACCAAAAACAATTCCCAGTGCCTCACGTTCAATTTGGGCATAAATTAGTCTCTGCATTGGTCAAAGCGTGTGAAGAAAAGCGATTGGCCTTTCTTCTCCTGAAGGCCTAATGTGGGACAGCACGGCCCCAATTCCATAAGGGGAGGCGTCACAGGCTAGCTGTAGGGGTAAGGACGGATCAAAGTGTGTCAGAACCCTTGACTAACTCATGTGAGTTTAGCCTTGTTGAATGCAACATCACACGCTTCAGTCCAGTTCCAGTTCCTGTTTGACCCAAGGAGCTCATATAAGGGTTTCAGAAGTGTTGCTTACTGTGGAATAAACTTGCCATAATAGTTCAGTAACCCTGAAAAAGAGTGAAGTTGGCTCACATTCTGAGGTGGTGGCACCTCCACGATTGCCATCATCTTGGCTGGAGACTTATGAAGGGCAGCAGCATCAATTATATGCCCCAAATATTCAACAGAGGGCCAAAAAAATTCACATTTGTCTTGGAGAATGTGTAGGCCGTATTCCTCTAATCTTTGTAGGGTAGCTCTTAAATTCATAAGGTACTCCTCTTCATTCTTGCCAGTGAGCAGGATGTCATCAAGATAGCACTTTACTCCCGATAAGCCACTCAAGATCTGGTCCACAGCTCTCTGGAACAAAGCTGGGGCCGAAGCAATCCCAAAAGGCAAGCGACAGTATCTGTACAGCCCCTTATGCGTTACAATAGTCAACAACTCTTGAGATTCTTCGACACGCATCTGTAAATACACTTGCCTCAAATCAATCTTCTGAATTTTTGTCCCCAAGCCAACCCCATGAAGAGGTCCTCAATACGGGGAAGGGGGTATTGTTCTGCACGTAACACTGGGTTAACGGTGACCTTAAAATCTCCACAAATCCGAATGGAGCCATCTTTCTTCACTATTGGGACGATTGGTGTTGCCCACTGGCTGTGAGTAACTGGCACTAAGGCTCCCTCCTTGACAAGTTGCTCCAAATCTACTTCAACCTTGGACTTGAAGGCAAATAGCACTGGTCTGGCCATTAAACAGTTCTGTTGGCAGTCTGGTTTAATATTTAACTTCACAGTGATTCCCTTTATGCTGCCTAAGTCCTCTCCAAAAACAGAAGCATGTTTCACTAGTATCGTTGCCAGGTTTATTTCTTCAGTCAATTGATGCACTTCTGCCCAATTGAGTTGGATCTTCCTAATCCAAGACCTTCCCATTAAGGCTGGGTAATTGCCTTTCACCACAAACAGTGGTAGCCTTGTTGCCTGCCCATTGAGCTCTATTTTCACCACAATAGTACCCAACAGGGGTACAGCCTCTCCTGTGTACATTTTCAAAACAACTGTCATCCGTTTAAGTGGCAGGCGTCTCAAGTCCTTCTCATACACAGTGAGAAACAATGAAAAAGCTGCACCAGTGTCCAGTTCCATGAGTACAGGTTTGCCATCCACCAGCAGTGTCACCCAGAATTTGCGCGGGCCAGCTGTTATAGACAAAACATGAAGTGACTCTTCCTCTTCAGAATGGGTGTCGCCATGATCACCTTCTGCCTGCTCTACTGCATGTACAATTTCCCTCTTGTTCCATTGGACCACTTGCTCATTGTTCTCCGGTCTGCCTTTTTTGCATGGCTCAGTCCTCTTTTGTTTGCAGGCACGTTCAATGTGCCCTATCTTGCCACACTGTCAACACAGTAGTTCCTTACACCAGCACTCTGATGCATGATGACCCTTTTTTCCCCACACTGGTGACATTCCTGTTTTCCCAGGGGCCGAGTGGTAGGTTCTTTGGATACCTTATGCATCCCTGCATTCACCCTGTTTAGTTGCATCTCCTGTGTGGCCTGTTCCATAGAGACTGCAATGGAAATGGCTTTCTGCAAGGTAAGCTGAGCTTCGGTTAGCAGGTGTTTAGTTGTTGATTCACAGTGCAGGCCACACACTAGCCTGTCACGTAGCATTTCATCCACCATGTTCTTGAAATCACAGTGTTCTGCCAGCTCCCTTAGAGCTGCTACAAATTGTGCAATGGATTCACCTTCACTTTGATTCCTGTGATAGAACTGGTATCTCTCTGCTATTACCAGTGGTTTGGGGGGAAAAATGTGCTCCTAGAACTTCCACAAGATCATACGATTTTGCCTTGGGTTTCTCTGGATAAAGCAAATTACATAGCAAATTATAGGTCTTAACACCTATAATGGTCAAGAAAACAGGTACCTTCTTTTCATTGCATATATCATTCACTACCATGAAGTTATGAAAATGTGCTATATACAGTTTCCAAGAGGAGGTGGTAGAATCAAAGGCTTCTGGACAAGCTGTGAGTGAAGCCATGGTTGAACCAGTGAGTGGAACTATGGTTCCCTCATGCGGTTGTTTATCTCCTGTCCCTTGGCTTCACCAAACAATAGATGAGATTTCAACTCCAGTCATCTCCCTCCAGGCACACAAACGGTGAGGGGGAAAAAAAGTCATTTTTATGTAGCTCAAGATTTCCTGGGTTCACAGCAGTTCTCATCATCCCACCTTCATCGTCAGTGTCATGTATTGAGATTAAATAATGATCAATAGACATTGCAGGCTTCAGAGTTCCCTTATTAAGCTTTATTTAGACACACAGGTTTTACCTGAGCCCTTAATAACCCTCCCATTTATCACTATGGCAACCCCCAAGGGTCCCAGTAACCTGAGACACTACATAGGGCACCAAGTACTGGCCTGACTTCCTACCACAAGTGCAACTCTGATCTCCATGTCTGAGTTATTGCCTGCATACAGCATGCACATGTATGAATACTATGCAAGTTTCATTTTAAAAAATGAGTACATGCACAAAGATTTTGCATAATTTTTTTTAAAAAGAATTTTTTTTTTTTTTTAAAGTTGAATAAACTGATGCCAGGAAATAAGTAAAGCAGGCAACCACTAAAAGCTGAGATGATGTTCAGTATTAGGTGGAGAATGTCATGCACCATTTATTTTATTTCTTCTGCAAGCTGTTAAGCATGAAAACCCCTTGAAAAGAATATTGAGTGCACCAGTTGGTAGCTGAGGATGATGGATGCATTATTGCAATTATGTTGGTGATTACTTATTAACAAGTTGATGGCTTTGAAATAGTGTGGTTTAATTACCTAAAGGGCCACTTTCCTTGCAAAGGTCACATCTGAAATGTGTTGGGGGGTTGTTTTTTAAACCAGTTACTGTTACAACTAGCACCTCAGATCACCATAACAGAATGATGGAAGGGAAAAAATATTTCTGTTTCCAGTTTACTTTGGGCATTTGAGAGCCTTTTATGTATTGTCAATTTCATTCTTTCCCTGGAACATCAGTTTTCACCATTTATATGGATTTGTCACGTAGCAAACAGTACAGAGGAAAATACAGCAAATAGTAAAAAAAAAAAAAAAAAAAAAAAAAAGGAGAATGCCATGCAGACTCCATAGGGGAGATACAGGAGTAGGTACAGTTTCTGAAGCCATTTGTCATTCATATTTTTCCAACTCATTAGAATTCCAGGTGGGTTTGGCCCTTGAACTCTCATTATTTCTGTGGTATTCTGTACCTGAGCCTAGGAAAGCTCAGGGCACTACAGCCAGATGCAACGTGTGTCATGTAGGGTCAGGAGTCATGTGATAAAATCTGAAAGGGGCCCCAGGTTAAACAATGCCAGGAGCAAGGTTCAGCTCCCAACAAGTGTGTCTTTGGCCAAAGGCCTCAGTCCACAGTCTGTAAAAACACAAGTATAAAGAATCAGTCACTTCTAATTAAAAGCTCTTCCTCTTCTAATGTATTTTTCTCCTTTCTCTCTTTTAACCATGAGCCTGGTATGAAGCTGCAGAGTTTCACAGCCCTGGCGAGTTTCTTCAGTCGCCCTGCAAGGCTAGTCTAATACTCCTCATGCACATCCCTGACAACATCCTCCCCCAGCCTGAATAAAGGGGCAGGTAACATTCTCCTGTGTGTCTAGATTTCCAGAAGTGTTGCACATGCATTTGTCCTGCTGACACCTATGAGAGATACAGGGCCCTACATCACCTGAAAATAAGTCAGGCAATTTACATAGGCACCTAAATAGGATCCATAGGTTCCCTTTTTTCAAAATCTTGGCCAAAAGAGCTAATGTTGGGCTGAATCTGCACCAACAAATGGAACCATTTACTAGTAATTTAATAGACACCCCTGTATAAGCAACAGCATAGTGAGGATGCACTAGCAGTCCCTTTTGAACATGGGTTGCTGTTTCCTTGATCCACATCCACTCTAGCCAACTCTTGCACTTCTGCTTGTAAGACAATGATGGCTTAAGGGATATTCTAAAAGCCTTCTCTGGAAGTGCTTCTGACCTGTGGAAGCAGGAGTCAGATTCAGAGCTCCTTGGAAAATGTAGCTATTTCCAGGTCTTACTCTCAAAACAGAGCAAACAGGACGAACTCAGCAAAACCCACACCACCATCTCCTCCTCTGGACACCTGACCCCTGCTGTGATGCCCACAAAGAGCCCTGTTAGGGGCTAAGCAGGGAATGAGCACAGCTGTGTCTTGCTACTGGCTTCCCCGCAGCCCCAACCTCCCCCATCCACCCAAGAAGAGCTAGCCCCAGGAACCACACCCTGGCCTCCCCCGTGAAAGCTTTCCATCAGAAGAGCTGAAAGAACTTGATAAAGGAGAGCAGTAGCATTATACCCATTTTACAGATGGGGAAATGAAGGAAAAGAGAAGGGAAGCATTTGCCTGAGGTCACAGGCACTCAGGAATATAACCCAGACCACAAGGGTCTCAGTTGTGTGCACCATCTGCTAGGCCACATTGCTTCAAGTATCTGCTAAAGTGTCTAGCATATTGTTCTCCAAGGACAGAGAGCAATGCTCATCTAGTCTGTATTCAGACATCCCCACTAGAGACATAGCTCCCCAGCACCCCGGCTGTTCCAGGCCCACATGGCAGGTTCCATTTCTGCGTGCTAAGTATTTTGTACGTACTGACTTGCTGGAAAAAACGGAGCCTCCACAGGGCCATTCAGCAGGGATCTCTGAGGTTTCTTGCTAAGAGCCATCAGTGAAGACACCGCACAGTGGACCTACTGGAGGGTTTGTACAGACCTCATAGCCAGGAAGTAACACTGTTAGGTTGACCGATGCTGCACCCACCCAGAATCCATGACAAGTGTGGTATTGCTAGAATTCTTTGGTAACAGATAGCCTGCATTTCAGTGAATACAGTTCACTGCTGCATACTATAAGAGTAACTGCATTGATCTAGCAAAGCATTATGTGAGGACAGGGTGGAAGTCACTGACCCTGCCTGATACATTGGTTCCAAAGGAGTAGCCGTGTTAATCTAGCACAGCAAAAAAGAACCAAACAAACAGACAAGACTAACAAATTTATTTATTGCATGAGCTTTTGTGGGAGAAAATCCCACGAAAAATTCTCCCACGAAAGCTCATGTGATAAATTTGTTAATCTTTATAAGTGCCACAGGACTCCTTGTTTGATATATTGGTGACATCCCCTTCTGAAGTCAAAAGGTATGGCATGTGCTGGTCAGTCCATGGCACAGTCCAACAGACAGCTGGCTCTGAGCTTTTAGTGTTACAGAGGGGCACACCACATGCCAAGAAATGCTGCAAGCCTTTCTGCACAATATTGCAGGCCCTTTAAATGGAGATTTCAAAGCAGGCTCTTAGTATGGACAGCCCCAAGCACATCAGTTTTTGGTTCTCACAGCACTGAGAGGTAGAAAGAGTGTGTCCATTTTACAGGTGGGTACAAGTTTCAGATTGGATCCACAGTCCTCTGTTCTGCCATTCTGTTGCTTTAAGGCTCCACCAGGCAGAAAGCAGATCCCAAAATTAAATAAGACAAGTTAGCAGGCAGGGAAGATTTCCTTTGAGGTATTTAACACAGTGCCTGTCTGAGGTTACAATCCCAGCCTGGATTGGTGACAAATATGTCACATAGCTCTGGTTATGCTGAGTAACCCAAGCTGAGCATTAATGGGTTACTCATGCATCCTCTTCCTTAGCGAAACCTGATCCTATTCAAGCAGCTGCATGAGGATCTCTGCCCAGAGGAGTCTCTGGGAGCTGTTCTCCAATGGCTGAGAAACCTGAACCTTGGAAAGAGAACTCTTCCCTTAAAAGCCTCCTCATGGGGAAGGCAAAGGAACCAGATCCACAGCTGACATCACTCAGCACAACTCCACTGACATCAGCTGTGACCGACACCAGCTTGGGATCTGGCCCAGCACGCTGAGGGCAGAGGAAGTGGAGATGCCTTCAGGCATTCCTGGCGGTAGGGTGGCCTTTCCCCAACCTCAGGCTCCTAGCTAGGGAGCAGCAGCACTCCAACAGCTATGCTGCACATCCAACCCTGGCCCGAACATTCGGGGGGAGTCTGAGATCACTCCACAGATCTGGATGTTTGGATGCCAGATGAGGAAGTTTCCATCGAGAAGTAAAAACTCTGGTCCTTCTGCCCTTCTCCTCAGCTGCCTGAAATCAGCATAGAGCACTGAGCAACTGATGCCAGTAGAGGACCCAGCCTGGGTGCTAACTGGTCAACCAATGCCTGCTGATCAGAACAGATTATTTAAACTGCTCTGTCAGCATCTAGCTACTCTGTGTCAAGAGCACAACTTCCTTGGACATGATAGTATCTACCAGCAGAGAAATCATCCTTAGCGCCTGACCTTAGACATGCTCGCGTACATTTCAGAGAAGGTCAGATCAGTTTTATGATAATCAAAGCCAGCAGCCAGACAGACTTCACTCAAGAATAGAAAACCTAACCCAAGTATCAAATTCCAAAGGGGTAGCTGTGTTAGTCTATTGTAGATAGACAACAGAGTCTTGTGGCACTTTTAAATACTAACAGATTTATTATAATAAATCTGTTAGTCTTTAAAAGTGCCACAAGACTCTGTTGTCTATAAATAAATCTGTTAGTCTTTAAAAGTGCCACAGGACTCTGTCTAACACAAGTGTGTGAGCCTTATCATCCGCTGAGCTGGTCGTGCAGAAGTTAGTGCCGCTTTGGAGAGAGATTTTATCAGTGGGTGAATGCACTCTGATGGTTTGGGGTGCTTTAGTTAGGCCATATGTAAAGCTGGGCCATTAGGCCATTCCATGGGGAATGTGACCCATCTGTGCCTACGGTAGCCACCTGAAAATACCAAAGCCAGGGCAGGCTGCAAAAGGGGAGCCGTTCCAGAGAGGTAGCTGTGTTAGTCTATTTCAGCAAAAACAACAAGGAATCCTGTGGCACTTTAAAAATATTTATTGTGTGAACTTTCCTGGGCATAATCCCACTTCCTTAGATGCGCAAAGTGAAAACTGCAGGTAGAGAAGGGCGAATCAGAAGGTCAATTCAAGTGAACAGTTCTAGAGCGATTCTCCCAGCATTGGTGAATGACACTGAAGTCAGACTTCCCAACCAGCCATACACAGTGCTTCTGTTCACCCAGACTGGCTATCAAGAAGCTACAACAAAATATACACAGCCTCCTTACTATGTTTCGGTTTTGGGCTCCCGATCAGCCACTAGGTCCCCCAACTCACATTTTGGTGAATTATGTTTCTACAAATGAGGAGACTTCATCATTTCCCTTCATCCCCCTTTTTGCCACTTAGTGCAATAAAATGAACATCCAGGAGAGCTGGGCTTTCCCCCACCTCCACATATTTTCCTTTCTCCACTCAGTCACTTTTCCAAAGTCAGAGGTATTGTGAAAAAAGAGAGGAAAAGGGAAGGCAAAAGAGAGGGTGAAGTAAGATAACTAACCCTAAACCCCATTCTATTGCCCGTATCAGCATTCAAAGAAAGCGGGGCTAGGGGGAGGAGCAGCCAGAACAGAAAAAGCAAAAGTCCAAATTTCAAACAGCTTGTTTTTCAAAATTCAAGTGAAACATCCCCTTTTTTAAATGCCCCTGCCCAACAAGTGTAATCAAGTGACATTTCCATGTGAAAAGTTTCACTTTCAAACTAAACCCCCCTTTTCCCCTCCTTTCTGTCAGAAAGAAATTATTTCCCTTGAATTATGTCAAGCACACCACCACAGTCTGCTTACAGACACTTGCCCTCAGCCCACTTGAACAAGGAACTGCCTGGGTCCCACCATGATGCTCTGGGTTATTGAGGAATGGTAAAAAAAGTTATTAAAAGCAGCTTTGGCTTGGTAAAACGAGGGTTACAAATCTGGAACACAAGTGCCATCTAGTGGAATTGCTTTATAAATCCCATTTTGCACATACACACACCACGCAAGGACAATAGACGGAACATACATCTATTTAGGCTCACAAAGGCTATCTTTCAGATCTTTTTCTATTCTACTTTTATGTCACCAATCGTTTCCATTGCTAGAAAATTAGATTTTTTTCAGGTAGACTATGCCCATATCATGTGTACCTGGGAGAATTCCAACTATAATGTCTAACCTGGTCAGTACTCATTTGCTAATAACAGCACTACTCAGCCTGAAAAAGCAGCATTGGGGGAAATCCATGTACAGGGCCCAGAACAATGGACGCATTTGCAGCTGGGCCTCCAAGCACTATAGAGGTATAATCCCTCCTTGTGGGTCACAACACACTCTAGCCCTCACTCACAGGTCCCATCTCATGCTGGAGCATGCCACAGACCCACTGCTCCTATTCACATGCACCAATGATCCTGCACAGGCTATGGGGCTCTGCTGTGAGCTGCCTCCAGTGCATGGTGCTTCAGCCCATTCTCCACTCTGCACTCCACCATCCAGGCTGCCTCAAGCACAGGGAGCAGAGGCCCACAGGGTGAGAAGAAGGTCTGCTTCCATAAGCCAGAGCTGCCTGGAGAGAAGGGATGTAGTTTAGTAGTAGAGCATGTACTTCACTCATTTGAGGCCCTAACCTTCAATTCCCAGCATCTTTTCTGGCCCTGCTTGGAGGAAATGGGCTTGGCCTGTCTCTATGTTTTGCTTGCCTGCCGCACCCCTCCACCTCATGTCTAACAGGGACATTTGGGCACTGGAACCATGGCCAGTGCCAGGGCAGAGACCAGTGGGGAGGGCTGAGTGCTAGGAAATGAAGATGGAAAAACTGCTGAAATTATAAACTACAGCTTCAGTGTGGGGAAGATAATCCCAAACCTATTTCAGTTCTGATAGAGGAGTTCCTACCCCTCTAGACTTTTCCTCTCTGGCTAACCCCTCTAGTTTAGCATCCACTCATTTGTGTTAGAAGTGAACACTCAAGTTACAAGACAATCTGAAAATGTCTTTCATGAAGGATTAGAAAGCACTCTAAAAATACCATGTCCAAGAATAAGGTAGAGATCACACAGCCACTGGGCAGGCCCTGTAGAGCAGTGGTTCTTAACCCTTTGCAGGTTTTTACAGGAAACCCCAGCCCCAACCACCCCCCAATCCAGCTATCTCCCCAGCTCACTGTGGGTGCATCTACACTTGTAAATTAAGTTGACTTAAGCTTGCTTAAGTTGACTTATTTACTCTGCGTTTACACTATACTTTCTTTAAGTCGACTTAAGGAAAATTAAGTCGCCTTTGTTAAACCTCGTTTAAACTCAACTTTAGGCTTAAATCGACTTTCTAAAGTCGACTTAAGCCAGTGTAGACGTGGAGTAGCCCTAAGTCGACTAAGTACAAGGTACTTGGGGGCAAAGGCTGAGCCCCCTGGCACTTGGCAAGGGGTGCTCCCCCTGCCACCATGGACCTGTCCAAGGTCCCCCTAGCCCTACAAGTCGACCTAGACATCCAGTGTGGACGCTCTAGGTCGACTTTGTAGAGTCCTCCCAAGTCGACTTTAATTTTAAGTGTGGACATGAGGGCGAGGTGTACGGTGAGGGGGAGGGTGATGTTGAGGGCGAGGGGCTGGGCGGGGTCGAAGGCGAGGGTGGGGGCAAGAGGGAAGGCGAGGGCGAGGTTGAGGGCGACGGCGAGAGGCAGGGAGAGGGTGAGGAAGGCAGCGAGGTTGAGGGCGAGGGCGCGAGAGGGCGAGGGTGAGGGGGCGACGGCGAGGTGTAGGGCAAGGGGGAGGGGGAGGTTGAGGGCGAGGGGCAGAGCAGGGGTGAGGGCAAAAGTGAAGGCGAGGGCGACGGCGGGAGCAAGAGGGAGGCCAAGGGTGAGGGTGAAGGCGAGGGCAACAGCAAGGATGAGGGCGAGGGGCTGGGCAGAGTCGAAGGCAAGGGCGAGTGCTCTCTGGCACGTAATCCGCAACTCCTTCACCTTCAACCTGCACTGAAGAGTGTCTCTCTCGTTCCAGCACGTTTTCACTCCTCTGCCATGGCCCGAGAAATCTGGCCAAAAATATCGAAATTCTGCCGGCTGCCATGTAACTGTGCCTGCACAGCAGACTCTCCCCAGATGCCTATGAGATCAATCACCTCGGCTGTGGTCCAGACTGGAGCACGTTTGCTGCGTTGAGCCGCCATTGCTCTTCGAGAACACAGCTGCAGCTGCACTCCACACCATGCAAACAGGAAGAGTGAAGAATTCAAAAATTCCCGGGAATGATGGGAGGGTGGGTACAGTCACGTCACAGCCACAGAGCACAGGAGGAAGTGCAGAAGGGATGGAATTGAAATTCTGGGACATTTCCGGAGGTTTCATATTGCGCAGCAACCGTACACACATGAACTATCGCGGAACAGCTGTTCTGCAGTAGCCGCTCATTTTGGTGGTTTACATGTTGAGCGGTAAGACGGCTGTTACCACGCAACAACATGGATTTGTGTGTGGACGCTGTCCCTGTTATCACGTGATAACGAGCGTTATCGCGCAATAACTTTGTAGTGTGTACAAGGCCTCAGTCAGAGCTATGGAATGAGCACTGCAGCTTTAAGCACAGCAGTATACAAAAGTGCCGAGAAGACTTAATCATACACATTTCTTTGGCTAACGTACCAATTAGATGGTACTGTTGCAATGATTTGAATTCAGCAAAGAGAAAGAAATGATGTTCAAAAAATAAGAAAGCAAGCATGGGTATTTTGGGGGCGGTTTCTATCAGCTAGCCCTGAGATATAGGTTTGAATAGATGTGAATAACCTTAGCTGAAAATCCACAAGCCTCTAAGCTCAGCACTGCGTCCACTTTCACCTCTCAAGCCTGGCCCATTTGTGGCCTGACTCTGGATTCCTTGTATGCCTCCAAGTGCCAGTGGGACAAGGAGTAGGACTATAATGCAGCTGAATTCACATGACATATTGTAGATTAGAGGAGGAGGCCTATCCCTATTTAAGCAGGGCACCAGCTTCTCCTGCGAAGCTCTACCTTCATCCCACTATAACTTTGCATCAGAGCATTGAATTGTCCTGAAAAAGTTATTGTATTTACACTGAAGACATAAGGGAACATTTCTGCAAAGATCAGAGAAAACTGATCAAAGCACAAGTTACTGGACATAAAGAAAACATCCAACATGATTTATTATTGTGTAACATTTGTCTCCTCTAGCTCAAAAATAGTTTTATCCTACTTCCTTAAGCTTTCTGTAGAGTTAAAAGTTCTTGAAACCTCACACACAAACAAACTTATTAATGGGTGCTGCTTTACACAGAGGGGACAATAAAGTATCACAGTCCCATTCTAAGTAAGACGTTCACATTGCCTGTAATGCACTGAAATGACACGTGTCTAAGGACTTTATAAACAAGGGCTCTGAGTCAGGCTTAAGTTCAAACCCAGTTCCTTTTTTCACACAAATCCCTTCAGGATATAGGCCTGCAGGTTCACTCAGAAGAATAGGTCTAAAAGCCCATGTCATGCTGCGACGTAGACCCAAACCCAGTCATTTAGCAGCCTGGATGTAGCAGAGATGCTCAGGTCACAAGGACCATGCTCAGAGGGTCCCCCAATGCTATCCCACAATCTCCTAGGCCTGCATATACAGCCCTTCTATCCCCAAATTTTCCATTTGGCTCCCAAGAATTGGAAGCAATTTCTTGGTTTCAGTACAGCCACTTGGCATTGAACCCTTCCTTTCCATATGGCCCACTCACCTAGGAGTGCCATTAACCCTACTATGCATCAGCTATGCCTGTCACTAAGAAGCCCTCCATCTGGCATACTGCTAGCTGGCCAGGGGATCACAGCAAGAGTCTCGGCCATCTATGGGGTGATGAGAGCAGGACCTAGGACTTCCAACTAGAACACTAGAAATGAGCACAAGTACACAAGCACCTCAAAGAGGCCAGCACCACTGATAACCCACTGGACCAAGCCAAGTGCCTCAAGCCCACCTAAGGAACAAAGAATGTAGACTAAGGGTCAGCAAACTTTGCCAATCCCTGTGCCAGCCCCCCCTTGACCCTCAGCTGGTGCCGAAGGCCCTGTAGCAGAAAGAAGCGACCTGGAGTGGCTCCTCTCAGCAGCATGCCTGGGGACCCCTATCCCCAGGCATGCCACAGAAAGAAGCTGTCTGGAGTGACTCCTTTTGGCAGAGCACACCACAGAGAGGAACCGCTCTGGGCGGCTTCTTTACACGGTATGCCTGGTGCATGGACGTAGCAGGGACCGCCACACTGCAGTCACCCTTGAAAGAAGCCACTAGGAGTGTCTTTTGGTGGTAGGAGTGGCAATTTCTGTGGTGCCACAGAGGATGCCGAGTGCCGCTCCGAATGGGTTCGTGTGCCACTAGTGGCACGCATGCCAAGGGTTGCCTACCCCTGATGTAGACCATACATACATGGCAGGGAACTACTTACCACTAGATGGCACCACTTCCTGGCAGTTCTGGGAATTAGCACTGCCAGGCTGACATCTCTTCTTGCAGTTGTCCTCCATCACAGTCTCTTTCTCACATTGCATCCCCTCTTTCATTTGCTCCAAAAGCTGCTACTGCTGCTGCTACTTTTTTGTGATTCTGCCTCTGGCCAGGCCACTCAGCACTTTCCCCTTCCAGCTCTTTTAAGGTCTGTCCCAATAAGCAGCATCAGGCAGACCTAGTAATGGGCTTAGCCCCCACTGGCCAGCTAGGCTCAGCCTGATACATGATTTAGCATGTATCCCTAACCACAGTGATGAGCTAACAACATAAGGGCCAATTAGTGACAACAGCTGTGTGTAATGGGCTTGATTAGGCACTGACCCCAGCTGTGGTGATCAAGCAGGGGCGCACTATGTAAACAGAGCTGACCACTCATAAGAGGAAAAAATGATTCTGGAGGGTGGAACAAAGGGAGGTCTCCTGTAGGATTAACCTGTCCTATTTGAAAGGACTGGAACTACTAAAACCCCTCCCCCAGCCTAAGGGGAGGGAGCACTGGACCCAGCTTCCAATTAATTATGGGGGACAACAAATGACAAACAGGAAGGGGTGTGAGGATTAGGATTAACCTGTGACAGGCAGGCAAGCAAGCAGATACATGCAGGAAGTAGGCTAGGGTCTTGGGGATGCTGAGCTAGGTTCTGCTGTGTAGCTAAAGAGATGCAAGAGAAGGTCAGCAGGGTAGAAGAGCTAGTAGTTATTAGAGAAGCTCTGTAGCAGGGCACTCCCTAGAGAAAGCTGTAGGAATCCCTGAGGAAAGGAGATAATAGGAAAATCTTGCTGGAGAAAGTGCAAGCTGAGAGAAACTGTGCAGGGCTAGGAGAAATTCTTGAGTTGTACCTTTGGTTACCTCAGAAAGGAACTGAATCACTGTGAATGGGCCAGAAGCCTGACCCACGGAAAACCCAGTAAGTGAGTTTGGGGATGAGGCTGGCTGGAAGTGGGCACTATGGCTGGGAAAATGGCTATCCCAGGGGGTGTGAGACATGAAGCCTAGTTCAGCAAAACAAACAAGGAGTCTTGTGGTACTTTAAGGACTAACATTTATTTATTGCAAATTCCAAAGGGGTAGCCGTGTTAGTCTATTGTAGAAAGACAACAGAGTCCTGTAGCACTTTTAAAGACTAACAGATTTATTTATTGCATGAGCTTTCATGGGAGAAAATCCCACTCGAAAGCTCATGCAATAAATAAATCTGTTAGTCTTTAAAAGTGCCACAGGACTCTGTTGTCCGTTTATTTATTGCATGAGCTTTTGTGGGAGAAAATCCCACTTCATCAGAGTCTTGGAGAGCTTACAGAATGGGAGGAAAATAAATGCAGGGAAGTCTAAGTCATAGGATCAGGTCTGACTGTTACAGCAGATCAAAGCAGTTGTTTAGATTTAAACAGTGGAGAACAGTATATTGTAGTGAGGGGAGGTAAAAAGAAGGCAAAATCACCTGTTTATAATAAGAAAATGAACCAAAATGTTTATTTAACCCTCAGGCAGGGGTCTGCAACCTGAGGCTCTTTGGCTGTCCCCTTGTGGCTCCAGGCCCTGGTCTCCCCCTTCCACTGGGTGACCCTGTGGGTGTCCCATTCCAGGCTCTCCCTCTTCCCTGCCACATGGGGACCTGTTCCTAGTTCTGGGCTCCCTTCCGCCACCCGTGAACCCTGTGGCAGGCACTATGGCCCAGCTCCCTCCACCCCTCACCAAGAGGTTACATGCATTGTGGCTCTCAAAACACTTAATTATTGAAGGAATTTTTAAAAATGGCTCCTCTTATCTTTTTGGATTGCTGACCCCTGCCCTAAGGCAATGGTGTCAAATCTGCATAAAAATTCTAACTCTGTAGTTTCTCTTTGAAGCATTGATTTGTAATCCCTTTGCTCAAGTATGGCAATTAATGTAGTCTCAATGGAGTGAGCAGAGAGACTGAAGTGTTCCCTTATTAGTTTGTGAATATTGTTATTTCTGTTATCAGAGTTGTGTCCATGTATGCTTTTGCACAGAGACTGTCCTATTTGATGAATGTATAAGGCAGAGGGACATTGCTGGCAGACAGCTCCCCAACTTCAAGCAGATATTCACCAGCAGCTACAGCCCAAACAACAGAAACATATCCCTGCAACAATTCCCAACTTTTTCTGCATATCTGCACAAATGATACCATCATAGGAACTAATAAAGCCAGATTCTCCATCAAGGGCTCATTCACCAGTGAGGCTGCCCCAGCCTCAATGGGCGGGAGGGAGGAAGGGTGTCCTGGGAGGGTGGAGGGTGATAGGGCAGCAGGGAGTGGGCTATCCGTGCCTGAAATGGGGGGAGGTGTCCTGGGGAGGGTGGAGACAAGGGGTGGGCTGTGGGGCAGCAGGGAGTGAGCTGTCCTTGCCTGAAATGGGGGGAAGGGAGCGTGCCCCAGCACAGGGGCGGGCTGGGGGAGGGGAGCAGAGTATGGGCTGTCCCAGCCCAGGGGGCGGGGCCGTGCCTGGGGAGTTCCCGAGTGCGGCTCTCCGCCTGGCTGCTGCTGTCCAGCGCCTGCAGCCAGGATGCTGCTCGCTGCCCGGCCCGGCTGCGCCCCAGTCCGCTCCATGGCCCGACCCGTCTGGCTGCTGCTCCTGCTGGCGCTGGCGGCGCGACGGGGCGCCGCGGGCGGCTGCGGGCCCTGTCTGCCCGAGCGCTGCCCCTCAGTGCGCTGCCCGGCGCCCGAGCTGGCGGCGCGGGACGAGTGCGGCTGCTGTCCGCGCTGCCTGGGCGCCGAGGGCGAGCGCTGCGGTGGGCGTGGCGCCGGGGGGCCGCGGGGCCCCCGCTGCGGTCCGGGGCTGGTGTGCGTGAGCCAGGCGCGGGGCGGCGGCGGGGCGGCCGAGGGCACCGGGCGCTGCGTGTGCAAGGAGGACGGGGCGGTGTGCGGCTCGGACGGGCGCTCCTACCCCAGCGTCTGCGCCCTGCGCCTGCTGGCCGGGCCCCAGCGCGTCCACAAGGCGCACGACGGCGAGTGCAAGCTGGGTGAGACGAAGCCGGACGAGGGGCGGGTGGGTTGTGCTGGGGAGCAGCCAGAGGGGGTCTGCCAGGCCGAGGTCTCTGGACCGTGAGTACCAGCGTCGCTGCTCGCCCAGCCCTCAGCCAGGATCGGGCTCACTGGTGGTCGGCGCTGCACTTCTCCGCCTCCCTGCAGCTCCGCGCTCTCAGGCTGCCGCTCGGGCCAGGAGCAGAGGTTGATGTTGGCTTGGAGCGGCGAAAGCCCTTGTTTGGGATTGGGAAGGGATCACTGGGAGCATATTGAAATGCATTGTCCGCCCAGGCAGTGCCCTGCTTCTAAACTTGTCCGAAAACTCTGTGGGTCCGGGGTGTTGCAAGTCCCGCGTAGATAACAGTTCGCTCTGTCTTTTAATGCCCCGTAACAGTTCAGCCACAGCTCTCAAAGCACTTTCCAAAGGAAGATTCCCTTTACTTGGCTGTTTCCTGTTTGAATGTTTTCAGTGTTGTTTGGCTTAGGTTTAAACTGGACTGGACTTGGACGTCCCCTGCTTCCTCCTCTGTGTGTGCATTGGAGGTACAAACAACTGCACATGCATAAGTCTAAGACTTGTGCAAGTGTGTAAATTTGCCCCCACAAAAGTCAAGACAAGACCAGTCTGTTTTGTAGCCTTTAATTGTTATTTAAAGTTAATTTTAGTGCTATGATATTACACCATCCAGAGTTTGGCTCTGGCGGCTATACAAGAACAAGGTCCACTGTCTTTTCCATTTTGTTTACGTGTCTATACGTGACCAACAAAGTTATGAATGTCATGGCAAATCCAACTCCTGGATATATCTATGCACCAGGTGTGATATACATCCTCCCAGGTAAAGTCAGGGTCTGATCAGTGATGGGTCTCTCATGAAGTGATCATCAATAGAAAAATGGTTCCTACTGCAGTTTTCCCATAGGATGGTCCATTGTCCTGCTCTGGGCACCCACTTCTTATAATATAATTCAGCCCATACCTACGTTCTGTGCATGACATGAAAGTGTCAACCTTTTTTTCCCCCTTATTGGTCTGGTATCCCCTAGAAGAACCTTAAGGTAGCCCAATTCCTGTAGGTTGTGTAGGTTCCCTTTATTCTTATCAGCATTGATGCACAACCTGTATCTTGTGGTTAAGACACATTTTGGAGACAAATGTGCCTCTACAGCATTTTTGTGATTTAAAATTAATCTTCTGGCTTTTTTTTTTAAATATTACTCCTTGTAGCTCTTCCCATAATCTTAGGGCATCAGGTTATTCTTCTGTTCCTTAATTATGTCAGCATTTCTTATCTCCACTGCCTTAAATAGCTAAGTTAAAACCTTCCAGGCCTCAGCTATAGGCCTTGTGTTTCAGTCTTCCTTCCTTAGATACCTAATACATAATTATCACTTCTAAATGCTGATCAATCTTCTACTTCTATAGTCCTACAACAAACACTCGCACAGGAACTGAAATATATAGATGCAAAACTGTAGCCAGTGATTTGAGTTTGTCACTTATGGTGCGACACCAGCAAGGAGTCCTGTGGCACTTTTACAGACTAACAAATGTATTTAGTGTGATGTAACTAACTAATGAGTCATGTCCAGGATAAATTATGCTAACTAAAGTTAAACAAAGTGCCAGATGCATGTATGTGGACGTACTCTTGCACAGATGCAAAGGAAGCCAGGTGATCGGGGGTGAGAATTTGGCCATGTTTGTGCCGTGGCTTGTCAAGGTGTGTTGGGCAGAGCACCTTATAAATGTAATAATGTGTTCTTAAGAATTGCTGTCACTATTGTGGTGCCCCGCTGGCTGTGGTTGCCATGGAGCTACGGCAATGCAGCATGGTGTGGCTTGTGAGCATTACAGTAGCTGCCCTACTCCTGCCTCATCCCCGTCAAATGAATTGGACCCATTTGCTTTTCGTGTTTTCATTCCCCTTGCCCTCCTCCAGCCATTAACTGAGAGAAGAGCATCACTTCTGAACTGGCTAGAGACATTTACCAAAGAAAATAATGCTACTTGTCAGTTCAATTTTCTGCTGAATGGGTTAGATCCTGAAAGGTTCAGAGCACTCATGGCCCGAACCCAGCACAGCACTTAAGCCGGTGCTTAATTTTAAGCACCAAAAATGGGACTTTCTCAGGAGCTTGCACAGTGTGGTGGCGAGGAGAGTGAGTGTCTTCATGTCCCAGGACCATGGGAGGAGAGCCAGCTCCACTGGCCGGAGGAGGAGGACAGCACCTCCAAAGTAGGGAGGCACAGAAAGTGCCCTTTCAAAAGCAGCCAGATTTTTGTTCTGGTGCACGTCCCTGTACTCAAAGCTAAGCGCATGCTTGAGTGCTTTGCTGAATCAGGGCCAGCATGAGGAAATAATTCTGAAAAGGCCAGATGAGACTATATAATCTTGAAATATCAGTTATATGGTCTGGCACTGAATGAGTTCAGGTTAGATGCTAATTCATTCTGTGACAATATGATCATAATCCATAAGTTTGAAATTCTGTTGATTCTAGTGCTAATTCCTTTGTCTATCTCGTAATCAGCATTCCTAAACATTAATTCTTCTGGGCTTCTTTTTTTAAATAGTACACTGGAGGGAGATAAGCACATTTTTTCAACTCCTTTTCTCCAAATACACATGTAGGATTATTCTGTTCCTTGACTGTAACTTATCCTTCAATAAATGAATAATACAACTAATTCCTCCTAAAGATAAAAGTTACAATTTTAGCCTTGAAGTGATGCGAACTGTAGAGACGTTACCCAGATCATTAGGAAATGGAGTTCCAGGTTAGACATGCTCATAAAAAATATTGCTCTCTGCCTTTATATTGTCTGCTCGTCTGGATAGTTAGCTCTGATAATGTTTCGGTAATTACCCTGCATTTTCAGAGTTGATAACTTGGTAATAAAAATTGACTTGGAACTGGAATTTGGCATAGAAATTCTTGGCAGCTAAAAACAAAATAATTGCCATGGATTTAAAAGAAAACCAGAACCATTTTGGCCACTTTTAAGTTCGCTTAGTGTTTTAAGAATAAGTAATGGATCTTTACCAGGTCTTAGAGACCTTTTTTCCCACTTGAATAACTGGAAATTTTGATTTAAATGAACTGTGGTTAGTAACTAATCTTAAGAAGCTCTAATCACATTCAGGATTTCAAAAAGGAGTTTAGATTGCCAGGGGCAATTTCCGTCCTTAAAACTGGACACGGGGAAATCTTTTCTGAGCAGATTTTTAATGCAGTTAAATATATATCTACTCAAATTGTTCAGCTTTCCATGAAATTAATGCCTAGGATAATTCTCCCAGAAAACTAAATACACCCTCCCCCTCCAATGAGCCAAATACTAAATCTGCACAAGGTCAAAACCAGAGGGGATCTCTGCCAGAAGTGCAGTATGCACAGCACCAACAAAACAGTGGTCCACCTGCTCTTGCAGCCTCAGTGTTGCACTAACCTCAGAGACAAGTGTAATTCCCAGGTATTGCATAGTTGCAGACTCACTGGGCATGCCCCATTCTGTCCCCTACCCATTGCTGGGAGTAGAGGCTTTTGGAGCAGTGCAGGAACTGTAAAAGTCTATGTGCAGGAGCTGTGCAATTCTGGCTCCCTACATCTCATCCTGCCCTGCAACTGGATGGAGGAAGGGAGATGCGAGATTGTCGCCAATCCGTATAATAACATTAAGACCCTGAATAGTTTGCATGTGGCCCAGATGTCAAGTCCCAAGGGCTGGCTGCAAGGATTCGACTGCAGAATCAGGGCCTTAATGTTGCTGTATTCTAGGAGCAAATCTGAAACACAGTCACCACACCGGCACCGGAGTCTGTCTGTCTGTCAGATCTCATTGCAGGACAACAGCCAAGCAATTCCAAGCATCTCATGCTCTGTGCCAGTCTTCCTGTCTGTAACAGTTTGAGTGAAAGACTGTCAACCTCTGTTCTTCCTGCCTTTTGCCAACTTGTGTCACAACCACATCATTGAAGGGTAGCTGTTAGTATCAGACAGTGGTTTATTGCATTTTCCCTCTCTTTGTTTCCATAATGATGAAAATGCTGGCAAGGAGGGGGGCATTTATGTATAAGTGCGCACCTCATTATAGCTTGACCCAAGGGCACTAATTTATTCAGCTGTAATCAGCGGGGTCATTTTTAACAGTTTCCCCTGGGAGATGGGTTATATGCAGACTGGGTAAGCCTGGATACCAGCTGCTTCCTTTCCTAACTGTAATCAAGCCATCCTTTTGAGTTTATTTTTTAATGAGCATCCCTGTAGCCCATAGAGGGAAAGGGATCCTCAATTAAATGCGATTTTGATGCTCATTTAGTAGCTGGAATATTTCTGAGACAAAAATGGTACATATAAAGATCTGTTTGAAGGCTGAAAGCATACTTACCACCCAGGCTTTAAACTTCCTAAACTGAGACAGAACTTTTAAAGCAAGGAATCTCCAGTCTTTAGAATCCTTTGAGCCTCTGTCACCCAGTGTTCTTTACAATACTCTGAATATATCAAGAAATAAATGCCTGATCTCCTTTCATCTCTTCCGGCGCTTTTCATATTCTCTTTAATCCTCTCTCTGACTCAGCCAATGAGAGATTAGGCAAAAGCTTTGCTAAATTCAGTGCCAATGTGTGCATAATTTGATATTCGTAAATTAGTCCTGTTTTGGTAGGTCCCAGTGCATTTCGCTTTGTCTCTACAAAATTATTTCCTCATGGTCTGTAAGACACAATAACAGGTGCAGGTCATATTCACCATAGCTAAGGTTGCAAATCAGATTCCAATAAAACTTCCTTCATAGACACGTTATAAAATAATCAACTTTGGAGTGGATATTTCTCTTGATAGGTCTCTGCCTGATAGGGAATATTTAACTTGTTTGTTCTAGAAGAGTTTGAGAAAAATTTCTCTGGCTATTTTTAACATACAAAGGTTGGGAGGGGATTGCATGTTTGCTCAGTGCAAACACAGAAGTGGGCTGTGACCATTTTTTTTCCTAAGAAAGCTGAAATGTGGGCTATATTACTCCATCAGGATTTGCTGTTAACTTGTACTCCTCACCTGATGGAGAAATAGAACTTGATCAGAACATTTCAGCTTTCTTGGCTTGTGGAAGCTGGTTATATGGGAAGGCTCTGTCAGTTGCAATGGGTTATTTGCAAGGCTTTTTTTGTGATGGTATTCAGGGGTACTGAGTACTGGCACGTATTTTGCACAGCAATGCAGTCCCGGCTCCTGCCGCTGCCACCGCCACCAGCGGCCCCGGGTCCCTGCCCAAGTATTGGCACCTTTTTTAAAAAAAAACAAAAAAAAGCACTGGTTATTTACCTATCAGTGTTGTGTGAGAGTTTGTGTTGACCTTAAGGGTGTTTAATGAGATCTTGTACTTGTCTTTGTCAGCATAGCTGAGCGTTTTAAGGATGAAACTTCTCAGTAGAAAATCTGAAATACTACTAAACAATAGGAAACTAAAGAAACAAGCACAAAACATCCACACCAGCAACTTTAGAGTACAAAAGAGAAGGAAACAAAGAACTAGCAAGCTAAGCTGTAAACAAAACATATTATCAGGTCATGAGTTCTAGCCTTACCTCAGCGAATGACTGACCGTAGTACAAGCACCTCCATCCAGGCCAGACTTTTCTTCACAAATGAGGCCTGTAACACCTCCTTCAAGGTGGCGTATGGGGGTAATCGCTGGAGTGAATCTCGGCATTTCCCACAGGAACTTCGCTGTGAGAGTGGTGTCTTTGGTAGCTAGAAGGGCTTATTGCCTCTGACAATAAATCAAGAGTAGGTGCCTCTCTAAAAGGGACTCTAGGTCTGGCACCAGCTGTGGGGTTGACCCAGGTATTGCTAGGTGAGGTTCTTTGGCCTGTGCTAAGCAGGAGGTCAAACTAGATGGTCACAGTGGTCCCCTCTAGCTGTAAACTATGAAATCAGGCCATCTAATCAGCACCCTATGGAAAATTATGCCCAGATCTTCCAAGGTATTAAGTTGCCCGTTGAGTTCAGTAGGAGTTAGGTGCCTAAATACTTGGAGGGTTTGGCCGTTGGGGCCTAAAGTCCAGGTTTGGTATGCTGGTCTATGGTGCTTGTAGTCTGGCCTTAAACGAAGAATTGTCAGACTTGCTGAGAAGGCCAGCCCCAGTGAAGTCAGGGGAAACTGCAGGTGCTCACTGCTTTTGCAAATCAGGACTTCCTGCCTGTCTAATATTTTTTTTTAAGGTTTGAAGTGGATTAGATGCCAGTGTGTGAAGCGTTATGGCTGTCACGTAGCATTACCCGGCTGCCGCATTAAGGACTTCCAGGATTTATCATTTCTCAGCTATTTATGTGTGTTTCTTTCAATGCTTATTCTAAAGTCTTTATTAGATCAGTGTGTTGGCTGCTTGGTTTACTAGGCAAGTGCTTTGTTATGCTAAGCACGCCGTGGCAATGCAGCCTATGAAAATCTACAGAAACTCATTAATACCTCCACATCAGCAAGTAAAGCTTCTTGAATTTGTTCAACAAAGCAGACAAAACAATGTGCCCAGGGAGCGGGAAAAATGCCCCCTCCCCTAAACCCCCCCTCTAAAATCTGAGCATTCAGCACATGGAAATTAAGGAAGGGATTCTTGTGGATGTGAGGATGGGCTTTGATTCACCCAGGGGTGGTTATAATAATCCTTGCTTATTACAGGCGGCTCAATAATGCTTTAATAATATTATTCATAGCCACGTTTGGCACTGTATATCCTTAAAGAGATACCGCTACCCAAAATCATCATTTTTTATCCTTTCTGCCTGGAACGTGCTGCTAGCTCCCTGAATCTCTGGAATCGAGACCATAGTCACAAATGGGAGTAAACATGTGACAGCAGCTAGAAGTAAATATAGCCTATGAGACAGATTTGTTCCTGACCCAAGTTGATCTGCTGGGAAATGGCAGAAAGCAAAAGAGCCCTTGTCACTCAGCCATATAGTACATTGTTATAGGACTTAGATTTCTGTGGGTATAATTTTTTATAACCTACCCCTTTATTAAGGAGACTCAAACTAAAAGGGGAAATGAGTGCTGTGGAATTTAGCACTAGTGTTTGTATCGTACTTGGACTATACATCATAGAGGGCCTCTGCAGCTGAGGTTATACAGCATTTCCATTATAACATCCTACTTTTAGAGATGTCAGTTCCCCATGAATTGACTCCAGGCTAAATTCTGGCATGCTGGCTCATGTTTGGGAACGACATCCACTTTACAGAGCTCAAAAGAAGCGATTTAACTCACTGGCCTGCAATCCCTCATTTCTCCATTACAGACAGAAATGGCTGTGGTCAGAAAGGAGTGGACGACCTTACTTTCCACATGTGCTGCAAAGCACAGCAAGATGAGTCAAGGATGGAGTTTTAATCTGATTTTGAGTTGGCTGGTTTGAATTTTGATTGGCTTGGGCATTTCACCAATAGCAAGTCCCACAGAAGATGTATGTAACCGTGCTTGTTTTCACGCTGCCATTAAAGCAGAGCGCTGTTCTGCACACCTTCTATAGCACTTATTCGATGTAAATGCTGTCATTTCCATAAATATATGAGGAATGGCTCATGGTTTTATTTTTATACACTGGTGCTGTAGCTACTGTGTTTATAACCTGACATTTCCATTTGCATTAAGTTGGGAATTTGGCATTCTGCAGGGTGTAACTTGAACTGCTGTGTTCCCTTAGCTCTCCAGCCTGGGATGCTGTTTACCCTACTTTGCTATCAGAACAGCCACCCCTATGGGCTCTGTTTACGTACAACAGCCAGCAGCATGTAAAGTCCCTGCCCCTCTGCCTTATATATTGGACAAACAGGACAGTCTCTGCGCCAAAGAATAAATGGACACAAATCTGACATCAGAAATTGCAACACTACAAAACCAATAGGGGAACATTTCAATCTCTCTGCTCACTCCCTTGACGACTTGTTAATAGCTGTGTTGCAACAGATGAATAACAAATCACAGCTTCAAAGAGAGTCTGCAGAACTCGAACTTATATGCAAATTTGACTCAGTTGCCTTGGGGTTAAACAGGGACTATGCATTTTTCTCTCATTACAACAGGTGATTTGACCTCACCTTCCTCTATGTGCTGTTCCCCAGTGTTTGAATCCTAACACCTATTTTGATTTGCTGTTACAGCCTGACCTGATCCTATGTCATACACTCCCCTGCATTTAATTTCCTTCCATTCTGTAAGTTTCCCATCTTCAAAGCGTCTGACGAAGTGGGATTTTCTCGCACGAAAGCTCATGCGATAAATAAATCTGTTAGTCTTTAAAAGTGCCACAGGACTCTGTTGTCTTTCTACAATAGACTAACACGGCTACCCCTTTGGAATTTGTCCAGCTGAGTACATTAATGCTGTGCCCAGCCATCCATGAATCACATACACCCGTATATCCCTCAGTTCCAGCCTTGCTCCCCAGAAATGTGTGTCTTGTTCTGTTCAGTAGCCCACTGGACAGTCCAAGCTCATAGACAGTTCATCATTCCAACACTGGGTAATGATTAGGTACCTGCCTTCTTCCTCTAAGTAGAAATTCCCAAATACTTCAACCAAAACACACTGGTTTAGGTCAGGACCGTCCTGGCGGCGGGGTCGGGGGGACGGGAGCTGGGCAACTGCCCTGGGCCCCACAGTTCAGAAGGTCCCACGCTGCCTCCAACGCTGGCTTCAGTGGCAAGCCAGCCCGGGAGCAAGGCAGGAGCACGGAGCCCAGCCTCTGTGCTGGCTCACCCCACCCACCCCTAGGAACAGCCCTGGTTTAGGTAAAACAATACAAACAAGTTTGTTAACTAGAGAAAGATAGATTTTAAATGCTCAGAACTTTAGATGCATATAAGTGGATTGGTTACAAAAGAAATAAAGGATAAGCATGCACACTAATTCCTAAACTTTACTATGGCTAATAGGTTTAAAAGCAAAAAAGGAGTTTTTCTCACCAAAAGTCAACAGCAGTCTCTACTGGCTGGTAAACCTCCAGGCCAGGACCACCCTCCCAGTTCAATAATGTTTCTTTTGTCTTTCAACTAATCACACTGCCGTGAGTAGAGTTGGAGGGGAAAGGTGAGGCTGATGTCACTATCTCTCATTCTTATATCCCACTGCCCTCTCTGAGGATTATCCACAATGCTCCAGGATGTAGAAAACAGTCTCCCTTATTTGTGGGGTTTGAAGCTTTTCTGGGATGAAATTTAAAGTCTTTGTTTATCCCTTCCCCCCTGATAGTGGTTGGCCAGATAAACAGGTAATGGCTCTTTAGCACTTTGCTGGTATGCTAGTGTGCATTTGTCTCTGAGAAAATAATTTGTGGGCCTTATCCAGAGCGACAACATATGTCAGTAACAATCATATAGCAAAATTGCATAACTTTGACATGCAGTGATATTACACACATTGCAACAAGATGATAATATTCAACAGGTTATGAGTTTTGAAATGATACCTTACAAGGCATACTTTGTAGGAAATATATCGTAACTATATAAAAGTGATCGTGGGGTACCGGGTGTCACAGGGAAGCAGTGTTAGTTATACTTAAATAGAAGAGAAGAAGGATATACACGGAAATGTCAATATTTTTGCAAAGGTAGCTTCCTATAAATGGACATTTGAAAAGACAACCTAAACCTAAACCCAAACTTTGCTGGCCAGTAAAGCAGCTGCCAGTCTTGATGGAAAGCTATCTGTTCTCATTCTGTTGAGCAGTTTCAGTAATGTTAGTTGCAACTACAGCTTTAAAATACTTTATTTGAGTGAATGTTACAAAAAAGGGTCAAGCAGACATGGTTTTAAATAAAGGAAGTGATTGGTCATCCAGGGTACAGTACAGATCATTTGGGAAGTAACAGGTAAAGGTAAGGATGGGGAGTACAACCAATACATGATCTACAGTATTCAGGATGGGGGGAGTCAAAGGACTGCAGGGCTGAGAAGCAAGAGCTCAGAGATTCAGGATAAACAGCTTAATATGGGAGGGATACTGAGTGTGACGATATGGGGAGCACATATGATATTGAGGGTGGTTTATCCCGGAATGTGAATAGGGAGGGTGGGTAAAGAATCCATAGGGAGATATGTTCTCATGCAGAGAGGTGGGGGAGGGGGGCGGCGGAGCCCCCTGGTGGTAGATGTGGAGATGGACCCTTATTCCTCCTGGTACTGTCTATGCCCGGTGATATGTTCGATGTAGATGTCTCGGGACCATCTGTATTACCTAACACAAAAGACTGTACTAAAGATGGAGAACTCTAGTGGTGAAATAGAGGAAATGCTACTGTGTGATACAGGTACATTGACATTGGTGTTGAAACGTTTCTAGACATACAGGATTTTGTTTCTTTCTGTATCCCTCTTTATTCTGATGGTGGGCATCAAGATTCATATTCTGCCCGTTTAACTCACTTAAGCAAAGTCAGGATACCCCTACCTGGCTGTAAAATCTTCTCAAATGTTTCATGACTACAGTACTTCAAAAATCTGAAAACTTGCCATTTTGAAAATTCTAGGTCACCGTGACAGGGGAAAAGCAGCCTGGCTCATCAAAATGTTTTGGCAGTTTTGCATCGCTCTAGCAACGCAAAGCAGCCAGCTTTGAGACGGTTAAAATCCCAATTCAGCTTTGATCCTGAAGAGCCACTTTATCAAATACAATTACAGAATGCCACAAAATAATCATAGATTAGGGTTTTGAGATGTATGATTGTGTCCGTGCATTACGTTGCACTGGTAATGATGTGAGTCTTGGGACTGCACTGCCACACTGCAAAGATGACAGTGCACTCTGAAGTTATTGGCTCTCAGTTATTTGGGGTCTTTCTGGTTAGAACTGTAATGGACTAAACAGTGATGATGCACCTTACAAATAAGCAAGAAGAGCAGAGCATGTTGGAGTGTCTGAGGAAAGTAGATGTGATTTTTAATGCAGAAGCACAAATGGCCAAACGGGAAATGGATGAGTGCATGCCATCCAGCAAAACAAATAAATACACAAAGGGTGAAGGGATCACTATATAAAGAGGAATCTGGGTTAGAAAGAAAACACCAGTGAGGACTGACACCATGTGCAGAATGAAAAGTATAAATGTTTCATTGGAAGAACCCAAGTGTGAAATGGAAGGAATTCACCCCAGAGGTTAAATAAATATATTTTTAAAAGAAGGGTAACAAATAAGAGAGCTAGATAGTGTAAAACATTGAAAAATCCTTAACTAGGTGCTTTGTATTCATTCCATGGACATTGCTATCTTTCAGTGTCATGGCCTAATTAACAGAACTGTTGATTTACATCATCTGAGGATCTAGTCTGGTAGATGCAAAGGAATCTGGATAGTTCCAGAGCAAATGAGCAAGCAACTGAAATATGTGAAGACTGATGACTAATATTGAGGAAGTCTGAATGCAGACTAGTCCCCATGGTTTGAGATGTGAGAGGATCACAGTCCATGGCAATATTTATTTATTTAAATATAACTGGTGTCCCAAAGTAAAAAGTGCTGTTGCTATCAGAACATCTTTAGAAGCAGCTGAGGATGCAACAAGGCCACCTCAAAGTGTGTAACATAAGTTGAGCAGCCTCCCTTGGGGAATGGAAGCCTGTATTGCAGCCTTCATCTCCATTGTGTGCTCAAAACATTAGCTTCTTCTAGTAGGAAGATGGGGGTTAGGAATGGACATGCCAGCTCATCCATAATTAAGTAGTTGCTATTGAGATGGGATAGTACTGATGGTGTTAAACAGTTTCTAGGTGTTTATTTACCAGATGTACAGAGGGACTAGGGCGAGTCAGAATTATTGAGTCAGAATTATTTGAACTAATCTGTTTTATGTGAGGGGCTGTTAGAATATACCAGTAAACCCCCGATTCTCTAAAGAATCGCAAATTGAAGAATGGTAATCACTTAGTGTTTACTCCAAACTTTTCAGGGATGAGAAATGATGGGGGGTGGAGTGTCCTGAGTTTCTGCACTCATAAGTAAGAAAAACCATTGGAGTTCAAAGGGTAAAATTATGCAAATTAAAAACCACAGCTCAGTCCAGGGGTTCGGGTGGCGGCAGTAATCCACAGGCTTATGCACGGCATGGACGTGGATTCAGCTGCTGCGCGCGTACAGCTGTGTCAGTTATATGCGCGGGCAGGAGCTGCGTCCACGTCCTTCCGTGCATATATACAACTGTGGTTTAGTTATATAGATTGTTGTCCAAGAATTTGAATGTTGCTTTTAAAGAAACTGTTTGAATGTGACCAAGAAATATCTCTTGGGTTTGTTTGTCTTTTTCTCCTTCCTTTCTGTTCTAATACAGCTGAGATTCTGTATTTCAAGGGGATCTTGGGACATGCCACCTTGCTTTATTTTGATTGAAATTATTGAGAGATTTATCCTCCAGGCCCAAATTACCTTTGGGTTTTAGCCCTAGTCTACACTTGCCACACTTTTCAGCTGCAGTCGACGGGAGATACGCAAGGTACGTAAAATACCTTGCGTATCTCCCGACAATTTACTAACTGCCCCTGACACACTTCGCTAAGGCAACTGGAAATGCTGTCCCGTCACCTTAGCGATACACCACTTCCAGGGCAGAAGTTACTAGGGCGTATTCCGGAGCGATTGAGTGTGTCTACACAGACTGCTCAGTCGCAGCTGGAAGTAATGATTTAAAGACTTCATGTGACAGAGTGAACGTTTACTTTAGTTCATACCATCTACTGAACCCAATTCCATGCTGCAGAGGATGGCAAAAACCTCACAGGGTCTCTGCCAGTCTGTCCTTGGGAAAAATTTCTTACCCACCCCAAATATGTCAGGCAGTTGGATGCTGAGCTTGTGGGCAAGACCCACAAGGCAGACACTTGGCAAAGAATTCTCTGTGATAACTCAGAGCCCTCCCCATTTAGTACCTCATCTCTAGCTCTTGTCTGAGCAAGTCACATACACCTTGGTCTGACATGCCTGGGTTAGCTATCTAGGCTTTTGGGAGGGAGCAGGGAGAATTTAGTTGTCTGGGTCTTTTTGTGACGTGTGTTGATTTGATTTCAGAAGCCTTTGTGGGGTGCATTTCAATTGTCTGCATCTTGGTTATTGCATTTTAATGTAAGTATTTCATGTACCTCGATGTTGGCTCGGCACTACGTACTTTGAACTAAAATAATATATTAGCTGCAATCCTGAGGCTTACAGCGTAGAGAGTACCTGCTACTTAAGTCTGTTGCTAGAACAAGGGAAGGAATGGAAGTCAACTGAAGATACAGATGTCTGGAGACGTGAAAAACACTCTCCAGAGATTTACTAAGGCTTCAACGCAGAATTAGGCTAGCTGTTTCTCTCACCCTTCATTCTGATTGCTTTGTTCCAAGATACTTACAGAAGGGGGAAAAAGATCTGGTACTTTAGTTACCAAGATTTCTCTGTGATTGAAAGCACAGAAATACTGCTTTAAATTACTACTTCAAGTGGTGGATTATGCAATGATCAAATCTCTGGTAGGGCTTTTAATTCCATCTGTCGGAAGCCTGGCGTTCTTTCATTAGTGATGCCTGCCTTGTTTTCTAATATAGAACAGCATATTGGACTCAGATGTAGGGGTACTTGTGTAAAATCACTTGGTTTAGGTTTTCCTGTCATCATGCTCTGATGCAGATGCTCTTCAATCGTACAGCATGATAAAAAAGTGGGGGTTTTGGAATTAACCATTCCTGGCAGATTTTTCACTCTTTGATAGACTAGACACTTAAACACATTTTACATAGACTCCCTTGCATATTTTTGGTCTTGCAGATCTATTTGGACTCAGACTATGAACCAGGTGTAACCGTCTACACAGCGGTCTGCTACAGAGCAGCAGTAATGACTCAGGGAATATTTTCAAAAGAACCCAAGTGATTTAGCATCCTAATTCCCATTTTCACTAGTGCCCAAGTCACTTAAGAGCCTACGACCCTTGAATTTTTCAATGGGATTCAAGGCTTGTCTATGCAAACTCTTTAATTTGCAACAAGGTAGGAAGTGACTTTACCCTGCATTAGGTTGGTGTGGTTGAATTACCCATGTAAACCTGACTGCCCTTATTAACCATTTGTAATGTACTTTGATCTCGTCCCATTTCAAAGGGTTCTAGGTAAAAGGGCTCTAACGAATTGTTAATGCGTATCAGCAGGGCCCATGTATACACTTAGAGCTCAGTTGGCTGGCGTGGGGGAGATTCACACCCCAGCTAACCACAAACTAAGTGTTTGTATAGACAACCCCTTAGAAATGTCTAATGCACGTAGGTGTTTTTTTAAAATATTACCTCTCTATTTAAAGTTGCAGCTGAGTTTCTGTTATTATCATGGTTTTGACACCCATGTATCACCTCCCTTCTCCCCACAAAAGTCTATATCTGCCTTGAACAGCAGGTTACATAATAAAGCCAGTGATTCAACTTTCACAATACCATTGCAGTCCTAAAGAGCTATACAATAATTGCACACTCTCAAAGAACATCTTACCTTTGATGCACAGAAATAGGTATAGCAATTTGAGATGGTGAAGAAACAAGACACCAAGTGTACCCATCACCTACCAAAAGAGCTATCAGTTTCATAACTGATGTAAACAAAAAGAGAGCCTCCAGTTCTACACAGGTAAAACATAGGCCCTTAATTCCATCACAGATCAGCAAATGTACCATCCAGAAATTCTCCCGCATCTCTGGATGAGTACGTCTTCACAGAATTAGTAGGTCAGACTGATACTAATAAGCTGTACTTCATTCTCAGACAGGGAGATAGCCAATTCAGACAAGCAAGAATACGTGAGTTGATCACGACTGGTTTCCTGGACAAGCTCAAAGTCATTCCACTTGAACAAAAAGTGCAGCATTGCTTATAAAAGCCACAAACCTTAGCAAGGTTTCCTTAGTGAGCTACAGTGATTTGTGCAGCTGCCTACTTTTCATGGGTTGTGTGTGTATAGATGAATAAAAATGAAGGTGAGCAGTTGGCTGTATAGGGCCCCATCCTCAATTGCAGTAAAGCAGCATAGCTTTATTGAAGCTGATTTACACTAGCTGAGGATCTGGCCCATAAAGCAGTTGTTATAAAGAGGAGAGTGATAACTTTTTTCTCTTTTTAACTGAGGACAGGTTATGAAATAATGGGTTTAAATTGCAGCAAGGGAGATTTAGGTTAGACATTAGGGAAAAGTTCCTAACTGGGATTGAAGAGAAGTTAAGTGCCAGGGATAGAGACCTTTCTTTGTCTTCTGTACTATCATTAGAATGTCCCACAAGGCCATTAACACAATAGTGTTTTTGCAAATCTATGTATTTATTTTATAATTCAATCATTGAATCAGAATGACCCCTGGCTCACATGTGTTTGAAATCAGTCATTCCCTCATAGATTTACCAAGTACCTAAACTACCACACAACGTGAGATTAGTAGTTTTCTATAAAAATTACCTTGCAGTATTAGGATTAACATTCACATAGTTTTGGCCTGGACTGCCACAGACTTTTTGAGAAAGTAAAAGTAACCTGGAGAGAGAGGTCTGACATGTGTCCAATATTTTAGAATTGGTATCACTGAATTGCTGAGATCCTTGTTCAAGTCACAGTCTCCCACTCTGCCATCAACCTGCTCACTTCTCTCTGCTGCCAGCGGGGTGTGGAAGAAAGGTGCGCTCAGTTTTATCTTTCACTTCGAGCAGTGCAGCTCTGCCAGTTTCAATGACCCATTATTACATTCTTTGCAGAGCCAACAATGTATTGTCCCTCAGGTGCACAATAGGCAAGATCTAAAAAAAAAAGTCTCGTGCTCTTTCTGCTGGTAACATGCGTCAGTATGATTACTTTCACCCCTGAGTGGTACACACAGGTTTTCCAGGTCTGCAGGCATCCAGTGAGGCTTCTGGGGGTAGGAAGAAGGGAGGTGGTGAGGACCACATCTCAGGGAGGCAAATTGCATATGGCCAGCCTATCGAAGGTGCCAGGAAGGTGGGACTTCTGGCTTGGAATCCCAGCACAGAGCATCTGCTATTCCCTGCCTTTTGGGTCTGGGCTGCAGTCCCATGGTGTGCTATGGCATTAAGGATGGATTTTGTCCCTGCCAAACCTTGTCTTAGTTCCCCACACAAAGCCTGTGGATTCTGGCTCTCTGCAGGGCTGGTGGGGAATTTTAGCCAGAGAAATTTGTGCTGACAGCTGTGATCAAATTGCTCTTGTAAGGAAAGGGAAACACCATGTTAATTGCAGGCTACTGTCAAGACTCTGCGGGTCTCTGGGATATGGAGGTGAGCTTTAAAGATGGAGACTGGTCAGTCCAGTAGAGGACAAAATGCCATTCCCGGGTTGGAAAAGCATGGTGCAAACAACTGAGTATTTAAACAATATCTGCCAGAGACTGGCACTGAATTCCCTGGCAATGCCAGGGGTATCCCTCTATAAATAAGCACAGGTGCATAATCCATTCCATCTGAAAGTATCCAAGGTTTCTAGAGTTCTTGATAAGAGTGGTAGCACCGGATTCTGTAAGGAGTACAACCCAACACTGGTTTTACACAAAGACATGCACTTAAATTCTGCCCACCATAGCAGTGTGCCCCAGATGACCTCTTGCTGTCCATTCCAGCCCTACTTTTCCAGGATTCAGTAAGTCTGTGCTTGTCTTTTTTTTGTTTTTTGTTTAAATAAAGGCCACAGGATACACGTCCTAAATATATGTTCATGGGCATGTTTTTAGAATATTGGATCATAATTTGCACATGGTTTAGTGGTTATTTTTTAGTTATATTTTTCCTGCTGATAGCATAAATATGAATTCATTGATGAGGAAACAACTGAAGTGTTACATTGAGAAGGATTTTAAAACTGTAATCTTTCCTGCCTTGTCACTAGCATATTGGAAATCTTTTATAAACTAAACGCAAGCGTTAGGTGCAATACATCAGCTATGCCATGGACTGCTGGCATTTAATCCAGAAAACCACCATGTATCAGGAATCACTTATCATAATACTCCTGATTCAGTTCTGCAATCTCTCATAATGTGCTATCTTTCTCCCCAAAAGCTTTGATTTACATCCCAGGATAACAGTATCTTATAGCAGATGTGTACCATTAAGTTATTAGTTCGTCAGAACCTTTGGAAGCAGAAGGGACTCAGCAGGTATTAATCTTTCAATCCAAAGGGAATTACTTCACATTCTGTACAGAGTGCTTCATCGTCTTACAGACTCAATTAAGTGGCATTACTGCAAATATTCATTTGTCAATGGTAATCTTAAAGACGGAGTACCTAGTAACAGATGGTCTTTTTTCCTTTTCTTTGTTTTCCAAAAAGTGATGTGTCCTATGCCAGCTGCCAAAGAGAAAAATAGCCTATGTTCATACCAGCTGAGTTCACACAGTGTTCAATATTCTGCATGCGTTCACGGACTGAATAGAGTTCAAAGCAGTATCAGGTGCCAAGCGTGATGGGTCCACACAATGGGATCCCATGATGTGAACTCTGGAGATCTGAGCTTCAATTTGGCAGGCAAGATTAGAAATTATAGTTGGAGTGACAATGAGTTCCTGGATATTGACAGAGCTCAAAGATTTCCTCCTGTGCTAATTGTCTTCTGAAGAGGAGGAGAGCTGCTGGTGGGGAATCCAGGGTGACTGTTTCTAAATTACCTTTGTTTGTAAAGGCAGTGAATGCTGGTAGAAAATTGGCTTAATTTGGCCGGGCTGCACCCTATGAGGAAGGCTGCTATTATTCGTAAAAGTTTCTATAGATTCTGATAACAAAGCTGTCCATATGAAAGAAAAATGGGAAACACCTGAACCACACTAAGGCCTGGTGTGTATGTTCCTTCCTCTCGACAGATGTAAAACTGTCTTCTTTGTTTCTGACAATTCTTCAAAATGGTCATAGTAGTATTTAAGGAAGACACTTCTAATTACAACCGTTGTTAATATTGCAAATTTGCTGAAATTGCAACATTTTGTCAATGGCTTTTGTTTAAGATGCTGCTGCCCATGAGAAGATATTTGTCATGATTGTGTTCTTAAAAGCCAAATAAAGAAGTGTGTAATTCTAATGGCTGAACAGCCTGGAAGTCATGATCTTGGGAAGATTTGCCTGGCTATTTAATTGTGCGAGTGTGTAGACTCTATTGGTTTCCATGGGATTGCTCACACGTGTAAAATTAAGTTTGTGTCTTTGCAGGATCAAAGTGCTGTGTTAGGTAACTGAGCGCTCTGAATGCCAACTTCCCTGATAGTGCTCTCTTTCTGCATCAGGGATCCAGTCCACAACAAAAACTCATTAAACTGCTTTTTTTTCCCCCAAAGGCTGGTGAGAATTATCCTGTTTAGAGTGTCTATAGGCCAATAGCAATATTTGACGTGTGGAGCCATATGATCTCTGCTCTGGGAAAATGTGGGCCAAATTCTCATGAGAGATGGTCATTACTTTGAACAAGAATATTTTGAAAATCTATGTAAATTTTGATTATGTAGCATATAGAACTCTTTAATCCTCAATTTACCAAAATCTCTCATTTGTCTCTTAGGCTTTTTTAAACATACCAATATGCAGACAAGGTGTGGAAGTGTTTAATATCTTTTATTGGACCAACTTATGTTGGGGAGAGAGACTTGGTAACAGATATCAATACCTCCTTTTCTCTCCAATATCCTGGGAGTAACACAGCTAAAATGACCCTTCATAAAATCTGAAAACAAATCAATTGGTGCAATGAAAGGGGTAAAAAATAGGCTTATAACAAAAATCTGGATGCAGCCTTAACTAGGCCATCTCCTTGATAAACTAACTGCAGAAATGCCTTCTTCACATTTCCAATTGGTTATGTGTTTTTTTATGTATAACTGAGTTTCAGTGTCTGGAGTAATTTGTCTCACAATGTACTTCCTTAATAGGAATACAATAGTTGTTCAGTGGTTACAGCTAGACATTTAAGACCCCGATCCTGCAATAAGGTGTTTGTCCCACTGACTTCTGCTTACCTACTCCTCACTGCAAGATTGGGACATAAGATGTAGCTAAAAGGAATGGGCTAAATTCCATCTCTGTTTCAGTTTATCTGGTTGCAGATGTGGTAAGACTACAATGCATTGATTTATATAATGAATGCAAGTTTTCCAGGTAGAAAAACTAAAAGCTTTTTAAAATAAAAGCTCAGAACTATTTCTCTTGCCTCTGTTTTAGGGACAGATCCAAACTTTTGCTACCGAATCGTCTTTGGTTGAATAAATGAATCCATATGTTGGTTATATTTAAGACTGACAGAGAGAATTGAGAACTGTTGGTAGTACCATATAAAAGCACTAAAACCGAAATGTTGTTCTTATTTCCAGCTCCTGTGATTGTTGTACCACCAAAAAAGATTCATAATGTAACTGGTGCCCAAGTGTACCTGGCCTGTGAGGTAAAGGCAGTTCCCACTCCCATCATCACATGGAGAAAGGTATGCCAAAATCTGATTATATTATGGCCACGATGTTACACAGGATCAGACATATATAAGACAAAGAAACTGACACAGGGCCATTGATAGAAACTGTCTCTGATCCATTGGAACCCATTATCACCAGGAGTGAATTTGGCCCATTCGTTTTGCTCCATTGCCTTACCTGAATGCAGATGATTATATGCATAATTAAAATGTGTATTAGTTACAAATGATCATAAAGGACAGTAATTCACTCGGCATCTCAGTGCGTTCACGAGCCCCACTCATAAAAAGGAGCAATGAACATCTGCCTCCCGGAGGGGCTTTGAGAATGGAAGTTTTGATCTTGCCATTGGGTGCGTCTACACTTGTAAATTAAGTCGACTTAATTTACTCTGCGTCTACACTACGCTTTCCTTAAGTTGACTTAAGGAAAATTAAGTCGACTTTGTTAAACCTAGTTTAAAGTCGACTTTAGGCTTAAGTCGACTTTCTAAAGTCGATTTAAGCCAGTGTGGACGCAGAGTAGCCCTAAGTCGACTCTATGCCCTGCCAGGGTCCCTGTCCCCCTTTGCTCCATTGTACCCAAGTACAATGGGGCAAAGGCTGAGCCCCCTGCCACCATGGACCTCTCCCAGGTCCACCTAGCCCCTAAAAGTTGACCTAGTCGTCCAGTGTGGACACTCTAGGTTGACTTTGTAAGTTCCCCCCTAAGTCGACTTAAAATTTAGGTGTGGACATGCTAAGTCGACTTAACAAAGTCGACTTAGCTAAAGTCGACCCAAATTAACAAGTGTAGACATAGCCATTGTTGGTTGAGAAGGAGGCAGGAAATGAATAACCCAAACTCCACTCAGTGCTCAGGGTGAATTGTGAACTGGCTTGGCTGGGGGTGATTCTCCAAGGCTGGGAGTGACAGTGGTGACATCTGTCTAAGGCAGCAGTTCTCTACCACTGTGTCGGGACACATTACTGTGTCACCTCACAGTGGCAAATGTGTCGCAGAGAGCTGGGGCGATGGCTGGATTCAGCCTGGGGGAGGTGGGCTGGTGTGTACTGTCGAGTCGTGACATGCTACCAAGCATGTCATGAGCCACAAAAGGTTGAGAATCACTGGTCCAAGGAGTCCTCAGAGCAGCACTGGGACAGAAAGGAAGTCTCAGTCTAGGGACTCCAGCTGCGGGAAGGAAATCTTTCTTCCCCACCTCCAAAGAGCCAGCTCTGGGGTTAGAGGAGGGATGGTCAGAGCACTAGCGCTGCCAGAGTAGTGGGGTGCTAAGCTCTTGAGTACTAGGGGCAGACCTTGAACAAAGGCAGCCAGGAACTTGTGCCAAAACAGTCAAACCAGGCTGACTACTGTTAGGTACCCTTTCCTTCCCAAGCTCCCCTCATCCTGCACAGCCACCACTTACTTGAGGATCCATGGGGGGGGGGTAAGAGGAGCCCCAAGTTCTGGCATTGGCAGGGTATATGCACTGAGGAGTGCCTGCGGCAAGCTGGGGAAAGCAGGGCTACAGCCAGCTACATACCACTGTGTAAAAGGCACTATCTCATCCTGGTTCCTGGTCCTTGACTAGGGCTTGCCTCTTGCTCCTCCTGGCTGTGCTCCATACTCCTTCCACTCCAAAACAGCATCACTTGGAGGTGTACAGGGGAAACGTAATGGTACAGTGTTCTTCTCTTGCAGGCTTCTCTCTGTGGAGCACTGGTGCACATTGTGGAGGCTAGTATAGACTGCAACAGGTCGAGCTCAGGCCTGCCAATGGCAGAGGCAACACACTGATGAGAGTGATGCTTTTAAAGTACCCCACATGTATGTTAACTGTGTGCCAATGTCATAAAACCCCACAGGTCACTGAATCACCCAAGGGAGTTAAACTCCTGGAAGAATTGCCTGGAGACAGAGTAAACATGGCAGTCCAAGTTCGTGGTGGGCCTTCTAAACACGAGAGCACAGGCTGGGTTTTGGTACGTTCAACATTAAGGGCAGAAGTGGGGAAAGAGGAGCAGCTGATTGGGGAGTTTTTTCCATACAGAAAATACAGTATATTGCAAGTGTGTGTTGGTACGCGTCTTGGGGGAGACATTTTAAGAGAAGAAACCCAGAAGAGTGATTGAGCAGAGTTTGAAGTAGAATGAAAGTTCCTACAATCTTGCAGACCAAATTTAAACTATTCATTTTTGTCCTTGTTTTGAAGAAGGAAATCTAAAATCCTTCAGATTTTTCATTCTTATCAAGAATGCCTTTTTGTACTAACTGGTCTCTTGTTGATACTGTAATATTCTCCTCTTTGGTTTTGCCAGATTAACCCCCTGATGAAGGAAGATGAGGGTGTTTACCAATGTCATGCTACCAACATGGTTGGAGAAACACAGGCGGAAGGGAATATTCAAGTCTTTGAACAAAGTAAAAGTAAGAAGAGTAACTTCCTAGAATCAGATGACATGATATAGCAAGGTAAGGTGAATAGTACAAATCCACTTCAGTACCACTGAATCTGAATCTACCTTTCTTTGCATTCACCTGATCTTATATTTCTAAAGATACAGATGTAGAGGAAGCATGGCCTGGAAACAGGGAGTTAGGAGGGGCAAGGAGTCAGTTGGAGGTTAAACCAGTGGCTCAGTATTACCTTGAATGAGTCATTTTCTTCCTTCTACCTTATTTCACCCATGCTCGAGTGCAAAAAGCTAAAAGACAGGCATTGCAATATGCTAAATATATTAGATTTTCAAAAGCAGCCACTGCTGCACTGAACATTTCCAGGTAGATAATTTTATCAGTATAACAACTAATGGTTTTAATTCAGCATTTCATGACTGCAGTGTGAATGCATGCTATTTATGATCAGAGTGCTAGACATCCCCAGGTCAAAAGACAGCATTTGGTACCATATTCTAAATATGTGGCATTTGCATTATGCCATAGAGAGAGAGCAGTCTTCCCTCATCTCTGACCAGTTCATCTGGGTCATCTCTCCTCTTCTCTATAAAATCTTCTAGTGTAAATGCGTGCAATTCAACCCTGGGCAGAGGGCCAACACAAAACCTATGCAACACATTCATCCATCTTAGGTTGTCAAAATGGGATTTACAGAGTGCATGTGCCTTGTTTTGACCCTTTGCACCCTCAGAGTGAATTTCACCTAGAGAAGGGAAAGCAGACACCAAGCAGATAAATGAGTGAGTGGCCATGATTTAAATATAATAAACAAAAAATATCTCTCCACTAATAGCTTCATCATTCCCAAAAGTTTTAGTACGAGGGCCTGATTCCCCGCTGAATTACTCCAGTTTTATACAGGTGCAACTCCATGGATTTCAGTGGACCTTTGAATAATTGGAGTAATATACTGGTAAATTGGATTCAATACAAGACTCTAGCAAGGTGAAGTTGTGCAGCAGAGAAGGTGAATAGTTGTGCTGCATGCAGGGAAAAGAAAATAAATGCTTATTTCTGGATGAGGAGATACCTTAATTTTAGTTGAAAGAGTATTATGAAAAAAAGATACATCCAGTTTATACCTTTGAATGATGTATTTCCTATATTTTGTGCTTTGAGCCATGTTAATGTCTCTATCACAGTTCAGTTTTCTATATAAGTTACCACAAAACATTTGATATAATCTTTCAAACTGTGCTTTTTTTCCTTTCTAGGGAGAAGTGATTCAGTCTTCACTCCAGGGAAACAGATTGTCGGGCACAGGCTAAAAACCAGTCGCTTAGTGTCTTGCTTTGTTTCCTTATCAAATTAGGAAACCCTGCACTAATATTCTTGTTACATGGTTGATAACACCTTTTTGTACATTTTCCTATTTAGATAAATTAGATTAATATTAAAACTGTAGTTTATAATGGGTGGAATGAGCAATAAAAGTGCAGGTTTTTAAAATTCTTTTAAAAATATATACTGTCTTGGATTGATTTTTATAGGCACTTAACTGTAAAAGTAGGGGGTAGCAATCACGTGTTCCAAGGAAAAGACTATTTAGTATCATTTCTGCACATCAGTCTTGGCCCTAAAGACTAATCACAATATTGGCTATGTCTACACTAGGAAAAGTTAGGTCGAGTTTGTTAAGTCAACTTAAAATCGACCGTATTGTTGACTTATTAAAGTGGACTAAGTCGACTTAACTTTAAGTCGACTTAGTCCACTTTGTTAAGTCAACCTAATCACCCTTAAGTCGACTTAACAAAGTGGATTTAAATGTCCACACTGGGCTTAGGTCAACCTAAAGAAGGGTTAGGTCGACCTAAGCAGCTTAAGGCAACTTAATGGGTGGTTCTTATTAAGTCGACTTAAGCGTTCATTAAGTCAACTTAAGGAATTTCTTAAGTCGACTTAATGAAAGCCTAGTGTGGACGTGGCTTAATTTAAGTCAATTTAAGCCTCCTTAAGTCGACTTAAATTGCCATTGTAGACATAGCCATGATTCTCTTTATTTTTAAAGCAAGCAACTTCTTAAGAAAAAAGAAACAACATTTAATGAAGCTTTGGCAATTATTGCTTTTGGGTGCATACAGTCACTAGAACACGACTAACTAGAACACTATGTTTTGAAGAGGTTTACAGTTAGAAATGGATTGATAGCTTCCAGTGTCTAAAACAGATGCAAGTAGTTCTGTTTTTATGAGCTCAATACTCAGTCTACTGATAAGAGTGCAATGATTCATTAGATTTTAAAGCCAGAAAGGGCAATTGTGATTGTCTAGTCTGCCAAGGCCAGCAGAAACACTGTGTTTCCACTGCACTTCCGACCAAAATATAGACTCTGAGCAAGTGGACTCCACACACCCAGCATACTGTGGTGTAAGACAACAGTGACAGGTTCCTATACAACAGCTATGTCTCCTGACACCTTCAGATAACCCTTTTGTGTTCAGTGTCTCACGCAAGGTGTTCAGTAATCAACAGTACGTCTCCCACTCAGTAGTGAGTGACACTGACCCTGTCCAGAGGTTTTGCACTAGAGCAATGCCCATGTGAGAGTTACATGATGCATGAAACCTGTACTGTACATTGGGAAAGTCCAGTGTAAATGAGGTAAGATTGTGTGCTGATTTATGAACAAGGACGGAGGTCACTAGTCTGCATTAGTCAGGGTTTTAAAAATCTTCTCATCCAGCCCATACAGCAATACTGTCAGCACCAAGGGCTCAAAAACGCATGGGGTTGCCTTAAAAAAATCACAATTCTTTTAAAAAAAATAATAACTTGGGTCTTTTTCATTTGCCAGCTAGATTCTGAACCATAGGGGGCATTCATGCCCCATCATCAGATGTTTCTGCATAACCAAAAGGGCTAGAAAACTTCATTCTAAATGGAAACTGAGGTTCCTGGAGAAAGAGGCCTCTAAGAGCCTCAGTACTCAGAAAAATACCACATACAGTACGAGCCACTACAACAAATAGAGGGGTGGTGTCCAAAGCATGCTTCGGTGGGTTAGCTGTGGCTGTGGCGTCCTCCCATCACCCCTGGTGGCAGCTGGAAAGAGGGTCACTATGCCCCGCCTCCACCATGGGGCCCATGCACCTCCCCCTAGCCTCCTGTCCCAGCCCGCCTCCACCATTGCTGGCTCCACCCCTAAGGGCCAGGAGTGGGGCCCACCATGGGATCATTGTGCCCTCCCCACTTCCTCTCATGAGCATGCCACATGCAGGACTGGGGGAGAGGGCAGCCCCATGGCTAGACCTCAGGTTCCCCCCGCTGTGTCTTCTATGGGAGGGATGGGGTCTCAGGCACTGCTAGGCAGAGCCAGCAGTGGAAGTGGCTTCATGCAGGGGGGCCAGGCAGGATCAAGCTCTTGGAGGCCCGGGCCTTCCTGCTCTTGTGGTCCCCGTCCCCATGTGGTGTAGCCCAGCCTGGGGGGCAGGGCAGCCCAATCCAGCTGGCGCCTGGGGGGGGCGAGAGGAGGGGAGAGGGTTGAGAGGGATCCAGGCTCATGGCCCAGTTGGTGGTGTGGAGGGGAGGCCGCAGACTGGCTGGCACTGCAGTGGGAGGAGGGGTCCAGGGCTAACAGCTTGGTGGTGCTGGGGGAGGGGGTCAATGTAGGGGGACTCAGCCCCTCCAGGCTTTACCAGATCCCAGCCCAGGGCCCTGTCAGTGACCCATAAGTGTCTCCTTCAGCATGTGAATTCAGCTTCCGTGGGACGTCAGCAGACTCCTTAGTGGGAGCTCTGCCACACAACCTTCCTCCTCAGCATCCAAATGAGCTGGGCTGACTCCTCCCAGCTCCGCTTCAAATGAGTTGAGCTGTTCCCCTTTATACTGAAGCAGCAGTTGGAGCATGCCTACCAGGGATGAAAAGGCATGGCTTCCTCCTATAGGAGTATTGGCTTAAATGAACCCCTTCATCTACAGCGCGGGGCTTGTACACTTTGTCACGCATTTATTTTTGTTCAATCAGTCTTGAACTGTTGACTCTCCCCTCTTCCCGGCCTGATTAGTAGAAACTGCAAGCCTACAGCCAGTATTTGATCTTGCCTCCAGAAATCCTGTTCAAATTAACCCTTAGCTATATGGTATTGTTTGTTCAAATTAACCCTTAGCTATATGGTATTCTAATGTATTAATTCATGGTAGCTGGATGTACATAATATGGTTGCAATTAGCTGGACCAACTCCTGGGGTAAAACACACCTCAAATCCAGGGCAACCGTGCCAGGGTTAAAATTTATACCTATTGCACATTATCTTTAAGATAGTTTTTTAGCAATGAGAACCAATTAGTAGTACACTGCCATTAACCCATTCCAACTCAGAACCACTTCTTAACACTAGGTTCTGAAGTGCCTTAGCATTGAATTTTTATATTTGCTACATTACTTTGAGGGCAACATTTCAGTGCCAAGAATCTATTAGTAACACAATGTCATTAACCACTCCAGCTGGGAACCATTTTTAACACCAAAACAGTCCTGGAATAGTCAGAACTGAGCCCCGTGGTGAAAATTCATACATATAGCACATGACCTTAAGAACAGTATTTTAGCAATGAGAACCAATTACAAGCAGAGTGTCATCTGTTCTGAATCAAAACTACTTTTTAACACCAAAAAAGACCTAGAATAGTCAGTTCCAAAGTAGCCCAGCAGATGAAATTTGTACACCAATCAATTACCTTGAGGACAGTATTTTAGCAATGAGAACCGGTTACTCAAATGATGCCACTAACCTCTTCCAGTTCAGAACCACTTTTTGAGACCCATAAGAATCCAGTAAACCAGGTTCCAAAGTGCATTGGGATTAAATTTATACATATACTACAATACCTTGAGGATGATATTTTAATGATGAGAACTGCAATAAATAAATTTGTTAGTCTTTAAAGCTATGTCCACACTGGCAAGTTAGTTCGAATTAAGGAGGCTTAATTCGAACTAACTAAAGCCATGGCTACACTAGGCTTTCATTAGTTCAAATTAAGGGCTTCCTTAAATCGAACTAATAACTTCGAATAGGGCATTAGAAACAAGGGTTCATTCGAACTAATTAGTTCGAATTAACCAATGTAGCCATGTTAGTTCGAACTAATTTCTTAGTTCAAACTAACTGGCCCATTGAAATCAATGGAGATCGCTAATTCGAACTAAGCAAGTGCCATGAATGCCATGAACTTTTTCTAGTTCGAGTTAAGTTAATTCGAACTAACTAAAATTAGTTCGAATTAGTTAGTTCGAATTAACTAATTCAAACTAATTTTAGTAAGTGTAGACATAGCCTAAAAGTGCCACAGGACTCCTTGTTTGTTTTGCTGAACTAAATTAACACTGCTACCCCGCTGGAATTTGTCACAATACAACCAACTGAGAATAATGTTATAGTCAGGAAAACCTCTTTTGAACACACCTTCAAGTGACTATTCTGTGTAATTAATTCACTTTATAAACAGAACCACCCAGCACACTCAATTACACAGTAGCACAGGGAACTGAAAGGATGCACATAATACAACTAACTGAGAATGACAGAATAGTGCTTTAAAAAATGACCAGATTAACCTTTCATTATCCATTCCAGACAGTAAATTAATGTATTATTGATTCAAAATATCTAGAACCGTATATTGCCAAATTGAAGGACAATAAAAATAATGCTTAGGCCTATGGGATACAGAACCAAGTTAACCCAGTTAAACCCAACTTTTAAGGCTGTGCCGCTTTCCGTGGAATGAAAAGTTACATATTATTTGTGTTGGTAGAAGTATTAGCTTGTTGTCATTCCTATTGTTGGTAATAGTCGGAGTAGCAGTTTAATACAATATTTCCATATAATCTAAAAAAAGGGAGGCTAAAAAGGCTTTATCCTAGGTCCTGATGTAGATATGAAATATTTTACTGATGGAAACACTTAAAATATTTTTTTTTGTCGTTTTGTTTGTGTAAGGAACCATATTATATAGGTTCTATGCAACAATCCAATTCTTTTAAATCAAAACAAATTTTTTAAGATTGTTTTCCCTTTTCTTAACAATGCCTATAGAACAAACGCATGAGGTCATTCAGGATTAATTGCTTAGGCTATGTCTACACTTACAAAAGCTAGTTCGAATTAGTTACTTCGAACTAACTAATTCGAACTAATTTTAGCATGGCCCCACTAGAATGCTAGTTCGAACTAGCCACGGCCATGCAGGGCACTTGCTTAGGTCAAATTAGTCAGTTGCATGAAGATCAATCTGCCAGTTAGTTCGAACTAAGCCTCTCTCCGCAGAAGCCAACAAGCCCCTCCTTGGAGTGCAATCCTAGCAGCTGAGGCTCCCATGATGCCATTTAGTAGCCACTATAGCTCAGCCAGAAACCCTGAGCTGCCAGGAAAACAAGTGATAAATGCTGCTTCCCCGGCACAGAGCAGCACTTCCGGGAGGAACACCCATCATTTGAGAAGCTCCAACTTCTTCCCTTCCCCGGGGACCAAGAGACACCCTCCACCATCCCTGTGCACTGTAATCTGTAACCAACATATGAAATAAGAGGCAGGTTGAACTTACCCCGATCACTCTGAACTAGAACAGACTGGGCATAGAGCGAATAAATCTAGTTAGAAGCCTGTATTGCAGATCAGCCACCTAGAATTGAGCAACAAATAAAAACACTGGCTGGAAAGCTGGACAAAGAGGGGTAGTAAAGGCTTTGACATTCTTCCCAGATACTGAGAATTGAACATGAGAGCTAAAGCCAATCCAAAGCAAACACCAATAAATACATAAGAAGTATAACAAACAAGTGGCTATGTCTACACTTACAAATGCTAGTTTGAATTAGTTAATTCGAACTAACTAATTCAAACTAAGTTTAGTTAGTTCGAATTAAGTTAATTCGAACTAGCGTGGCCCCACTGGAAATATAATTCAAACTAGCCATGGCTATGCAGGGCACTTGCTTAGTTCGAATTAGTCAGTTGCAGGAAGGTCAATCTGCCAATTAGTTCGAACTAAGCACTTAGTTCGAAATAATATGGCCACATTGGACTTAGTTCGAACTAACTATTTTGAATTAAGGGTTAGTTCAAACTAAGTAGTCGAATTTATTAGTTTGAATTAAGGAGGACCTTAATTCGAACTAATGAAAGCCTAGTGTGGACCAGACTTAAGTTAGTTCAAATTAAGCTTCTTTAATTTGAACTAACTTGCAAGTGTAGACATATAAGGAGTCCTGGGGCACTTTTAAAGACTAACAAACGTATTTATCGCATGAGCTTTCGTGGGAGAAATTCCAAGTTTGGCAGACACTTTGAAGTAAATTCCCCATCTTCAAAGCATCTGACGAAGTGGGATTTTCTCCCACGAAAGCTCATGCGATAAATACATTTGTTAGTCTTTAAAAGTGCCCTAGGACTCCTTGTTTGTTTTGCTGAACTTGACTAACATGGCTATCCCTTTGGACTTACAGAAGAAGTATGTGACCCTCAAGTCCTTTAACAGAGATTTTAAAGCAGGGAACATGTGGCTCTGACAAAATAATGCATAACTTTAAACTGTCTCCATAATCCACTACTACCCCGTCCACCAGCTGCTTTCCTGCCCTCTTCCTTTCCTCCCTATGACTGCAGGGGAGTTAATGAGGCCATCTCATCTTGACTGGTTCTTGAAATGTGCTAACTACTTATGCTTTCCATAGTGTTGAAATCTTGTATTTAGCCATGACACTCTTCTGAGTACGTTTCCCAGGCCTGAAGAAGAGGTCTGGGTAAGCTCGAAAGCTTGTCTATATCACCAACAGAAGTTGGTCCAATAAAAGATATTACCTCACCCATTTTGTCTCTCTCTAACTCACATGCAGTGTTACGTCCTCAGTGAAACTAACATGTATCAAATTGTCCCACTGTCTGTGATTCTAGCCTCCAAAAAGTGGCAGATGTGAAATGGAGGTAGGCAGAAACTTTGGTTTAGTTGGAAGATTAAACTAGTGTATCAACCCTAGAGCAGACGCTGGAATGTTCTTAGCACACCTGTTATTTAAAAATAAATAAAATGTAAAAATGTACATTTAAAAATGTATCCTGTGTTGCTGGAGTGGGCCTAGGATTGCAATATGATTCAGTGTGCATATTGCATTCAATATGCAAACATTACAAAATAGCCACACTATGCAGAATATTCTTCAAATAGTAAACAGAGAAGACTATAAACCTAGCTAGCCCGCTCCTTAGGCAAAAAGTAGACTTACACGAACCCAGGAGCTACAATCAATGCAAACAATGAAATGAAACATGTACGGCTATAAAAAAGCATCCATCAACATGAACACACTTCATTTGGGCAAAAGTTGTGTCATCAGCTCAGCCTTTTGGGGAGCTATTACAGAGGTTTCCCAAGCAGTTGATAATCCCTGCAGCAGCAATTCTTAGAGAGAAACAGAATGGTCTACCATTATATCCCAGAGTGATCTGGATGGAAATAATTATTTTATTAGTATTAATCTGTGCACACAAAAATATGCACACTGTATGTCGCTGGACTTGCACATGTGCATGTCTTAGTAATCGTATACAGAGGAAAATGTTTTTCCCTTCCTACTTTTGAAACTTGCCAGAAAATGAGTATTGTCATAGTGCCCAGGAGCACTTCTATCATTTAAGAATCTGTCAACATTTTCATTTATAAACACCGTTGTTCAGTATTTCTGACTTCACTATTAACATTTGCTGTTGGCTGAAACCTGGTACAAAAGCCTGGATGCTAGGATTGAATTATTTCACATTAAAATTAAATATAAATATTACTAATGTGATTGGAGACTTTAATTTGGGTGCATTGGGTGACTCCTCTGCTCACTAAAACAATGAGAAAGTTTACCATGCTTTGGAAGCAAGGCATTTTGCAGAATGTTGGTTCTCTGCGTCAGTTATGGACATAAATGACTGATTCTTGGAACAGTTAGTCCTGGGACACACAAAGGAGGGACGATTCTTGATTTAGACCAAAGTGAATCATGGGATTTGGTCCAAGAGGTAACTATAGTTGAACCGCTCAGTAATGGTGACTATAGTGTAATTAAATTTAACATCCTTGTAGGGAAGATAAAAAAGAAACCCACCATATTAAACTTTAAAAAAAGGGAACTAAAGAAAAATGAAGAAGCTTGTTAGACAGAAATTAAAAGGAGCTGTCACAAACATTACATGTCTGCAAGCAGCATACGGAATATCTAATATCACCATAATAGAGGCTCAGACTAAATGTGTACTCCAAATCAGAAGAGACAATAAGAAAATCAAAAGAATGCCACCATGGCTAAAGAGTGAGTGAAGTAATGGAGGCCATGAGAGGCAAAAAGGCATCCTTTGAAATTTGGAAGTCAAATCCTAGTGAGGATAATAGGAAGAAGGACCAACTGTGGCAGGTTAAATGTAAATGTATAATAAGGCAGGCCAAGAAAGAATTTGAGGAAATAACTTGCAAAAGATGAGATTTCAAGTACCTGAGAAGCAGGAAACCTGCCCCTCAGGCAGTCTGGCCACTAGATGACCAAGGTGCTAAAGGAGCATTCAAGGAAGACAAGGCCATTGTAGGGAAGTTCCATAAATTCTTTGCATTGGTCTTCACTTCAGAGGAAGTGAAGGAGATACCCAAATCAGAGCTTTTCTTTTTGGTGACAGTCTGAAGTACTGTCCCCCACTGATGTGTCAATAGTTGAGATATTAGAATAAATTGATAAATTGAATAGTAACACATTGGTGGAACCAGATGTTATTCACCCAAGAGTTCTGCAGGAACTATTGTGACATCTGGATCTACAAATTTACCCCAATATTGGGTAAATAGTATGTAAAATTTCATAAAATGTTACAATACTATAAGAACCAGTGTTGATGAGCATGAAAGGGAGACAGAATAATTAAATTAGTCTGAACAAAAATGCCAAAGTGGTATGATTCAAGGTCTGTGTTGAAATAACGCTTGAGATGTGGCACCAGAAGTTGATCCAAAATTGGTATGTTGAATATTAGGCCTAAATGATGGCCAAAATAAAAAGAAAAAAAACAAGGGATGGACTTTTTGTGGGGAAAGTACAAAAGATCACACACAAAAAATTGCAGAGGAAAGCTACTGAAGCAAGTGTCACCATCTTGGCTTCCACCCCAAACATTTTCATCTGGGATGGGATGTCATCTAAGAGACTGGGAAACTAGGCTGTTTTTCTTTCTAAAACTCTCTCCATCTACTGGGAAAGGGAACAAGGGATGTGGTTAAAAGGAAAGCATTAGTTAATACTTTACTTTTCAAATGGTTTGACTGTTTTTCCTTCTCTTCATCTTCAATAAAAAGTTAGAAAGATTTTTAATGGTGTTGGCCATAGTGCCAAACAGGCTGATGTCTCTGTGTGCCAAGCCCTTGAACCTTCTTTAACACTGTTAACGACTAGACGGTGACTAGGTTATGTTAATACCCCTGGCCCTGTGATGGGTTGTTCACCTTGTACCAGCCCTGGAAGAGTTGATGAGGCTCAGAGGAGGGCCAATTAACTTGAAAGGCTGCATCCAAGAAAGAGCCAGGACTAATTGGAGATGGAGCCCAGTTAAGAAAGAATAGGTGGGGCTGGTAGAAAGACAGAAAGTTGACAGCAGTCAGGGGCTGCAGAAAGAGACACTACAATCACTCTCAAGGATCTAGAGGGCAGGACAGGAAATAGCCCAGAGATATAACATTAAGGTTTGGGGCTGCACAGACCTTGACTGCTTGTGGTATGGTCCCTGGGCTGGAACCCAATGTAGAGGGCAGAACTACTAACTGTTTGTGACTTATTACTGAAATCAGCCTCATAACCAGACAACTGGAAGGTAGTAAATGTAATGCTGATTTTTTAAAAAGGCCCCCAGAGGCAACCCTGGCAATTACAGGTCAGAAAGTCTCACTTAAACACAGTGGATTGGCAGAAGCTATAGTAAAGAACAAAATTTTCAGATAGATAGGTGAACACAATTTGTTGAGGAAAAGGCAACATGGTTATTGTAAAAGGAATACTGCACAAATCTATTAAAATTCTTTGAGGGGTCAACAAGTATGTGGCTACCATGATCCAGTGAACATAATGTGTTTTGTTTTTCAGAAAACTGTTGCCAAATTCCCTCATCAAAAGCTCTTAAGGAAAGTCAGTAGCCATGAGACAAGAGGGAAGACCCTCTCATAGATCAGTAACTAGATAAAAAATAGTAAACCAAGGGTAGGAATAAATGGCCAGTTTTCACAATGGAGAGAAGTAAATAGCAAGGTTCTTCAAAGAATCTGTACTGGAACCAGTGCTATTCAACATACTGATAAATGAACAGGAAAAGGGAGTGAATATAGAGGGGCAAAGTTTTCAGATGATGCAAATTTATTCAAGATAGTTAAGTCCAAAGCTGACTATGAAGAGTTACAAAGGGATTTCACAAAACTAGGTGACTGGGCAACAAAATGGCAGATGAAGTTCAACACTGCTTAGTGCAAATTTATGCATATTGAAAAAAAGTAATCCCAACTAAACATATAAAATAAGGGGTTCTAAATAAGATATCATTACTCAAGAAAGAAATCTTGGAATCATCGTTGATAGTACTCTGAAAACTTCAACTCAGTGGTCAAAAGAGCTAACAGAATGTTAGGATCTGTTAGGAAAAGAATAGAAAATATGACAGGAAATATCATAAAGCCACTATATAAGTCCAGAATGCACCCACACCATGAGTATCGTGTCCAGTTCTGGTTGCACCATCTTAATAAGTACCTAGTAGAACTGGAAAAGGGTCAGAGAAAGGCAACAAAGATGATGAAGGGTGTGGAACAGCTTACATATAAGGAGAAACTAAAAAGATTAGGGGTGTTCATCTTAAAAAAGAGACAATAAATGTGAAATATGATAGGAATTATAAAATCATGAATGATATGGAAAAAATGAATAGAGAACTGTTATCTACCCTTTCCCACAATACTAAAGTCAGGTGGCACCCAGTGAAAATAATAGACTGCATAAAAAAGAGGACATACTTTTTCAAGACACAAGACACAATTAACCTGTGGAGCTCATTGCCATGGGGATGTTGTGATGGCCAAAAGTATAATGATTAAAAAAAGAACTAGATAAGTTTGTGGAGGATAGGTCCATCAGTGGCTATTAGCCAAGATGATCAGGGATGCAACCTCATGTTCAGGACACTTCTAAACCTTGGACTGTCCAAAATTGCCCTGTTCTGTGCAAGCTCTCTGAAGTGCTGGTACTAGCCATTGTTGGAGACAAGATACTGGGTGAGAGAGATTTATATACATGTTTCAAAATAACTGAGGCACAAAAACATTCCAGGAGGGCTTCTTTTTTCCTCACCTCTGAGTTCAGATGATCCAAACCTGGACATCCTACAACAAATTACTGACTGAGAGGAATAAATCAGTTCTCATGACTAAAATATTGTTCTCAAGTTTATCTAACTTTGTCTGTTGGTTTTTAAATGACTTTTAGTGTTAAAATGCCATCCTGGGCCACTTTAGTTTGTTCCAGCACATTTTTGTTCTCTGTGCCCCTTTGGAAGTGAGTATTCCAGGTGGTTGTATTAATAAAGTTGTTTAGAGGTGCTTGTAGGTAGTTTGAAAGAGGTGTTTTGCAGTATGGTGTTGTTCTTAGCTAGTTATATTATGTGGGTCGTTTTGATCCCCTGTGCTGGTCTGGAACAGTATGTTTTTGGTGGCTCTTTTACTCTTAAGGATATTGATAGCCTAAAATGGGCACTTAAAGGTGGGTTCAGACAAGGTTTTCTGTAGAACAGTGTTATTCTCAGTTAGATAATTTCTGCGTATCATTTTTGTCCTTGTGCAACCTCAGAAATGTTTGTTCCTGGGTCCTGTATGGTGTTAAAAATGATTCTGGGCCAGAATGGGATAAGAACAGTGTTTTATTAAGTGGTTCTCATTCCAAAAATATTGTTCCTAAGTGTTTGTAACAATATCTGCTATGTTTTGCAACAAATTTTTAATTAAAATGTCTTCTGGGATTTCTGTAATATTTTTGTTCACTGTTCTGTCTCAGAACTGAGTGTTCTGCATGGTTCTATTTATAAAGGTATTTATTGCCCGGAACAGGCCCTTGAAGAGAGTTATTCTTAGTTAGTTGCAAGCTGTGTATCCTTTTAGTCCCCTGTGCCACCTCATAACCATATGTGCTGAGCCATTACTGCTGTTAAAAAAGTGGTTCTGAACCAGATCAGATTAATGACTGTGCTACTAATTGGTTTTTATTATCTTGAGGACAATATTTTGGTAATAAAAATTGATTAGTAGCACACTATCATTAACCAATTCTGGTCCATAACCATTTTCTAACACATCAGTAAGGATCCAAAATGCATATTTCTGACCTGGCCCAGGGGATGGAATTTATTCATGTAGTATATTACTAAAATATTGTCCTCGAGATAATGTGTTATATGGATAAATTCCATCCCCTGGGACACTTCAGAACTGTACATTCTCACGGTGCTACTAATTGGTTCTCATTGCTAAAAGAGTGTCCTCAACGTAGCAAGCTATATGTATACATTTTGTCCACCGCACCACTTTGGCACGGTTTATACTGGGTCCTTATTTTTATTCAAAAGTGCTTCTGGGCCAGATCAGGTTAATAATGTGTTTTCAGTCAGTTCTCATTACTAAAATATTGTTCCTAACTGTGCGTAACTGTACCTGCTCTTTTTGGCAAGAATTCTATTTATTAAAATACTGTTCCAGGCTGTTCCAGCTTTTACATCACCCCTCACTGCAGTACCTATGCTGACAACAGCCAGAATGTATCCTAAACTTAGTATTCTCTGAGTTCAAGGGCAGTACTGTTTTCTTTTACTCTTACTTAATCTCTCCTCTCTGCCACATCATCTCCATAAATTATTTAAACTCATTCTTATTCTGGGGAGAAATTTGCATCTCTACAAGAATAGCTCATACAGTGCTATGCTGTTAAAAGTTAATCTCCACCCCTGATAGTATTGATAAGCACTTGAATACTGTATTGATGGATACCGTAGAGGCTAAAACATTCTTGGCTCAACATGTCTAAGGGCTAAGTGTTCAGGACCTATCATGGGGCACTGCAGTATCAGAGCACACAGTGCCCCAGAGTGACAAAAGACTAATGATCTGCAGATCAAACCAATTCATACTGGGTAATTTTATAAGCTAAATAATTGTGGTAGAGAGACACTATTCTCTTTTGATTTGCCTCTATTTGCTACTTTGCTGTGGCCTCTATAGCTATTGTCCATTGCTATGCTTACCAGGGAGATAGCATTTTGTTCTCCCTTCTTCCCACTTGATATTTCTTTGGCCACATATAAAACTGTTTCCCCTAGCTGAAAACTGCCTCTCATCTACATATATAATTCTACCTTCATGGCTAGTGATCTTACCTTAGACACCTGTATATTTCTGACTCTCATACAATGCAGCATCTCTTCCCTGGTTAGTAAATATCACATGGAATATTTTAAGTGGCATGTGGATCTTACATTTTATGTGAATGATGAATAAAAGGTATTACTTCACTCACTTTGTGTCTCTGAAGAGCACAGAGGCACATGAAGTGCATGTTGGAAGGAATAATTGAACTTCTGATGCACAGTTCTAGGTCATATAAACTAACTGCCCAATAATCTGGTCATCAGTAATGGACAGCACCATCAGCCATGTGATTTCCACTTAGATCCGCAGAACTCTAAGAAACGCCACTGTCTATATATGCAAAGCTAATGCTGTAGTTTATTACCATACTTGCAAAGAGCCACTAGATGTCAGCAAATGCATACAGTTACAACAATCCAAGAGGAACAACCATGAAATTAAAAGGCCTGCAAAAGTTCCGTCTACCTTGAGCAACTGTAGGGAAATGCAACTTTTTTTTTCTCATTCGATCCTATGCTAACACTACTCCCAAGGTTCACCAGAACTATAAAACACAGTGCTTTTTTTCTAAAAAAAAAGGTACCGGAACTCCTATTGATGTCCGTCGTGTCATAAAGAAATAACACTGAAAATAGTGCAGTAAACAGTAAATTTTTGAATATATCAAAGAAATAAAAATACAAGGTAAAAACTGTTAAGTTTTATTAACTATGCAGGCCGCTAATATACTGAAAGACAACCTGTGAGGTCTTACAGCAGGGGTCCTCAAACTTTTTAAATAGGGGGCCAGTTCACGGTCCCTCAGACTGTTGGGGGGCCGTATTATAATTAGAAAAAAACGTGAATGCGTAGCTATCACGTCTGCTGCTGGCCTGTGTTTCTGGGTACTGGGTGGCAGGCAGTAATGCATCCACACACTTTTTGTTGGTGCTGTGGGCTCCGGCCAGGCCCAGAGTGTGGGACTGACCGATGTTAGCCTGCTGGCCTGCTGTTGTGTACGCAACTAGTAGCCAATGTTCCCTCTAGGTTTGGTGGCTTGTGTGCAAAATTTTCAAGCCGTGTGAAAAACTTTTTCAGAATACATTTTTGGGGAAAACTCACAAGACAGAAATTATAGGCATTAATTGAAGATAAAGTGATTGTAAATAGAATTAATTAATTAATTGTGTTTAATTAATTTAATTGGAATGAATTTGGAATTGAAATCTAATTTTAAGAAAGGTTTTTATTTAAAATTAATTTTTAAAAAGTTTTAAAAAAGAAGGGAGAGAAAGAAAAAAGAGAACGAAGGAGGAGAAAAAGAAAAAAAGAAAGAAAGGAAGGAAGCAAAGACAGAAAGAGCAGGAAGGAAGGAAGACAAAGAAGAGAAAAAGAAAAAAGGAAAGGAAGGAAAGGAAGAAAGAAGAGAAAGGAAGGCAGGGAAGAGAAAGGAAGGCAGGGGAGAGGAAGAAAAGAAGAGAAAGGAAGGCAGGGAAGAGGAAGGAAGGCAGGGGAGAGGAAGACAAAGAAGAGGGGAAAAAAAGGAAAGGAAGGAAAGGAAGAGGAAGAGAAAAAAGAGAAAGGAAGCAGCCCCGGGGGTCTGGAGGGGGCGGTGGGGGCTGCCGGCCTGCGCGGGGGTCCCTCCTTGTCCCCACCCCCACCCCTCTAACCCAGGCCGTCTCCTTGTCCCCACCCCCACCCCTCTAACCCGGCCCGTCTCCTTGTCCCCACCCCCACCCCTCTCCAGGCCTCCCTCCAGCGCCCCCTTACCTGGCCGGAGGCTGGGAACTACAGTGACGGCCGGCAGAGCTGCTTGTCGGCCAGGCCGCTCCCGCCCTGAGCACGCTGTATCTGCGCATGCTCAGGGCGGGAGATTTAAATCTCCCCAGCCCGGCCGCAGCCTGCACAGCTGGGAGGGAGCACCGGCGGGGACCGAACGCGGCCCCGGCAGGGCAGACAGACCCCGGCAACGGAGCCTGATCCTGTCGGGAGGTGCCGGAACGCCGTTCCGGTGCGTTCCGCCAGAAAAAAAGCACTGATAAAACATAATCAATTTCAAAGAATGAGGTAACCTATAAAACAGCTAGCTACCTATCATTCACTCACAGCCACCCTGGAATAATGAAAATGACTGTAAAACACTCTGCATCCCATGCTCAAATTTATTGTAAGCAGCTTACATGGCTTATGATGAGCATCCCCGTGAAAAGGTGCAGAACTCACAGCATTTTTTCAGATGAAAATACAAACATCCATTAACTTTCTAAAAAACTTTCTATAGTCTGCAGGGGCAATTGCAAACTGTTCTCCTGTACACTTGCTTTTCAATTTGCTGGAAGGCTGTATTTGCATGGAGGGGCATTTATATGGAAGCAAAGATGGATTAATCAAAGCAGGAGAGGTGATATTTGCATAGAACTCTGCCCACATTCTGCTGATTCAGAAAATAATGTCTTTGATATGTATATGTACTCAACCAACAGGCAAAATGAATGCACTCCAAAACTTTGGGAAACAGTTTGGGCACAGTCATTTCCATGGAAAGATATAAAGAGAAAATAGTCCCTATGATCTCAGACCTTTTGTGGGGACACATATTTCAATGTCAAGGGACAAGGGATAAAAGGTATTTACTAAGGGGAGTGCAGATGAAAGTCAGGTCTCTCTGGCTATGTCTACACTGGTAAGTTAGTTCGAATTAAGGAAGCTTAATTCAAACTAACTAAAGCCATAGCTACACTAGGCTTTCATTAGTTTGAATTAAGGGCTTCCTTAATTCAAACTAATAAATTCAAATATGCTATTTGAACTAAGGGTTAATTCAAACTAGTTAGTTTGAATTAACCAATGTGGCCATGTTAGTTCGAACTAATTGCTTAGTTCGAACTAACCGGCCCACTGAACTCAATGCAATTCGCTAATTCAAACTAAGCAAGTGCCATGAATGGCACTTGCTTAGTTCGAACTAAATTTTGCTAGTTCGAATTAAGTTAATTCGAACTAATTAAAATTAGTTTGAATTAGTTCGTTCGAATTAACTAATTCGAACTAACTTTAGTAAGTGTAGACATAGCCTCTGGTATTAAACTAATTTTTGCACTTTGCACACAAGATAGAGAGCTTCCAACGTTTGCAGTTATATCTGCAATCTCAAGAGAATTGAGTGGTCTGCAAGAAAGCTGAGACACTAGTCAAGACTGACCTCTTTAAACAGCTATCACTGTATATGGAATTTGTGCCCCCTTTCAAACTTTCCAATGACCTGGATACCCCCATTGATATCTGACACTAACATTGTTCAGCTAAGTCTTTATCGCAGCCAGTTGTAGAATAACTTTGGTTTCTAAAAATTACAGACAATTTTCTAACACAGAATGTATTGCAGCTAAGACAAGAATTCTATTTTGGATGTCACTATGCTGAATAAAGACAAATTAACCACTAAATTGGAAGTTGGTGATTGTCTAGTGACCCAGTGATCAAATGCAATTACATTTAATGTGGACAGAGTACAGTCCCAACGAGTAATACCTGGAGTTTCAAAAGAGCAAATTCCTGAAAGCTGATGAAAATCTGAGTAAAATTGATTAGGAGGGACAACACTGAGAATTTTTTTAAGTCGACTGGGAACAAAAGAAACCCTAACAATGGTGCAGGCCCATTATCAGGTGGTGATGGTAGAATTGTTGATGATGCCTATGGAACAGAAATATTTATTGAACACTTCTGCCTAGATGAGGATGACGAAGTATTTTCTAGTCCATTAGTAAGTGAGGCTATTAAACAACATCTAGGGATAAACATTTTTAAATCAGCAGACTCTGATAATTTGCATCTAAGAGAGTTAAGTGAGCAGATTTCTGGCCTGTTAATGTTCACAGGAAACATTCGCCCTTCTCCTTGTGCAGCGTGGGTATGGGTCACTTGCCAGTGGCTTCTCTATACCTTGAAGTCTTTAAAACCTTGGTTTGGAACGTCGGTGACTCAATCATATGTTAGGTGTCTATTGCAGGAGTGGGCAGGAGATTCTATGGCCTGCCTTGTGCAGGTCAGACTTGATCATGTTGATCCCTTCTGACCTTAAAATCTGTGAATCTAATTTTTAATAAACCTTCAAATACTGTGGAAAATTCCACAAGATTGGAAGAATGCGAATGTGACAGAGTTTAAAAATGCAAGTAAGTTGACCCGAATAAATACAGGGCAGTTACCCTGACATCAATCCCAGTCAAAATAGCAGAGAAATTTAAATGGAATTCAGTTGCTGAAGAATTAAAAGAAAGGAAAACAATTTTAAGGCCAGTTGGTACGGTTTTATGGAAAATTGGTCTTGTCAAACCTGATTTGATTCTTTGAGATCACAAGTTTAGTTGTAATATGTAGTTGTAATAAACCTAGACTTTTGTACTTAACTTTACTGCACAAAAAATTAGCATTAGACAATATCAATAAAACACACATTACAGGGATTAAGAGATGGCTAACCAACAAATCTCTAAGCAGCTTTCAATAGGGAATCATCAAACGGGGGGTGTTTTTAGTGCGGTTCTGCAGAAATCAGTTGCAAACCTGATGTTATTCAATATTTTCATCGGTGATCTGGAAGTAACTTTAAAATCACTACTGATAAAATTGGCAACTAATGCAAAGATTGGCAGAGTGGCAAATAATGGCAGAGCTGTCATACAGAGCTGTCTGGATCACTTAGTAAGCTGGGCCCATTCATAGACACAGAATGTGTTTTAATACAGCTGAATGCAAAGTGAAATATCTAGGAACAAGGAATGCCGACCATAGCGGCAGAATGGGGAACTGTATCCAAAAAGGATTTACAGGGCACACAGAACAACCAAACATGAGCTGCTTGGGGGATGTTGTATCAAAAAGGGTTGATGTGATCCTTTGTTGTATAAACAGGGGAGAAGTGACCAGGAGCAGAGATACGATTTTACAATATTGGCGAGTGTAATACTGGAATACTGCACCCGGTTCTGTATCTACATTTTGAAATCTACAGTTGAAACACTGAAAATCGTGCACAAAACAGCCACAAAAATGATTCAATGAGGACTGGCAAAAATGCCATGAAATGAGGGACTCAAAGAGCTCAAGCCGTTAAGTTTCTCAAAAAGATTGAGCAGTGTCTTAACCACCGTGATTACATGCCTTCATGGAGAGAAAATACCAGACACTACAGGGCTCTTTAATCTAGCAGCAAACAACATAAGAAAAAGCAGTGTCTGGAAGCTAAAATCGGACATATTCAAACCAGAAAATAAGGCACACATTTTTTCATAGTGAGGTTGATTAATCACTGGAGCAGCCTCCCAAGGGCAGGGGTGGACTTTTCCATCTCTTGAACTCTTCAGGTCAACACTGGCTGCCTTTCTGGAAGATCTGCTTTGTTTAAATGCATTACAGGGCTCAGTACTGGGGTAACTGGGTGAAATTCCCTTGCCTTTTATACAGGAGGTCAGGCTTAGTGATTTAACAGTCCCTTATGGACTTATCTATGAATATTAGACTACACTGAAGATCTAAACACTAGCCCCTAATGGTGAATTGTGGTGCAGTCTCAGAGATACCCTGATGTTGATGAATGCTCATATGTAAAAGCAGTACTCATTAAATTTTGAATTAGCCTGTTAAATGCTGAGTCACCAGATTGTAGCTCAGGGCTGCAATATATTTCTCATGATGGCACAAGCCTGAGACAAATAAGAATCAAATTACACACTGGAGCCTCCAAGGGTAACGAGACATGCTAAAAAGGTGCATTAACCTGATAGTCTAAATTGCTGTCATCTTTTTAATATCAGCAAGGAAATCATCTCAAATCAGAGGCAGAGAAAATGCTGGTGTTTCCTCAGCAACCTGGCAGTGACATTCCGATCCAGGCATTTCGACGTCAGAACTCCTGGTGCACAGAATGTAATTGCTGTTATTTGATGACTCGGTTCACCACAGGCCTGAGCTCATACTGCTCACGTGACATGGCATCTCTCAACGGAAGGGTCAAGGCACCACACCTGTAGAAAGAGGCTGTGGACTGCAGTACACCTGGGATAATGTTGCCAAAACATTTCTATGGTAAAGATCGCAACTGATTGATGGAGCTGGCATCTTCGAAAACTGGTGACTCTGAACTGGTGTTGGGGTTGTCTGGGCTGCAAATCTTTTCAAAAAGGGGTCCCAAGTGCTCACAAAAGGCCCTGCTTGCTCATTATCAATGTTCATTGTCAAAGAAACAAGAAATTTGCTGCCACAATCAAATCCAATATAAAGGGAGTCCTTCCTATTTTGGCGCTAACAATACAGTTTGTCAGTTTAAGTTTCTTGTATTAAACGCATAACAGTCCTGAATCAGGACATGTCTACACTATAGTCTTAAGTCGACCTAGGTTAGGCCAATTGTTGGTGATGCGTGTCCTCATCAAGAGCGTTTCCACCGACTGAAGAGGGGCAGTGTGGGTGTCCGAGAATCAGGGCTCTCTACTCCATACAGCTCCCTGCCAGGAGCCTTGCTAGGAGCAGGGGGAAAACTGCCCAGGGCTTCTCACCTCCATTTGAGAGATGCACACCTGGCTGAGAACTAAGAACGTGGGTGGTAGACTGGGTCTGAGCCAGGAGCGTCAGTGATGCCGGACTCCCTGCAGGGAGTAGGGAGCTGGGACCGCAGGGGGAAGCAGGGCCGTGTACTAAGTGTGAGAAACAAACAGAGTCCTGTGGCACTTTTAAAGACTAACAGATTTATTTACCGCATGAGCTTTTGTGGGAGAAAATCCCACTTCATCAGATGCTTTGAAGATGGGAAATTTACAGAATGGGAGGAAATTAAATGCAGGGAAGTGTATGACATAGGATAAGGTCAGGCTGTAACAGCAAATCAAAACAGATGTTAGGATTCAAACACTGGGAACAGCATATAGGTCAAATCACCTGTTGTAATGAAAAGTTAACTTTAAGTTCACAGTGTAGTAGGGTATCTATAAAAGTCAGTCTTCCTTTTCATGAACACAGAATGGGTAGTGTAGTCCTGGGAGTCGAACATTGGTGGTTGCAGGCAAACCACACTGTACTGTTTTCTGCAACAGCGGGAAAAAACAGTCTCCCAAAATAAAACTACAGTGGCATGAGGCTTATGGACATACAGCCCAGCTACTGCAGGCCACAAGATTGCTGCTTAGTCCCAAGCACGGATGATAAATGGAACCACGAGAATGTCCTTACCAAATCACATTGCACTCAAGAGATTTGTAGAAAATATTTGCATTACCCTCTTCCAATAGTTTGATATATGTAACTTGGAGACACAGAAATCTGCTTGTTCTAACAGAGCTCATTATAACTTACTTACTCACTTCACCAACACCGTATTCCAGGGTGCAGCGATTTGTTTTTTTAAAACCCTCACTTCCCTTTTTGATAATTTTGTCTGATTCTGGAGCTGGCATATTCCAAGAATCTCCACTCACTTGTTCCCTATGTTTGATATGTAGCCTCTGATTTTAGGGATAGGGCATTTCAGAAGCATCATCCTCAAATGCAGCACAAGTTCATTGCTCATTCTCTGGACTGGCAGAGACATGACACAATCCTGCTGACTCCTGGGGTACCCACATACATATAGGCTTTCCATGGCACCATAATTACAGGATACAATTTCATTAAATCACCCACAGTTCAGACATATTAAAAATAGACCCCTCAATTTTCACACCAATGTATGTACTTACAGACTGTGATCATGTCACCCCCTTAATATTCTCCATATTAAACTCAATAGGCAGACTCATGGAGTTCGCTGTAAAGCACGTTTTCGAATCTTTTAATCATTCTCATGGCTCTTCCTTGAACCCTCTTCAATTTCCTCACTGAACTGTGGGCACCAGATCTTGACACTGTATTCCAGGAGCAGTCCCACCAGTGCCAAATACAAAGAGGAAAGAATCTCCCCATTTCTACCTGAAATTTCCTTTTTTATTCATCCCAGGACTCCATTAGCCCTTTTGGCCACCCCATCACAGCTGATTTGGGACATACATTTACAAATACAATATGATCTGTTTTTAAGTTTTGTTTTGGTGCCTATCGCTGTATCAGATGAGCACCTCCCAGATTAAACCAGCATAATGAGGCTTAAGGTTGCCAACATCTGAGGTTTTTAAAAAAAAAAAGACAGTGGCTCCACTCCCACAACAACAAAAAAACGCAACACTAGTGCTAACTACAGCTAATTATTACTAAAACATTTTAGAGAGCCATTTTACACACACGTTTTTGTTCTTCTATCATTTTTCTTACCTCTTCCCAAGATAAATATTTTCACACTTAGTCATTCCAACTCTTAAGTCCACTTTTTGAATTTGTATTTGCTATTTAATTTTGTTGCAGCCAGCAAGATATTTTTAATGGAGATGTCATGAAATTCCATACATGGGCACCCAACATCACATCTGTGCAAAGTCCTCTTTTGACTAAGTCTATGCTTAGACAAGTGCTCTCATCAGTCCACAGGGCTCCAATCACACTTAAAACGCAATCCTCAAATGCACTGTGGCATGGCACAGAAGAAATGCTGAATTATTTTTAAGAAAAGTGAAGCTTGAACCATTCTGAAAAATTGAAACCCTGTCCCATCTGATCCAGTGAGACCTTTATCTTCCATTATAGCAGGTGCAGCAAGGTGGAGTAGTCAGAATTTCTTATACAAAGCATCTCCACCCACATGCAGTTTCATAATCTTAACGGATGAAGGCATCTACTTAAGGCTGAGGCAAGAAAGGCGACCTAGCAGAATAGTTCTCAAAAGAAGCCCATTTCTCCAGACTGGCCATTGCACTCTTGTAAATGACCTTGGCTTCCATTTTGAACTTTTGTTGAGGCTCCTTGGGCACAGCTCTATTTCCATAGTAACCAAAGAACTCAACATTTTTCCTGTTGATCAGCTGACTTCTAACATAACATCATAAAGTTCTGTGGCATTCATAGCATCCTCTTCAAGAATACAGACAAGCTCCTGAAAGATGGCCATAGCCAAACGCACAAGATACATGTTGCACTTGTGTCAACATATCACTTAATTCATGCTTCTGATCTCCAATGAATCTCCCAGTTAGAATGCAGCACCGAGTCTGCAGGCTGCAAAAAATACAATAGGATGGGCTCCCAGTGCATCAGTGGCCTTTTGACTACATCGAAGAAGTTTAACAAGCATCAGGTTGGGACCTGGAAAAGCATACTAAAAGAGTTTGCTGCACAAAATCCAAATAGGACTTCAGGCACCTGACTTTTTTGTACTGCATGAAAACTCTTTACAAACTTTTAAAATCAAACCTCCCACATCAAAGTTGAATGCTTTCATGAAAATTTCTGCTGTGTTGCGCAGGTCACAGCAGCTAGTTAGCCTGTAGTATCTGTGTTTATACTGCTTTCAATTTAACCAAAGCAGATCAGTTCTTACCAGCATTCACTGATGAACTGTCTGCTCCGTGTGCAGTTATGTCTTTCAGGTGCAAACCAAGGTTATTCACAGCACCAGTTCTACATTTTGTAACAGATTCAGATTATTCATCGGGCTCCTCATAAAAATCTGAAAGGACACTTCATGCCACTTGCAACATCAAAAAAATAAAAACCACCCCAAAATATAAGCAGCCAAAGGTGGGAGGGGGAATAATTTCCTTTATTTGAACATCTGTAGCAAAAACATCTTGCTCTTCATTTTTCAACAGCACTTTCCACAGAGATTGGCCCAACTGCATTTTCCACCAGACCTTCTATTTTTGTTCTTCCTAGCATCATCTTGCTTGCCAAAGAGGAATCTGAATACAGGTGCATGCATAGCTAGTTTGCTGCCAAAGTCAGGGGCATTGGAACAATTTTTATAGTAGGGGTTTTGAAAGTGGAAACCATTTATTTGGTTATTACTACTTGCAGCAAGGGAGTGCTGCTGCATACCAAGCATCCAAAGTTCCAGCACCCCTGGCCACAATCCACTGACAAATAACTAACAATGTGTGTGTGTGTGTGTGTGTGTGTGTGAGGAAATACCCAGTCCCAATGCCCCCCAGAGCCTATGGGCTGGAACCCGTCCCAAACACAACTTAAGTAACAATCCAAATTTACAGTTAGGACATTTTTCAGTTCACCCTCTACTGGCTTCTGTCAACAGGGGCCTCACCGAATGAAAATTGACTCAGATTAAAGGAAACTATAAACATTTTATTAACACTGAATGAGAGTAACAGCAAGCCTGAACTCTGAACCCAAAGGAAAATAATGCAATGGCTGGGTAAATAAGCAATGGATGAGGTGTACAACTCACGCTTCCTGGCTGTCCATCTACAGGACAGGTGAGATGAGATAGAATCATAGAAACTGGAAGGGAACATGAGAGGTCATTGAGTCCAGTCCCGTCTTTCTTCCTCCTGAAGATACATATGTATTGTGAGCAAGCCAACTCTTAATACTCTTTCTAAGACTTTGTTACACTCTTTCAAAGAAGTAGCTGTGTTAGTCTAGTTCAGGAAGACAAACATGGAATCTGGTGGCAGTTTTAAAGACTAACAAATTTATTTATTGCATGAGCTTTTGTGGGAGAAAATCCCACTTCATCAAGAGGCTTGAAAATGGGGAATTTAGCACCCCACTACTCTGTGTCCTCTGCACATTTTATCAGCAGTAACTTTGGATTTATTCTGAGATCACTGATGAAATGCTGAAGTGTTGAGCCTAGTACAGATTCCTGCAGACTCCCTTGGTGAGGTCACTGATGACTAATTTTTTAGACCAGCCCAATAACATGTGCTTTGATATTGTATAGTGCTATTCATATATCAGTCTCCTGCAGTTCAAACTCAAACATTTGAGCTAAACCTATGCATATTGTATCTACAGTTACTCATACCCACCAAACTTGTAATTTCATCAAAGAATGGAATCTGGTCTGTTTGACAAGTACTGTGTTCCATAACACTACGTTGACTGGCATTAACAGTATTTATAGGGTCCCCTGGCCATCATATGGTGTCCCTTAGTTACTAATTGAACCTAGATCAGCTTTTCCATTATTTTGTCCAGGATAGCCATCACAATAAGAGGCCTACCATTATCCAGGCAGCAGAATTGGGTGGGCAGAGGCATCTCTCTAAGAGTCTCCACAGGATCAGATATATTTAGGAGTCAAGTGGGATTTTCATAAAAATCTGACCTATGGGGACTCAGCTGGTCTCAGGACATGGAGTCAAACCCCTGACACCTCTCTGGGTCCGGCACCAGCTCTACATGGCACTGTAACTGTCGCTAATCTGCAAGAACCCACCTCAGGCTAGCCTTGAAAAAAGGCTCCCTGCTGCAAGCTGTGAGGAAGTGGCCTAGAGCAGTGGTTTTCAGACTTAGGGTCGGAACCCAATATTGGGTTGCAGACCCTCAAGCACTGAATCGGGGCACCCCATTTCCATTGCCAAAAGACTAGACTGCAATGCTAAAAGATGTAATTGCTGGGTCACAGGCATAAATGATTTTTTTCAACCTGGTCCAGAGAAAAAAAGTTTGAAAACCACTGGCCTAAGGAAACCAGTTACCACGGCTGAACTCTAACCGTCATGCTTAGTGTTACCAATACAAACGAACCAATGTTTCAGCCTGCTGTTACCATGCCTTGAGAAAAAGGAACAAGCTGTTTCCCTTGCAGTGTGCTTGTCATCTGAAAACCAGCCCAACACAATGGGGGGCTGATGTCTTCTGCAAGCAGGACTGCAACCAGCCTGCCAAGTGGACGGGTACATTTTGTTCCTTCTAGCCTCCTAGAATTCAACATTTTCTTTTCTGTGCTAGAAAGCAGCTCTGCTGCAAGGGACCCCAACTGGAGGTGGGAAGTTAGGTTCTTGGGTTTAGAGAAGTGCCAGGGGAATAGGAAGCAGCAAGTATTATGGTGATATGAGAGCCATGGCATGACTGGTGAGCACCTGGCGTGCATAAGCTTTCCTGAATAATTTGGAACAAATATATTTGAGGGAACCATAATTCAAACCGGATGCAATACCTGCTGGCTAAATGATTTATGAACCAAAGCAGCACAGTCCCATGAACAGAGCACTAGACTGGAGCACAGAGGGCCCTGGTGTTCGGACTCCCCCACTCCGTCTCCTTTCAGTTCCCAGACACAGTTTTCCAGCAAGCAACAGTCCGATCTGCAGGCACTCTGCGATGGCTTTATTGGGAGTTACACTGACAAGCTTAAAAGCATAATCATACCTCCAAGCCCTTCACATACCAGTCAGGCTTATTACTCTGCATACCAATCCCTCCGCCCACAGTTCTAAAGTACTTCCACTGACCAACAAAACCCACTCTTCCTCCCCACTTCTTCCTGATAGCCTTAATTATACCTGTAACCCCCACCCCAGTACCACTCCTTCCAATATATCATCAGGTTCCATTTTGGGAGGCTTTAGTACGACCCCTTTTATACCTCACAGGACAGTAAGCACGGTCGCTTCTTGGCCATGGTCAATTTATGACCCTTTTCTGTTTCCTTTTAACACTACCCTTCCTTGGCCTTGCTCTGACATCTGTCTTGAAGAGAAGTCAAAGCTTTCCTTCATTTTTGCACTCATATATTACACATTCGCTGCACCTTGAAACATTTTAACTAAATCCTGCCCCCCCCACACCTTTTTTTCCCAGTAATAAAAACCCATCTTATTGCACACAAGCAAAAGGACACACTGTCTCTTTATTCTTTGCTAACATGCATGGCAGAGACTTTTGCTTTCAGGCAGGTACACAGGCTCCATAAGCAGGACCGGAATACTACCTCAGGTAAATACACCAATCTAAATACTTATAGAAACTATAAGTTTGTAAATATAAATTATAATTTATATTATATATACAAATTATATATTTATATCCTAAACACCTGGCTTTTAATCACAGCTGTGCCACTCGCTTTCTGGGTGACCCTGGATGATTTTCCTTCTTTGTGCCGCTATTTCCCCATCTCCTTTTATTTATCTTGTCTATTTTTAGAGTAAACTTTTCAGAGCATGAACTTAGAGGGTGCAATGGGAACACTACTTTTCCCATCCTCCCTCTCTCCTCCCAATCCCCACAGTCTACCCCTCACTCCACACATGAGAAACATTCAGAGAAGAGGACTTTGGTGACAGGAAGGGAGTAAAAGATCCCACAAGCCTTCTACTGTAATTTTATTTAAAATAAAGCAATACTAAAATCATGCCAGAAATCACAGAATTGCCATTCCTTTTTATTTCAACAAAAATTTCAGTGAACTGGATTCAAGTGAACAGCTTCCTAGATGAGTTTAGGGATCCAAACAACTTCATTTTTTGCACTAAGAAAGGTTCAGCAAGATTGACAGCCATAGCACTGTGGTATTTTAGAGGTAGTTCCGGAACAAAGAAATGTGTTTGCACTTAATACTTCTTTAAAAAACAGTGTTTGATACCACTTCTGGACACAAGACAAGGGCTATACCAATACAAATAGAGATGTACGCAGCCATACAGGAGCATTACATGACCAAGTCAGTCACAAGGGCAATGACCATTTCCCATACTTCCCGCTAGACCACTGCTCTCGCAGTCAAATATGCTTAAATGAAATTTTTAGATCCATTCGGTATGTGAAATCTGCCTTTTGTACTTCTTTTAGTAATAGAGAAAAGCAGCCACAGTCCTTTTTGTGTTTCCATGTACCCAGTCTTTACAGTTCTTCTGTATTCATATACTATCCAACTTCTTTAAGATGAATGGAGCTGAAAAAGAACGCACAACCAAGATGTAGATTTTAGTTCAATTAAACAGGATTAGAAATTGTTTGAGGCATACAATTTGCTCTGTGTATCACAAGGAAAAAGCTAAACTTGCAATTTGTCCACAAACTGATCTGATCGCTCATCAAGCAAAGAAAGAACCTGAGCAACAAATGAGCCAGAATCTGAAGCAAGAACTTCAAAGGCAACCTGCAAAGAAAAAAATGGGTGTGTTCCCCCCTCCACTGGCTTCTTGAAGTGTTTGAATAGGGCCTGGTAGTTAGAAAGATTTTGTTTGCTTTCTACATTATAAATTCAGGTTTCTCTATGCTAAACGGCTTCCTGAAAGAGTTGGCAGGATGATAAAGTTACAGTGCCAAAAGAAGCATGATTCAGGAATGCATAAATTAGAAAGTTTGGCAGTAGGGCTATACTGGCACACACTTCTAGTGCAGATGCAGTTTATGCCACCAAAACTGTGCTTTTGCTAATGCAGCTTGTGTTTGTTCCTCGAACAAAATAAACTACCCCAGCAAACAGTTTTGTGGAATAAAAAAGTCAAACCCATAAAGCAAGCTTCTAGTGCAGATCAGACCTGGATGAATTATAATGAGATGGTTAGGAAATTTGCTTGTTAACCTCTGTGTAACTCAGCTGGGAGAAAATCTGTCAGTTTCAAAACTGGTGCCTCTTCAGTGAAGAGGTCAGGACCTGATCCTACAAGCTGTTCCACAAGCAGACCCCTGCATCTGCCCAGAACCCCATTGAGTGCACGGACCAGCCTGGGACTGAAGGGCTTCGAATATTCTTCTGTGACCCCCAATAAAAAAGGGAAAGCAAAACTTGACATTTCTGTTATTTCTAAAGAAGAAAAAAAGTGAATCCACTCAGGCCTTTGTACATCATAAAGAAGCAGACAAAGCCATCAACCTACTTCTTCCTTTGCAGGTCATCTTTAAAGAGGATAGCAGGTTGTCTCCCTATAAAAATATTCCTTTACCCACCAATTATACGTATGGTGAATATTTAAAAGATTCTCCCTCAATTGACTGCCTGTACACATGGATGCCTTACATTTGCATAGAATGCACCCAGCAAAACAGTGTTAGCTGGTGCCTTTTTTTGTTGTTGTAGTACACTGCATGTCAAATGCAATCCTATCATGGACAGGAATGCACTCATGTAACTTAATGGCTTGTGAGTTTGCAGAAATACAAATTCAGCAGGACAAACACAGCTCATAAACTCACACTGCATCTCATTCTGTGAAGTGTTTACTTCAAAGGCAGACCCAGAGTTAGAGAAGACAGAATTTAGGAAGCCATTTTTGAGCTCTGAAAGCCAGAGATGCAACAGGAGAAGCTCAACCCACAGCAGATGTCTTGTGGGAGCTGTGGGGCCAGGAGACCCAGGAAAACACCCTTACACTGTGAACACAACTAGGCTGGCCCCAGCTAAGAATTCCCTATAGAGACAAACAAGGAGTCTGGTGGCACTTTTAAAGACTAACCAATTTATTTATTGCATGAGCTTTCATGGGAGAATTTGTTAGTCTTTAAAAGTGCCACAGAACTCCTTGTTTGTTTGGATGACCTAGAGCCCTAGACTAACACGGATACCCCTTTGGAACCTACACAGACAGGATCCGACCCCCAGGCCAGCGCAGCCGGCGGGAGATACCTTGATGCCCCCCGCTCTTCTGCCTTCCCAGCCCGGAAGTCTTTAGACCCAGCTGCAATAGGGCGTTGCGGCCCCCAGGAGCTGCACAGCCCCCACCCCCCGGAGAATTATCCGCGCGCTGCAGCCCGGACTGCACGGGCCAGCCAGACACGACACGTGCTCACCGCCTCGCGAGCTGCCGGCGCGCCGGCCGCGCGCCCCGTCCCATCGCGCCGGCCTGGTCACGTGGGGAAGGGGGAAAGTAAGGAGAGTAGCGCGCGAGCCGGCGAATCCCGCGGGCGAGCCGGCTCGTAGCGAAGACGCCGCGTGGGGATTGGAGGGATGATGCGCAGCACGCGCGCGCAGCCCGTCCCTACTCACTGATCCGCAGCAGCGCCACGTAGATGAGGAAGGTGCGGACCGAGCTGAAAACATCCTGCCGCATCTTCCGCTTCAACTCCTCCGGGTCCACCTTGGGCCCCAGCCCCTCGATCCGGAACATGGCGGCGACCAGGCGGCTGGAGCGCTCCCACGACTGGAGCTGCTGGGCAGGCTGACTCGGTCAGTGCCCCGCACTCCTTCCGCTTCCGGCTCCTCAGAGGGGAGGGCCACGCGTATCGTCACCGCTACAAGTCCGCGCAGGTGCGATGGGAGGAGAGAGGAAGGAAGGAGGGAGTCGTTTGATGACGGAGTGGCAGGATCCCCGTCTCTTGCGCGAGCGTACCCCTACGCCACAGCCGGCCGGAGCATGCGCATTAGCGACACTGAAGCCGCTGCCCTCACTTGTGGGCGGGGCAGGAGGCGTGGGCGGTGCTGGGCGTTCCGACACTTGACACTGGCTCTGGCAAGTCACGTGCCTCCCCCGTCCAGCAGTTCAAGAGGCGAATCGCTGGGAATCTTTGCTGGCTTTCCCATACCGACTGTGGTGCCCACAGCTGTGTAGACAGCGCAGTGCCCGTTTCCACACTGCAGCTCCTCTGCAACCTCGACCTCCCGGGGCGTTGCACTATAGCCCGAGCTGCTAGCTATACCCATGCTGCTGCTTTTGCTGGGTAGTCATAGCTAGACCAGTGTTTCTTAACAACTGCTTCATGGACCTGCAGGGCAGTGGTCCCAGAGACAGGTGCATCAGGGGCTGCATGGGAGCAAGAATGGAGGGTCCCGACATTGTGGTGGGCTCCTGGGCACAGGCCCCGTTGTTGCAGTAATCTGTTTCTGACCAGAGATCTCCCTCACACAGTGCAGGAAGCTAGTCCCTGGTATCAAAAAGGTTGAGAGATACCGAGCTGGATTGGAGCCAGCGTCCAAGCTACAGTCACGTCTGACTGTGCCCTTAGTTATATGAACAGCCTTATCAAAGGGCTGTGTGGACACATGAGTTAAGCAGGCTCATTCTGGTTTATTGGTAGATTCGAGGTGGAAGAAACCATTATGGTCATCAAGTCCGACCAGTGGGAGGCTGGAGAGCTGCCCTAGAAAATTCCTAGTGTAGAGCTATGGGGAGAATATCCAGTCTTAATCAGTAGTGATGGACAATCCACTGAGATCCATGTAAATTGTTCCAATGGTTAATCACCCTCACAGTTAAAAATATAAGGCTTATTTCTAATCTGAATTGGTTCCTGGAATTGGTTTAAGCCAATGAGTCTCAAACTTACTTTATTGTGCCCCCTTCTTTGTGTCTATAGTAGTTTACATCTCACCCACACATACATAAGAATGTATATGCAGTGCTTCGCTTGAATTAGTTATTGCTTCTTTGTTTTTCACTTGAGTTGTTTGAGTTTTTTTCTTTTCTCTTACACAAATGAGCCAACAATCCATTTAAAATAAGAACAGGAGCAAAACTGCTGTGGGGTCCTTGCTTAAAATTAAATGGCCACACTGCATCATAACAAACGGATTAACGTACAGATGGCAATGACTTTGTATAACCCTTTGCAAGCTTAACGGAAATCCACCAAAATGAATTGCATACCACAAAATATACTCGGTGGAGAAAGTTTGGTATACAAACCTTAAAACACTTAAAATCACTTTCATCAAATAAGGACATTCTTTTCACTGGAAGGACATTCTCTTCACTGGTGAAGCATTGGAATGGGTTATATAGAGAGGTCGTGGAATTTCCATCCTTAATTGATTTTCAAGGCCCAACTTGACAAAGCCTTGGCTAGGCTGATTAGGTGGGGTTGGTCCTGCTGTGTGTAGGGGGTTGGACTAGATACCTCCTGAGGTTCCTTCCAACCCTAATGTTCTAGGGTTCTATGATCAACACATGTTTGGTTGGTCCTAATGTAAATCTGTCTTAGTAGGTGCTTCTCTGTTGCCACTGAAAGTCTGACTGTGGGCAACCTCACAATATATTTCAGTAACACACACAAGCAATACTTCATAACTTTACGTACAAAGATAGCACATACAATTCAACAAGATATTAATGTTCAACAGATAAAGACTTTTAAAATAATACCTCACAAGGCATGCAATTTTACAAAACATATCATGATCATATCACATTAGTGAATATAGAGGTCCAGGCTGCTACTTTGAGGTACAGTGTCACAATGCCCATTTGCACGCTGAGCTAGGTGCAAATTAAGCACTTGTGATATGGACAAGAGAGGAAATGTACCAGAAGAAACAGATAGCAGGGACGAGACCTGTTTATGAATAGAGACAGAAGATGGTTCTGGTATGTCCTGGAGTGCAAGGGAACACATTGAATCCTTCACCAATGGGGCAAATTGACACCATGCTAGTTTCATGAAGAGAGAGTCGCAATCAATCTGGCTGTAAAGCATGGCAAGGCTCCTAGGTGAGCAGTGCTCTACAAGACAGGAGAGTGTCTTGTTAATAAACTTGTTGAAGAAAAACTACTAGTCAAATGAGACCTGGTTCCAGCAAGACACCTCTTTTATTCCAAGCAATTGCAGGGAGAGACAGTTAACGGACAGAGTATCCCCGTCCATTAAGTGAGATCTGATCACTTGCAGATTTCCAGAGTATTTATAAGAGAAAACAGAGTTAGTACAACTAGTACAAACCAGATAGAAACAGCATGACCATAAGATAAGACTGACGCACCGGGTGGAGGAAACCCATCTTTTTAAACATTCCATCCTTATCTTGAACAACTCACAGATTCTGCTGACTGTTAGCTATTGCAACATTTTTCTTTTACATATATGCTGTCTTTGGGGCAAGTTTGAGGCCCACTGAGTTTTGTTTCAACAGAGTTTAGACCCTAGAATGCGTGTTATGATTTTATTTTCTATATAACCATTTGTTTCCAATATTAACTTCTACGTGCTAGCACTTGAATCTCTGTACTTTGTTAAATGAACTTATGCTTGCTTTCGCTATGAACACATCTGAGTCCTGTGCGCTAAGCAGACGAATGATCTGAGGTGGAACTGGCAAGCTGGGGTGCTCTGTTTCTTTGGGAACAGCAAATCAGTGAATAATGCAGGTGTTCAGTGGACCCAAGGCTAGATGCTCAACACTGACACTCAGAGGGCTTAAGGTACAGAGTGGGCCTATCGCTGACCTGCAGTGGGACAATGGGACTTGTGAGGCATAGATGAGAGGGCTTGTGTTGCTCAGGACCAGTGGAGTTAAGGAGCTGTCCCCTGGCAGGCACAGACAAAGCTCCTTTACACTAAGGGCATGTGGCAGCGATGTGCCTCAGTACCCTGGATATCCCCAGGAAGCATCACAATGCAGAATAGAAAACATGAAAGCTTAAAAGATGGGGGAAAGGAGTGGAGAGAAAACAGGCATATGAGGTCGGGAGACACCGTTGCACAGGAGGCTCCAACAATAATCAGCTGAGAGCCACTTGTCTCTTTGTGATCCTAGTATCACTCCTTTAGCTGTCAGAATGTGGCTGACACCAATGGCTATTCATCAGGGTGGGCCTCTGGACTGCATGACCTGGCTGTGGAGCATGGCACAAGGACTGACCATCTCCCCAGCAAGGCAGCCTCTCTTTGGGTGCGTCTACACTAGTAAATTAAGTTGACTTAAGCCTGCTTAAGTCGACTTAATTTACTCTGCGTCCACACTGGCATTTCCTTAAGTCGACTTAAGCTGCTGCTTAAGTCAACTTAAGGAAATTCAAAGTCGACTTTTAAAACCTCGTATAAAGTCGACTTTGAAGCTTAAGTCGACTTGACGTAAGTGGTGTGGATGCCCTAAGTTGACTTAGTCGACTTAGGGCACGGGAGAAGGGAGATTCCTTCTAGCCGGAACCACTCAGATCCCGGCAAGAAGGGACCGCGGGGCTCCCTTCTCGCTGGGACCACTCAGGTCCTGGCAAGAAGGGACCGCGGGGCTTCCCTCTCGCCAGGACCATTCAGGTCCCAGCAAGAAGGAAGCCCCATGGTCCCAGCAAGAAGGAAACCACATGCTCCCGCTGCCGGCTGCTGAGCAGCTGGAGCACAAGTCTCAGGGAGAAGGGATCCCCGCGCTCCCTCCTAGCTGGGACCGAGCTCCAGCTCCTGGGAAGCCTCCGGAGGCTTCCCTAAACAGTCCTGGGGGCTTCCCTAAACAGCTGGAGCACCGGCAATTGCACAGCGTGCTCC
>ML685839.1:6216074-6275016 GCA_007922175.1 Pelusios castaneus
AGCTGCTCAGCAGCCGGCAGCTGGAGCGCGGGTCTCCAGCTCTTCCTCCTGGCCGGGACCACTTGGGTCCCGGGGAAATTCTCCCCGGGACCCGAGCAGTCCCGGCTAGAAGGGTTCCCTTCTGCCCGGGACCTGAGATGTCCTGAGCAAAAGGGAGCCGAGTGGTCCAGAGCAGAAGGGAGCTCCACGCTTCCTTCTCCCCCGGACCGTTCAGGGGCTTGCTGCCCCGGGGAGAGCCAACCCCGTGTGGAGCTGGCTCTCCCGGGACCAAACTAGTCGACTTAGAGAGTCTAGTATAGACTCTCTAAGTCAAGTTAGTAAGGCCCACTTTAAGTCGACTTAGGAGTCCTGTGTGGACTCTCTAAGTCGACTTAATAAGGTTGACTTAAAGTCGACTTATTTAAGTTGACCTAAATTCCCCAGTGTAGACATAGCCTTTGAAGGGTGTCCTAACTGGGAGCGCTCAGAGCCATTGAACTGAATTGTGAACCCTGTAAATAATGGAATCCACTTCAAGCCAGGGGGTGTGGCAGCACCTCCCAGCTCTCCTAGTTCCAGCATCTATGGCACTACCATGATTAATTAATCGTTCGCCATGTGTGGATTATGGCCTAAAGACAGCAGTGCTGTCATCTTAAATTCAATATCCATCTTCATTCTTCAGATGAAATCAATATAGTTGGGGCTTCTTCTTCCTAATTAGCTCTGTGTTCCATCCCACGGAGGATAACAGGCAGCTCTGGAGTGGATTCAGGGCAGTAATTCACCTCCGGTGCGCATGCAGCTTTCTCATCGCTTATAATGTCAGCAGTTTTCACAGAGCCTAGAGAGTAAATTCAGCTGCATGTTCACACCGATGCAATTAGTTGTTATCTATTATTCATTCTCACTCCCTGGGCTGTAAGGCCTGGGAACGCTGCAGAGGCAAAACACTGAGCTCCAGAGAGTTAGGAGAACATAGCTTCGCCAGTGGATGCATCAAATCATACTCAGAGAGGGCTGCCTCTTCTCCTTAAGTGGAAGCTGGGGTCATCATGGCATTGAGCTGTTTGAGGAGTGGGCATAGAGTGTGAAAATGGGATCTCGGGAGGAGAAGCTTTTTCTTGGGACCAAATACGATGTTTTAACATTTCTATTTTAAACTAAAACTTTTTTTATGGTCAAGTGGTCAGAGCACTAGATTGTCACGCATCATCTCTGCTACTGCCTGCTCCAGCTCTGCTGGGTGACCTTAGACAAGTCATTTCTCCTGTCTCAGGCTCAGTTTCCCCATCTACAAAATGGGAATAATGATACCTCCTTTACGAAATGCTTTGAGAGCTACCGGTGAGGGATTATTATTATTGTGTTTCCCTTTCTGACCCAGTCCTATCCCTCTGGAACTTGTCAATCCTTTAGAAGTGATTGATATTAATTTAAAGAGTTGAGAAACTGTAGGATTCTAGTCCTCAGGTGAGGCACAATGAGACCAAGGCTGTCTAGTTCAATGTGTGGTGGGGAACTCCATTGTATACAATGAAGACATTCACACTGAGGGCAAAGCAAAGCGTTAATAACTTTTATTGACACATTTAGTAAATATTCTAAAGCTCCAAACCAAAAACAGCCAAAATACAGAGTTAAGGGGTGTGACAGGATGGATTAGGCCTGGAGGCCTTGGGGTCCCGCCACATATATCCTAGGAAAGGAGCAGTAGAGAAGTGCTCCAAGCAGCCTAGAGTGGCAGCAAAGGGAAGCAGCCAATTGAAAAGGCTGTAGGGAGCAGCCAATCAAGGCCCAAGAGGGCCATATAAAAAGAAGCTGCATGCTAGCCCAGAGTCAGTTTTGGAGTCACCAGGCTGGCTTACTAAAAGCTAATTTGGGCTTTTCTGGAAGCCCATTGGCTTATGAATTTTCAGCTGTGGTTCGGGCTTGTTTTGGCCTCTGGATAAGCCCAATTGCTTCTTTTTGAGCCCCGGATAAGCCAACCGGCATGTAACAGCTATCATGGCTTATAATAAGTCCAATTTGGTGTATGGGGGGGCTGCTCGTCGGGGGCATGACTGTGGGCATGATGTCCCAGACCAAGCAACCAATGGGTATGCAAAACGTAGTCTAAGGCCCATCCCTCCTCCCTGCCACTCAACAAAGTGGGCTGGCTTGTTTTCGGAGGGTTTGGCCTTCCTTTGATAGGCGGATTGGCTTGTTAGGCAGCAGAAACTGACACCCTGCAGTTCTCCATTTGGCCAAAGGGAGTAGCACTGTGGACAGCTTAGTATTGGTGTGGAGTGGGGTGGTGAGAAACAGTTCTTGGTTGGCTCTTGGGTTTGAATCCAGAGAAGCTCTGAGGTAAAGATGAAGCATCAATGAAGGTTGAGGCCATGGCAAGGTGGCCCATGGAATTCAGAGCAGTAAATAAAGGGACATGATGGTGCATGATTGTTGGTCTTAGGGTCTCTGTGCTGAGACCTGTGTAGTGGGTAAGCCTGGGTCCCCTGCATAGGCCATTGAGGAAATGGCCTAGAAGTGGACAGTGATTTGAACCTCCCAGAAGAGGAGCTGGCTTTTAAGAGCCGCCCCAGCTGGGGCCAAAACAGACCAAGAGGATGAAACCATTGCCTCCAGGGAAGAAGCCCTAGGGGTATGACCCAATATCAGAGCTGGGACTGTTTAAAGACTACAGGTATACTCAACCAGAAGGGGTGTTCTTGGGAAGTGGATGCTCTGCTATTACAAGACGATATCTTATACCATTCCGCATATGCATACAGTCGTAGCTCTCTCTGGGGATCTGGCAGTAAGAGACAAAGAACCTGCTCTGTCCCTAGTATGCCAAATGAGTCTGATAATCCAGCTCCAGACACAGTGATGACCCCCCTTTTCATGGTGGTCTGGCCTATTATAGGGCCCAGGGACTCTTATGAATATTCATTCAAATATCCAGTCTCCCTTGTCCATATCCAACTTCCTCACCCTAATAATGTTGGGTGCTTTTTTTATGTCATAGGTTAGTATAGTAATGACTTTAGCTTACTACCACACACATCAGGCAAATTCATTGTTAAACATCTGCTGATAACCTATCCTAAAATATCCGGATTTGGAATTGGTTCCTTGTTCCTGCAGTGACCTGGTATCGTTAGAGGCAAACTCTCCCCTTAAGCACACTAGTACTGAAAATCAGAGTAAACTGTCAAGCTGTTTATCTATACTCAAGTTCACAAGCCTCAAAGCCTTATGGTAACTGCTTCAGCTAATGTTTTACAGCAGCAGTTCCCAACTCCTGTGTCCCAACACATTAATGTGTTGCAGCACGGCAGCCGAGTGTGTCCCCTGGAGGTGACCCGCTGCCGAAACAATCCTTCTATTGGCGGGAGTTTCATCTGTCGGTGGGTCACACCCATTGGGACCCTGCATGACTGCTAGGAGAAGTGACGGCAGTGGTGGAAGGAGGGCTTGGCAGTGGGGGGCTTACAGCAGTGGTGGGTCACTGCTACCGCCAAATCCCCCTGCAGCACCAGGAATCCTCAGTGGAGAGGAGCTTCTGGTCACAGCAGATTAGCACTGCCCCCAAATCTCCCTGCAGTGCTGGCAAGCCATGGTGGCAGGAGGCTTAAGCCTCTTTTTTTCAGCGGAGAGGGCATCCTGTGTTGCGCACAGTTGGGGGGATTTCCAGCCATGTTGCAACATGGCAGGGGTTGAGAATCCCTGTCTTACAGGATACAGGCCTGTAGATTCCTTGCATTACTGTCAGGTGAAATAAAATGCTAAACCTAGTTCTATCAGCTGCATCTTTTAGGTGAGAGTTGTGACAGGCTGGTATTGGTGTGCTGGAAAGTGACCTAAATCCAGCTTCTTCAAGAGCAAAGTCCTGCAATGCTGTTTTTGTAGTTCAAGGCTGTGGATTTTCACTATCTCCCATGAATAACTGCTGTAAAGAATTATCTTTCATTTCCTTGACATCACTGATCTCAGCTATTGCATGACCCTGAGTGGCTCTTGTATAAGCAAGGGGGGAAAGGATTCTTGGGGGTTTTTTTTCCCTTCTGTCTAATTTAATATAAAATTATGTTGTAACTTAGTTTGTTAGAGGAAATAGAAACTGATGTCACAAAGTGCTCTGTTATCAGCACAGTCCCTGAAGAACACTTTGTGGTCCATCTCATTGCTAGACGTGAGGTACAACTGAGACAGAGGGAGGCAGGCACTGATGCATGGACCAGTTTTATCCCCAGTGAAAGGTGCAGCTCCTAGTGACTTCAGTAGGAGTTGCATCTGTTCCAGTGGTGAATTTAGGTCATGTTGTATATAGCCTCGCTGGGTTGTAATCCACTTTTACAGCAAATACACATGGCATATATTAATTTATACCACATATTAAAGAAAGTGCCTTTAATTTTTAGTCACTGTGTGGAGAAGCTGTGGTTAGGCCAGCTTCTTACTGCGAATACTGACAATAATACTCTGCTGGTAGCTGGTGCTTTTCACCAGCAGATCTCAAAGCTCATTTTGCAGCTAGGGAAACTGAGGCATGGGATAGAGGTGTGAGTTGACCAACATCATCCAGCAGGCCAATGGCAGAACGGGAGGTAGAACCCAGGTGTCCTGAGTTATAATCTAGTGCCGTGTCCACTGGATCACACTGAAGAGTCTGGTGAGTGCCTCCATCTCAGGAGGGGTGGTGAGAGGTATTCCGGCAAGGCACAAATGCTCTCTGAGTGCAAGAATCAGTAGCTACAGAGTCTTTGCTGCAAATAAGTAATAAAAGTACATCTGATTATTGGGAGCTGTCCCTGGGGCCTGCTGGCAACGGGCCTTTACCAGCTGGGAAGCTACTTTGGTGCACGTCCAGTGACAACATGTGTGGGTGAACTGGAGCCCTGAGCTGAGGAGCAATGCTGATGCTGAGGGCAGGATCCTGTATAAGCAAGATCTTTCCCATCTCTGAGGGGCACTTGGCTTGCGTTCCAAGGGAAGGACATCTACAACAGAGGTTGATGTACCAAAGACAAGAGAATAAGAGCTGCTTTGTGGTAGATGGCAAAGCTGAATGATTCCTGCTCCTTTGGGGTTGGGTTGCTCCTATCCTGGAGCTGTGTTGGGCAATACAAGCCATGCATGCATGTGATCAAAATGCACAGAGTTCCCAAAGCTTCTCTGCACAATAGATGTGTCAATCTGTGCTGGGGCTAACCCGTATTGCCAGTCTAGAGCTATCCAGGTAGGTCAGCTGGGAAAGTGGCCACTTCATGGTGCTGTAACTCTGGTGAATCCCTAGATGGGTATGGGCTGGCCTGGCAAAACAAAACGCTTGGATTCTGACAGATCCCTGGGCCGCTTGAGAGCTCCCAGCTAGGTGGAATGGCCTTTTCTAGCCAAATGGGGCTGCTCTTGCCTTTATGCCCCTGCCTGCTGTGTGCAGAACAGCATGTGTGAAAACAGAGGGGAAGGATTAAATAATGAATGGCCAGGCCAGGCAATGTCCTTTCCTCAGCCAGAGCCTGGATGACAATCCCTCGACAGCTGGCACAAACAGGCAAATTAATATAATTAGGGGAGCCATCTGTCAGTGCTTTGCCAGAGGCCTCTCTGGGAGGCTAATCCTGGGCCAGAGGGTGCTGGCAGAGGGGGTGATGGTTTTCTCTGTGACTGGCTGTGTGAGGTTGGGGCTGATGGACAGTCTGTTTGGATCCTTACTGGTAACACTGTGTCCCCTGTGTGTGCGGTGCAGTGGTGGAGGTGTGGGGGAATGGATGTGCCTGGAAGTGGTCAGAGCATCTCAGTGAACGGTCGGTTTTGGGGCGTTCTTTAAATATAAGCCAAGGCTGTGCTCATGGAGTCCTGCAGTGCTGCTGGGTCAAAGACTGTCTGCCCAAGCCCCGCACCGTTTGTCAGGTGCCAGTCCTCCCAAAGGCCAGCAAAGGAGTGCAGGGAGGAGCAGGCGGGTGGCTGAAGGGGACCGATTGTGGAGATCAGAAGTGGAGGCATTGCTGGGGAGTGAGGGACCCTGGGAGGCAGGCACCGAATGAGGAGGGCACAGCTGTGAGGGAGGTGGAGCGCGGATGGGGACATTCTGTGCTGGTGAAAAGCTGCGCAGAAGGAGTCACTCATGGGGAGCAATGCTGCTGGCTGCCATTTTTGCGCAGCACTGACACACTGGCGCCGTGGAGAGTCAGCCTGTGGGAGTCCTCTCATACGTGGCTCCATTTCCAGCACTCTCCTGTGTCCTCGTCCATTGGCCTCCCAAGGCGACTTTCGCCAAGCAGCTGGAGACAGTTGCCTTTGTTCTACTTTTTCACCTCTGCCAGGTCAGACTCTGTTCCCAATTCCTCAGCGTCCTTTTTCCTTGCGTGGCTGTACCTGCAACAGGCACTCGCTTTGCACACCTGGCATGTGCCAGCCTGCCCTCTACCTTCCAGCCAGGGCCATACACATCCAAGCACCTCACAAGCATGAATGGACTTATAACACCTGCACCCGCAGGAGGGAGGGAGGTAGCATTATTGTACATGTTGGGAACTGAGGCATGGAGTTTAAGTGAGTTGCCCTAAGTCAAACAGGGAGCCTGTGGCAAAGCCAGAGATTGAGCCCCCTCCATGACACTAACCACCAGGCTATCCTTCCTCCTTTTCTTCTATTGGCATCTCACTAAGAAATGGAAAGCAGTAAGGATTAGTGATCAAATACAGTGCATATGATTTTCTTCCTGTGTGTTTCAAGAGTGCCCTGCATGAATGCCAGGGTGCTGCACAAATCAGGACCGTTCCAACATGCCTTTAGTCCATCCTTCCCCTCCACACACACCCTGATTACACTTCATTCCATTTCTTTTCCCTGTGCCAGTGGGCCAGCCTCCAGGCAGAGCACAAAGCCACACAGGAGATACATATTTTTGTAAGGAAAAAGAAATGCTTGGATTTTCCCACACTGGGTGCTTAAATTACCCTGTACGAGTCCACACTGCCAATTAGCCAGCCTCACTCTCAGCCTGAGCTCCCAGAGCTTGGATGAAAGGTCTTGGGCAGGCCAGTCCTTTTCTCTCACTATGGGTGCCATGAACTGTTCTGGTCTCGGTCTTGGTCCCCAGCTCTGTCCCTCTCCTGCCCAACCCCCACATCATTCCTGGGGTCTCTGTGCTAGACAAAGTAACATCAGGACTGATGGGGTCTTGTGGCCCTGGACTGAAGAACAGAATGAGTCTGCCTCCCCTCAGAACTAGCTGGGGTCCTATAGCCCCCGCAGATAGAACAGGCCAACAGAGCCTGAATCTAAACTCTCGGTGTCCCTTGGGTGCTCCTTTCCTCTGATGTGTGTCAGTGTCACATGGCTGGACCAGTAAGGGAGTCCAAGGCCCAGATGACCTGTGCTAGGAAGGGTTGCTCCCAGGGAGCCTGAGCTAGGCAGATCTGCTGGTAGGGAGACCTGGGAGAGACCCTGGGTGAGCAAGGGGAAGGGAACAGAGCACTCAGCTACTGCTGGAGCTTAGCAGCTTTTGTTGAGGGCCTTTTTATTTTTTCCTGGGCTCTGAGGGAAGAGCCTTCAAAACCTACCTGCTCCTTCTTGAAGGCTATATTAGAGGGAGGTAGGCTGCTTGTCTTCTTACTGGACTGTGTAAGTGACTTCGCTGGTACTTCATTGGGGTGAATTGGAAAACAGTACTCCAGATGAGGCCTCACTAGTGCTGAGTAGAGCAACCAACTATCACTAAGTCCAACTTGCCTCCTTGACAAGACAGATGAGTGCTCAAGGGGACTCTCTGTGACTCCTGTTTATAGTGCTTCAAAAGTCCATGTTTTTTACTGGGTTGGTGAAATCTAATTATAGAACATACAACCAGAAAGCGTAACATTCTGATCTGCAAACTTTATAAGCATACTCTCCTCCATTATCCAACTCACGAATGAAAACATCCAATAGTACCAAATCCTGGACTAAGCCCTGCAGGACCCCACTAGATACATGCTCCCACCTGTTGTTATGTCCCCATCTAAGACTAATTTCATCTAGACCTCGTTTCTCTAGTTTGCTTATGAGAATGTCATGGGGGACTGTGTCAAGTATTGCTTAAAAGAAAGTCCATGTTCCCCAATTGCATGTCTTCTCTCAAGTACTTGACTCTCCTCTGTCTGGTTCCAAAACCCTACAGTGCTGGGAGGGAAAATTTGACATTTTGGCTTTATCTCTCACTGGGCGGCACAGCCTAACTGCCCAACACTTCCCAAGACCCTGCTGGATGCTAGACATAGCAACAGAGTTCAGCACAGACTAGAGCTCCTCATAATCCTAAAGCCCTGCTGATCTTGGGCTCACCCATAGCATGGGCACAGGATGGCTACTGTCTGGAAGGCCCAGTTCTCAACACCAAAGAGGGAGTTGATTTGCCCTTGATCTCACAGATGTAACTCTTTCTGTTCCAGGTGTTTATGAGGAATAAATTCAAAATAAATTGTAAATAACCCCTGAAATTTCTATTTTTAAAGAGAAGCACTGACTGGTTCTTAACGCTGGTGGCATTGGCAGACACTGTTGTAACACCCTCTAGAGTACATTCTTTCTTTTTAAAATCTTTTTGCTTTAAAAAGATGTATTTTATCCCTCAAATGCCCCATTTTTGTTGAGAGAATGAATCTTTCCCTACAGTGACATTACAACCAATCTTGGTGAATTTTGCGTTGGTATAGGGAGAAGACTGTAGTACTTTATGTAATCATCTCATTAACAACTCTCATTGTGAACCCTTCTTGTAATATCTTGGGCAGTGAGGGGCAAAGCTGCAGCAATACCTAGATGAGGAATTACTGTAAAATTTGAAGGAAACGTTTGGACTCAGGACAAAAGAGAGTTTATGAACATGAGTCTTTTGGGAATCCACTTAAGGTAAATGGCATAGAAAAATGAAGAGAGAAAGGATCTGCAAATGACCTGTGTTCTGCATTGTTATTGAAACATAATTGCAGGGCTAGAATTCATCATAAAGCACCGCACAAAAATGTCACAATACTCCACTGCAAATGAGGGACAGATCATTAGACAGCAAATTCGGAGTATGTAACTTAAGTTGTCTGCTCTTTGGGGAAGGAATCATCTTTTTGTTCTGTCTTTACAGTGTCTAGCACAGTGGGCCTTGATCCAGGACTAGGGCTTCTAGGGCTTCTAGGCGCTATGGTAATACACATAATAAATAATAGCTCCAAGGGACGATGGGTGGAAAGCATAACTCTAGATAAAACAGAATCTGACTCTATATAGTACTTCGTATTGAAGGTATTTTCATGCAGTTTATAAAGCAACAGTTGCTGTAGCTCAAGGTCTTCTGTCAGCTACATACCTGCATCATTAATGGAATGGCACACGCCAGTAGCATGTCAGGGAGAAGTCAGTCCTATGTGGACAAAGGGAGCAATTGTCATGTGCTCAGTGATCATTTGGCGCTGCTTTTCTGTCTTCTCATCTATAGATCTTTGTTGACATCAATGGAACTACATCATAACTATGGGGAAAGTTTGGCCCAATAAAATTCAACATATGTTTCCTTGTGCAGTCTTCCCTCTTTCTACAACATTGGCTATGCCATCTTGTAAAGCACCTTGCAGTCTTATTACTCAGGTGGGCTAAGGGGGCCTGAGACCTATATCTCTGACAGCTATCCCAGATCTCTACAACTTGAGAGGAGTGTCAGCGCCAGTTCTGAGCCTCAGTCCTTGTGTGGAGCTTGAACCCTGATATTCTGGAGTCACGGTAGACTGGAACTGGCTGAGCCATTTTGACAACGAGAGGTAGGGACAACAAGTGCTACCATAAGTCGAGCTCCAGATGATGGCTTGAGAAGGTTGAGCTGTCATTGCACAAACTCACAGGGACAGAGGCTAAGCAAACTGGATTTGATCAGACAAACCTGGCCCCCAAACTGAACCCAAATCATCTGGACTTGCCAAAATATGTCCTGTGTTTCTTCATTTCCTGATGGTTGGTTGAAAGCAGTCCCATAGTGCAGGCCATTCCAACATGCTCCCAGGCAGAAAGAGCCAGGTTGTTGTGGAGAGACCTGTTCCTGTGAGATCTGATGGTCAGATTCTAAACCAAAGAGGCTGGGGTGAGCTGTAAAACAACTGAGCCTCAGATCTTGTGTGGTTTGTTCATTTCCTAACAACTGTGACACCACTACCACAGACAGTCCTTTTGGATGAATTCTCCCTATGGTTTGGCCAACAAAGGAGGGGGAAACTGTGCTGGAGGGGAAGGCAGTTTCTGTAGGCTTTTGGGAAATAGGCCCAAGACCTTGAAGGGAAATGAGTTCTGCTTATTGCCTCTCTGCTGGGGACACCCTCTTCTATGGCCTACAGTCCCAGCCACACGGTGCGTCTACACTCGCAAGTTAGGTCGACTTAAGGAGGCTTAAGTCGACCTAAACAAAGCCGCATCCACACTGGGCTTTTCTTAAGTCGACTTAAGCATTTCCTTAAGTTGACTTAATAATACCTCCTTTTAAGTCGACTTAAGCCTTAAGTCAAATCCTTAAATCGACTTAAGGCCAGTGTAGATGGGGATTAACGCTAAATCGACTTTATTAAGTCAACTTAAAACTGATATAACGGCTATCTCTGCTGTTAAATCGATTTAACAAAGTCGACTTAAAATGTAGCCAATTTGTTAAGTCAACTTAACAAGGTCGACTTTAAGTTGACTTAAAGTCGACCTTGTTAAGTTGACTTAACAGAGTCGACTTAACTTTGTAAGTGTAGACATAGCCTAAGAACTGCCAGTCTCTTACTCCTCTGTTAGCCCAGTGACAGGAGGCAGTGTGATGCAGATAAACCAGGCGCCAATTCTGGCCTAGGCTGTAGGCATGAGCTAAGAACTGACAAACTCATAGCTGGAAACCAGACCAGCTCACCTCTACGTTAGTTTTGTTCAAAATAGCTATTAGTCTAATGATATCAGAAAAGATTTAGTGTTTAGGAACTCTGAAATTTGTAAATTGCTGCATGCATTAATCTCGCATGTAAAGCCTGCATACCAGACTGCACAGAAATAGGGACGTTTCATTTTATAGCTTTCAAAACATTTGCTCCGATCCTGTGAACTCAGGAATCATCCCACCTACTCATCCCTGCTCCTGCCCCCAGCCCTGATTCAGGAGGTCTAGTGAGATTAAACAGGCCACTAAGGAACATCACAGTATGAAGGATGGGTGACTAGCCCAATCACATCTTGGAAATGATACGCTCAAGGGAGCTTGTCTCATGGGCTATGTCTACACTTACCAAAGTTAGTTGGAATTAGTTAATTCGAACTAATTAATTCGAACTAATTTTAGGTAGTTCGAATTAACTTAATTCGAACTAGCATGGCCCCACTAGAATGCTAGTTCGAACTAAGCAAGTGCCACGCATGGCACTTGCTTAGTTCGAATTAGTCGGTTGCATGAAGCTCAATGTGCCAGTTAGTTCGAACTAAGCAGTTAGTTCGAACTAACATGGCCACATTGACTTAATTCAAACTAACTAGTTTGAATTAAGGGTTAGTTGGAAGTAAAACGAGATTTTACTAATTCGAACTAACTTTTCCTTAATTTGACTTAAGGAACTGCTTAAGTCGAGTTAAGGAAACTCAAGTGTAGACACAGAGAAAATTAAGTCAACTTAAGCCTGCTTCAGTCGACTTAATTTACAAGTGTAGATGCACCCATGGAGTGGAAGGCCAAATGTAAAAGAGAAAATACTGTCACAAGAAAATGTTTCCATTTTGCTATTTGAGCTCTCCTGGAACCAGACTGATTAAAGCAGAGATCCCCAGAGTCAACCTAGGCCTTCTCTGAAGGACATTTTTAACAGACAGATTACTGCATCTCTGTTGCCTTTAGGAACTAAAGATAACTATACGTTTGCTTCCTTTAACCTGTAAATAACTCTCATTTCTTTTTCCTAATTAACAAATCTTTAGATAGTTTATTACAGAGTTGGTTACAGTTTTTGTTTTGGGAGTAAGGTCTAGGGTACCAGTTGATCTGGGGTAAATGGCTGGTCTTGGGACTGGAGGCAACATGAATGCGTGTGTGTGTGTGTGTGCGCGTGCACGCGCGCAAGTGACCATTGATGACTAAGTGCAGCTTGCCAGGCTGGCAAGATAGACTGGCAAGCCTCAGGGGACTGTCTATGGTTAGATGGGTACAGTCATAGGTAGTCTTAGTGATGGGGCAGGGTGGGCATTTACCCAGGGCCCTACAGGTGAGGGGCACTGTGGTGGGGTGGATTCCAGGAGCTGGGGCCGAACTGGGGCTGGCTGGCCTGGCTGTTTTAAATCCCCTAGCCATCCTCCGGCGCACAGTGCACACATGGGCGAGCCAGGGCAGGAACAGCCACTGCCTGCAGCTCCAGCCAGCCTGGTGAGGTGGGGGGACTAGGGTGGGAGGGAGGGAGTAGGGGAGGCAAGCAGGGTGGGGGTCCCAGTGAAGATCAAGGGGGGAGGTGATGGAAGGCTGTCAGTGAGACGGGAGATGGCAGTGGGGAGGTGGTGGCAGGGAACTAGGGGGAGGTGCAGGCCTGGGGGCTGGCTGGCAATGCTGGGGCCAGTGGGAGGCACAGGCTTGGGGGCAGGCAGCAGGGGACCGCCGTAGAGGCGGTGGGGAGACTCGGGAGGAGGTGGTTCCAGTGAGGCCGGGGGGAAAAAGTCAAGGATAGGGGGCCCCCACGGCATGGGGGGCCCCACACTTGACTTTTACCCAGGGCCCTGAAATCACTAAGACCACCCTGGTACAGTGATCCAGGAGTTCACACTTGTTACTAGGATGGTTGTAACTTAATTGTAGAGCATGCTTCCAGTTTGGGGTGTCTGCCCTGCTTTTAACAGTCTGCCCAGAAGCTAGCACTCATAGTCGTGAGCCTCTCCAGGCAGGTCACACTAAGAAGCCAGTTTTCCTTTTAATCTAATAAATCCAAGAAAATGAGAGCTTGTTTTGTGGCCAAATGGCAGAGGATCAAATGATATCTAGGGGAGTCTAACCTTGAGCAGTAGTTGGTGTAGATTTCTGTGCTGAATGGCCCGGGAGCTACAGCTCTGACATTTCCCCCATAACCATGGTTTTGTGAAGAGGGTGTTACAAGGCATCTTTCCTGGTTACATCTCCCCCAGGACAGGATATGTGGAGGTGACCCTGCATTTTCTGAGATAACCAGGATCTCAGCCGTTTAAGGCTTTGTAATTGATAATCACCCAAGCTCTTCCTCTCTCTCACCGAAATCAGAAATTAAAGGAAAGAGGAGTAAATTGGCAGCCGGCACAGAGCATGTAGTACCAATGTGTTGACTCTTGTATGGCAACTTTAGAAATGGTGGGATAAGAGCTACTGCAACATTTTCCAGCAGAACATTTTTCCATTGGAAAATGCAGTTTCATCCAAACTGAAACTCTCCATAAGAATGAGTGGATTTTGGCAACATTTTGTTTTGGAGCAGGATAGATAAAGAAAGCTTTTTGCTCCCATTCAAAATATTTCATTCTGACATTGACAAAACAGGAGTTTTCAATATTTTGGTTCAAAACCACTTTTCATTTTGAAATGTCCTGAATTGTATATTGAAGGATGATTTGTAATATACATTTGTAATATACATCAAAAGGAAACATTTCAATTAACCTAAAATAAGAATTTCAAAACTTTCCATTTTACTGGAATGTCAAAAAATCCTTTCATTTTGTTCTGATTTGGAACAAAAAACAATTTTGAAATTGCAGAATTTCTCATGTAAATCCCACCCAGCTTTTGTTGGTATGTTACATTGAGTCTGGCTGCTAGGTGACAAGGCAAGGTTTATACCTGACCCAGGGGGAAAGGGGACAATCTCTTGGCCGTCTGAAGATGCAAATTGGCTTATCTGGTCACTGGCTCTACCTGGGAGATTAAGCCAAGACTTCAACAACCAATAAGTAAAATTCCTCAGTTGAGAACAACACAGTTACATCCCATACTGAATCCTCCAAGTATCTCCCTCTGCCAGCAAGCATCAGGTCTTTCTCCTCCATTCAGCATCCAAGCCAGCTAATTTTCCATCCGCTCCTTTGGCCAGGGCAAAAAATATATAAATCAATTTACTATAGTACCTAGAAAATATCTGTCACCATCTAATTACATTAGGTGCTGCGTGTGTCGGCATGCCGGATGACTGGCATATGGCTTTGTTATGCTTCCTGAATGATACATTTGTCCTTGGCACCACTATTCTAGCATTGCACCAGCAGCGCTGGTGTTTGTTATTATGAATTCATTAATTAATAGATATCGCAGTAGGGCCTAGGAGCTGTTGTATTAATTTAGACCAGTGGTTTTCAAAGTACGGGTCGCGACCCAGTAATGAATCACAGATCCTTAGGTCGTAACACCTCCCACTCCCATCGCCGAAAGACTGGAATGCATTGCTCAAAGATAGAATTGTTGGGCTGTGGGCATAAAATATTTTTTTCAACTGGGTCCCAAGAAAAAAATTTGAAACCCACTGATTTAGATGGAATATATGGGCCAAAGGTGTTAACATAACCAGGGCCAGATTAACCAGCCTGGGGCCCAACTGTGGAGTCCCCTCCATCTGCCCCCCCCAACTGCGGGGGCCCCTGTCACTGGGGGAGAGGAGGGGACCCTGGGCCCAGAGGGTGCTCCCGCCCTGGCCCCGCTCTGGCCAGTCAGTAGGGTGGGGGACCTGGGGGTCCGGCTGGTGCACGGTGCAGGGCCCTCCAACGCAGCCACGCCGGAGCGGCAGTGGAGGCAGCCTCACTGTGGCTGCGAGCCAGCTGGCTCCATCCTCGGGCAGAGCAAACAGGGGCTGGCCCGCCTCGCTCTACTGGCAGGAGCAGGTCAGCCAGCTCAGGGGCGGGGCAGAGTTCGGAGCCTGGCATCTGGCTCTGCCCCCACCCTGACCCCCAGCACTCCTGTCCTGCCAGTGCTGAGTCGGGCAGGGATGGATTATTGCAGGGGTTTTAGTGGCTTGAGCCCGGGGCCCCCTTTTTGGCTGGAGCCCAGGGCTTAAGCCCCTGAAGCCCCTGCAATAATCCAGCCCTGAACATAACCCAATCAATGTCCATTATTAAACAGTGTTAAATAAGGTTCAAGGTTGGGGTGTGTTTGCGTAGTACCATGACAAACACATCATTAAACACCCTTTTAACATTTTATTAAAGATAAAAGAAGGAAACCAGTTAAAGCACTGGAAATGTAAAGTGTTAAGGCTTTCATTTTAACCACATCCCTTGTTTCCCTTGACTGGGGAGAATGGCAGAAGGAAAAGCCCCCTTGTTTGACAGTCTCTGGTGAATTGAAGATGGTAATACCCTTTGAGAAAGAGAAGTTGGCTGAGATGTGTTGGAACTATTGCTGTGGCTGCTGCTTTAAAATCCAACCTTGTTTAAACTCCAGCTGTGTGTGGGACCCACTTGGAGCCAGGAGGGGTTGCTGACATTATCCAGATCCTGCTCTCTGGCCCGATCTCCTCAAGCTGTCTCTCAGAATTAGGACAATGAATGTCCAAGGTTCCAGGATGCAGTGGTGATGGGATCCAGGAGAGTGAAGCTCACTCCAGATAGCCCCCTGTCCTTCCAGGAGGACCCAAAAAAGAAGTGATAGGTAGAATAGCCCATTCCTTTATTGTTTTGTCAACTGATTAGGCCTAGTTCTGACACACCAATTTTGGTTCACTGATTTGCAGACCCACATTTTCTTGTTTATCAAGAAATGAGGAGATCTTTATACTTAAACTAATTCAATCTTTCTTTCTTCTTTTCACACCTTCTCCCATCAACATATGTTATTAGACTCACAGGGTATGTCTACACTTGCAACTTAGGTTGACTTAAGGACGCTTAAGTAGACCTTCAGAGCTCTGCACCCACACTGAGCACTTATTAAGTCAACTTAAGTGCTTCCTTAAATTGACTTAATAACTTCTCTTCTTTAGGTCGACTTAAAGCTTAAGTCAACTTATTAAGTCAACTTAAAGCCAGTGTGGACGGCGAATAGCGCTAAATCGACTTTATTAAGTTGACCTTATTAAGCCAGTGTGGACAGCTATGTCTACACTACAGGCTCTGTTATGTCGACTTAACAGAGTTGACTTAGCTTAACAAGTGTAGACACACCCACAGACTGTAAGGCCAGAAAGGACCATCATGATCATCTAGTCTGACCTCCCGAACATTGCAGACCACAGAACCTTGCCCACCCACTCCTGTAACAGATCCCTACCCTCTGGATGAGCTACTGAAGTCCATAAATCATGTTTTAAAGACTTCAGGTTAAAGAGAATCCACCATTTACACTTGTTTAAATCTGCAAGTGACCTGTACCTTGTTCTGCAGAGGAAGGCAAAAAACCAAACCAAAACAAAACCAAACAACAACAAAACCCCCAAACCCTAGGGTCTCTGCCAATCTGATCAGGGAGAAAATTCCTTCCTGATCCCAAATCTAGTGATCATTTGCACCCTGAGCATATGGGCAAGACCCACAAGCCGGACACCTGGGAAAGAATTCCCTGTAATAAGTCAGAACCCCCCTGCCTCACCAATCTAGTGTCACTGGCTGTTGGGGATATTTTCTGCTAGTGGTCACAGACTGGCTACATGCCACTGTAGGCAATCTCATCTTATCCCCTCCATAAACTTATCAACCTCAGTCTTGAAGCCAGTGAGGTTTTTTTGTTCCCACTATTCCTCTTGGGAGGCTGTTGCAGAACTTTACTCCTCTGATGGTTAAAAACTTTCATCTAATTTCAAGCCTCAACTTGTTGATGGCCAGTTTACAGCCATTTGTTCTTGTGTCAACATTGGTGCTTAAGTTAAATAACTTCTCTCCCTTACTGGCATTTATCCCTCTGATGAATTATAGGTTATTGTGATATCTGATGAACTTTCGCATTTTACAATTTACTTTTTACAATTGAGCTCATGATTAGAATATATTTATGGCTCAAATCATTACAACAGAACTCAGCTATGGGCCTAGACCCCAATGTAGTAGATGCTATATGAACACAGAGGGTGCGTCTACACTTACAAATTAAGTCGACTTAAACTTGCTTAAGTTGACTTAATTTACTCTGCGTCTACACTACAATTTCCTTAAATTGACTTAAGCTGCTGCTTAAGTTGACTTAAGGAAATTTAAAGTCGACTTTATTAAACCTAGTATAAAGTCGACTTTACTGGCTAAGTCGACTTTATAAAGTCGACTTAGCCAGTGTGGACGTGGATTAGCCCTAAGTCGACTTATAGTAAACTTAAGGGCTCTAGGGCTCCCCCACTGCCCTCCCTACCAGGGTGGCTGGCACAGCTAAAGCCTGGCGTACCCCCCTCCCCCACAGGGCAGGACACAGCCCTGCCCGTCCTGCTCCTATGCCCTGCCAGTGTCCCTGTCCTGCTCAGCCCCCATTGTACCCAGGTACAATGGGGCAAATGCTGAGCCCTCTGACACTTGGCAAGGGGTGCCCCCCCTGCTACCGTGGACCAGTCCCATGTCCACCTAGCCCCTACAAGTTGACTTAGGCATCCAGTGTGGATGCTCTAAGTCGATTTGGCAGGGTCCCCTTGAAGTTGACTTAATTTTTGAGTGTGGACATGCTAAGTCGACTTAACAAAGTCACTGCTGACAATCTCAGTATAAGACAAGGGAGAACAGGTTGACTCAGGCCATCAGATGGGGGAGTATGAGACAACCTTGATCAGCATGAATGGCAGTGGTCACAACACACCAACTGCCTAACTATCATTGTCCAAAAGGCATTCTTGCTAGATGCCCTGGCTTTTGGGATACTGGTAACTGTCTACAAAATCCCCATTTGGTCAGAAATTGCCCCTTCCATTCAGAACACTCTCAGAGCAAATGATGTTGTTCAACATCTTCATTAATGATGATGGGGTAGATTGCACCCTCAGCAAGTTTGCAGATGACACTAGCTTAAGGAGAGTGGTAGATACTCTGTATCCTACCCCTACTCTCCAGTGTAACCTAGACAAACTGGAGGATTGGATCAAAGGAAATGTGATGAGGTTCAGCAAGGAAAAGTGCAGAGTCCTGCCCCTTGGACAGAAGAATCCCATGCACTGTTACAGGCTGGGGACTGACTGGCCAGGCAGCAGTTTTGCAGAAAAGGATCTGGGGGTTACAGTGGACAAGAAGCCGGACATCAGTAAATAGTGCGCCCTTGTTACCAAGAAGGGTAACAACATATTGGTCGGCATTACTAGGAGCATTGCCGGCAGATTAATGGAAGTGATTATTTCCTTCTATTCAGCACTGGTGATGTCATATCTGAAGTACTGTGTCCAGTTTGGAGCCCTCCACTAGAGGAAGAATGTGGACAAATTAGACAAAATCCAATGGAAGACAACAAAAATGCTTAGAGGGATGGGACACATGATTTATCAGGAGCGGCTGAGGGAACTGGGCTTATTTAGTCTGCACAAGAAAAGACTGAGGGGGGTTTGATAGCAACCTTCAGCTACCTGAATGGGGGTTTCAAAGGGGATGGAGCTAGTCTGTTCTCACTGGTACTAGATGACAGAACTAGGAGCAATGGTCTCAAGTTACAGTAGGGGAGGTCTAAGTTGGATATTAGAAAAACCTTTTTCCCTAGGAGGGTGATGAAGCACTGGAATGGGTTACCTAGAGAGACGGTGGAATCTCCTTCTTTAGAGGTTTTTTAAGGCCCAGCTTGACAAAGCCCTGGCTGGGATGATTTAGATGGGGTCAGTCCTGCTTTCAGCAGGGGGTTGAACTAGATGACCTCCTGAGGTCCCTTCCAACTTTAATCTTCCATCATTCTGTGTTGCTAAGGAGATGTTTACTTAGGAAAATTAATTAGGGCCATTTTTGTGTTGTCTGAATGGAAATGATGGTGTTTTGAAAAATGAAAGAAAAATTAAATGTTAAGATAATAAAAAAACAACTAACTATCACCTCTCGTCACCACCCCAAACAGATTTCTCATGGACACAGGCCCCAATCCAGCCACACCCTTAAGAAGGGGCATGTCCCCATTCACCTAAGGAGCATCAGCAAGGAGAAGATCAGTTCAGCTGCTCTACTTAGATTGTCAGTGCACTGGGAAAGGGACCACCTTTTTCTTCAGCATTGTACAGCACCTAGCACCATGGAGTCCTGATCCATGGCTGTGGATCTAGGATCTACACTAATACAAGGAATAAATTATCCTCCTCAGAGAGTTGGCCTCCAGAGCAGAGAGAGAGGTGGTGAGAAGGCATCTCCTGAAAGCAGGATTTCTGGGGCCAGGAAAGTTTGACACGCTTGGCAGATGTGCATAGGTAGAGTCTTCCACTGGAAGTGGTGAGAGCAAGTCACATCCCAAACTTACTTTCTGTACAGGACTGCAGGAAGCCACCAAGGACTTCTGCTTGGGGTTTAGAAGTCAAAGGGGAGTGGATTGTGGGAACACTTAATGTACAGTAAATATTCTAGGACCTCCACAAATTAATCCTCATTAGCGACCCTTTACTAGAAAGGCTCCCATGTGTCTTCTTTGAGGGGTGGGACCTGCACAAGGAGGTGCCAGCAGATCAAGACATCCTGAGCAATGAAGCAGACCTTCAGATCTGAGCAGCACCCCCATTTTGGAAATATCTATATCTCAGCTGTGCAGGTTGGGCCCATCTCTGACCACTTCTTTTCCTCTGTTTCTCCTGTAGCTTTGGGATCACTTTGTACATCCACTCACAAATCGAAGTAAGGAACCCTTCTTTGTCAGGACTGGGATTAAATACAAACTCCTAATGACCCACTTCAGTGGTGTGATGGGGCTGGGGCGGTACAGCAACAGCACAGGGAAGAGAATGGGTCTAAGTGGCACAGGGTCAGAGCAAAAGGTCATCAGGATTGTGTTATAAAGCTGCTACCACTGTATAATTCTAATGCAGCCACCATTGCTGTGAACACCCACTTGCCAGGTGTCTCAGTGTCAAAAGAAGCTCTCGTGTCACAGCCTTTCTTAACAGTGGGCAAAGATGGTTTGTGTGTGTGTGTGTGTGTGTGTGTGTGTGTGTGTGTGTGTGTGTGTGTGTGTAAGTAAACAGGCAAAATGAATCAGAAAAATGATTTAATTCAACTAGACTGCCTGTGACCTGAAGCAAAGCTAATTACAGAGCAGCTGGGATCATGTTTCTTTTGCTTAATGAGGCTAATTGCATCATTGTTGGTCTGTGAAGCTATCCAGCTCTCTCACCTGCCATTTCATATTCAGGAGGCAAGGGCTGGACAAAGGGAGATGTTTCAAACCTGCCTATATTCTCTGCGTCATGACTTTTTCCGATAATTCATAAATTTTCCTGACGGGAGCCTTAGATTTTGAGCCTCAGCAACAAATTGAGGAGAGATTGGCAAGCATATAACCTTTTCTTTGTTAAGAAAAATGTTTGATTCTGCATCTTGAACTTTGCAGAATACATACTGATGCTCTAGCGGAAATTAAAAAAATAACCAGCCACATGTTCAGCTCATTGCTCTACTGATTTCCAGACAGCTACACTGATTTGCCTGAACTTAGGACCTAACTGGGCAGGTTCTGTGGCCTCTGTAGGGCAGGAGGAAGATACAATAGTAACTAGATGCTCACCATGGTCTTGCCCTTCTGGTCTTCAAATTTATGAATCTGACCCAGTATATCTAGACAACTGACTCAGTGAAATTTGCTTTTTCCCCCAAGAAGCAGAAGTTATGATGCCTTGTTGAACATAGCTCCATAGAAGACAGGGCAAAGTAGGGCAATCGGCCCAGTATTTTAAGTGTTTGTACACAAATGCGAGGAGCCTGGGAAATAAGCAGGAAGAATTGGTTGTACTGGCACAGACAAGGAACTATGATGTAATTGGAATAACAGAAACATGGTGGGATAACTTGCATGACTGGAGCACTGCCATGGATGGGTATAAATTGTTCAGGAAGGACAGGCAGGGAAGAAGGGGTGGAGGAGTAGCGCTATATGTAAAAGAACTGTATGACTGCTTGGAGCTCCACTATGAAAGTAGAAACAAGCTGGTTGAAAGTCTGTGGGTTAAGTTTAGAGGAGAGTGCAACGAGGGGAATGTTATGGTGGGTGTCTCCTACAGACTGCCAACCAGAAGGAGAAGGTGGATGAGGTGTTCTATGGACAACTGGCAGAAGTTTCCAGATCGCAGGCCCTGGTTCTCATGGGGGACTTCAATTATCCTGACATCTGCTGGGAGGGCAATACAGCAGTGCACAGGCAATCCAGGAAGTTTTTGGAGAGTGTTGAGGACAACTTCCTGGTACAAATGCTGGAGGAACCAACTAGGGGCCTTGCACCTCTCGACCTGCTGCTTACAAACAGAGAAGAATTGATAGGGGAAGTAGAAGTGAATGGCAACCTGGGCAGCAGTGACCGTAAAATGGTAGAGTTCAGGATCCTGATCAATGGAAGGAATGAGAGAAGCAGAACACACACCCTGGACTTCAGAAAAGCAGATTTTGGCTCCCTTAGGGAACTGATGGGCAGGATCCCTTGGGAGGCTGATCTGAAGGGGAAAGGCGTCCAAGACAGCTGGCTTTATTTTAAAGAAACCCTGTTAAAGGCACAGGAAGATAACATTCCAATGTGCAGAAAGAACAGCAAATGTGGAAGGCGCCCAGCATGGCTTAGCAGAGAACACTGCGATGAGGTGAAACATAAAAGGGAAGCCTACAAGAAGTGGAAGCTTGGACAGGTGACAAGGGAGGCATATAAGCTATTACTCAGGACTGCAGGGATAAAATCAGAAAGGCCAAAGGGCAATTGGAGTTGCAGCTAGCAAGGGATGTGAAGGATAACAGAAAGGGGTTCTACAAGTATGTCGGTAACAAGAAGAGAATCAGGGATGGTGTGGGTCCCTTACTGGATGAGGCAGGTACCCTCGTGGTGGATGAGGTGGAAAAGGCTGAAGTATTCAATGCTTTTTTTACTTCAGTCTTCACAGGGAGGGCCAGCTCCCAGGCTACTACGCTGTGTAATGCAGAATGGAGAACAGAAGAGTGGCCCTCAGTGATGAAAGGTCAGGTTAGGGACTACTTAAAGAAGTTGGATGTGCACAAGTCTATGGGGCCGGATGAACTGCATCCAAGAGTGCTGAGGGAGTTGGCTGAAGTGATTGCAGAGCCGCTGGCCATTATCTTTGAAAACTTGTGGTGAACGGGGGAGGTCCCAGAGGATTAGAAAAAGGCAAATATAGTACCTATCTTCAAGAAAGGGAAAAAGGAGAATCCGGGGAACTACAGACCACTCAGCCTCACCTCAATCCCTGGAAAAATCATGGAGCAGGTCCTCAAAGAATCCATTCTGAAACACTTGGAGGAAAATAGAGTGATTAGGAACAGTCAACATAGATTCACCAAGGGCAAATCATGCCTGACCAACCTCATTGCCTTCTATGATGAGATGACTGGATTTGTGGATGCAGGAAGAACTGTTGACATGGTATACCTCGACTTTAGCAAGTCTTTTGATACAGTTTCCCATAGCATTCTCGTCGGCAAGTTAAGGAAGTATGCGTTGGATGAGTGGACCATAAGGTGGATAGAAAACTGGCTAGATCACCGGGCTCAGCCAGTAGGAATCAATGGCTCGATGTCTGGTTAGCAACCAGTAATGAGTGGAGTGCCCCAGGGGTCGGTCCTGGGGTCGGTTCTGTTCAACATCTTCATTAATGATCTCGATGATGGGATAGATTGCATGCTTAGTAAGTTCGCGGATGACACCATGCTGGGGGGAATGGTAAACACGCTGGAGGGCAGGGACAGGATCCAGGGAGACTTAGACAAATTGGAAAACTGGGCCAAAAGAAACCTCATGAGGTTCAACAAGGACAAGTGCAAAGTCCTGCATTTAGGACGGAAAAATCCCATGCACTGCTACAGGCTGGGGACCGATCGGCTAAGTAGCAGCACTGTAGAAAAGGACCTGGGGGTTATGGTGGATGGAAAACTGGATATGAGCCAACAGTGTGCCCTCGTTGCCAAAAAGGCCAGCAGATCGAGGGATGTGATAATTCCCCTCTATTCGGCACTGGTGAGGCCACATAGAATCATAGAACAATAGGGTTGGAAGGGACCTCACAAGGTCATCTAGTCCAACCCCCTGCTAAAAAGCAGGACCACTCCCCTTAAATCACCCCAGCCAGGGTTTTGTCTAACTGAGCCTTAAAAATCTCCTAAGATGGAGATTCTACCACCTCCCTAGGTAGCCCATTCCAATGCTTCACCACCCTTCTTAGTGAGAAAGTTTTTCCTAATATCCAACCTTGACCTCCCCAGCTGTAATTTGAAACCATTGCTCCTTGTTCTGTCCTCTGTTACCCTCGAGAACAGCCTAGCTCCCTCCTCTTTGGAGCAATCCTTCAAGTAGTTGAAGGTTGCTATCAAATCTCCCCTCAGTCTTCTCTTCTGTAGACTAAATAAGCCTAGTTCCTTCAGTCTCTCCTCATAAGTCATGTGCCCCAGCCCCCTAATCATTTTTGTTGCCCTCCGCTGGACTCTTTCTAATTTGTCCACATCCTTTCTCTAGTGGGTAGCCCAAAACTGGACACAGTATTCCAGATGCGGCCTGACCAGTGTTGAATAGAGGGGAATTATCACATCCCTCGATCTGCCGGCAATACTCCTACTGATGCAGCCTAATATGCCATTGGCCTTTTTCGCAACAAGGGCACACTGTTGGCTCATATTCATCTTCCCGTCCACCATAACCCCCAGGTCCTTTTCTACAGCGCTGCTACTTAGCCGATCGGTCCCCAGCCTGTAGCAGTGCATGGGATTTTTCTGTCCTAAGTGCAGGACTTTGCACTTGTCTTTGTTGATCCTCATGAGGTTTCTTTCGGCCCAGTGTTCCAATTTGTCCAAGTCTCCCTGGATCCTGTCCCTGCCCTCCAGAGTATCTACCATTCCCCCCAACTTGGTGTCATCCTCAGACTTACTAAGCACGCAGTCTATTCCATCATCAAGATCATTAATGAAGATGTTGAATAGAACCGGCCCCAGGACCGACCCCTGGGGCACTCCACTCATTACCGGTTGCCAACCAGACATTGAGCCATTGATTCCTACCCGCTGAGCCCGTTGATCTAACCAGTTTTCGATCCACCTTACAATCCACTCATCCAACCCATACTTCCTTAACTTGCCGATGAGAATGCTGTGGGAAACCAGATCAAAAGCCTTGCTAAAGTCAAGGTATACCACGTCAACGGTTCTTCCCGCATCCACAAATCCAGTCATCTCCTCATAGAAGGAAATCAGGTTGGTCAGGCATGATTTGCCCTTGGTGAATCCATGTTGACTGTTCTTGATCACTCTTATTTTCCTCCAAGTGTTTCAGGATGGATTCCTTGAGGAATCTGGAATACTGTATCCAGTTTTGGGCTCCCCACTACAGAAAGGATGTGAACAAATTAGAAAGAGTCCAGCGGAGGGCAACAAAAATGATTAGGGGGTTGAGGCACATGACTTACAAGGAGAGACTGAAGGAAGTAGGCTTATTTAGTCTGCAGAAGAGAAGACTGAGGGGGGATTTGATAGCAACCTTCAACTACTTGAAGGGGTGCTCCAAAGAGGAGGGAGCTAGGCTGTTCTCGATGGTAACAGAGGACAGAACAAGGAGCAATGGTTTCAAATTGCAGCTGGGGCGGTTGAGGTTGGATATTAGGAAAAGCTTTCTCACTAGGAGGGTGGTGAAGCATTGGAATGGGTTACCTAGGGAGGTGGTGGAATCTCCATCTTTGGAGATATTTAAGGTTCAGTTAGACAAAACCCTGGCTGGGATGATTTAGTGGGAATGGTCCTGCTTTTAGCAGGGGGTTGGACTAGATGACCTCATGAGGTCCCTTCCAGCCCCATGATTCTAAGGAAAGGGATCTAGTGTGAATCGGGCAGCAAGAGTTAGTTGAATGACTTACTTCCTGAATCAAACACTGCATTAAAAAAAGAGTGACAATGGAGAAAAGAAAAAAAGGGAGCAAACCTCTGGGCCAAAAGTGAAGTGTGGATCTGAGTGTCTCTCAACTGGGTAAGTTTAAATGAGACATGATGGTGGGCTGTGAAAACACAACTCGCGGTAGAGTTATCTGCTGAGCACTGCAACCAGCAGAGATCTTCCTCACATAAATGGAACCAACATAGCCTTAGAAGGGAAAAGATGCTGGGCTTGTGAAGTCTCACCAGCTCATGTGTGCAGGAGTGTAGCGACAGGTAGGCCTGGGTGGACCATGGCTCACCCACTTTGAAAGCAGGCCCACCCAGTGTGTTGCTTCTGCTGTTGACGCTCCTCTTAAGCTTGGAGCATCAAGTAATTTAGTGATTCTCGGTGGGTTGCTACCTGAATTCCTGCTTTTGGCCACATGACTGGAAGCAGGAAATTCAGGTGGTGACTGGCCGAGAATCACTAAGCTGCCCAACGCTCCAGTTACCAAGATAAATGGAGCGTTTGGCATCTTAGCTTCTCTGCCCAGTCACTTCCAGAATGTCCTACTACCAGTCACAAGATTGGAAGCAGGAAGTGGCCAAGGTCCACCTGAGTCAATTGTAGAAGAAATCACTGCCAAAAAATCACTTCTGGCTGGGCCCTGTGCGTGTGGTGGTCCAATCATATCCCCAGATCCCATAGTCTCCACTGCAACTCGCCTTTTACCCAGTCTCAGCCTGGCACAGTAAGCCTGATTCTCATTTACACTAGGGCCCTTTCCCACCGCTCCTCAGTCTGAGAATCTGGTATTTTTGCAATGTACTGTGGAGCCAGGAACATGCCTTCCCTCAAGGGATGAGTTGGCCTTTTAGGAGATGTGGCCTTATTTGAATTTCAGAGAAGAAAGGCCTCTAGCAAATGTGATCTTATTTACATATGGTCTGATCCTGCAACCTATATGCACACCAGGCAAGAAATATTGCTCCTGCACAGCATCCCTGTTGGAGTCAGGAAAATTGGAAACTAATAGCAGTTGAGATGAAAGACAAGAAATAAAGGAAATGTACAGCTTCACTTTCCCTAGGAACATGGCAAAGTGCTTTGCCTGAGCTGCCAGCAAAGAACATTTGTGAGCATTCAAAAAGCTTTTGTGCCTTCTAAACTTTGATCTATACAGTGAACTGACTTCTGTGAAATGTAATGTTTTCCTTAAAGCCCCAGATCTTGGAGTCCTGTAAGTGTGTGGGAATCTCAGCTTTCTTTTATCTTTTCTTTCCTTTCTTTTTTTTAAAAAAAGGAATTTCTAGCCCCTCTGGTTGCAGAAGAAGCTTGAAAATATGCTCTTAGGTTTGACTCTGATAGGCCAGAAGCAAATGGAACCTCACCCTTAGTTTTTAAACTCCTGATTTTTTTTAGCCAATCTCATGATAGTTTGGGACATGATTTGTGACTTTCAAGGTTTGGGGCTGGCAACATTTTTTTTAGGGGGCCGTGAGCAAGTAAGTTCCTCACAGACACTGCAATAACACCAAGAAAACAAGGTCATTTACAATAGTAAACTGTTTAATTATACATAAACTACCGAATATTTCCTACTACAAAGTCTCGTTTTCCCTAATGCCCCCTTATACTACTCAGGCAGCATGAATGGGAATAAAGTTGGAGTGCGTTTCTGGAGAAACTGAACCTCCGTGTATGACAAACAAAGCCACATTTCCTGAAAGGTTTTCTGCTCTGTTGGTGTCCGGTACTGTGAACACGGAGGGGCTGCAATGTCTACACACAAGTTTGCACTGGTTTAATTAACCTGTCTGCGGACACGTCTTTTGGTCTGAGAGCAGCTTATTTTCAGTTAGTTTAAATCTGCTCCTAATCCATGCAAGTGAAACTGCAATAAACCTGTTTTAAATTGAAATCAGAGTGTCCACAGAGCCTCTTGCACCAGTTTAACCAAACCAGTATAAAATCACACTGCATTTCTTTCTGTGGACACAAACCCTTTCTCGCTTTCTCTCTTTGGAGGACTCTGGTGGTTAAGGGTGAATCATATGGCTAGATACATGCAGGTGACCATCAAGCAAGAGTTCACAGAAAGTTGGGCAACAGAGGCACAAACTAGCACACCTCTACTCCTAAACTATGAAAGCAGGAACAGCTGGTGGAGTCATCCTTTCCTTTCCTTTTGTTGACCTGTTGCTTCTCATCTAACATGACCAATGAAAGGAGTCCAGATCAGCCAGAGGTCTTGGATTCCCCCCTTTGTGCAAGAATGCATCATCAGAAAGCATCAATGGATAACGTGAGCTAGGCTGGGGTGTGGAGGACTCCAAACATCTATCTCGTAGCATAATGAAAAGGGACTTCTTAGAGACACCCGGGATTCCCAGACAAAGAGCATGTATCATCTTAGGGAAATGATCGCATCAGCTAGATGTATAACATTGGATGGGTTCATGATAGAACTAGGAACCCAGGGAAAGTGCTGCCTTCAGAAGCAGATCTCGAGGGTGGGGTTTGCAGATGGTCAGTTCCGCATTAGACGCATGATGAATGGCACAATCACATGCAGTGCCCAAGTCCTATTTACCCTCAACAGAGATGGCGAAACACAGCAGCAGAGCTAATCTTCTCAGACCAGTTCAGTTCCTGTCAACTGCTGCCTGCTGGACCCTGTCCATCTAAGCTGCACCCCCTCCCATCCTGCACAGTTCCATTGCGATCAAGAGATCATCCAGGTCTCAGTCAGGACAGGATAAATTGTCAAACTGCTCGCTGCCTAGCACAGTGAGGCTGCTCCTCCAGGACCATCACCCCAGCTGCCTGCGTGAGCTCTGTGGGTGCATCGTCACTAGTAAATTAAGTCAACTTAAGCAGGCTTAAGTAGACTTAATTTACTCTGCGTCTACACTGGAGTTTCCTTAAGTCAACTTAAGCTGCTCCTTAAGTCGACTTAAGGAAAAATTAAGTTGACTTAATAAGACCTCGTTTTAAGTCGACTTACTGCTTACGTGTAGACGTGGCTTAGCCCTAAGTCAACTTAAAGGCCCCCAGGGCTCCCCCACTGACCTCCCTCCCAGGGTGCCTGGCACAGCCACAGCCTGGCATGCTCACCCACAGGGCAGAACACAGCCCTGCCCACCTCGCTCCTGCACCCTGCCCCTGTCCCTGTCCTGCTCAGCCCCCATGTACCCAAGCACAATGGAGAAGGTGCTGAGCTCCCTGCCACTTTTAAAGGGATGGCCGGGGAAGGGGGGCACCTCTCGGGTTCCACACTTCCCAACGTGCACCACTCCCAGGTCCACCTAGCCCCTGTCAGTTGACTTAGGCGTCCAGTGTAGACTTTAAGTCAACCTAAATTTACAGTGTAGACATGCTAAGTCGACTTATTCTGACAAGTGTAGACATAGCCTGTGTGAGGCCAAGCTGTTACCAGAAAACTACTCCTAATAAGGCTGGGGGAGCAAGCCCATGCCAGGCGAAGAAGCACAAGCCTCTGCTTTTCCCTTAGGAAGATGCAGTCAGTAAGCTCATCTTTTCATGGCATGCAGCAGCCCTGCTGGAATCAGACCAAACCCTTTCTCACCACTCGCTGCACACCCAGGGGACTTGGAAGACAGGGCACCAAAGAAACTGCAAAGGGAGCTCAGCTGAAATGCTGAGGAAAAGAGGGTCGGCAATGAAATCTTGGTGCCATCCTGCCTATTGAGCCTTTAATCCCATCAGAATAATCAATAGCGATACAGACGTTAATAGCAGTTTTCTCCCGGCGTGCAAGTCATCAGCGTGCTCTCTGCTGAGCTAGTTAGTTTGGCTGGTTGCTTTATGAACTTTCTCCGGGAGATCTGGAGTGATGGAGCCTGCCTTAGGTTACAATATGGGAATAACGAAATGGTGCATTTTCTAGAGTTAATAAAACATGCCCCAAAATTAAACTAATATCTCTACCTTTTTAAATTCCATAAAACAATGCTCTGGCCACAGGTGCTCCAGCACATTCAGTGCCCCATTTTCTAGGTTCAGAGGCCAACCATCATCAATGCCACACTAATTGTACGTGCACTGTGTACGCAAACACCCATTTCGTACACACACATTTGACACTTGCTCATGAAATTCAGCTGAAGACTTTTTAATAGCCTAGTTGCCTACTAGCCCTTTATCAGAACAGCCTGCACAAACCCATCTCATGTGTTCTGCTCCTCCACGTCTCCACGTGCAAAGGAAACATCTGGCAGGATTAGTGACTGTGGGCACATTTTTGCCACAGTACCTGTTGCATTCAGCTCCAAGAGTGTAACCCTAAAGATATGATTATGGTGTAGATGTGACAAAGCTACTTTTGAGTTATTCGTCTGAACATCAAATAAGCGATGGCTGGTATTTGGGGAACAAGTGAGTCAGCTGCACTGTCCACCATCATGAGATTTTTCTATGGATCTGACACTGGTTTAACTTCCATTGGTCCAAAAATGGAATCAGTTAAAGCAGTGCAAACCCATGTGTGGATGCACTTGTACCAATTTCAAAGCTCTTTAACTTGCACTTGTGAATTTATAAGTGGATTTGCAGGCTAAATCAAAGCAACTCTCCCATGCTCACAAGGCCTTTGTCTGTAAGCTGGACCAAGCAGTGAGAATGCTAGAGCACTGAAGTCAAGCTTCAAGGATTTCAATGTCAACTTTCATCAAGTTAAACGTGAGCCCCCAAAATAACATGTAGGCTGGAGAAAATGTCTCCTAGCGGGAGACTTAAAATTTCCCACCCTAGAAGTTCTAGTGTAGACAAGGTGCTGGCAACCACAGGTTTATACCCTCTAAGGGTAGACAGCAGAGGGTAGATGATGTGCCTTGTCAACAGTAGAGGTCTCCCTGATGGTAGCAACAGTGTGAAAATATTGTAGATACTACTTCAGTCAGTAGTCGATGCTGGACCAGAAGCTGCCACTTCTCTCAACCCTGTGCCTTAATTTAACTCTAAGATTATTTTTCCTTCCGTAACTAATAGGAATAATGGGCAGAGTAGCAGATTTAAATATATATTGTCCCCTTTTTTTGGTTAGAGGATGCTAGCAGGTAGATGGTATTAGAGCTATGCAAATCTGCAGATATCTGCTTTGTATCTGTGGATATGCTCCATGGACCATTTTTGTGGATTGCAGATTTTTGTGGAATGCAGGGTCCTTGCAGGATTCCTGATACAGTGCAGGTATGTGTTAAATTAAACCCTTCTAACAAAAAGGCAGTGGATTTTAATACTTTTCAAATACATATATAAAAGCAGAGACAAATGTTTAAAGAAAAGACAATGTTGTCTAGTGGGTAGAGCATGTGACTGGGACTCAGGTGACCTGGGTGATCATGGGCAAATCACTTTAAGAGACCATGCCTCAGTTTCCCTCTCTGAAAAGTGGGGTTAAAGATACTGGCCTCCTTTATAAAGCACTTTAATGATGAAATGCTATATAAGAGCTAGGGATTATTATTGTTATCATGTTTTTTAGAAGTACATTTTGGGAAATTGTACAGGAATCTGGTTTTGAGTAATTGAGTTATTAAAGAAGTCAGAGAAATGGAAGATAACATTTGAAACATTAAAGCCTGTTAGGCTTGGCAGATCCCCTTTGAAAATGATCAAGTTTGGCCAAATTTGCATAAAGAAATATTTTATAGAAACGTTTTCAACTACTTCACTGACACTGATAAAAACCCAAGGTGAGTTGGTCTTGAAAAGCTGAAGTCGTATCATTGAAATGAAAAAAGGAAGATTAAACACAATGGAACAGAGTCCTAGTTGGTGTAATCTGGCATAACTTCATGAACATCCGTGGAGCACCTGTTAAGGATCCAGCGCCAGTTAGAACTGCTATTCCTCTTGATCATCCTTTGGACCCAGAAGAGAACGTATAGAAAGATAAGAATGGATTTTAATATATGCTGGAGAATAAGGAAAAATGTTTATAGTGGCATGAAGTTTAAAGAGTCGTCACAAGTAACAAATCAGTTAACAGGTGAGACCCGGAGACCTGGCTGTATTCATGGGCTGTTGTTTGGGCCTGGCCCTGCAGCTGCGAGGGAGGGTGCATCTGTTGTGCGATAAGAGTTTAGGTCCCGGAGCACTGAAGCTGCAGCACCAACTCACCCCATGAGTAATTACCCGGGGTTCGGAGCAGGCATATCAAACCCACACTAAGTGCACGCTTTGCTACTCCAGGACCTGAGCTAGCAAGATTAGAGCTGTGGGGTGATTCCAGTGCAGACGTTCCCTGAGATACAGTCATCATCGGCATTAACAGCACACACCGAACGTCACTCCTAGATGGGACTTAGACTGTTCTTGTAACATTCAAGCCAAATGGAATTAAAAAGGAGAAGGGCGTGGTTTCCCTAACAGTTCACTCTAATCATTATTAGCAATATCTCATTAGATGTTTGTACACTTTAATTGTGAGGAAGTGCTTATTTCCACCAGCACTGTAATGCTTCACCCCTCTCGAAATCCTTTTAGCCTCAATTAGCTCCAGGGTGTGTAATGGAGCGAGCGCTGTTAATGTCTTCCTCCTGGAGGGGGTTCTCTCCTCTTTTCCTTTCTGTCTCTCTAATGTCGCTTGGTTAAAGCCAAGCCCAGAGGTGAGACCAAACCACATGGGGCCTCCTTTGGAGAGCGCTGATTGAGAAGGCGGATCAGGTGGAAGTGATCAGTGTGCAGTGTGTTCCCCAGCAGTTACCTCATGACTTCCCTACTCAAGCAGCACATAATGACTGGCAGCAGGGAGGGAACATGCAGGAGGTAAATTGGGAAGTCAGTGATGGCTTGCACAAAGAATTGTAATGCAGTCACAGGCAGATTGCAGCTGTTACAGAGGTTGGGAAATGAGTGCCTGTAAAAGAACCATCTGTATCTCCAGCGCCTGGCAGCATCGTCGCTCCCTGCTATTCACCACCACAGCCTCGAAGCACTTCACTCTCATGTGATGTATCTATCCCATGCTGGCCTGGGAACCAAGGGGCTGATGGCAACCGCTGGCTAGGATGATGGGCAGCCTCACGGCAGCTGGGGGAATAAAAGAGCTGGGAAGCAGCAAGGCAGGTTGGCTTCCAAAGAGGCAAGCAGGCTGAAGATGGAAAGTCCTGCAGCAAGCTGGTGAGAAGCCACCCAGAGACACTCCCAAAAGAAGGCACACAACTGGCTCTACAGACTGGAGAAACCCATAGAAACCCAGGGACGTAGGAAGGAGCTCATGGCTCAGCAGGAGGAGTTGTGGAGGCCTGATTCCACCTGCCTGGTTTCTGATCCCTGAGCTGGAACCCAGTTGAGTAAGTGGGCCTGGATTCCCCTACTTACCTCTCAGAGACTGAAGAACAAAAGGGGTTTCCAGATGCCCTGAGGACCAGGCCCAGATGACCCCTCCAGGTGCCAGGGAAACCTGCACATCCCAAGAGGACTGAAACTAAATATCCTGCATAACCCAGTGTGGGACTGCTCTAGAGAGTCAGGCAGGAGGAGCTCTGCAACATTCCATATGATCAAAGGGGGGTTGGGATGTCTCACACATGCTGTGTCCTGGCCTCCCATAATGGCAGCCCAGATATGCAAGCCCCCGCAAGGCTTAAGATGGAGGAAGCCCTCTGACTGCTCACCCAACAGCAGGCCAGTGCACTGAATCAGTAGACAACAGCACAGGAGCAATGATGATAGATGCAGACCCTGATGCTGCTGCTGTTACAGGCCTGGCAATGGCAGAACAAGCTGCAACCGTCCAGCCAGTGACCTACAGCAGGAGGCCCAGGGTGTGGCTCAACAGCAAAGCCAATGGATGAGAGCCACCTATCAATAGCTGCTGGGTAACCATGCTCACACCGCGCGGAGCGAGGGTGGAGTTGGTGAGTTGGGCTGGTAGCTCATTGTTGTCCAAGAGGAGGCAGGAGGATGACCCAGAGGCCTTTTTGGGTATCTTGAAATATCTCGCCACATCTGCCTGCTGGAACCCTGAAGACAGGGGCCATTTGCACCACTGCCAGGGCCTTCAACCAATAATCTGCCCCCAACTATCCTACAGTAAAGGCAGCTTTATTTGACTAGCTGCAGTTAAGCAAAGAGACTTACCATTGCTCCTTCAGAGACAAAAGGTTTATCCTGTTGGGCCCTGGGGCAGAAACTGAGAGATGTTGGTAGGAAGTAGATGAGGCTTCAGGACAGGACAAGTTGGCAGATAACCAGACTGACTGTCCTCAAAAAAACTCCTCTGTGTCCTTCCCTCTGCACATCCTGCAGCAAGCTGGTGACCAGCCCCAACTGACCCAGCAAGTCCAAGGGGACTCTGGCATACCTGAAACTAATTCCCTTCACAACCCAGAATAGGACTCCGGCAAGAGGAGCCTTATGGAAAAGAGATCAATGTGGAATGGGCTTTTGTACTTGGTCAATAATGTGTTATAGGACAAGAGAAATATAAGGCTGTGCAATCATAAAAAAAAAAAAAGCATGGGATTTTCCTTTGATGTGGACAACATATGTGTTGTCCAAGCAAAAAGAAGCTGATCAAAAACAATGACTTTTAGTAAAATGAATGTACTAACCTTTACAATGAAGAGAATAAATTTGTACCACTTCTAGAAAGATTGCCACTGAGAAGATCAAGGTTTCACTATCATTAAACTGCAGATATCTTGCTATAGTTAAGGGCTCCCTGCAGTTATAGTTGAAGTCCAGCTTCCCTAGAAGTCCCCGTCTTGTTCAGTTTCCCATCACAATAGCATTGCATTTCTTTTGGACTGAAATTTACCATGTTTTCTCCCACTTCTTGTTTCAAAGGACACACAAAATAGGGCAATGAGATAGCAAATGTGAAAAATCAGGACAGGTGTGAAGGGTAATAGGTGCTTCTAGAGGACAGAGCCCTGAATATTAGGACTGTCCCTATAAAATCGGGATACCTGATCATCCTAACCCAAAATGAACTGAGCCATTTTTGAATTATCAAAGATTGAAAATGCCCATTTTCCCATATGTTCCACTCAGAAATGGGTGAGGAAGCTAAAACTGGGTTTATATTCTAGATCATGCTGAGTTTTAAAATATAATCCAAGTTTGAAGAACAACAGTTGAGCAGTTTTCAGGTTAGCTTGTCAGCAATTAAATTTTGCTCATGCACATTAGTACTTTTCTATTCCTTCCCCCCAACCCCAGCATTTTGAGGAGGCATTCTTCAGGGCATGACAGCTATGAATTCCTGTAAACTCTGCGGAATAAATAGTGCTATATATGGTCAATTTAGAGCTGCCAGAGTCAAGATATGCGATATGGTGCCAGCTCAAGCGATAAACAAGCTTTGCCAACAACAGAACACATAAACTACATGATTTGAAGAGCTCCAGATCATGCTGGCCTTACAAGGTCTGATGGGGCAGCTGATAGTGCTTATAAGCAGAGCTGCTAAAAGTTTTCAAAGTTACAACATAATTTTTTCATGAAAAGCTGTCACCGTTTTTTCCAGCAAGCTCTGTTTGTCAGATGCCCAAACCAAACAGTTCCAGATTTCTTCTGTGGGTTATGTTATAGGTCAAAGCCAGCACCTTGAAGAACTGCATCAGGAGACCAGCTTGTAACAAGAGCAGATCTCAGACTTCTGACAGAAGCTCCACTTAACAAGCAGACAGCTGCATTCTACTCTACCTGAAGTGTCTGGATAGTTGTAAAGCCTGCCCCTATAGCCCAATCTCAAGAAGACCAAACTGCAGATAATGAAGGACAAGAATGCTATCTACAAAAGAAATCTCTGGTAACCTCCTGGGTGTATTTCCTTTATATCCCAGAGCAGGAATGTAAAACAACCACAGAAGAGATCATTCAAATAATACCTACCACAGTTCTGACTCATAGATTCATAAAAAATTAGCATTGGGTGGGACCTCAGGAGGTCATCTGATCTGCAAAGCAGGACCAATTCTTGCTAAATCATCCCAGTCAGGGTTTTGTCAAGCCAGGCCTTGAAAACCTCTAAGGATGGGGATTCCATCACTGCCTTAGGTAACCCATTCCAGTGCTTCAATGCCTTTCTAGTGAAATTTTTTTCCCTAATATCTTACCTAGATCTCCCCCACTGCAACTTGTTCTGTTCTGCCATTTGTCACCACTGAGATCAGCCCAGCTCCATCCTCCCTGGAACCACCATTCAGATAGTTGAAGACCACTATCAAATCACTACTCACTCTTCTCTTCTGCAGACTAAATAAGCCCAGTTCCCTCAGCCACTCCTCATAAATCATGTTCCAGCCCCCTAATCATTACATTGCCCTCTGCTGGACCCTGTCCAGTTTGTCCACATTCTTCCTGTAGTGAGGGGCCCAAAACTGGACACAGTACTCCATCTGTAGCCTCAACAGTGCCGAATAGAGGGGAATAATCACATCCCTCGATCTGCTGGCAATGCTCCTACTAATGCAGCTCAATATGCCGTTAGCCTTCTTGACAATAAGGGCACGCTGTTGACTCATATCCAGCTTCTTGTCCATTGTACTGTCCCCAGGTCCTATTCTGCAGAACAGCTGCTTAGTCAATCAGTCCCCAATCTGTATTAGTGCATGGGATTCTGTACTGGTCCTTGCTGAACCTCATCAAATTTCTTTTGGCCCAATCTTCCAATTTGTCTAGGTCACTCTGTATCCTATCCCTTCCCTCCAGCATATTTACTACTGCCCCCCATCCCCCAGCTTAGTGTCATCTGCCAATTTGCTGAGGGTGCAATCCACTCCATCCTCCAGATCATTAATGAAGATGTTGAACTAAACCAGCCCCAGCCTTAACCACTTGGGCGCTCTGCTTGTTACTGGCTGCCAACTAGACATTTACCTGTTGATCACTACCTGTTGAGCCTGATGATCTAGCCAGATTTCTGTCCACCTGATAGTCCATTTATCCAACTCATACTTCTGTAACTGACTGGAGACTGTATCAAAAACTTTGTTAAAGTCAAGATATATCATGTCCACTGCTTTCCCCACATCCACAGAGCCAGTCATCTCATCATAGAAGGCATGACTTACCCTTGGTGAACCCATGCTGATTGTTCCTGATCACCTTCCTCTCTTCTAAGTGCCTCAAAATAGATTCTTTGAGGATCTGCTCCATGATTTTTCTGAGGACTGAGGTGAGGCTTACTGGGCTGTAGTTCCCCAGATCCTCCTTCTTCCCTGTTTTGAAGATGGGCATTATATTTGCCTTTTTACAATCATCTGAGATCACCCCATTACATCAAATTTTCAAAGATAAAGGCCAATGGCTCTGCAATCACATCGGCCAACTCCCTCAGCACCCTTGGATGCATTACATCTAGCCTTATGGATTGTGTATGTCCAGCTTTTCTAAATAGTCCTAAACCTGTTCTTTCACCATTGAGGGCTGCTCGCTACCTCCCCATTTTGTGCTGCCCAGTGCAGTGGTCTGGGAGGTGACCTGGTCTGTGAAGACAGAAGCAAAAAGAGCATTGAATACTTCAGCTTTTTCCACATCATTTGTCACCAGGTTGTCTCCCCCATTCTGTAAGGAGCCCACACTTTCCCCAAACAACTTCTTGTTGTTAACATAGGTTGTAGAAACCCTTCTTCTTATGCTTTACATCCCTTGCTAGCTGCAACGCCAATTGTTTAATTTTTAAAAGGAAGTTCCTATCCCTTGTGCAGATGGACCTTGTGCAACCTTGGAAACATAAAACAACAGGGGCCTGGGGACTTAAAGATGGCCCCCAAACACATGCCGTATGTACATTATAAGATATTTCTTCTCTCAGATGCATTTTTGCCATTCTTCATTACCCATGACCTTGATTCCTTCAGCTGGGATTCAAACAAAGCCTTCTCATTGGGGAATACACCTTGTCTCCCTTGATTTGTCAGCGGTAGCATGTTAGTGAGCATGATGCATTACAGTCAAATCCCAGCCACAGGCTCAGCCTTTTGTAGCATTCGTTTGAGCTTGCCTCTGAAATCTCAGGCTTTCCAGGCTGCAGCTCTGGCAGCAGCACTTAGTCGAGCAGAGGAGGGGTGCAAAGGTGCGTGCTGGTGAGGCAGGCTGTAGAGTGCTGCGAGACACGCCGTTCCCAGAATCACAGGAGTTGGGAAGATACTTTTCTCTTGAGCAAAACCTAGCCATTTATTTTATTTATCATATGCAGACATTCTGAGGAGGAAGAGTCTGCTCTGGGGACTTTCTGCCACTGTGGTGGTGCAGTACCTAGCACAAGGGGTCCCCACTCTCTGTTGGTTCTTAGGTATTTCTGTAATAAACAGGATTCGCCATCATTATCAAAGGGGTACAGGGATGAGGCAAGAGGTAAATCTCAGGCTCTGCAAATTGTCTCTGCAGGTACATCCCATGTGGTATGATAACAGGGGCCAGAACTGGCTGTCAGAGCCACTCACAAGGGTTAAAGCCAGCCCTGCTTCTTCAGATAGTCAGCGTCCTCCTCATCTGCCACAGGCCTGACCTATGCTTAGCATCCAGGTAGCTGCCTTAGGACGGAGGCATTTTCCACATCCACCATCTGCAGGGGGGGTCCTCCTTCCACCATGAACCAACACTACTGGGGGAATCCTTCCTGTGTGCACCACCACTGCTGGGTGGCCCAGTTTAACATCTTCACCTGAACTCTAAAGGGCTATGTCTACACTTGTATGTACATTATAAGATATTTCTTCTCTCAGCAGCATTTTTGCCATTCTTCATTACCCATGACCTTGATTCCTTCAGTTGGGATTCAAGCAAAGCCCTCTCATGGGGAATACACCTTGTCTCCCTTGATTTGTTAGTTAGTTAGTTAGGTCAACTTAGCATGTCGACACCTAAATTTTAAGTCGACTTAGGGGGGAACTTACAAAGTTGACCTAGAGCAACCACAGTGGATGCCTAGGTTGACTTCTAGGGGCTAGGGGGACCTAGGGCAGGTCCACGGTGGCAGGGGGGCATGCCTTGCCCAGTGCCAGGGGGCTCAGCCTTTGCCCCATTGTACCTGGGTACAATGGGGCAAAGGGGGACAGGGACCCTGGCAGGGCATAGGGGCAGGGTGGGCAAGGCTCTGCCCTGCCCTGTGGGGGGCATGCCAGGCTCCTCCTGTGCCCCCCCCAGTCAGGGAGGGCAGTGGGGGAGTCCTGGAGAGCCCTAAGTCAACTCTAAGTTGAATTTGGGCTACTCCAGGTCTACACTGGCTTAAGTCGACTTTAAAAATTTGACTTAAGCCTAAAGTCGAATTAAAAGTAGGTTTAATAAAGTCGACTTAATTTTCATTAAGTCGACTTTATTTTCCTTAAGTCGACTTAAGCAGCTTGCTTAAGTCGACTTAAGGAAACTGTAGTGTAGACACAGAGTAAATTAAGTCGACTTAAGCAAGCTTAAGTCGACTTAATTTACAAGTGTAGACGCACCCAAGGGGACCAGCTCCTTTCCCCTGCTGACTCGGCCCCCAGCTGAGCAGCAGGGCTGGCAGGGGACAGGAGCAGCACACTCCTGGGCAGGAGGAGGGAGGGGCACAGCAGGGGAAAGGAGACCTGCTCCTTTCCCCTGCTTATCTTGGCCCCCAGCGGGCTGGCCAAGGAAAAATAGGTGCTGGTAGGCAGTAGCAGTGCATACCGGCAGAAAAAAAGCCCTTGTGTTAATCATAGCAATGACTTAGGCAAATTCCCAATTAACACTGTAAGATCTGGCAGGTTCTAGTCTCAAAACTAGGGCCAGCTTTATTAAAGTTTAGATGGGAACCCCTGTGTGCACAGTTGTGACAGTCAGGCTTAGGAAAAACCACTTGAATTTGCAATCATTTTATTAACCCAATTAGTAAAGTTACAAATGCACCAGCCCAGTCAGGTAGGTAGAGCTAATACAGAACGTGTGTCTCAGCATCCCTACACTGATACCATCCCTTGTTGAATAACCTGAAGTGTTGTCTTCCTCATCACCAACACCAGCAGCTGTCATCCTGGCACCTCCCAAGAGTTACATCTCCCCAGGCACACCTGGCTGCGAAACAATTTTTATATGTGTTATGCCGATGCTATTACGCCTAATGCACATTCAGTAGAGGTTTCCCCTTTTCCTTATTTGTATTTCCTCACCCTACTAATTTGAGAGTGCCCTTCTCCCATTTACCTCCATCTGATTAGTAGATACATTATTTAGTTACCATAGCTTTCTGGTGGTTGGGCATCGGTAGAAGTTCCTAGTTTAAAATATCCCAACCTGGTATAGACTAGCCTTTTGTGGTTACCAATTAGCAGTTTAGTCACTCCAGCCTTCTGTCTTATGGTATCTTAGCATCTAGAACAAAAAGTATTTAACGATGTCAAATATCCCTTGTTGTTTGTTGATTGAGCTTTTTTTGGACAGTCTAGCCTGCTAGTAATTAAGTAAAAGCAGATTCGGCCCTTGGGTGAAAAAGTTTGGAGACCCCTGTTTTCTTCTCCTGTTCCATCCATTACTCCATCGCATAGGCCAGAAAGCCAAATCAGCTTAAAGACAACAACGTTCTCTCCCAGAAACACTGCTTCAGAGTCTTCAGAGGGGAAAGGGGTCGAATGGATTATTTATGAACATTAGGTTATGTTTCCCACTTTGCCATCCTCAAACAACATTCTTACCATAAGGCCCCTGCGCTTTATCTTTAGAATGCAATGTTTGTACAGAATACTGATTTTCCAGCATTGGAAAAGACACCTTTCCCTTTAAAGGTCCAGACAATGGGCACATCTACACTGCAGCTGGGAGTGGGCCTCCCAGCCTGGGCAGACAGACTTGTGTTAGCAGTGCTGGGGCCAAAAACAGCAATCCTGGCTGAGGCAACACTCTGGTGCCCAAGCACTCCTCATCCCCTAGCGCCAGATCCCAAACTCCAGCCCCAGGTGGAATGGCCATGTCACTATTTTTAGCTCGCTAGCATGAGTCTGTCTGCCTGGACTGGAAGGCTTATGCCAGCTGTAGTGAAGACATAGCCTGAAGGGCTAAAGAATGACAATCTGTGACACAAGATTAGACTTTAATCTGACGTTGCTTAGCGGGCAAAGCAGACTGCCTCCAGGGCTAGGAGCCTGGCACAGCTGCTTGACTGGCCTGGCAGCTGAAGGGTGGTTCTCACAGGGGAGCTCTTCCTACAGGGCCCAGTTTAACTTGTGTTAGAGAGCAGGTGAAGTTAATTCAGCTAACGGAAAGGGGCTGGGCTACCCTGGGGCCTATAAAGGACTGCTAGAGGCCAGCCTGAAGGAGGGAAAGGCTCTGTGTGTAGATGAAAAGCCATAGGGAATGTTACCTGCAGCAACAGGAGAGCATCTCCTATTTGTGGAGAGACTCCCCCTTCCTGAGAGGTGGTGGCTGTGGGGATGGGAGAGGCGCAGCACTGCCTATGCTAGGAGTTCCCTTGATATAACTGTATCACTTGTCCTGTGGATCACCACACCCCTGAACAATGTTCTCCTGACACAAGTTTGTAGAGTAGGCTGGGGCCATGTCAGAGATGTGTTTTTCTGTTTGCTCTTGTACTTGTGAAGGAATAAACGTGCTTGAAAGGGAATGTCTACACTGCAACATGACACCTGGGGCTAGCCTGGGCCAGCTAACTCAGGCTAACGAGCTGTTGACTTGTGATGTAGACATAAGGGTTTGGGCTAGCACACAGGCTTTGGAACCTGTGGGGATCCTCTCTTGGGGTGTGGTAGGGAAGTGTGGGCTAGTGGGCAAGGCCACAACCTGTGACTGGCAAAGGGGATGGGGGGAGGGAATCACCCTTATCCAGGGTTCACTGGTGGAAGATGCTTCTCTGATTATCTCTAGGACAAAGTCCCTTTGGGGCAGCCATACCAGAGAATCGAGGCCCAAGTCAGGTCTCCTCTGGCTCTGCCACCCAAATGAGCTCCACCAGATGGAGCATTTGCTGTAAGTGTATTACTATAGGGCTGGCTGAGTCTCAAATAATCCTTTAACCCCTTGTTGTCCAGTTTGGGGTTCGTATGCCCCGCCACAGAGCCCTTGTACGATGGGAGAGTCCCAGGGTACAGACTGCAGCCTGAGCCAGCCCAAACTGTAGTCAGCTGGCCCAAGCCAACAGCAGGTGTCTAATTGCAGAGTAGATGTGCACAAAGAGATTGGGTGTGACTGCATATTTTGTCGTGGGTGAGGGGAGAAGCCCTCCATGGTTACAGTAGTGTTTGGGAGAAGAGGGACATCAGGCAAACTTGAAAAGATTGTGTCACTTTTTTAGATATTTGTGATTGCTCCCTAGTGGCTGAAAACTGCAAGATTGCTCTCCTTTCCTTAACCTCCCTTTCTTTTGTCTTCCTGCCTTCCTGTTTGCCGTTTTGTTCTCTGATGTCTCAAAAACCAAAGTGCTTTCAAAACAGATTGGCTCTTTGCAGCAATTGTTTCTTTCTTTAAATAAACTCCCTGCCCTGCCACTGAAGTGAGTTAGGGTTACCTACATATTTCCAAGGGCCACATTCCTTAAGCGCTTTGATCCACATGAGTTGATGCAGGCTCATTTTGCCAGATCAGAGCCTTATGGCTTGTCTGTGTGGGGAACTAATTCTGGACTAAGGCAGCCTGTGAATTTAAAGCGCTAGAGCGATTCCAGAAAAGAACATCCATGTGGGAATTATTCTAGAATAGCTACAGCAGGCTGATTCCAGAAAACTTATACTGGTCAATTGCCCCAAGTAGACAAAATGAAATATCCCTGAAAGGAAGCAATTTTTGTTGCACATCTCACAACTCCCACACTGCTGTCAATGACATGGGTGCCAGGCACCAGGGCAAGTGGCTAATTTGTGTGTAGTTGAAAGTAAATTCAGCCCTGACTCCTCCAAGCAGCCATGCCCATGACACAGGGAAATTGGGGGTAGGAATCACCTCAAATGACCTGGCGCAAGCCCACAGAGGTCTAGGGAAGGTTAGTGAGGAGAGAAAGTTGAGGGGAAGGGGAGAGAGAAAGAAGTAGGGAAGGGATCTGAATAGGAGGGAAAGGGTCCGATGGGAAATAGCATAGGAGGGGTGGTGAGATGGGTAAGAAGACTGGCATGCCTTACATGGGGAAGGGAGGGAGCCTTATCAGCAGGAAGAAGAAAAGAGAATTTAGGGGGAGTCAGTGAAAGGGGGCAAATGGGTTAAGGGCACTACAGTATTCCCAGCCCTAGACACTCAAACATCAAGAGATTTGCTTTAAAATCATAGGGGAGGGGTTAAACTATAATTTTGAGTTCATCTAGGTCCTAGGTCTTTGAGGATTACCTGGGCTACATTTCTGAGGTTTTCTCCACAATTAGGAGAGGTGGAGGCTGACACTTGTTTTAAGCGACAGCTGAGATTCCCAGGACTCCAGCAGCTGAGGCTTTTCAGAAACTGCCGAATAGCATGAGGCTTGTGATAAACCGCAAGGGCTGGCAAGGCTGTCACTGCATGACAGCTGGGGGGATAGAGGGAAGGCTGGGAAGCAGGTGAGAGTTTGGGATGAAGGTAAGGGGATGTGGATCTCAGAGGAGCCCGGGATGTGGGGGAGGTGGCTCCCAGGGGGTGAGTAAGAGTGTAGGGTTGCTGGGAGCAGGAGGGTGGGGATTAATGGATGGGACAGTTGGCTGCACTAGATTCAGGGAGTGATTGGTGAGAAATTAGAGTTGGAGGATATGGGGGTACACCAGGCAGAAGGGTCTGGGGAGGGCGGGGGGGGGGGCTCGGGGCAGTTGAGGAAGGGATGGGCTGGCAGGGGGCAGATCTTGGTTGGAAGCAGCCTGGAAGGATAGAAAGGTGCACCAGGCTCAGAGTGGAGTTGGTGGGGAGTGGTTGCCCCAAGCTTGGGGAGGGGTCACCCCAGGCTTTGGGAGTAGGGTGCTAGGGCTGCACCAGCCTCAGGGGTTGAGGAGTGGAGTGGTGCCCAGCTGCTCTAGGAGCCTGTGATTAGGACTGGGGAGGGGGTCTGCCCTGGGGGCACTGGGGGGAGGCTGCCCCAGGCTTGAGGAGGTTGGGATTCGGGTGCTACCCTGAGGATCTGCGGGGAAGTCCCAGGCCCTGGGATAGTGGGGTTGTGGGGCTGCCGTGGGGGCTGTCCCAGAGTTGGGGCGCGGCTTTGAGGGGGCTGTCCCAGGCCCGAAGGGGGTCCGGAGTGGAGTACTGCTGCGGGGAGCTGTCCCAGGTCCGTGCGGGGGGCGGGGGCCTGGCCAGGGAGGGGCCGGGGCAGGACCGGGGCCGTGCCAGGCCGAGCCCGCTGGGAGCCCCGCGGTCCCGCCCCCCGGCTGAGCTCCGCCTCCCCGGGGCACAGGCAGCACCTGCCCCGCCGCCGCCTCCCGCAGGCTCCGCAGCCGCCGCAGCGCTCCCGGCCAGCCAGGTAAGGCGACGCCCCGCTGCAGCCCCCGAGCTCAGGTTCCCCCGGGCATCCCTCGGGCTCCTTGTCCCGGCGCCGGGAGGGAGAAGGAGCCAAGTGCGGCGCCCGGTGGGAAGGCGAGGCTGGGTTTGCGGGAACACCCCGCGCCCTCCCGGCTCCTCTCCCCCATCCGGGCACGGGCGGGACGGGCTCGGTTCCTTCTGCCCTTTAGTCGAGCTAGATCCAGCAGCGGAGAGTGGTCGGGGCTTGTTAGTGCTGTGGGCGCCCCTCTGCTCCGTACCTGCTCCCCTGGGGCCCGGCTCTGCCCTTAGGCCGGTGTTGGAGGCAACTCTGTGAGGGGCCAGCTCGGTTCTGTCTGTATTCCCAGATTGCTGTTTTACCGCAGCAAGCAACTTGGTATCCCAATATTCTGGCAGCTCTTCTGCACGGGGTGTAGAAAATAAAGTCCATGCCTAGCTTTCTGCAGAGGACTCTTCTGGCACTGGTGCAGCAGGATAAAATCTACCCCTCTTTTGCCACTGTTTACCAGGATGGCAGCGTAAGGTATAAATCTTTGTAAATGGACTCCCTTCCTGTGTTGGAGGCTCGCCACAAGCTGAGAAGAATACGGTATTAGATTAATGCTACAGTGCAAGAGAGGTGCTGAAAAAAGAGTTACTTTCCCTCTGCAGAGTGCTGTTTTTGAGTAAAAGAACGTGTAGAACCACTGTGTGTAGTGTCCAGGGCCAGATCCTGAGGGGCCTAGATCTTCTAAGATACCTTTGTGCCTAACTCCTTTTGAAATTGATGGACCTATAATTTGGACAAGAACAATTAGTTGCCCAAGTAGTGGTGCCCACAGTGTTTGTTAGGCTCTTCCCTCTTCTCAAGTTTGCTCCTAACCAGTTTCTGCTCAGACCATTTCACTGTAGATCCCTCCCTCCTTCTTATGACAATTCTGTCCTAATGTATCGATCTAATCTCTTTCTGCCTCTTTGCAAACATGCAGGAGGATGGTTTGGAAGAGGGGAACATACTGACTGTGTTCATTGTTTGAGTGGACACGTCCTGGCTTATGCATGTGTTTAGAGTTTGCCTTGGGAGGCAGTTTCCTATCAGTTCTGAGTGAAACCCACTAACCCTTTTTGAAAACCATAGCAAAATTGCTTTGTTAATCAGGCTGCACCAAGCTGCTATAAGTCGGTGGAAAGAACTCCTCTGTGATGTCACCGCGCTCTGGATCGGAGAGGGCTGGGTACATTCATGACTGGGATTTATGACTGGTTTGCTTCTGGAGGTGGGGGGCAGGGCCACTCTGGGGCTCTCTGCCAGTGTATTTTGTCTTCTTAAGATCTCATCTTCTATGGCTTCAGCCAGGCACCTGCAGGGACATTTTTGCCCTCTGTGTATTCTGGGTTTGGGGTTGGTTGTCTTCTGTGTCATTCCTCTGAAGTATCAGGGCTGGCCATGGCTGGAGATGGGAATCTGACAGAGGCCCTGGGGCTTGGTAGGAACAAGCGTTTTCTCCCATTCAGGTGCTTGGCTGGCAGGTTCTTGCTCACATGCTCAGGTGCTATCTGACTGCTGTATGTGGGGTCAGGAAGGAATTTTCCCCAGATCAGATTGGGTCTTGTTTTGTTTTTTTCACCTTCCACTGAAGCATGGGGTGCAGGTCATTTGCTGGGATGATTGCCGTATATCTCACCTAATGATTTCCCTGCCATTGCAGAGGCCTCAGGCACTGGTGCACCTCAGATCCTCTTCTTCTCTGTGTGGGGCACATAATTGTTTTATCTCCTCTGTTCTAACTTTGTTTGTTGGGTTAGTGTGCAGGTACTAACTAGGTCATGTGCGTGGCCACGGAGCCCAGACTGGATGATCTAGGGAGCCGTTCTGGCCTGACTCTCTATGAGCCCCATAAACATTGAAAAGGTACAGATTGAGCATTTGCAGGAAAATCCAATGCCATAACCAGAGCCCATCGTTGCCAAATATTTGAGTTTTTGATCTGACATCCCATTATCATTTCTCATCCAAAAATAACCCCTGGCTGCATAGCAGCCTCCTTCCGTTTTGTCTGATTGAAATGTTATTGACCTTGAATTTGAGATTCTTTCCCTCCAGTGACGTGCTTTGAGTTAGATGGCTTCTGGCATGATTTCCCCTTTGTCACTGGACCAAACTGAGCCCTGCACAGGGAAAAACCTGCAAGGAAACGAACTCCAGGACAGGGACTTACATGATTTAAAGGAAAAACTCTCTGGAAGTTCTTGTATGTAGAAGTTGGGGTGACGGGTGACATTTGGATGATGTGTGCTCTGGGCTGAAGACTAGGCTAGACTGTCTCAGCTGGAATGATTGATGGCTGCAGGCTTAAGAGTTCCTCCAAAGCTCTGTAGGTTAAATAAGGTATGGCTATAAGGTGAGGTCTGTCAGAGTGGTCATGACTACGGCTTATAACCCTTGAGTTGTAATGTGACTGTATTAGATTATTGTTAGTAAGGATCCAGAGCTCCATAATGGAGATGGGGTATTTGTTCAGTCCACGCATGGTGGTGCAAACTTCCCAGAGGGTCCCCTTGAGGAGCTATCATCAAAGCAGGGTTTGCATCTCCCTTCCCACCCACACAGAATGGGCAGAGGTGTGGGGGAACCAGCAGAGGCAGTTGCCTGTAGCTCAGCACAGCCTCCAGGCTTCCCAGCGGCTGCTGACCCCTGAGTCCCCTGTTGGGGCTAGGGGCTTGCTGCACTAATAAGGAGAGCACTCAGGCTTTTCCTGACTGATCCTGTGGCTGACACCCTGGGGATTGAACTGGGGATGTCCCAAGCTAAAAGCATGAGGTGAAGAGCCAGCGCTTCTTAGTCATCTCCTCTGAGGAGCAGCCCGGAGGGGGATTGGCAAGACACTCTTGGTGGGTCATCCTGTCATGTGCTGCATGTAACCTGCGTGGAACCGTTGCTGGTCTGCCCATGCACAATGCTCTTGGAGCAGGTATGGTTCTGGCCTTATGCCAAAAAAGAAACAGTCCCTGATTCTGCGGTCTTCCCTTAGCTAATGTTCTCACTGACATCGGTGGTGGTTGGACTCAACCAGGATCTAATGCGTACTCCACATTCCCTCTCCCAAGCCACCAGATCTCATATGAAATTGACCCCCTCACCCAGATGAACTCCTACTCTCAGAATCCCTCTGGGATAATGACATTGACCAGGTGATGAGTGGCAGAGGCAGGGTGGGTGTGCGGGGAAAGACTCAAGCTAAGAAAGGTCATCTCTCCACCGAATGTCAACAGCAGCAAGGACCCAGGGAGAAGGGCAAAGGTCCAGATGGAGACATCCTTTCTCACGCTAGCTGGAAAGGATGGGGGTGAAAGAAGGCAGAAGACCTTCTGGCAGCCAGAGGACATTTGGGTTGGAAAAAGGGAGACTTCAGATTGCTCAATCACAAACTGTCAGTCAAATGCTGATATTCCAAGGCCAGAAGGGACCAATGGATGTTGGTGACCATCTAGTCTGACCTTCTGTGTAGTGCAGTCAGGGAACTGCCCCAAAGTAATTCCTAGAGCAGATTTTTTTAGAAAATATATCCAAACTGGATTTAGAAATTGTCAGTGGTGCAGAATCCACCACGGCCCTTGGTAAATTGTTCCAGCAGCTTATTATTCTCACCATTGAAGACCAGTTCACACCTTATAGAAGATAGGAGCAGAAACTTCTATACCTGCGGGAAAATGGACTTCTTCCACAGCCTGGAGCTGGCTGATAGGGACACCCCACCCTGCATTGTTTCAGCCTCTGGCTACTTGGGGTTTGGATAATGTTTCCAAATTTCATGCTATCAAATTTGTCCAGGTTTTTGCACCATTAAGATGCTAGCAAATTAGCTGCTGGAATTCTTAATAACCCGCTTTCTGGCAAGTGGGGTGTAAATGCACTGCTTGGAAATTACACGCTGTCATGCTGAAACGAGGCTGACATTTTAAAAGTTCCAGAGGAGCTGTGATGCTGTCCGTGAAGAGGCCTCGCATGCACCAGGGAACTGCAGTGGCAATACTTTTCAAGCACCTTTAGTTTTTCTTACCATTTTTTTTCTTTCTTTTTGACAAGTAATTACATTTGACAGGAGTTTGCATGGTGAGAAATTACAACAGGCATAATTTTCCCATTCTCTGAAGTCCCAGCAAAAAATAAAGATCTTTCGGACTGGGGCTGTTGGAACCTGTTACAGTGCATGCCCCCGATCCTGTAAACACTCATGCGATCCTGTAAACACTCATGCACATGAGCAAATATACTAATCTTCAGAAATGGAGTGGGACATCTCCTGCAAGTAAAGTTACTCCTGTGTGAAAGCGTGTGCAGGAATAGAGCCTATGTCAACATAGAAAGAGCAATGGAAACGTGCTGTACAAACAGAAAGTGGCATAGAGAGCCTGCTGACAGTCACAGATGATTTGTCTGGCCTGGCTGTATTGTGCAATGGGGGCACAAGAAGGAGAACCAGCTGCAGTCAGAGAAGCTTGCTGCTGCCATCTCCTAGCATGTCTCAGCAAGGCAGGTATTAAGGAAAGATGAGTCAGGAAGGGAAAAACTTCCTAGAATTATCTGGCCTATTCACTTGCTGTTTTTGTCCAGGCAGATTGTTGAAGGAATTCAGGTCTCCATCACACTTCCACATGGATATTTTTAGATGTGAAAGCTATTAAGAAGGAAACATATTGATTTCCCCTGCCCCCCACCTTGACCATTTTGTTTATAATTCTCTACATTTTGTCTGTAATGGACCCTGAGTGCAGCTATTCTCACAGCTCCCCTTCTTGTGTCTCTTTGGGGTCTAGGATGTGGCTTTGGCTGAGATGATCATCTGGTTCCAGAATTCTTAGCACATTGTGTCCCGACTCCCTAGCTTTGTATTTAAAAACTACTTTAGTCATTAAATACCTCAAGCCTTGACTCTGTGTCAGAATAAAAGGTGCAATGGGATGGGTCAGATACATGAAAGCAAGTACCTGAAGACTGACTGGGGGTTGAATAGGCTAATTCATTTCATTTCCCTGAGACTTTGGCAACTCTTGAGTAGTGCATCTCTTTCAGTCTCTTCTCTAACCCATCAGTTGTACAGTCCCTTTCTCTGGGTTTATATTGTGCTTTTCACATTTTCCTCCTCTAGTTCTATAGACTTTTAAGGCCAGACATGACTGGTTTGACCTCCGGCATTAGAACAGAGCGGAGAGCTTCACTTACAGGAGTCTTGCAAAGAGCCCGTCTTTTAGAAAAAGAGATGATGAGTTTGGATTGAAAGACACCAGGTGACAGAGAATCCACCCCACCCCCAGGTGAGTTGTTCCAGTGGTTAATTACCCTCACTGTTAAAAAACCTGTGCCGCATTTCCAGTTTGAACCTTGACTCTGGTTTCCAGTCAGTTCACAGTCAGTAAATACGTGTTTGGTGATAGTCTGCCAGAATTGTGCATGTTTCATTGTCTGAAAGGGGATGACCGTTCTGTGCAGGGATCTGGAGCAATCCAGCTTGTAATGGCACTGTGCAGAAAAGTTCACCTAGTAGAGTCTGGAATCAGTGTGAGTATGAAGTGTGGTGCAACCCTAACAGTGCTCTTACAGAAATGGGTTGACAGGGTTCCCTATAGAGTGCCTTTCATTTCCGTATCTGGTTTGCAAGTTAAAAAGTCTCTTTCTAGTCGGCAGCCTCACAGATTCACCCTGAACTCTGAGAGCAAAGTTGGGGCCTCTCCTTCAACAATGGAAGAGACTGCACATACAGGTTAAGCCTTCTGCTACACCTGTGTAGCCCCATCACCTTCTGTTCACGTTGCCAGTGACAAGTACAAATCCATCCACTTTCATGGTAGTGAGGCATGACACGGAAAGATTCCAGTGTACCTGTCAGAGCCCAGCAGGGACTTGTAAAAATAATACCTCTATCATTCCTTAAACTACTGTGTTGGTGGCCAGAAGACTGAATCACTTTATTCTAGTTACTTATGCATGATGATCTATACCCACAGAGTTTTCTCTACTAGTCTTTGGTTTAAAAATATATATATATATATAAAACTATTAAAAAGCTTTTAGATTTCAGCTAGAAACCAAAAAATATTTAGATTTGGCTATGCTGCTTCAGTACGCCTTGGGAATTTTGGTTTGGGTGCCTCCTGTTTCCATTCTCATCTGTTGGACTAGCTCCTTGCTGGACTTCATCTTCATGATGCATATTTTGGATTTCAGGTTTTTGAAGTAGTCAGAATATCAGCATTTTCCTGGGGGCAGGAAACAACCCCATTTTCAGTCCAGTTCTATCTAGCGTACATCAAACTTCCCTTTTCTCCTCTCATTAAACCATCATTACGAGCGAAAGGTAAATTTACAGGCATGAGATGCAGTAAAGGAAAGAAACAATGATTGTCCTGTAACAGGCTTCTGAACCCTGCGTCTGTTCAGTGCTCCTGCTTCTGACACTGTGCAGCAGGATCTGTGCCACACTCATGGCTGATGGAGAAAGCTCTGGTATAGAGTAAGGACTACAGGAAATTCTTGCCCTTGTGAGGAGGGGCTGAAGTGTGAAGGAGGTACTGGACAAAGCAGAGAACCATTTTTTTGTTCTGTGTTTGTATAATGCTTAGCATAGTGGGGTCCTGATCTGTGACTGGGACTCATAGGTGCTAGTGCAAAATTACTACACATAATAGACAATAAAATAACGAAGGGTGACTCTCTATTCTTTTCAGTTCCATAGGCGCTTTAAACCTTTATTCTGTAAAACAAATCCCCTGAAATGGTGAAACTGAAGACACGGAATATAAACTGTGAGCAGTGTTTGAATTGTTCATGGCAGGCTGATGGGAAAAATGAATTGATTTAGAGAGGGGAAAAAAACAACTTTATCAGATGTGCGCTCTAACCCAAAACCTTACAAGTGACCACAGCTGCATTAAGGGAGAGTATCTTCCACCGCACGTGGAACATGTGATAGTCAGAGCTGTTGGTATAAAAAAAGCAGAGGAGATCACAGTTAAGGTCTGGCACTGGAGCACGAGTTTGAAGCTGTGGGGTGCATTAGTTCTGGGTTTCTGTTGGAGTTAGACTTGGAAGACTTAGGTGTGCCAGAGTGCATTATGGACAGAATTGTAGGCAATATGGTTGTTAAAGGAACGCACGAGTCATTCCCCATAATTTCTTTCTTCCCTGCATGTAGGGTTCTGGGTGGGGGACACGTCCTGCCGGAATCTTAACTGTCACTGAATGTAGATTGTATTTGCTAATGAGTCCTCAGCATAGAGAAGCATGAACATCTGTTGGCCCAGCCAGGTTTCTGGGGACTGGGACACAGCTGTGGAGTTTGCTCTGTGTTCATTCAGGCCTACTGGGGACCACCAGTGAAGCCAGCCTTGTGTTGTCTGCCTAGCCTGTAGCTTGCAGACTCCAGCTTTCGTTAAATGCACCGTACAGGCATTCCTTGACTTACCCCATGTGGGGACCTTGCTTGATACACTGACTGTCACACACAGCTGCTCACCCGCTCCCAGGGCAAAACTCTTTCTTGATGTGTCTTGTGCTGAAAACAAGGACACTGTTTCAGCACTGGGCTGTGATCTAGATACTTTCCTGTTCCTTGCAGCTAGTGTGGATGAACAGCACTGCCCAGAATGGGCCTGGGTGGGTAATCTGCTGAGGTGCCCATTGAGCTATATCCTCATGGAATAGCACAGTCAGTAGGCTGAAAATACAGAGCTAGATCTTCAGCTGATGCGAACTGATGTAGCGCCATTAAAGTCTATAGGGCCATTCTGATTTACACCAGTGAGGATCTGCCATGGGTGCTAAATTTACACTAGTTGCAAAGCCAAAATAAAATGGATTCAATACATAACTGGGCCAGCGAAGGGAGCAGCAGGGTGATGGACTCACGGATGCTTGGGTTGCTTGAGTACATGGTCACTTTTTACTAGGTGAAGCTCCCCAGTGTGTGGCTTCTTTCCAAGACACTACATGAAATTATCAAGCCTGCACATAACAAACATGGCTTGTTGTGGCCAAGCATGTGTCTGATAGGCTAGTGCAGGGGCTGCTGACCATGGATGGAGCTGGCTTCTGGTGCTGCTGTCATTAATTGGGTATCCAGTAGCCAAGGTGAGGTCCTATATTGTGGAGCAACTTAGCGAGCTGAGGGCAGGTGCCCTCCACACATGGGAATGTTACAGGAGAGGTGAGTTCTTCATGGTGTTTCCCACAGCCTGGCCTGGGCTCAGCTTTAGCCAGCTGCTCATTCATCCACGTGCTGATCATGGTAGTGAAATTCCTTTCACCTACCTGCAACTGATTTGCTTTTGTCTGTAGGTCTGGCCAATGGTACAACCACTGGGGGAAGGGGATTGTGTCCCCACTCTTTGCCAGCTGTTATCAGCACTCACGCGTTGACTCCCTCCAGAATAAGCACCTGTTCATTTAGACCACTCCCAAAAGGAACAACAATGAGGTTACAGTTGCTTTAGCAGGTGCATAACTCGGTAATTGTCTCTCTCCATGCCCTTTGAGGAGTATGCAGTCTAACAAGATCTACTGGTAACTCATGTACAAACACTACTACTGTTCAACACCCATCTGCTGGTATTTTTCAAAGGCTGCCGTCTTTTAACAGGGGCTCGGTAAAGGGGTGGGTTTCTGTGCAGACGGTCCATAGATCTGCGATGGCCTTCTTAGCAGATGACCTTAATAAACTGAATAATTGTGTTTTGGACTTGGGGCGGTTGGTTTTGACAGCCATAATGAGACCACGTTAACTATTCTTACAATTACGCTAACAGCTTTGTAACCCCCCTTCTCCGCAATTCAGAGCTTTCTTGTCCCGGTGAGCTAATGAGCAAAAGCTTTTCATCCTCAACTACTTAGTTTCTTTTCAAATAAATGAGCTGTGCTGGAAGACCAACGGTTATTAGACAGTTTGAAGTGCATATCTTCACAGCTAGGTCTTCCATTTTTTCCAAAAGGCTTGTCCTCTGGTACCAAAGTGACTGAAACAAAGCCACCCGTAGTGATCAGATCAGTGACTGACGTAATAACACAGAGGTTAAACTATGCTAAATGGACTCTAATCCTATCAAGGAGATTTGGAAATGCTATTCCATGTGTTCCAAAGGCTTGTTTTTCTTGCGGGATGAGAATCCATGCACCTATAGAAGGCAAGAGACTGAAGAGGAAGGTGGAAGCTGTTCCTCATTCTCATAGGCTTCTGTACACGGACACTTATTTCAATTTCTTCACCTCTGTAAGTCAATGGAGCATTGGATACCTTTTCCAAGTGAAGTAACTGCTGTTTAAACTTGAAAGACTGGCTTCTGATCTCAGCGATACCAGTGGAAATTCAGTGTGACTCCACTGAATTCAATGGGAATGATTCTTCTGGATTTATTCTGGTGGAACAGCAGTCTAATTCTTGATCCCAGGACTTTTAGCTCCTTCTCCAAGCTTTGGAAAAAATAAGAACTTCTTACCTTTTGCACTCGCCTTCTCCAATCATATAAACTTTGTACTGGATTGAGATCTGCTGTGATTTGGGGAGATTAGGGTATATTTTTAAACTCTCGCTCTCATGTGCGATGGTTATAATCTTCTGAAATGCAAAATCATTAGCAGTGCAGGAAGAGTTCAAATAGCTCTTTCTGTTCCAAGTAGATTGTCTGCCAATATTATCAGCATGTAGCTTTGTTAGTATGTTTCCTAACGGTGGTGTATGTATTTGTTCTGCAGACTTATTTTCATTCCTCATCTAACACCACACCCCTAGGATGAGTTATCAAACAGGAGAGACTGAACTCCAGGTATCTGGATCTAAAATCAAGGGATTTTAGTGGGCTTAACTCCACAGCTGTAGCATTCTCAGAAGTCTCTCTACATGGACTAGCCCCTAGAAGGGAACAGAGAGCCATGCTGCTTAAAGTTGGGTTACACTAATTAGGTAATGAATATAGAAATTTCTAGCTCTGAACCAAGATGCAACAGAAGGAATTGCAATCTTGTGGTGAGAACCCTGGATTTGGGTTCAGGAGGTGAGTTCAGTTCTTGCCTCTTCTACAGACACCTTGTATGACTGGAGCAAGGCAGTCATTTTCTCTGTCTCAATTCCCCATCTACAACATGAAGATAATGATTCCTTTCTCCCTGACCTTGTTTATTAAACAATAAGCTGTCTGGAGCCTGGGTGTGTCTATACTATGTTCCAGGTTTAGGGCAGTGGGTCCTGATCTCAGTTGGGGCTGGTCTATAAATAATGATGAGATGCTTGCACCTTTTGTGGCTAGGGTTGATATGAATGCTGGGTTCCTAGCGCAGAACAACAAAAAGTGTTTGCTGAATCAGCTAGCTGACATTTTGCACCAGCATGATATACATGGGTGCAGTAGCTGAGTATGTGTTACACCTGCATCATGTTCATGGATACTGTTTAATCCTTCTACCAATGTAATTGTAAAGCCAGGGTATTGGCTAGGTCACATGGAACGCGTGGGTGAATGTGAAATCTCCTATGGCATGTTGCCTCCTTGGAAGAATTAAAGGCACGCCTGTGTCAGCCTGGTGCTTAACACAGAAAATGGTTTAAGGGATTTGTAAGCTTATGTGTCTGAGCACGGGCTGCTTCCATTCTGGTGGCAGTGAAAGTGGTTTAGCGGGAACTGCGAGATAGTGCCAGCCCCTGGGCAGTGTTTCTACAGAAAGGCCTTTAACTGAACACTCTGTCCCAAGGAGACTGGCCAGATGAGGCTGACCTTCTGTAGTTCAACTAGGCCAAAGGTTGCTCAATGTAGCCACTAGTGTAGTAACTCCTGTAAGATTACAGGTTTCTGAGCCATCCTCCTCCAGTGGCAACTTCGCTTCCTTAGACCCACCTCGCCAATGGAGAATGGAAGAGTAAAAAAGTAAAACAATCATATAAGATATCTGTAGTAGAGGCAAGAACTGAACTTAACTCCTGAACCCAAAGCCAGAGTTCTCATCACAAGGTGACCCTTCCTTCTGTTGCATCTTGGTTCAGAGCTAGACATTTCTATATTCGTTAGTGAATTTAGCGTAGCCCAGCAGCATGGCTCTCTGTCCCCCTCTAGGGGCTAGTCCCTGTAGAGGAAGCAGTTGTGCCTTGACTGACCTACTTTCGGCCACTGGCTCATGATGTCTCTGAGAGGTGGGTGACAGATGCGGGCTGCAGCGCTGGCCCATGCATCTGCTGCACCGTAAGCCCAAAGGCATCTTTTCTACATGCTGATTCCCACCCCAGTGTCCTTGAGTTGCAGTCTCCAGCTTTGCAGGTATGTTTTGCCTTCAGTTCTGCATGCAACACTCAGACAAATCAGTCAAACTATTGAAAATCTCCCTATGCTTTGCAGGGCCAGGTAGGTTTTCACTTAACAAGAAGAGAAGGCTCAGAGAAGGGGTTTCGTGCCTGCACCTTGCAGTCCTTGCTTCCAGGCCACAACTGGCTAGGTGGGAGCTGCTCTGTGATTCTTGGTGGTCAACTGGCCAGCTGGAGAATGAAGCAGCAAGGCAAAGAGGTAGGATCCACCGTGGGAACAGAACTCTTCCTGTGGTGGCAGCATCTCCTACCCCATCACCAGCTTTGGGGGGGGGGGGGAGAAGACAGCTGGTGCTCGTCTCCCAGCTACTGACAGCTCCTCTGGGCCCAGACCAGCCAGACATGCCCCTTGGCAAACAGCTGAGTTTTGGTGCTTTGAGCAGCAAAAGTGACAGCTGCTGCATCCCCTGAATCTCCCTTGTTCTGCAGGCTGGCTGACTGACCCATCACCCTGCCCAGCTGCTGGATATCCGGAGGGACCCTTCATCCATCCTTCCAAGAGGAAGGATGATTCACTTTCCTGGTCCCTGCAGCTGCTATCCTCTTGGCCCTGAGCTTGAGGTGAAGGGCCCTGCCCTCAGTGAGGGACTGAAGGCAGGGTAATTATGAAAGATACTTGATTTGGTCTTCTCAAAAACTATCCCAAGGTGAGCTCCCTTGAGGGCTGGGTTACTCCTCTGTTAGTGCTGGTTGCTATGACCATAGCACTTACGAACTCAGCCATGGGCCAGGGCTCCAGTGGTTTAGGCTCTGTACAGACAGAACAAAACAATGGTGATGACCTTGTAAACGGGAGTAGTAGGAATAGGATGCAATTCAATAGTGGAAAGTGCAAGGTTGTGCATTTAGGGACTACTAACAAGAATTTTTGCTATAAGCTGGGTATGCATCAGTTGGAAGTGATGGAGGAGAAGGACCTGGGTGTATTGGTTGATCACAGGGTGTCTGAGTCTCCAATGCAATGTAGCCCTGAAAAAAAGCTAATGCACTCTTAGGATGCTTCAGCTGAGGTATTTCCAGTAAAGATAGGGAAGTGTTAGTACCATTATACAAGGCACTGGTGAGAACTCATCTGGAATATTGTCTGCAGTTCTTTAAGAAAGAAGAATTCAAACCGGAACAGATAGGGGCTACAAGGATGATCCGCAGAATGGAGAACCTGCCTTATGAGAGGAGACTTAAAGAGCTTGACTTGTTTAGCCTAATTAACCAAAAGAAGCTGAGCAGAGATATGATTGCTCTCTATAAATACATCAGGGGGCTAAATACCCAGGAAGAAGAGGAATTATTTAAGTTCAGTACCAGTGTGGACACAAGAACTAATGGATATGAACTGGCTGTCAGAAAGTTTAGACTTGAAATTAGATGCAGGTTCCTCACCATCAGAGGAGTGAAGTTCTGTAATAGCTTTCCAAAGGGAGATGTGGGGGCAAAAAAACCTGGCTGGCTTCAAAACTGAGCTTGATAAATTTATGGAGGGGATGGTATGATGGGACAGCCAGGTTTGGCAATTGGTGGTGGGTATGCCAATAGCCTGTGATGGGATGTTGGATGGGGTGAGTTCTGAGGTATTACAGAGAATTCTTTTTTGGGTGTCTGGCTGGTGAGTCTTGCCCACATGCTCAGGGTTTAACTGATCCCCATATTTGGGGCCAGGAAGGAATTTTCCTGCAGGACAGACTGGCAAAGGTGCTGGGAGTTTTCACCTTCCTCTGCAGCATGGTGCACAGTTCACTTGCTAGTGGATTCTCTGTACTTTAAAGTCTTTAAATCATGATTTGAGGACTTTAATAACTCAGCCATAAGTTTATTCAGGAGTGGGTAAGTGAAGTTTTGTGGCCTGCACTGTGTAAGGGCTCAGACTAGATGATCATATTGGTCCCTTTGGACCTTAGAGTCTATGAGTCTATGATGGTCCCTGCTACAAAGAGCTGCCAATTTAAGCATAAAAGAGGACGCACCAGGTGGATACAGACAGACAGGGAGCTTGCACACCTGGTGAGCCAATACTGGTTAGTCTGATGGGCAGCGGTGTTACCGGAATTGCTCATCACCTTGGGGTATGCTTGGTTATTAAGGTTGCTTTCCTGGAGAGTGGGGCTTGGAATTCTATTAATGTTCTGCTTGTGTCACTTGTGTTTTTGTATGGAGTTTCACTTCTCCCTTCTGCAAGTTCCCTCCCAATGGAGTTACTCTGCAGGTCCTAAGTTTTCCAGGGCTGGGCTCCTCTAGCCCCAGACTCAGAAACTACCACACTTACATACACACATAATTCACAGATTGAAAGAGCCCATCTGAGAGGACCAGATCTATCTGCATCCTCAGCTGCCACCCTTGTTTGCCCCTGTACTCGGCTGGTGGGGCAGAGCAGCTCTAACAAGCTGCATCCCTTATATGCCACAGGCTCAGCATGTCATCATCCTCACTCTCGCTCTACAACTGCTCTGGTAGCAGGGGTTAAAGTATGCCGGAACGCCGTTCCGGGGCCCCCAAATTTACTGGGCCAGCATTCCAGGGCCCAGAAGAAAAGCAAACTCCAGCGGAACGCTCGTTCCGCCCTGCTCTGCAGCTGGCCGGTCAGCTGGGAGCAGTGGCCAGGCAGGCCAGGCTGGGGAGTTTCAAATCTCCCACCCTGAGCACGCTCAGACAGAGTGTGCTCAGGGTGGGAGAGGCCTGGCCAAGCAGCAACTGAACGCCCCTGCAGCTCCGATGAGGTGAGGGGAGTAGTTGGGGAAGCTGCTGGGGAACGGGAAGGCCGGGGAGCCAGGGGGGCTGGGTGGGGAGCAGGCAGGGAATGGAAGAGCTGGGGAGCCTGTGGGGCCAGGCAGGGAGCAGGCGAGGAACGGCGGGGCCGGGCAGGGAACCGGGGGGGATGGCGGGGTCGAGCAGGGAGCCAGCGCGAATGGGAGGGCCAGGTGGGGACCGTGGAGCTGGTGGGGCGGGGAACGGGAGGGTCGGGCAGCGAACGGCGGAGCCGGTGGGAACGGGAGGGCCAGGCAGGGAACAGGGAACGGGCAGGCCGGGGGGTGCCCGGGCCAGGACAGGATGGGACTCGGCTTCAGGGGCTCTAAGGGGGCATGGGGAGAGTTCCCAAGGGGCCTCCATGCTGGGGAGCCGACCCCAGCTGAGCCTGCCTCGTGCCCGGTCCGGCAGCTGGGAGCCGGGCTGTGGCTGCTGGCCTCCCCTCCGGTCCTGGGGATGCATGCAGCCCTTTCTTTCTTTCTATTTAAAATTTTTTTAAATTAATTTTAATAAAAAACCTTTCTAAAATTTCAATTAAAATTAATTCAAATTTAATTAATCAAAATTTAAGCTAATTAATTTTAATTACAATACATTTTAATTCAATTAATTAATTTTTAAATTTAATTTTAACTAAATAAACTGCTGGCCCTTCAGGGTTTAAAATCTGTGTTTTGGGTCCTCAACCAAAAAGGTTGGGAACTGATTTATAATGCAAAATTTTAAGTGTGTTTATTTGCTTTCTCTCTGTCTTTCTAATGATACCACTATCTAGAATGGGGGGGAGGGGGAGGAAACAAACCAAGGAGTTCTGGGGCACATTTAAAGATTAACAAATGTATTTGTTACCTTTGTAAATTTGTTAGTCTTTAAATGTGCCCCAGAACTCCTTGTTTGTTTGGCTGACCTAGACTAACATAGCTACCCCTTTGGATCTTGAATGGAAGCAATTCTAAAAGTAAATGTGTGTTTTGTTCAGGCCCCTAGAAGATGTCCTAAGGCTATCCAGCAGCACTGTCTCTAGTTCTAATAATTCCTTGTTTGAAAAGGTTTCAGTGACGTGGCCCTTGGGCTAGTATCCTAGTCCTCATTTGGCCCTCCTGGAGATTTGAATTTGAAACCCTTGTCCTAAATAGTGTTATTAGGTTAGCATGCATTTTACATCTTTTATTTGGGTGGTGGTCACTCACCATCCAGATCTTATTACTTTACAGCAGTTAAATGGTGTTGATATGGGTCATGTTTTGCATAGCAATATTGTTTGTGCTGACATAATAGACCACATATCTGTGGCGATGAAACATAGTTTGTATTTTAGTGTCATTTCTTAGCAATATCAAATTTCTGTTTTAATGATGAGTAAAAGTTTAAGTAAACTTTCTTGTCTTGTAATTTACTTGCACATAACTTTTGATGCAAAAATTGCTCCTGTTACATTTTCTCTTGATCTGGTTGAACTAGGCAGCAATGATGCTGATGATATAGCATTAGCTTTGCTGCAGTGTTTGACAGCACATGGGTTCATGGAGGAATTTCTCAAGGATAACTGGATTGGTTTAGGTGTAGATGGAGCCTCTGTCATGTTGGGCAGTAA
>ML685839.1:6275416-6475100 GCA_007922175.1 Pelusios castaneus
CCAGCAGCACTGTCTCTAGTTCTAATAATTCCTTGTTTGAAAAGGTTTCAGTGACGTGGCCCTTGGGCTAGTATCCTAGTCCTCATTTGGCCCTCCTGGAGATTTGAATTTGAAACCCTTGTCCTAAATAGTGTTATTAGGTTAGCATGCATTTTACATCTTTTATTTGGGTGGTGGTCACTCACCATCCAGATCTTATTACTTTACAGCAGTTAAATGGTGTTGATATGGGTCATGTTTTGCATAGCAATATTGTTTGTGCTGACATAATAGACCACATATCTGTGGCGATGAAACATAGTTTGTATTTTAGTGTCATTTCTTAGCAATATCAAATTTCTGTTTTAATGATGAGTAAAAGTTTAAGTAAACTTTCTTGTCTTGTAATTTACTTGCACATAACTTTTGATGCAAAAATTGCTCCTGTTACATTTTCTCTTGATCTGGTTGAACTAGGCAGCAATGATGCTGATGGTATAGCATTAGCTTTGCTGCAGTGTTTGACAGCACATGGGTTCATGGAGGAATTTCTCAAGGATAATTGGATTGGTTTAGGTGTAGATGGAGCCTCTGTCATGTTGGGCAGTAAGGCTGGCGCTGCTGCAAAATTAAAGACACAATTTCCACTTTTGATAAATGGCATTGTTTAATCACTGGTTGGAATTGGCCGTGGCTGATGCTATCAAATGCTGCAGTGAAGTTAATCACTTTAAATCATTCGTGGATTCAATGTATGCTCTTGACAGTCAGTCGCCGAAGTTCTTGAGAGAGTTGGCTGAATGTGCGAGTGATCTAGAAGTCCAGCTTATTAGAATTGGTTGCGTATTTGATGTACCTTGGGTTGCCTCTAGCTGCTGCACTTTGGCGCTCATATGTAGCCTTCCATAGTCACTTCTTGAAAAAAATCAACTGATTTTTCATGAGAAGGGAAAGATAAAGCAAAATCTGCTGGCATGGCAGACAACCAGGAGAATCTAGTCTTTGTTAAAAACTTGGGTCTCATGTTTGATGCTCTGGAGGAACTTGCAGACCTGTCCTTGGTGTTGCAAAAATCTGATGTGACATTATCTACAGCAAGTAAGTTGATAAGTCAACAAGTTTAGGTGTTTATAGCTTGTAGAGAGTGAGATTCAGAGTTCTACCGAGAGGCTTGCAAGGCAATTGCTGCAGGTTGCTTTAAAGATGTATGTGTAAACATGTCTGTGATTGCTGGCAAGCAAATTGAAATTTCTAAATGTCAGTTTTACCAGGCCTTAGTGGTCTGTATGAATGCTAGATTGTTGCCAAACTCAGAGAAATGTCTAAGCAGTGCAGTTGAAGCACTTGACCCATCACATTTCACTACAGAGCTGTCACTGGAATTTGGTGAAAGTGACCTAAAATTTTTGACTTCCAAGTTTGGCATTGCGTTTAATGAAGTGAAATGTGCATATCGGGAATATAAAGATCACAATACTTATTGTGTTATGCAGTGTTTACTAGTCTGTGACAATAATTGATATAGACATAAACACCATATAAAATTATAAATATGTTTATGGAGCGATAACCGATGCATATGGTACTGAGAAGTGGTTGGAAATGCCTTTCTGGGCTGGGGCTTGCATGAAAGGGGCACAGACGATATGGGAAGGGGGCCCAGGGATTAGGAGGGTTTCGGGGCCTGTCAAATTATACTTTAACCACTGTCTGGTAGTAACCCCGTTGATGAGCAAACCCCACAGGATCTTTGGGTATTACAGAGTTCTTTGGCTTAGGAAAGAGAAGCGTTGCTGCAGATCAAGACAGGGAAACCAAGAACATGAAGAAGTAAATGAAATTTGGAGAGAGTCTGGCAACCAGCTTGATTATAAAAGTTATTTTATCACCAGGTCTATAAAACTTATGATACTAATAGTAATAACTATACAAGGAGAGAAAAACAGTTACAATATTACATGATTGTTCTTGGGGAAATCTAGCCCAAATTTGATTACAAAAGTCAGATTTAGAATGTTATACCTGGACTAATAGAGAGAGGGAGAAAAAGAGAGATCAAATTAGGTCAGAGGGGAAGAAGTGGGCTTAACCAGAGAAAGAGAGAGAAAGTTGGGGTCTCACCAGTCGGTGTAGCTTGGACCAGTCAAAGGTTCCCAGGAGATGGGCTGTTCAGCTTAGAGTCCAGAGTGCTTGAAACAGAGCCCCCACCATGATCTCAGGAAAAGGTGAAGTCCCAGTGAAACTGACGCAGCTTTGGATCCAGGCATCAGAACAGAGTTTTGAAGTTGGGTAGAGTTTTTGTAGGAAAGAAACAATGGTTCAAGGGAGAACATGAGATTTGTTTACAGGTAAACGATGGCTCAAGGGAGTATACTAGAGTGACTGTGTTTAGGCTGGACAAGAGCAACGGATCATTCCTGCTTATGAACAATGTAACTTTGAGGGAGCTGACAATGCGGTCAGGCAGATTCAATATTTTGGATACCAATAAAGGTTCTATGACTAGAATTGGACTGGTAACCGCTGAGTTGAGTGTGTGCAGCCGTGGGTTCATTAATATCTGGACCAGAGATCCCCTATAGTGCTTCCCTGCATCTCTGATCCCACGGCAGTGTGGTTCCTGCCTTGGACCTTGATCCTCCATTCGGTATGCCAATAGAGATGTTCCCTTGTTCCATCTTTGATGCAAATTAGGCTCTCTCATTTCCATTTGGTGTGCTAACGGAGATGTCTCCCTCCCATCTTCGATGTAGCTGATGCATGGGGAGTTGCTTTAATCCTGGCACCCTCATACAGAGGAGTTTAGGTGTCTCCCCCACTGCCTTTTCATTGCTTTTGATCAGTCCATCTCTGATCAGTTGTAGTTCAAGCGGTGGTGGGGAGGGAGGGAGGAACCTTTAGGTGAGTCAGACAGTAGGAGTTTGGCACCTTGCTTCCCCAAGAACACAGAGCTGACAAACAATAGTAATCTTTGCACACCGGCAGCCAAACTATTACCAAGTCCTTTGTAGGTGTCATGGCAGAGGAGGATTTTGAAAGAGGATGGTGGGGAAGATTCGAAGGTGACGGGGTGGGAGAGGGTCTTCCCAAGTGTGAGGTGTGGCACAAGAGGAAGCGCAGAGGCACTGATTTGAACATGTAACAGGTGGCCAACAAGCCCTGTTGCTTAGCCATAGCCTGCCCATGACTCGTGTGCTCTCGCCTGAAATTGCAAGACTGCTGTGAGTCAGGTCTGGTGAGATGTTGGGGGCCCTGGCTGATACTGCTGAGGGCTTTAGTCAGCTTAATGGCACGCTGTAAAGGGTCCTGCAGTCTAAGCAAGTAGAAAGCAGCACAGTTCTAACAGTGCTGAGAGGCCCATCCGCCCCACGCCTGAGGCTGTATGTCACAGGCCATTAGTGAAGGATTATAACAGGCAGCGTGGCGTCTCTAGAGAACATGAAAAACAGCAGAGTTCTGTGGCACTTTTAAAGATTAACAGATTTATTTATCGCATGAGCTTTTGTGGGAGAAAATCCCACTTCGTCAGATGCTTTGAAGATGGGAAACTTACAGAATGGGAGGAAATTAAATGCAGGGGAGTGAATCCTAACACCTATTTTGATTTGCTGTTACAGCCTGACCTGATGCTATGTCATACACTCCCCTGCATTTAATTTCCTCCCATTCTGTAAGTTTCCCATCTTCAAAGCATCTGACAAAGTGGGATTTTCTCCCATGAAAGCTCATGCGATAAATAAATCTGTTAGTCTTTAAAAGTGCCACAGAACTCTGTTGTTTTTCTACAATAGACTAACACGGCTACCGCTTTGGAACTAGAGAACATGGAAAGCCTTCCCCCTCCTCGGGGCTGGGGGGAAAGGCTACAGTTTGGACTGTGACTGTGTGTTTGTTTACGTCTCTGCTTTGATGCCGTGGGCTAATGACTCTGTGGTGTTGGGAAGAACACGTCTGTTGCAATGAAAAGATTTCTCTTGCTTCAAGGGATTGTTTTAGCTTCTTCTCCGAAGTGGCTTTCACGGCCAGAGATCCCCAGATCCTTATGTGTTGTCCCAGATGGAGGAATGTCTTGTTCTGTTTCTGGCAGTGCTGTCAAAATTGAAATTCCCCTAATTATTATGTGTGTTGTAGCACCTAAGAGTCCAGTCGTAGAACAGGACCCCTTTGCACTAGGTGCTGTACAAATATAGTCCCTGTGCGAAAGAGCTGACAATCTATGCATGAGACAAGAGTCAACAGGTGGATATAGATAGATGAGGGGAGCACAGAGATGGACAGTGGTCTCTGCACTCCTGTGACTTAACCATTGACACGTATGTTGTAGGCATCATGGCAAAGGAAGATAATTGGGTTACTCTATGGACAGCCAAGCTTTAATACAGACAAACTAGAGGAAGCATTTCTTCACACAATGCACAGGCAACCTGTGGAACTCGCTGCAAGGGAATATTGTGAAGGTCAAAAGTATAACAGGGTATAAAAAAAGAACTAGATAAGTTGATGGAGGGTAGGTCCATCAATGGCTATTAGCCAAGATGGTAAGGGATGCACCCCCAACCTCTAGGTGTCCCTTGCTTGACCGCCAAAAGCTGGGATTGGACAACAGGGGACGGATCACTCGATTGCCCTGTTCTGTTCATTCCCCTCAAGTACCTGGTATTGCCAGTTGGAAGACAGGCTCCTGGACTAGGTGGATATTGGTCTGACCCAATAGGGCTGTTCCGATGTTCTTACAGTTATGGGACCCTCCTCCCAAGTATGAAACAATGGAAGAGTGGGAGAAAACACAAACCTGCTGGTTTGGAAATACAACACGTGGGCTATTGGGGGCTGGTATCGTGGGGCGGTTGGAGGTGGGAGGTGACTTGCTGAGACTGAGCGACACTTAGTGAGGAGCCATTTAGGCAGGTGGCGAGTGTGGGGATACTGCAAGTATTTCTGTGTCTGTGTGGTTCACCCAATGGGAGCTTTTAGCCAATATTTTCAAGTCCTGATGTTTTGCTGCAGGTGCTGGGACGCTCCAGCCTGAAAAGTGGATTCTTTTCCATGCAAGTGAGCTAGGCATTGGGAACCTGCCCCCCTTTCTATCCACTGCTGGTGGAGTGTGCCTGGAAAGGCTGGAGGGACAAGGCCTCGTGGCCAGGGAACCCTCACCTGGGGCAAAGGGCCAAGATGGAACCTCAGACTTCTGTTTATGGAAAACCTTGTTTGTCGGGACGCTGTGCAGCACCCAGGCCTCCCGAGCCTGCATCTGATCGGTAAGCGCTTGAAGGGCTTGACCTGCGGTATTTCAGGGGGACTCAGCTTCTGAAAATCCCAGTGAACTACAGGCCTGCCATGCATGCTGCTCAGCAAGGTTTGCATTTCTACAACTCAGCGGGCTGCATTCTTCCCCCATGCACTTGTCCCGCCATCTAATCTGCAGGGTGCTTGTGAATCCGAATCTGCTATCTGTGTGGGCTGGCTCTGATATTGATGGTCAATGGCTCCGTCAAGTCCTTAGGAAACCTGGATCCAGTGTGATTGGAGCAGGCTGTGGCTAATCTCTGTATGGTTACATATGCATTACCGCAGACGGAGTGCCTGGTGCTGTGCCCGTCTGGGGGAGGACATAGTTGGAGTCCCAAGGAGCGTGGTGCTGGAGAAAAGGTGGTCTAGTGTTAACAGTAGAGGTATGGGGGGCTGTGAACCCTGGATAGTCTGTTGCTGGCCCATGAGTGAAGTGATGTTGCTGTTAAGCTCAAATCTGAGATGCTGGGGGGAGCATTGATAATACTACTTTGTCCACCAGTGTCCCCCTCCTCCCCACCACTTCACCACAAGTCTGGGTTTTCAGAGCTCGCTGTCTCACTTGCTGGGCTGCTTTTCTGAATGGCGCTCGGACTTGCCTGGCCTCTGATGATGAGGTACTGCAAACTGTGCCTGGCATACCGAGAGGAACAGAGCATCCTGCTGCAACCCTAAGAGCTCTGGACAGCAGTGTGGCACCTTAGTTTGTACAGCTCATGCTTTCCTTTGGTGATAGGGTCCCTTGGGTTTATATTTGTAACCCTTTACCAGCCATCATTCCGGGGGCAAAGGAAGCATTATGTTCAAAGAGAAGGGGTTTGTTCTACCAAGGATTGTGGCCCCATATAACCCTAGACCATTCAGTCTGAATCAAGTGACTCACATGGGCACTGCCTTGGCAGGATCTGAGCCTAAAGGTTTCCACTGTGAACACAAATGGCAGTCACTCTGCCTCTTGACCCCAGGAGAACTCTGGGCAGCTGGAATCTGCAGATCAATACCCATTAATAATGGGTCAGTCTCGCCAGCAGCCTCGTAGAAGCATGCACTTAACGCTGCATTTTGATATGGTTTCTCCCCTTGCCCCTAGAGACGCACTCCGTTGACTAACAGCCGTCCAGAGAAACTCCTAGAAAGATCTGAGAGCCCTGATATGTGAGAGGCAATGACATACCACATTTGTAGTCTTCCTTTTTGCAAGCTTTTGCATTTGTGCAATTCCCTGGCACGTAATATACAGATCAGATTAGCCTGTCATAATTGCCCCTTCTTCTGGCCTTAAAAACCTATCATCTGTGATATGTACATGGTCCCACTATTCTCCCCACACCACTTGGAGGCAGGGATGCTATTCCCATTGTACAGTGGGAAACTGAGCCACACAAAAGTTAAATGACTGTCAAAAGTCACAGGTCTGTGGCAATACAGGAATGTGACCCCCAGCTCTCCAGCCCCAACTACTGGACCATTCAGATAAATCTCTCTCCTATACCAAACGCCCTGCAGTAGCAGTCTGCTTCAGTATCGTCACAGCAATGTCTGTAATTGATTGCTCTGTGTTGTCTCCGCTGTCTTGTTTTCAGATGCCAACACATTTAATCATGTCATGGAAAAACAGTGGCCACCGTGTGTAATATAAATAGTGAGGGAGGAAAATAACCACAAGCATTTACCCCGGATGTGGCCAGTTAGTAGCCCTGGTGTGGAAGGTTTCTAATAAGTAGCTGTTTCGCAAGCCTGCACTTCAGTTGTGGGATCTGTGAGGACCAGAGAGAAAAGTGGGGGCTAGTGCGAAAATGCAGCAAAATTGTTTGATAGTCCTGATCTTTTGTACCCAGAGAGAAAGGGGGGAGGAGAAATGTCATCTTTTCCTACTGTTTCTGTAGCAAGTAGGAGTAGCTGCTGTGAGTCACATGGCATTTTCCTATAGGAGGTTCCATCGGAGGATGCTGCAGCAGATGCGGTCCCAGTCAGGCTCATCATTTGGACCATGTGAGGTAGAGAAGGTCGCAGTAGGCTCTCTCCCAGGTTTTACACAGGTCACTGCATTTGGGGGTACACTAGAGTAATCTAGAAGAACAATGTTTGCTGGAAGTCATCTATAACTCAACATCACCAATCAGGAAAGAACATGTTTAATGTGATTTGATTTATGCCCCCACAGGTCCCCTGCCGGGACACTTATGCCACATTATGTACATTAAAAATTTACTGCTAATTACTGAGCCAAAGACGCACATTGCAACAGGCAGCCTCAACTCCTGCTTGCTGCTGTTAGTTTGTAGATGGGCTGTCATGAATGTAACCATGGAAAGTCCGATTAAAAATGTCTCGCATGTGCATCAGCCCATGTCCGGTAAAAAACTGCTTATTTTGAAGAGGAGGTTGGCTTGATAACTTTTCTATGTATTAAAGTTTTTATTAAAATGGGAGGATTCTTGAGCTATTCATAGAAGATTAGGGTTGGAAGGGACCTCAAGAGGTATCTAGTGCAACCTTCTGCTCAAAGCAGGACCAATCCCAACTAAATGATCTCAGTCAGGGCTTTGTCAAAACAAAGGGTCCTTAAAAACCTCTGAGGCTGGAGATTCCATCATCTCCCTAGGTCACCTGCCATCAGTTAAAACCTGCCCTCAGTGAAGAGAGTGAAGCTTTCAAAGTGGAAATGGAAAAATCCAGAGTTGCCTCAGGTAGGAAAAAATATCTGCTCTGGGAAAAGAGCTTGGAATTTTAGGTGGAGATCTGAAAGCTGATTGGGGATTTAGATGCACTTCCCACTTCCCTTGTGAAATGGGGGAGCTGTGCGTCCAAATTCTTTAGACAGCTTTGAAAATCACAGTTCCAGAAAATAAATTCAACCCCAAGGACTTCCAAAAGGGAATGGAATGTTTTTCTATTCTTTCAATTTCAAGCACTGCTAGTAATCCTACATCTACAACAGTACTTTCCCCCAGCCGGTCTCAAAGTACTTCCTGAGGGATGGCAAGTGTCATTATCCTCATTTTACAAATGTGGAAACTGAGGTACATAGTGGGGAAGTGACTTGCTGTGGCCATTGTTGAAGGTAGGATGGGAACTCCCCTCTCCAGAGGGCCAGTCCAGTGCTCTAGCCAGTAGGTCACACTCCCTCCTTGTAGCAGTTTATTGACTTGATTCTGTAACTATGGGCTGGATAAGGACCTAATCTAGAAACATCTTCTGACCTTAAATGTGTGCATCACAAAATTTCAAGAAGCAAAATGCATCCCAAAATACTCCCCAGACTTATTCGAAAACCTTATTCACTGTGCATGTGGAAAGAATCTCGTTTCACTGCAGCAATACATGACCAAAATCTCATCTTGCAGTGCCATCTGACACAAGCTAGATATGTCTGAAGGTTCCTTAGGCCTCATCTACACTACAAACTTAGCTTGACAGACATCGCCTTATGTCAACCTAATAATGAATGTGTCTGCACTACCCGATCCTTCTGATGACTTTATTACTCCACCTCCACAAGAGGTGTAGCACTTAAATCGATGTTGATGGGTCAGTGATGAGGCAGTGTAGATGCAGCACTGGGTAAGGTGACTGAATTGGCCTTCAGGAGGTATTCCATAATGCTCTGCTCTGGAGATCTTTTTCAACTGTGCCACACAGCAGCCAGGTATACAGAAAACAGCCTATTAAAAGGCCTGGGAAATTTTGAATTCCCATTTCCTGTTCAATCAGCATGGAGAGCTTGCCAGCCCAGCTGATCATATTGACTCAGTGCCCCAAACACTCTCCAGCCTGGACTGCAGAGAACGTGGTGGATCTCCTGGTCTGTGGGGAGAAGAGTCTGTGAAGGCACAGCTCCGATCCAGCCACAGAGACAAAGACATCCATGAAAAGATAAAGTCGGGGAGAAGGCCACACCAGAGACGCACATCAGTTCCATGTGAAAATCCAAAAACTTTGGCAGGCCTAGCAGAAAACAAGGGAGATGGAGGGTTCAGGTTCTGCACTGCAGACGCACCACTTCTACAATGAGCTGCTTCAGTTCTTGACCCCACCACTGCTCTGAAATGCAGCGGGGATACCACCCGGGAGTTGGAGTCCCAGGCCACCATAGGCAACAGGGGGAGGAGGAAACTGTGGATGAGGAGGAGGAGGAGAAGACGAATAGGAGAAAGATGGATGGTGGATCCATTCTCCTGACAGCCAGGGGTTATTTTAACACTAGGCAGTCCAGATGGTTGCAGGACAGCATGATGACAGAGCAGGATGCTGGGAAAGGCCCCTCTGGTGTGTGTGCAATTCAGTCAAACTCACAGGGTTACATGCTCTTATGCTTTGTGTAATATGAACAAAAAATTAAAGTGAGGTGCAGTAATTATCTGCTTCGAAGTGGCTGCTCCAACTGCTCAGAGGGTTGCCCTTCGGAGGAGAAAGACGGTTCGTGTGCACAGGGATGGTCCGGGAATTCTCCAAGGAAATTTTCCAGGAGGTACTCCGCAATCCTTTGTGGGAGGTTTCTGAGGAGGGCTGTCTTATTTCTTCCACCACAGTAGGACACTTCCCCACACCACTGCAGTATTAACTCTGCTGGCATCATTGAAGTACACAGCATAGCCGCATAAGGACCAGGTCTGTATGCAGACGCTTGCAGCATCTTCTGCGTTGCTGCCTTTGCTACCTCAGGAGATTGAGATCACATAGGGTCATCTCAGGGAGACGTTGGAACTTTTCAGTTCAAATGCTTGTGCTGCAAACAATAGAGCCTGTAATCCCTCACCCATGGCGATTTCAGAGACGCTCAATCATGGTTTCATTAATGTGCTGGTGGTCTGGCTGGCTGGGCTGATTAGTCTTTGTGCGCTAAAAGTCAGTGTTTCGTGAATGAAATACTCTTTATTTCTGCCAATCATGAGGGTTGGGGGGAAGGGGAGATGCAGGGAAACTGAGGCAATGGAAGAAAAGGTTTGGAAGGCACAACGCAGATAAGCAGCGCACATTACTGAAATGGGTTTTCAAAGTCTCCCGGAGAAACAGAGCTCCATGAAGGGCTGCTCTTATTGCCCTTGTATCTGGTTGCTCAAAACTAGCTGCCAACTTATCTGCCTCTATACCATACCCAAGTACAAGCTCCTCTCCCTTTCCCTCAAAGATATTTTGGAGCACGCAGCAGGCAACAAGAACAATGGGGCTGCTGCTTTCAGTGAGGTCTAACCTACTAACCAAACTGCACCAGCGACCCTTTAACCAGCCTAAGGTACATTCCACCACCATTCTGACTTGCTGCGCCTTTTATTGAACTGGTCCTGACTGATGTCCAGGTGGCTGGCACATGGCTTCATGAACCATGGGAGCAAGGGGTAGCCTGGATCTCCCAGGATCACTACTGACATTTCAACGTCATCAGTGGTTATTTTATGATCTGGAAAAAAAGTCCCTGATTGCAGCTTTTTTTAACAGACCTGTGTTCCTAAAGATACATGTGTCTTGCACCTTTCCTGACTAGCCCACGCTGATGTCAGTGGAAACACCCCCTATGGTCTACCCGTGCTTGCAACACCATTGAAAATTCTCCTTTTTTGTTTGTGTATTCTTTGGTAAGGCAGTCTGGTACCAAGATAGGGACATGCCTGCCATCTATCACCCCAGTGCTGTTAGGGAACCGCACTGTGGCAAAGCCATCCACTCCTCTACATATTGTTCCGAGTCACTCACCTTGATCAATGGCCCTTCACACTTGGATCACAACTGTACCTACAGTGGATTTACCAACTCTGAATTGATTCCCCACTGATCAGTAGCAGTCTGGTGTCACAAGATTCCACAGAGCGATCGCCACCCACTTCTCTACTGTCAGGCTCATAGTTTTCCTTTTAGCCTTGCTGCACTTTAGGGCTATGGACAGCTCTGCACAAAGTTCCTGGAAAGTGGCCTTCTGCATTTGACAGTTCTGCAGCCCCTGTCTTCATCCCATAACCGCATAATGATGCGATCCCAGGACCAGAAACACCACTCCTCTGTTTCACTGTTGCATGACTGCCAGCAGCAACCAGGAATTTTCATTTGATGACTTGCAGCTGGCTGCTTGAATGACAGTGCCATGTTCCATCTGGCGGTTCCTGTCTCGGCTCTAAAACTGAGGGGTGAGGTATTTGTAAAGCATACAACAAGAATGCACCACTGAATGAGTTCTGTGCTTCTCAGGCTATGGCATATGTGCAGCTAAGCCAGGGTTTCAAAAAAGGCATGGAAATGTATGGGTTGTTTGCCATTGATAGCAGAATATGTGGGGAGGGAGCAATAGAAGAAACAGCATCATAGGAGGCTGAAGCCATGTTCCCATTCCCTCCGATGAGAATGTTTTGGTTCCATGAGGCTGTGCTAGCCCTTCCCAAAACCCCCCAGGCTAATTGCACTATGGGATAGCTACCCACAATGCACTGCTCTGTGTCGATACAAATGCTGCTAGTGAGGACATGCTCCTTTGAAACAATGAACGTGGTGTGGACATGCCCAACTGATGGAATTACTGTGGCGGCTGCTTGTTTCCTTAAATCAAATTTGTCATATAGACATGCCAAGCTGCATGACATCTCCCGGAATCCTACAGTTCTGTTTCTTCCACCCGTTCACTAGAAGATCCGTTGCTGTAGCATCAGGCGTCATTCTGTCTCTGTAGGCCACTTCAGGCCATTAGCTACGACAATCTATGGCCCTGCGCCTGCAAACACGCACGCACTTAGCTGTACTTACATGTGAAAAGCTAAGAATCTGCATAACATTTACTGCCTGGAGCATATAGGAGCAGCAGGAAGCCTGCAAATAACTTGGACTTATTTAAATGCTAACTTATTTGTATATCATATTGCAAAGGCGCCGCAGGCATGGAACATCCTTCACGCTTGGGTACTACTAGCCAGGGACAGATGTGAAACCTTTCCCTGTCCCCCATGGCTGCAGCATGGTCTTCAGCTCTTGGCTCCCCTGAGGCCTCACTGAATAGGGCTAGGTGAAGGGGTACTTTGATTCTTCCAGTGCATGTTCCCTGTAGAGCGCAGCTGTATGAGCAGCTCTGTCACACACACTGACCCATGTGCCCGCTGGGTGGTGAGCAGCAGACAGTTGGTTTCAATGTTAACAAGGAGCCATGTGTTGTATGTTCTCTTACTGTCACATGAGAATCCATACTTGAGGCTCCTGCCTCCATCAGAGGGTCTTTTTGGTGGTGTCAGGTGACTTTCAAAATTAAGGAGAAACCTACGGTTTGCTCAGGCAGGCTTCTTGGAGAGGACACAGGGGAAGGCATGTGGCTGGAGCAGATGCAGGAGTCCCTGAAACACCTGCCAAGCTCTAAACTCATGATTTTTGAACACTAGCTTCAAAATCATGAGTGTTTTTTGGGGTTTTTTTTAAATCTTAGGTTCTCCTTATTTGCTTTTGGGTTGTGAGGCATTGGTCTGGGTGTTTTCAAGCTTCTCTGCTAGCCATGAAGGCTAGAAACTTTCTATTTTTAAAGAAAAGCTGAGATGGTGACACAATCACATGAGTCCGGGAGCTGGGGATTTAAGAGAAACACCCACTATTACAAAGCTCGTGAGGCACCATGAGCATTATCCCCCAAAAGACTAGATGATCATAATGGTTCCTTCTGGCCTTGGAATCTACTAAAATAGACTGTGCATCCATCACGAATGGAATTGAGTAATAGAAGCTTTTTTCTCATTAGCTGGACTATCGCGTGCATTAGATGGTTTTCAAAAAATCTGTTTTCTCCTCTTCTTCTATCACAGTGGGGTTTGTGATCTGTGTGTCCCGGGAAAGCTAGATCTGGGGCCATCAGACCTCAACACTCATTTGCAGAACTTACCATGTTATTATCTTTACTCATTGGTTTGCAGTAGCGCTGAGGCACCTCAGTCCTGGGTTGTTCTCGATGCTGGATACACACCAATCAAAAAGACAGCCTCTGCCTCAAAGAGCTGGCAATCTGAGGCAAGAGCCAACAGCTGGATACAGACAGATGGGGCAGAACTAGGAAATAACATGACATTATTGGTCTGCATAGAAGCACTAGTCTCAGCACACTGGCATCGTGGCGGAGGAGGGTTTAAGGAGGGATGTGAATGGAGAAAATGAGGTGGCTTTGGGAAGGTTACAGAAGGTCCTAGTGTAAGGAGCAGCATGAGAGAAAGCACAAATGTGCTTGCTGGGAAATTGAACAAGCAGAAGATGGAGCCTGGCACCAGCGGCTGATCAGAGGAAGGGGGCGACATTTCAGTAGTGTGTGAGAGATGCTATGTCAGATGGGAGTAGGCTAGAGAAGCAAGAAGTTTGTGTTTGATATGATGGACAGAGGACAATGCAATCAAGCGACGAGCCAGCAAATGGACTCCTGCAATAGCGTCTCTCTTGAGAAGTATCATCGTGACCTGGAAGCTTGCGGTTTGAGATTGGGCCGAAAAGGAGTTAACGCTCCATGTGCAGGGAACAAACGCACCATCTGCCACAATCAACAGTGCTGCTTCCTTGTGCTGAACTGTTCCCAAGGTATGCGGTTTTCTTCAATACCGCCCTGCAGTGCTCTGGTGGAGCATTGCCAGGTAGCTACAGGAATGCCCTGTTTCTCTAGAGGATTTACAGACAGATGCAGTAACAACATGCCTGGAGGAAAAACTCCAGATCTGGCTGCATCAGAAAGTCAGGCAGGCCTAGAAAATGCCTAACCCAGGATTCACTGGGGACTGGATTTTATCTCCTTTTATTTCTGTCCACCTGACTGAAACGGTGAAATTGACAAGACAGCCACTTCCTGAGGGCTGAAGTGAAGGAGGAGAAAACCATGGGCCGCTGGCCCCTACTGCCCCAAAAGAAAACTGGAGTTAAAAGGTGTGGGGGAGGGATACTGTTGGGAGGGGCCCTAGTTTAGCTCTGGGTTCCTGAACCTCCATGAGTTTCATGTTCGGGTCCCAAACCAGCTGAATTGGCATGGTTCCAGCACAGAAGTTTCATGCATCTCTCCTAGCAATCCTGCCAAAATCTGTTTTGTATCTGGGGTGATGCCAATTATTATTTGGATTGCATAGCCTCCAGGTGCCTCAGCCATGGGCCAAGATCCCCACTGTTCTTGGAGCTGTACAGAGAAAAAAAAAAAAGATGAACCACCCCCCCCGAGTCTAGAGTTTATACTCCAATCTGAGTATAAAATGAGGCAACAGGTGGATGCAACTGCTACATTCTGTTTTGCTTTCTATAGCTTAATATCAGTCTATGTCTTGTCATGCTTTTTTTAATTAAAATATCCCCTTTTATTTTTGTGTGTTGTGGTCAGTTGTAGCCTGCAACTTTTTCTGATTTTTCCAGTGTGTGAAAAGTGACTCTAAAATGTGGCCCAGTGGTATGCTGTATTTGTTTTAGAGAGTGCATTTTTACCTGTAAATTAACTGGGTGATGTGGACTATGTTGTAACTGTAGATGCACATTTCAAGTTGGGATTCAAAAGATAAGCTGAGCACTTTCGGTCTCATCACTGGACACAGAGATTTTGTAGCTGGAATTCTATTAATGACTTATTCACCAGAACTGAATCTAGCTCCTGCACTTATGATTGATCAGTTCTGCTGAGCTAACTGGACTGAAAACATCTTATTTCTGCCTATAAAAAAGCAGCTGCAACTGAATAGATAAGAGAATGGATCTGTTGAGAAAGTCATTTTGATGAAGTCATATTTCTGACCAACCATGAAAAGATGTAAATGAAATTACAGTAGCTGGGCTTGCATCCTTGGCCTTCAATTTTATACTGGAGATGGGGACCAAAGCTCTTAGAAAGGATTATAATTTTAATGTGTATAAATATGTGCTTAAATAACTGACAAATAGGAATGATTTGTGTGCGGGTAGCTTTCTGGATGTCTTGTTTTTTCTACATCAAAATCTCTACGCCATCAAAAAGAAAAAACGCCAGAGGATTGATTTGTTAAAGAATTGGAGCCCGGTCTCCCAAAGAGCTATCCCAATATAAATCTGAAGGGCATCAGTTCTTCAAGCAAAAAATACATGTATGTATTATTATTTTATTGCTTGAAATTGCTAATGCAGTCTGGCCGTTGATGCAATTTCTTGTAATTGTGTAGTAAAATGATACCGCTGCCCGGCTAGGTTGTATCACAGACCCTCATCATCATTTTTCAGTGCTACGATAGCAAACTATTAAGATCCTAAAGCAGATGAATGTAAAATGTTTGCCCGGAGACAAAGGGTAATGAAATCTAGAAGTGTAGCACTGTCTTTAGAGGTTACTCATTCTTGTTCCAAAGCTTCCATTCCCAGAATATCAACATTCAGAGATTTGCTATTATGTTTTGGATGAAGTTCTACTTTAGTCATTCAGAGGGATTAATCTAACCAAATCCATTCTGTTGTCCAAGGATTAGCGGACATCAGTACACTTAAGCCAGTTGTATTAGCATAGAATTTAGTTTACAGCCACTGATTTTAACACCATTCCTCCCAGACTGAATGAACTCACCAGTCCAGTTCCTTGTTTTGCTGTTAATCTCCGTAGAAATCCTATGGCTCCCCAGTCAGTATGCGTATTTAAACTGAGACTAAATTCTATCATGGATGGGGCATATGGCTCCTCTCTGGAGTGGATATTCCTTTCCCCAAGGTAGCTGGAACCTCATCATCCAGTCCAAAACATTCCTCCCTGAAGAATAATTCCCTTCTCCTTAGCATTGGCAAGGCACAAGATCGATTGTGCTGGTCATTACCCCATCAGATGGCCAAGGCAAAAGCACAGCTGATGATAATCAGAAGAGTGTTTCCTACTCGCTCCTGGGCCAGGTACACTCACCTTCCCCAATGTTGTTGCCTGTATCTCAGGATTTCTTTGAACATAAACTGTGAAAGCTGTTGTCAGGCGGACTGATCTATTTCAGCAGCTCATGGGAGTAGTGGCTGAGCTTAAAATTTAGACTGTGGCTTTGTTGGTACATAAAATTCTAATAATTTGGAATCATCGCTCCAGGGACGGAAGCACTCTTCCAGAACTAGGACATAGCGCTGCTTCAGTGCATGGAAATAACTATTTTCTTTTACACATCGTGATTGCTGATAGCAGTGACTAGCCAGAATCGGTTTCTGTAATGGAACCCGGTGGCACCCGATATCTGTAGTAATAAAATTCACACATGTTGCAGGGAAGACAACAGGGGATAGAATGGTAAGAAGTTCTAGGTAAATTAACTCTTTCTGTTGATAACACTATTGACCTCCCCCTCCTCTATGTGCTGTTCCCCAGTGTTTGAATCCTAACACCTATTTTGATTTGCTGTTACAGCCTGACCTGATGCTATGTCATACACTCCCCTGCATTTAATTTCCTCCCACTCTGTAACTTTCCTATCTTCAAAGCATCTGACGAAGTGGGATTTTCTCCCACGAAAGCTCATGCGATAAATAAATCTGTTAGTCTTTAAAAGTGCCACAGGACTCTGTTGTTGATAACACTGTATGTTTTAATCTAGCACAGTGGTTTTCAAACTGTAGTCCGCAGACCCTTGGAGGTTTTAAGACTATGTCTAAGATTTCCAGACAGTCCACATCTCCTTTTGAAAATTTTTAGGGGTCTGCAAATGAGAAAAAGTTGAAAACCACTGATGTGTGGTACCAATTGTGACAGGCTGCTGCCCAAATCCAGTCTGGTGTGCTTCTATGACCATTTGAACCCCACTCCTGAACCCCAATTCATCCTGCTCTGCTGGGTGACCACTCACTCCTCAGTCAGTCCCCACCAGCCACCAGCGTGTAATTGGTCCCAGGCAGTGGGTGTAAATCCACTAGCCACACAGGCGTTGGTCCCCAAGCGAGCACACCCAGCCCCAGACACTACAGCAGGAGCCACTGTCTTGCAGGGATTGGGACCCACTCCCAATCACCTTAGTCTCAAATCCGTCCACTTAACAAAGAAGTGGTTTGTGCCCAGCCTCCCACATCCACACCCTCTAAAGACCACACAGCTTTAGATAAAACAACTACTAGTTTATTGATCAGAGTCCAATTCCAAGTGAGAACATGGCCAATCAAGGCAGAAACATATTATAAATGAGTCAGGAGTGACCACTATCAAATAAAAGGTATAAACCACATACTAATCTAACATCTCTACCTAAACTGACCTCAAAGTCCAAGATTATGCACAAGGTGTTCGGCTGTTTGGTGTTTTACAGCCATTCTCTGCCTGTTTTCAGGCAGGGCCCCGATTTTTCTTGAAGTTGGTTGCAAGATGGTGTCTTCTCCGGCCTCAAGCCTGCAGCTTCTCCCATTCCAATCTCTCTGTCCTTGTTTTTACAAACTGCTGACCCCCCCCCCCCCCCACTGTCCTGTTGTGTGATTCTCTTCTCTTCTACCTGAGCCAGGGAGGACATTAGCATCCCCTTTGACATGTAAATCTCCAGCCACTGTGCTAGAGATAGTCCAGAGAGTCTGAACCCTGTAACATGCTTCACATCTGTACATACATGTTGCTGTAGAAAACATGGTGCCATGGTAATCATGTGGAATATGTTCTGAGCATTCACAAAGGAATTTGGCATCAAATCACATAATTACATTGCAAAACTGAACAGAAAAGTTACACAGATCATGTCCTAGGGGTGCACAGATGTGCATCCCGTCACACCAATATATGGGTTTCTACAAACCAATTGATTTTCTTTTATGTGTGCCTAAATATAAAGTGGGTCACAGTTTGAGCAGAGATCACATAATATCTCTGTTTAAATATACAGGAGCAGTATTACCAACCCTATGTATTTGGTAATCCCCAAAAGGATGAAATTTAAAAAAGAACCAAGGCTGGTTAGTTTTTATTGTTACCATCTGGTGTTGGAGGCATTGGGGTTTGTGTTTTCTAGCTTTTCTCTCCGATGATGAGAAATGTAATTAAAATTAAATAAATAAAGTTGAGACTCTCGTGTATTCACCTGAATCCAGGGGAGATGACAAAACCATGGGAGTTAGCAACAGACAAATTCTGCCTCCCAGAAAATGTGACTCAAGAATGGGCACTCACACAATACATTGATCAGGGAAAGCTTCCTGCTTTCAGACAGACCTTTGTGCCAGTTGTTCCTGCTGTTAGCACACACTGTGCACATGGTGACTTAACTGGTGACATACATCGTCCAGGGTGCAGATCGTGTCTCTGATTCCCATACAGTTGTCTGGAACACCCCATCAAAAATCCTGTGCAACAGTTCCCAGGTTCTGACTCGTGAAATGGTAATATCTTTACAAAAACCGTCATTGCGTTTTAGAAGGGAGGCCAACATTCATGTTTCAGGGCTGCAGTAGCAGCCTGGGCCTGGGAATACACCACCCTGTATGGGCAAATAATCCCATAACTGTCTACTACAGGGTTTGTTGCCCCTGGCATCTGATCCTGGCTACAGTCAGAGACAGGCATTGGACCGCTTGTCTGACCCAGTCTGGTAATTCCTCTGTTGCTGGTAAGCTTGTAATTGTGATTTAAATTAAAATAACCTCTGTGTTCTTCAGGTAAATGGAAGATCTGGAGACTAATTTATTTCAAACACGCAAAGCACGTAGAATAGAACAAATGGTAGCAAGATGGCTCCATCGATCTCGGGATAGCGTATCCAGGTAAAGACATTTTCATTATCAAGGTATTTACTAGTTGGGTACTGAACAAATTGGTTTCCAGCTAGGGAGGGTCTGGGATCTCTCATCTGACTCATCTTTGTCCCAAAAAGCTGCTGGTAGGATAGGGAAGGAGATGGTCAGGTGGGTTGTAGGAGGTGAGGACAGCATGCTGCAGATCTCCACGCCCACGCAATCAGTGCACAGTAAGATATGGAAGCTCTCCTGAGCCAGTCCCCCTGCTCCAGGGAGGCCGTAGAGAGTGTAGTAGAGTGTGTTTAACTGAGGTTAACTTTCCAAGCCATTCTGCTTAAGATGCCATCCACTGACTGTGTTCAGGGCAGAGCAGGATGGCGGCAGGGCCTGTGGCTGGGGTCTCGAGTGTCCATCTTCTAGATCACTGCTTCCAATCTGACCCACATCACTAGTGGACAGAAGTAATTCCCATCCAGCAGATGGCCACCACCTAGCACCCCCTTGTTAATGTGTGTGGGTCCCTTGGTTGCTCCCATCCCACTCTGGGGGGGATGAAGGAGATGTTCTGTGTCAGCTCCAGGAACAGGGTCTCCTTCACTTGCTAGCGTAGAGCTGAGCCAGCCTGAGCAAACAGCCATGCTACCCTCCAGGCAAAGTTCGTGCTGCCATGGTTGGAGCCATCCTCTTTAAGACATCCCCTTGATCTCCTGGTGATGGAGGAAGGGCAGCTGTCCCATCTAGCTCTCTGAGATCCATCTGAACCCAGCTGGAGTAGGAGGAGTCATTCTTGAGGAGCCCCGTTCCTGTCCTGTGAGAGATCCTAGTAGGCCGTTCATTTGTCTCGAAGGTCCATCTCTATTCCGCACATGCCTGAGGGTGCTAGGAAGGCCAATGAGGCAATGTGAACTGTCACTTATTCCATATATGGTTGGCGCCTGGTCCATTGTCTTCCATCTCAGCAGCCCCTGCTAGTGCATTGAAAACTGTGGCCCAGCCACTGAGCTTGGGACCTCAAGGATGTCAGGCTGGCCAGGACTCTTTATAAATAAGACCAGCAATACTGCAAAGGGATAAGCAACCCCAGGAGAGGTGAGACAGTGTGGCAGCACTCCTCCATGAGAGGGCACCTGCGGCACATTGCTCAGCTTTGCCCTTTGAGGCTGGGCGAGGTCCCCACTTACTCTCAGGTGCATGGGAGGAGGCTGAGGCCAGAGTTGAGTTGTTTCCGTCCATCCTTGGTGAGGAGCATGCACCCTCTGTTAGGGTTTGGACATGGATTTTGCTAGCTGTATCCAAGCTGTGTCCCTAAGACCAGGCTCTTGGAGGGACATCTGTTGGGGCATTCCTCCAAGCTCTTTCAGGATTGAGGCTCTGTCTACACTAGAGAGAGTTTGCTGGTGGAGATGCAGCTTAAACCAGCAAAGGCGTTCTTTAGCCAGTCTAGTTTATGCCAGTTTCCTGAACAAAATAAGCTATACCTGTAGGAAAAGAGAACCTCAATTGCACCAGCTCTCAGTAACCTGCACTAGTTTCAGATGTTGGCTGTGACATCTATGGCCTTAAAAGGTTTGCCTGAAAGACCCTCCTGTCTGTGCGACACTGCTGTGATCAGTCAAAGCCCTGAACTGATGACAGGGAGTTTTCTCTATCAAAGGCTAGAGGCAAGCCTGTTTTCTTGGATTTTCCTTGGAGGGAGGGGTGTGGGCTAGTCTGAGGTGGGGCTGCTTCTGACTGGAGGAGAACCATTTTTATCAGGTTGGTTGGCGTGGTGCAGACAGTGCATCACAGACTTTCATTTCCCAGTCCTCTAGGAATGGTTTGATATCTATAAAAGCCCCTTCACACTTCCTCTGTGTGGGCACTGCCACGTTTTTTTAGTGCTCCACGTCCATTACAGAGGTTCTTAGAAACCTTCACAGCATCAATTTATGCTAACCCTCAGTTTTTTCTTCCCCCCATCCAAACACTCAGGGGCAGACCTTCAGTTGTGGATGTCCCATCAGATGGCCTTAACCAGGCAGTAACAAGTGTGAAGCTCACAGTCGCTGTACACAAGGATTTGCTTCTCGGGCACTATGGGTTTGAGATTTCACCGAAGCCTCCTCTGACTATCGCATCTGTTGCTGCAGGTAGGGATCATCTTCTCGTCTTCCTCCCAGTGCCCCCTAATGTCCCCCTAAGTGCCCGGGGAACTGACTGTGGATTTGACTCCAGCCTTTCTCTTCTGTACCGTGTTCTCAGAATAGCGGATGCTAGGAGAACTCTGGAACATTTAACCCCATGCTTCCTAGAATTTAAGGCCATAGGGACTATCCAGTCTAGTCTGACCTGTTGCTTGGAGGCCTGGGCACCAGATCCTCTGCCCTCTGACCCTTTTTACTATGGATGGTCTGCTGCTGCGGCGATCAACCTGCCACATGAGAGACCCCTGCCCTTGCCAATCAGGTCCTACTGATGGACAGGCTGAATATCTTGCTGCATTTTATATTGGAAATAGATGCTGTGAGCTGGATTTTATTGCTGACTTGCAAAATAGTTGCCCCTGAACCTATAGCAGAGGGCAGTGCCTTAGCCACTAGGCAGCCCTGCCTCCTTAGTGCTGGTTTTGTGGCGACCGCTGTAAGAATACTTGTCCCAGGTGTTGGCAGCATTCCCCTCCCAGTGCTCGTACAGCTGCTGCAGTGGGCTGAGATCTTGGAATCTCTCCGGTGGTGGCTGGCACTCGTGTCCTTCTCGCCTGGTTTAGAATCATCTGGTGCTCCTGCACCATCAAAGATACAGCTTGCTATTTTGTGGCAGCCAAGGCCATATTGCCAACTTTTCAGCAATCCCTGGGACACCCTTTGGCCTTGATCCTGCCTTTGGTTATGTACAGGTGGTCCCTGTCTCCAAAGCAGACGGGGCGAACCAGTGAGTCTGCTCCAAAGAGCTTAAATACAAATGACTTAAGGTGGATAGTACACATTATCGAATCCGTAGGAGTAACACCTGATAACATTCCCTCTGGGTTTCTTGTTTAGTGTAGGAAATGTAATATTTTTTAAAAATCACAAAAGGATTCCCAATTAGAAAACGTCATTAAGGATGGAGTGACATCTGAATTAAGCTCAGTAACTTAACCATTAAACCTCACAGGGTGCTATAATTATCCTAACCCACAGGCATAATAAATTCAGAGTTAAAGCTAAAATTAAAAGAGATCTATGCTTGTGAAAGGATGGAATTACACAGTTTAGATACCCACATGGCATTAACTTTGCCTGCCAATGCCATCCTGAGAGGAAATACACAGTATCTTTAAAACTGTTTCATCTAATCTGGGCCCACAAACTCTAAAGTACCTTAATCATAATTCGGTGGCCTTTCCGTAGTGTTGCTAGAGGGCAGAGTAAAGGTTATTTGGGTGCCGTAGCAATTCTGGAGTTCTTTGAAGTTGAACTAGTCAATCATGTACCATTATAAGAAATACCTCTTCAGTCTAAACAGATCGGGTCCAGCTGGGTTTGCTTTGTGGGCGAATCAGTGTAATGTCTCTCTTCGTCCTTGGAGCCTAGTGTCCATCCATGCTGAGCTAGGTTTGCACTGGTGGCATCAGGATGGGCTTATTCTACTAGGGTACCTGGCAGTGCCATGGTCTGTGTCGCTTCATGACACTTGCTTATCTCCCCCATCTATCCCTGTCTCTTGCCCAGCTCCAGCAATGCAAAGTCCTGCACTTAGGACAGAAAAATCCCATGTACTGCTATAGGCTGGGGACCAAACAGCTAAGTAGCAACTCTGCAGAAAAGGACCTGGGGGTATGATGGATAGGAAGCTGGATATGAGTCATCAGTGTGTCCTTATTGCCAAGAAGGCTAACGACATATTGGGCTGCATTAGTAGGAGCATTGCCAGCAGATCAATGGACGTGATTATTCCCCTTTATTTGGCACTGGTGAGGCTACATCTGGAGTACTGTGTCCAGTTTTGGGCCCCTCACTACAGGAAGGATGTGGACAAACTGGACAGAGTCTAGCAGAGGGCAATGTAATGATTAGGGGGCTGGAACACGACTTATGAGGAGTGGCTGAGGGAACTGGGCTTATTTAGTCTGCAGAAGAAAAGAGTGAGTAGCGATTTGGTAGCAGCCTTCAACTATCTGAATGGTGGTTCCAGTGAGGATGGAGCTGGGCTGATCTCAGTGTGGCAGAGGACAGAAAAAGGAGTAATGGTGACCAATTGCAGCTGGGGAAGTCTCGGTTGGATATTAAGAAAAACTTTCTCATTAGGAGGGTGGTGAAGCATTGGAATGGGTTACCTAGGGAGGTGGTGGAATCTCCATCTTTGGAAACATTTAAGGCCCTGTTAGACAAAACCCTGGCTGGGATGATTTAGTGGGAGTGGTCCTGCTTTTAGCAGGGGGTTGGATCAGATGACCTCATGAGGTCCCTTCCAGCCCTAAGATTCTAGGATTCTATCTCCTCTGCCTGTGCCCCATCTTTACCTCCCTGCCTTGCCTTCACAAATTCATTCTATCCTGCCAATCCCTCCATTGCCTCCAATCCCTTTTCCCTTCTCCAAGTCCACCCACCCTGCCCTGGCATCAACTTCCTCCAACAGTTATCCTCCTTACCGTTCCTCTCCCATCTCCTGGTTCCTCTGTAATGCACATACATTGTTCTTGGCTTGATTCAAAGCCTCTGAAATTTTATTCCTTCAGTGGACTTCAGATTAGTCCCTGTGATTTCAGCTGCAATTCATAACTTCCAAGACCAGAAGGGATCTTGTGAATTGGTTACTAGTGTTATTAACTATGTATTAATTATGGCTGTTAATTGTCGTTTGGTTTCTGAGTCACTCAGCCCAGGCTGGTAGCACATGTCCAAGGCATATCCAGCTGTGCGGGGGGATGGAGCGAGAGTTTGTTCTCACCGTCAGGGGCTGGAAAACCAAATGTAGATTCTCCCTGATCAGTGGTGCACTCGGCAGCAATCTGGCCAAGCCATAAGGAAGCTGTTTTGCGTGAGTAGCTGACCTACTGCTGATCTTTGATAGGAAGCACAGCTGACGGGAAGCTGCTGCCCGGTGATCATATCCTCCTGATAAACAACGAAGCTGTGGAAGGTGTTTCTATCGAGCAAGCTGCTGATCTTTTAAGGTATGGTCCTGTGCTGGTACACTGGCCACGCAGATGAAGATTTAAGAGCACCATCATGTAACCCCAATTACATTGCTGCCTGGAATCAATTTCACTCCCGGCTTTTCACAGTGCAAATTCCAATTGTCATTTCATAGTGAATGCATCAGGTACAAACATGTGCAATTTGTGTGTGAGTCTGAACACAGCTATGCAAGAGAAACGTTTGCTTCCTGTGATTGTCGCTCATAGGATGAGTGTTATGGTAGGGTTGAAGGGCCCACCTGAGGTAAGAACTTCATTATGCTGCATTGAGTCACACCCTGTCATTTTGTGAATTTTGAATGTGTTAAGGCACCTTCATGCAGTCAGTTGCCTTTGGCTGTGGACAGTGGAAACTGCTTGGTGCAGCCTTCCAGGGCGGGTCATTGGCAGCAGAGACAGAACATGGGGCCTCTGGTTCTAAAAGCATGACCTTCTGCTGCCTGAGCTAGAAGATAAGTGATCTAGGCCAGTAGTTCTCAACCTCTGTGTCGGGACACATTATGGGTCACCACATGGAGGGAAGTGTGTCATGGAGAGCCAGGGAGTTGGCTGGATTCAGCCTGGGGAAGGTGGGCTGGTGTGTCCTGTAGGGTTGTGACATGCCACAAAGTGTCTCATCATGACCCGCAAAAGGTTGAGAACCACTGATCTAGGCTGTAGCAGGCTCATCGACCTTCCTGTGTGGTCCAAGTGCCACACTGAATGGGTGTGTGGGTTACACTCTTAGCTTTATTTTTAAATCAACAGTGTATGTCGTTGGTATGCCAACTAATGTTAATACAATCTCTTAAACAGAGATGGTCAGAAAACAGGATTTCTGTTCCACAAGAAGTCAACATTTTGAGGGGAAAGTTAATTCCAAATTGAAACAAATGAAGAGCTGAAATTTCCCATGGAACAAAAATTCCAAAAACCTTGGAGCCATAAAAACTGCGGACCATAGAAATGTTTCATTTTGATAATGTCAAAACTTTTTAATATGTACAGTATTAAATGTCACGTTATAATGCGCTTCAATTTGTATGTAATGGATTAGATTTAATATAAATTAACGTCCAAATGAAATTGATCAAAACAAACAAAGTTGAGATGAAATATTTTTACATTCCCGAAACAGAATGTTTCGATCATATCAAACTGAAATGAGAATGTTACATTTTTTGGCCGTCGAAGATTTTGTCAAAGTTGACACGTTCCCACAAAACATTTCTATTGTGACGAAATTCCATTTCCTGCTCTGATGGAAAACTCTTTCATCCAGAATTTTTCAATCAGCTGCACTGCTGATGACCACACCTCTCTGTTGAAGGTAGCACACGCTGGATGAAACAGAGTGGAAATGCCATCAGCTTTCTCTCTGACCATTGTCAAGCGAGAGCTACCCCCAAGAGCTGGTAAAGCAGAAACATCAGGGGGTGGCGGACACTATAAATTGCTGGTATTGATTCTTATTCAGAAGGCAACATTTCTTTTACTGTTATTCTCAGCTAATTGTATTTGTCTGTTACAGGGAATCCGAAGACTCTCTCCTCCTTACTGTTCTGCGATGCACTTCGGTAAATTGCCTTTTTCTACCCTTTTCACTACAATTGTTCTTTATGACAGGATGTCACTTCTGCCTGATCTTTTTACCTAAACTCAGATCTCTCTGGGACATGGTCTCCTCTTTTTGCTATGTCCCCAGCCTTAATTGCCAAGGGAGGTGCTGTTATGCTCGACAGTGAGTGCCCAACCTGCGCAATCAGGGTTTCCCTGTAGAGGAACCCTGTGGGCCAGAGCCCTGTCAGTAAATGCTTTCTAAAGTTCAGTCTTCATGGTGAACCTCTTGGTTCAGCTTAAAAATTAGCCCTTGCTGTCGCAGGTCTGTGAGATCATCCATTACAGTCTAAAGAGAAGGCCCGTTGGAAACATTAATTCTTGGCGTATGCGTTACCGTTGGATATCTGGCCAATCTCAGATCTTGCTAGTTTAAGCTGTTAAACATCGTACCTTGTTTTCTCCTCCTGCTGTCTGGTTCTGTGACTTGCATCTCCCTTTATACTCCACCCTTCCAATTTCCTCCCAGATCAGGAAGTTGGCTCACGCTGTGTGTCGTCCTCCTTCTATCACAGCTGAAGCCATATATGGATCCAAACTTTCGGAAGAGACCTGACATGTTCCATTAAAACCTTTGAGCTTATTGACGCTTCATGTTTTGTGAGGAAATCTAGACAGGATGGTTGCCTCCCAGGATGCGCTTATCCAAGTGGATCGAAACGTGTACTAAGGCAGAGCTGCACAGCAGGGACAAAAACTGAGATTGTGCCTTTCTTGGCTTTCTGTGATGGAGGAAGCTGGGTTGGGGTTTTCTTAAAAATATAAGGAATGTCAAGTCTTTTCTTCCCAGAATTTACTGAAAGAGGGACTAGCTGTTTCAGCCTTAGGTTGTGAGGTTTCTTGCTGCTTTCCTGAAGATGTGATGGGGACTGAATCTTCTAACAGACATTTCCCCCTCTATAGAGTTTCTTGGGTGTTTGAGTTGCATAGACATTAACACTGCTTGACACAGGCTGAATAAACACTCACTCCCCATCTCAGTTAGTCTGGCTTCCCCTGCGTGGCATTTTGGATGTTACAATCTTTCCAGGACTCTGACTGGCAGGGAGTTTTGCCAGAAAAATGGGGCAGACAAAACATTTGTGCTTAATGTTGAAAACCAAGCAAAGAGAAATAGTCCCTTTTGAAAGAGAGAGGTGAAGACGCTGGACAGGTAACATCTCACAGGTCTTCACGCATCATAAAGCAGCAAGCAAGGCACATGTCCATTTTTGTTTTCCCCCTTGGAGGTCACTTTACGGACACCTGCAAATACCCAAGATGAGCTTTGGCTACTTGGGCCTGGCACTTGCCCCACAAAAAGCACTTCTGTCTATGGAGCTGAGAAGTACTGCCCTCAAACACCAACTTTGTAATGCCTCTGCTGGGGCATCACTTCTCGCATGCCCAGAGCAGGAGAAAAGAAGGCTCAGCTACCTGCCCCTGCCCAGATGCACCCTGCAGTGTGTCCATTCTCCCTGCCTGGCAAGACATTAGACAGTCGGGTAGCAGAGAATTACCTAGCTCACTTGGAGGAAGAGACGTTTTCCCCCCCTGTGAACGGCTTTTCTCCAACAAGCAAGATGATTCTGTAAAACCCTTACTCTCAGAGGGAGTCTCACAGGACATTAGCAGCACCCTCAGGGGTTGCTATGCCAGATCAGATCAAAGAGGTGGAGTCTAACAGTCCCCCCTCCTTCCACCCATCCCATCTTCTTAGGAATTGACCTAATTTGTTCTTACAAAGGTGACAATATCAGCCGTTCGGCCTGGACGTTGAATAATTTATCCGAGATCATATGTGGAACCTAGCCAAGACTCTAGGCTTTCCAGCAGCACAAAAAATTCTCACCTCACCCTGGGACTAGACGACGGCCATCTTTAAGATGGATACCTATGCACCCCTGAGGGGGTTGTTCCTAAATGAATGCAAATATTTAAACTCCTCTTTAAATCTACTGTCAGCTGTTTGGCCATTGACAAGTGACAGGACAACTTCATGACATCTTTGACGAACCCTTTCTGGATTGGTGGGTGCCAGTCACTTCGAAGTGTACCCATAATACCAAGCTCCCTTGGCTTTCAAGATGAGCTTCCATGAAAGAGCCTGGATGCCATGCAGGGACTAGGGAGCAGCCCAAATCCATCTGTACTGAAATGGGAGTGGCAGGCAGTAGTTGGCACTCTAGGCCTTTCCACAGGTTAGACAAGCACAGGTTCTCCTGAGGATTGCGAACTATAGTTACGGGTCATGGAGACCTACAGCAAGTGCATCGTGTTCTCCTGTTTAGCAGGGGCAGAACACACCGCAAACACAGTGCCATTGTTTTTCAGGGTGGCCCGAAGTCGTCATTTATTACGGACGAGAAGAGGGCTCGGCTGAAAACCAACCCCGTCAAAGTCCGTTTTGCGGAGGAAGTGCTGGTGAATGGACATTCTCAGGTCGGTGCAGTGTTGTAAGGAAATGATTCTCAATAGCTGCTTGCTGACAGTGGTGACCGGTTCAGTTTCCATGTGGACTTGTTTCAGCTCAGTGCGTGATAGCATTAAAGGACAGTTAGGGTGGCACAGAACGCCACTGCATTAGAGAACAAAGCAAGCTCGTTAGATCTGTTGTTACGTTTTGTCATTGGTTTACACATCAAGACCCCAAGAAAAGACCTAGGATTAATGTTTCTGTCCGTTGCTACCTTGAAATTGTACATTGTAAACGGATGCATATTCCTGTTGTGCTTGCATGCTGAAGAAATAACCTTGTATTCCTCCCGTGTCATGGTGTTGAGGGTGAGTGTACCTGTCCCCTTCTGGAGTGGGATTGGACTGCGCTTAAGTCCCCTGGCCAGCGCCAGGTTAGTGTTGCCTACTCCTGAAGCTGCAGCTTGGGGGTTGTCAGGTCTCCAGATCCCTATGTGAGCAGTGCACCCTGCGACTCCAGGCTCCGTCGGGCCTCTGCTGGCTCCAGGGCGGTTGACAGACACCCAGTGTCCAGTGTTCCCCAGGCTGGAGCCTCCACTGCAGGTCCTTCCTCTTCTGCGTCCATCCCTCCCTGAGTTGAGTGGATCCATTTTATACTGGAGCATGCCCAGAGGGGTGAGGGGATGTGGCTTCCTCAGCCCACAATGTGGAGCTAACCCTTCCACGTCCAGTGCGAGGCGAGTATACCCCATTGCCTATAGCAACGCCAATGTGCATGAGATTTATTTTAATGGGTTGTGTTTTCTATTGAATTCGACATCATATGTTCTCTTAGAGGTGTTTCAACAAGTGACCTGATGTAACTGAATCATATCTCTAGATCTCTGTTGTAAATTTCCCCGAAGGGTATGTCTATGCTTAGCCTGCTACAGCGGCCCAGTGCTTCCGTGTAGCTGTGACCTCTGCCACGAGAGGGGTTATCCCAGGACAAAGGTGCTGCTGGCCAATCAATTTCTCCACACCTCTGGCTAAGCTTGGCATTTCCAGCCAGTTTGGCAGTGCACGGGGCGCATATTGCCAGCATTCTGGTCTTTGTGCACTTCAGGCTACTGTCTAAACCCCTAACACCCCCGCTCCCTGTTCTCTGAGGCCCCTTGTAAAGGATTGTTCATACTCTGACGGCCTTTCCCATTGGACAGAAGAGAATTATCCCAGTCAATTGGGACAAGGCCGCCACTGTCCTTACCAATAAGGCTGCTAGTTAGCTTGGACTCTCCAGACATTGGAGTCTTGTACTTCCTGCCAGCTATTGCCAGATGTGCTGTGGCTTCTGCTGCCACTGAGAAGGGGACTCAGATCTAACCTGAGCAAGATCCCAGTTCAGGAAAGCATCTGGTTCATCTCACACATAATCACATGCTCACGTTCCATTGACGTCACTGAGACTTGTGCGTGTGCTGAAGTGCTGTCCTGAACTTGGTCTTGAACTGAAGAAAGATAAAGGAATTCTTAAAAGAAATGAAAAACATGCTAATTTAAGTGCTAACTGTTGAATCTCTTGAAACCCCTGGTCATGAATCTTAACAACATCCAGCTTGTATCACAGTAAGTGCAAGATTTGTTTCATCAAATACCAGCGACTTGATTCTTCAAGAGGTATTCCCAAGCGTGAAGCTGCTGCTAGGAGAATCAATGAATTCCTCAGACATTAATATTGTAATTTAAATGACAACTAAGCCAATAGTCTCCTTATACGTGCAGAGGAAAAATACAGTTACATACTCTGTAGTGAGCAAAAGAACGGTGCAGTGAGATACTTCAAAACTGAACCAGGACTCCGCAGTAAAATATGAACAAAACAGAAATGTGTATAGTATGTTTCTGCTTTCCTGGAAAGCGGCTTTCATTGCAGGCAGACCGTGACCCGATGCACCTAGGGTAGCCCACCTGAAAATGCCACGGTCAGGGCAGTCTCCGAAAAGAAGAGCAGATTGTCCCAAAACCGGCGATTAGCACTGCAGTTAGTCACTAGCCAGTCACAAGCTGTGCTCCTGATCCCCCCATGCTGGCTATCAAGTAGCCAAAAAAGAGATTACACAGCCCAGTTATTATTGCATTTCAGTCTCTGATTCCCAATCAGCAAGTAGGTCCAGTAAAACGAGAAGTTATTTAAAACTCTGCACGCTGTACAAAATGTTCTAATCCCCAAAGGGACAGCCACATTCCCAGATCAATACTAGTTTGGATCTTGCCCAGAATACCATGCTGCCTTTATTATCTAAAACTAAAAGTTTATCACAAAAGAAAAGGAGCAAGCAAGAAGAGAGGAGTTAAGTGGTCAAAGCAAGCAGAGACATATACATGACTTTAAAATCTAGATATCAGTTTCTAAGCAGTACTGGTGAGTTTGCTGGTTTGTAAATCCCTCTGGAGCACATCCACTACCTGGATGGGTCTGTCAGTTCTTTGTTAAGCACTTCACTTGTAGAGAAATTAATCCAGAGGTGAGGAGGATCGAAGACAAGATGGAGATGATGCAGCTGCCTTTTGTACCCTTTTATACAGATATATCACATACATTCATAACTTACAATACAAAGCTGTTAAATGCCTATAGATAAACTTATCATATTTAGCAAATCCTAACTTTTCCACTGATCCCTTCCATGGCATATCTTGTAAGATTCATTGCAGTTCTGTCACACTGGCATTAATAATACTCTAAACAGTCACTCGTACTTCATAAAGCATCACAAGACGTATCCCCCCGATATTCCCGGCCAAAAGCTGTTGCTGCTTTCAGATAGAAACTGAGGTGAATGTGCACAGCATCCATGATGGCTAGTCTAATTCCAACAACTGCATAAACTTCTACTTCAGGAACTGTACCGTTATTGTTTCCTTCATGGGATGGTGCTAACTGAGCTAAACCGCATTTGGAAGAAGCTCAAAAGCTCCCTCGTGCTGCTGAAATATGAAACTCCAGTTTGAGAGCAGGAATTATTGATGAGACCAAATGCTTTCAGACCTTCATTTTCCAGGGTAGATTTGGTTTATACCCTTCTAGCAGAGCTTAATGTGGGAGACAAGTCATCCAAGGGTCATCAGAAGGTGAAGGTCAGTGAGTGTTTTTAGATATTTTTGGAAGCTGTAGACCAAATCCTAAACTGATGTAAATTGGTGTAGTGCAACTGTAGTCAATGGAGCAGTGACCTATTTATGCCAACTGAGGATCTGGGCTTAAATTTTTAGAATTAATTTTTAAATAGTCTACAAGGCCCTGCCAAGAAAAAGGAAAGTTATCAACTTGTCTGGACGAGCAGAAACATAGCCTGCAATAATTGCTAAAGAGAGAGCAACAACAAAGCATAGTTTTTAATTTGTCCACAAAACTCTGTATAGATTCCAAGGTGACTTGTGAGCTGATGTTACAGAACAGCAACATCATCTTACTTATGCCAGGAGTCTCACTGGACTTGTTGGGTTAGATTCTCAGCTGTTCTAAACTGGCATAGATTCCATGATATCAGTGGAGAAATCAGTTCTATTTACCTAATGGAGGGTCTAGTCTATTAAGACTACTAATGTGAGACCAACAGAACTTTGCTTCATGCCAGTAGCATAAATGTGGTACTTTTCTCTGTGATAAATAAGCATTCTTGGGTCTCCTAATAGGAGCTGGATCAAATTCATCTTTGGTGGGACCTACTTCTTTGAGTGGGATTTTGATCAGGGTGAATTTGTCGCTTGATGCCTCCATCGTCCAAGACTAAGAGGTCATGTATGAGGCTTTATTTAAAGGTGGAGAAAGTTTTGCATTTAAATCTTTATTTGGTGTATTACCAAAGATGAGCCCTTGAGTCAGCCCCAGAATACCAAAAGCTCTTGACATCCTATGCTATGACATCTGACCATCCCGTTTGTTTTGTTGTGCAGGGGAATTCTCTTTTGTGTCTGCCAAATGTTCTCAAGGTATACTTGGAAAATGGGCAGACGAAGGCTTTCAAATTTGATGCCACCACTACAGTGAAGGTACTGTGGCTTGATTAGTTGCTTTTCTTCCTCCATTTAATCTGGGCCACTTCATAAAAGATAAAAAGATACCAGGGATTGATTGTCCCATACAATCTAAAGAACGTGAACCCCTGATGTGTAGATATAAAGGATGCTGGATTTGGGGTGCAGGGGAAGTGAAGAATGGAAATGGGCTATGGGCTTTTACAGCCTAATTTTTTTGGAGCTGCTCAACCCCTAGATCAACTGCAGGTGCTCTGCAGTTTGCAAATAAGCTGTTACATTTTAAAATTTCATATAAAGAACTGTAGAGATGCAGTTGGTATGGAGAGGACTGAACTCTCATGGGCAGGGAGTGATGGCCATAACTCCTCATGCATCCCCCTGGGAACATGCGTTTGCATAGATACAAATCACTTGTTATTAACAAGTTTGTTATTAGGGCTGGACAGTTTTTCCCCTCTTGGACTTGGACTTCTGCAGGGCAACGAAGCAATAGGCAGGAGAGAGCGAGTGCTGTTCATTCTGTAGCTCACTGAGTAGCAAGGTATTGCTTGCTCCCCTCTCAGTTGAAGGAGGATTGCTGAAACTGTGGTGCATGGGAGGGTGGAGGTGAAGGGGAGCGGGAGGTATAGAGAGGTCAGAACACTAGACATCCTGAAGGAACTAGTGAGCAACCTTACAGCATTGCTTCTCTCCTCCATGATTAGAAGAGACGGGGTTCCTGCCATGGCTTGGCACCAATGAGAACGTGGACTTTAGTAGCTAGTAAAGATCCCAGCATCCCAAAGAGCCAATCAAGGAAGTATCTAAGCAGTAGCAGTAAGTTGAGCAGGTCACCCCACCTTACCTAGACCAGCTTGTGGGAAAGGAAAACCTTCACCACTGTGCCATGGAACAGAGAATGGGTTCCCAGGAAAGGAGGCTGTCTGAGATCAAATCCAGCCCTTCCAGTTGAAGAGTCCATTATTGTCTTGCAGAGCTGCCATTAGCGTGCTGAAATCCAGAGCCTCTTCATTAACATGCAAGCCTGTTTTGCATCCAAGTGAAGCCTGACCGTTGTGTTTAAAAGGCATTAAAACTGATTGTCTCTTGTGTCTTTAATTGCCAGGACATAATCCTTACCTTAAAAGAGAAGCTCTCCGTCCAAAGCATTGAGCATTTTGCTCTGGCCTTGGAAGAACAGTACAACATTTCTAAGCTCTACCTTCTGCACGAAGATGAGCTCATCAAGCAGGTCAGTGATGCTGCCTGTGTTGCTTCTGCGACATCTGTCTGAGCGAAGTAGCATTTGTCATGCCACCTGTTTAAGCATGCCCAGCTGCTGACGTTTCCCTGGACAAATCTGCAAAGATGCCCAGCATGTGCAGCGTAAAAGGGGAAGAGGAGGGCAGGCTGGGAGCAGGAAGGGCAGGGCTGGGGACTTGTGAGGTGCGAAGAGGGATTCATTGGCTGAGCATGGGCTGGTGGGAGACCTGACAGTGAGCCCCTGTGTCAAACTGGGGACTCATGGCATCTACATCTGCCCAGTGTCGTCCTAGCTCTGCCTGTTGCACACCTTCCCCCTGCGTTCGCTAGCGATGGACCTGGCACTGCTGCTCTAGCTGCTCTGGGGCGTATCTGAGTGTAAACATGGGCCCCACTTCGCTCCATTCATGGAGACTACACCAGGCAGCACGTGTGGTGGGCTTGCTTTGCTGTGGGAAAGGACTCACTGTGGGCGGCCTTGTGCTTCCTCCTGTCGTCCTCGTTTCAGAGAGTTTCAGGCTAGAAGGGAGCATTAGATCCGAACCTTTGTGTGTCACCAGAATCCCACTGGATTGAGCCCAAAGACTTACTTGCACCAAACCATTTCCGTCCTGGGGTAGCAAAATCTTTGTGCCCCAGGCAGAGCACAGGGGGGGCCTAGCAGTGGCCACGCCTGAGGCCCCAGCAGTGGCGAGATAATGCACTGTGTGTGATGTGCCCAGAGGATCCAAGGCATACACTGCAGAGGAAGGGGAAACCCCGCAAGGTCCCTGCTAATCTACCCTGGGGGAAAATTCTTTCCCAGCCCTGGACCTAGTGATCATTTTTTCCCCGGGTGAGTGAGCAAGACCTCCCCGTAGCCTTTCTAATTCTTGTCTTTGTATACCGGGTACTTTACATTCATCTCTTTGAGCTGAGATGCAGACAGGCCCTGCCTTGGTCCCTGATTTGGGATATCATTAAGATCCCATTAATAAATACCATGTGTGCATTTCTTTGGGAACATTTGTTTCGTTTCCAGATAATGAGCCAGTTCTGAATGTACCCAAAATAAAATATGCTAATATAATCTAGTGATTTTCTTTTCTTAAGGTTTACTTGACATTTGGATAGCGTGAACAACACTTTCGTCTTCTCTGTATCTTTTCTTTTTAAGCGCTTTCCTCCACTACTGTAGTAGGGTCATGGTGATCGGTCTGTGGTGTAGGGTTTGTAGCATTACATATTTACAAGATTTCTATTCATGCCATTGAGCTGAGGTGCAGGGTCTTAGCCCCAAATTCTTACTGTCCCAGACCTCTTACCTGCTAAAATAGTGAGACAGGATTTAGACTAGATTTACTTGTATCCTGATCCAAATTCAACTGTAACCTCGCTAGGGCAGAGATTCTCTTTCTGGGCAGCTGTATGGCACCGGAGCACAGTCCCAGTACAGATCAATAATATCAATGGCTTTCCTGGGAGGTTGTGGGGTCTTTAATGGAGTATGGTTGTGGAGTGGCCTCCACTGCATTTGACTTTAATTCTCACTCTGCTTCCCTCCCAAAGAGTCATAAATGTCTCCTTGTCATTAGAGAGCGTGTCCGTCTTCCCACCACACCGGCCGCCGAGTGACTTGTTCTGTAGAACAGAGGTTCTCAACCACTGTGTCTGAACACATTACTCTGTCACCACACAGCAGTAAGTGTGTCATGGAGAGCCAAGGAGGTGGCTGGATTGGGCCTGGAGGGAGTGGACTAATGTGTCCTGTAGAGTCACGATATGCTGCCAAGTGTGTTGCAACCCACAAAAGGTTGAGAACCACTGCTGTTGAGTTTGAAGAGCTGCCCTGTGCAACTTTGCCACACATGCTGTTGAGGATGGATTTATTCAACAAGTGAGTCACACTCTTATTTTGTCCATTCCAGGTGGTCCAAAGGAAAGACTCCCATGACTACCGGTGTCTCTTCAGAGTCTGCTTTATCCCTAAGGATCCATTGGACCTCCTACAAGAAGATCCAGTTACCTTTGAATACCTTTATTTGCAGGTGAAAATGGAACCTCCCCTACTGTATCAATAACCTGGGCTGTTCTAAGGCCTTGCCTCCCATTTAAGCTAAGGTGTGATATTTAAATCAGTATTGTTTAAACTGGTGCTAAAAACCATGTGGACATAATTGTGCATTGAGTGGCTTAGTGATTCCTAACCTGATTCCCAAACTCAACCTTGACTTGTTAATTACTTGCGCCCTTCACACATGGGTCACAAGTGGTTGACCCACACCAAAGTAGACCTCAACCCTATTAATTGATTTGGCACATGCCACGGAAGATACTAGAACAAAGAGCCAGTGTTGTGATTTTTGACTTCTTGCTGTCTGCTCTGCACGTTAACCTGGCTGTGTCCATTTCTAGAGCTGCAGTGATGTGCTTCAGGAACGATTTGCTGTCGAAATGAAGTGCAGTGTGGCCCTACGACTGGCAGCCCTGCACATACAGGAGCGGATGTATGCTTGTGCCCTGCCCCAGAAAGTGTCTCTGAAATATATAGAGTAAGTGGAAAGTTCTCTTACACTCTAGCCGACCCAAAGCCCATGTGTCTTTTCTACGGTGGCTGTGATAGGCACCAAGGAAATGGAAGGTGGTGAGGTCAGGGCATTCAGAGTAGTGCGGAACATGCTCTGTCCTTATTGTTTAATGCTGATTCTGCATATTGATTCTACAGATCCTTTTAAAGAAAGCTGAGGAACAGTTTGAGTGGCTACAGAAAACCAACTGTCTCATGTCTCCCTTCTAAACTGCTTGAATGGCATGCTGGCTAGAAATGTCAGCAGGTGGGTGGGCTAGATCTGTCTCTACAGACAGCACTACTAGAACATGTTAGGAACTTATTGTTCCACGCAGCAGGTTGCTTTTTGTTGGGTTTTTTTTTAAAATAAAGGTTGCCTTTTGTGGGCATGTTTACGAGAGTTCTGAGTGCAATAGCACTCAAGGCAGAGGAATTTATAGTAGCCAATTAGAATCATCACCTACAGTGATTATGCAAATTTGTGTGCTCTGACTGGCTACTCCAGTCGGCAGAGAGGGCTTTGCATATTGAAGGTAGGGAGATGCAGACCTTTATGCATATCCAATGAATTCCATCACTCAGCTAATCAGTTGTTTCATAGCTCAGAAATGTAATTCAATATAATGTATAATTGCCCCTGGCGAACCTATAGTGTGCATCTTCCCTCCCTAGGCAGACACATCAGGTAGCATCTCATTGCCTGGGTCATTCTGTTAAAAGAACTTCACTACTAAAACCTGTAAGAGATTCGTTGTTAAATAACAGCCCATACATTTGTAGCCTAATACCTGCCCAGCTACAGTAGCACCCCCAGAGAAGACTGCGTGCTAACCTCTGTCACTGAGGCTATGTCTACACTTGTTAATTTAAGTCAACTTAGCATGTCCACACCTAAATTTTAAGTCGACTTTGAGGGGACCCTACAAAATCGACCTAGAGTGTCCACACTGGACACCTAGGTCGACTTGTAGAGGCTAGGTGGACCTGGGACAGGTCCACAGTGGCAGGGGGGGCACCCCTTGCCAAGTGCCAGGGGGCTCAGCCTTTGCCCCAATGTACCTTGATACAATAGGGCAAGGGGGACAGGGATTCTGGCAGGGAGGGCATAGGGGTAGGGTGGGCAGGGCTCTGCCCTGCCCTGTGGGGGGGCATACCCGGCTGTGGCTGTGCCACCCACCCTGGCAGGAAGTGCAGTGGGGAAACCCTGGAGGCCCCTAAGTCGACTTAGAGTCGACTTAGGGCTACTCCAGGTCTACACTGGCTTAAGTAAGTCGACTTAAGCAGAAAGTCGACTTAAAATGAGGTTTTACAAAGTCAACTTAATTTTTCCTTAAGTCGACTTAATTTACTCTGTGTCTACACTACACTTTCCTTAAGTCGACTTAATTTACAAGTGTAGATGCACCCTGAGTTATTAACAGTCAAATAGACCATGTCCCAAATAACAAAAGAATAGACAGACACATCAACAGAAAACTCTGTGGTGTGCTTAATTTGCGAATAATACTTAGTGTGTTAGGCAAATTCTCCATTGAGACAAGTGACCTATAATTTTAGAGTGGTGGGAACCATTAACTCAAAAGATACCAAAATATAATAGTCCTTTAAGCAAAGCAAAGTGCAGTTTAAGAACAGAATCCTCAGTCCCCAAATTGTGAGGCCAGAAGGAACCATTACAATCATCTGGTCTGACCTCCTGTATGACACAAGCCAGAGAAACCCATCCAGGAGTTTCTGCAGCCAGCCAAAAACTTCTCTTTGAGCTATAGCAATCTTATCTGTCTTTGTGGCAGGAAGGACTGGGGTATAGAAAACTTCATCTCTCCAACTTTACTTCGAAATATGAAAGGCAAAGACATCAAGAAAGCCATTAGCTTTCACATGAAGAGGAACCAAATCTTGCTAGACCCAAGACAAAAGGTAAAATCAATGCACATATGAGAGCTAGCTCAATGAAAGCCAGCCAGCTTGGCTACAGAGTCCAGCCTCAGTGGGACCGAGCGGAGATTGTTTCCACGATATGTTCTAATTTTCCTTTTCCAACTGGAGTCCTAACAGCATTGGTACTTCATTTGAGTCTGTGTGCATGCACGCACACGTGCGCTGCATTGCACTTCTTCTTTGTTACAGCTGTTTCTCCGAGCATTAGCGTTGCTGGTGTGCTGCTTCTGCAGGTATATACCAGCCCTTGCCTCCTTTTCCACAGTGTGCACCAGAACTGAATTATTGCCTATTAGGATATCTATGCATAGAAGGGAAATCATCTAGTTGGAGGCTGTTTTTATTGTCTGTGTGTCCCAGTCCCATGCATTGTACACATCTGTTTAGATCTAAATGATCACGTTAGAACCACCTTTACCCACGCTCCCCACTTGTCACAGTGATTGACTCATAACTTCCCCAGCAATATTTCTTTCCTTTAAAATCCCAGCATGTCGTCTCAGCAACACAGGTGCGTCTGAACTACCTGCAGATACTTGGAGACCTTAAAATGTACAGCGGGAAAATCTTTAATGCCACCCTAATGGTAAGTGAGTTTGTTTGTGATTTTAGTAAATCTTTGTGTTTTCTCAGGCTGTCCATTCTGCGTGTCATGTTACCATGCCGTGGAAAGCAACACCTGTAGAGGAAGTAATTTTAAGTGTTACACTTAAACTGATATTCCTCCTCTTAATTAAAGCAGTCTTTCTGGACAGCAGGGTGTCTAATTTTTTTAACAGCTGAGAGTCAAAAACAATCTGTTAATCTGATGCTGATCCATCTCCCTAGCTCTGCTCTTCCAGCTTCATCACTATCTAATTTCCCTCAACCCCCTTCATGTTTTCTCCCAGTTCTGCATCCTGGCAGCTCCCTGCAAAAATCTGTAAAGTTGACACGTGTCTTCTGTCACATCTCTCCCCAGCCACAATGCCTACTTCATCACTGGGTGTGCTGAGCACTGTTACTTCAACTAAATGTGGCCATGTCTCTTGTACCCGTGCCAGCAGCCATGTTATAAATCCTGGGTCAGCTGATGTGAATCCGTTTAAGGTCTTTGAAGTTAATATAATAAAACCAATTGCTGAGGAATGGTTTATCTAGGTAGTGTTAAAAACTGCAGGTGTTGTATTCAATGTAAGTCCTGGGAATCTTGAGATGTGATTTGATTCGTTGTTCCACGCACATGTTCTAATGTGCTTCAAAAATCTTGGACTATTTTAAATGCCGTTAAAAATGCGTTGAAGTTGATATGAGCCATGATTTAATCTCCCCCTAAAAAAGGCGGCTTCCTGACATAACGCATGACTGCACTGTGGCTGCAATCTGGGTTGACACATGGGATTAAACCAAGGATCTCCACAGTTGACGTCATGAGCTGCTAGAGTTTGAGCTAGAGAGTGAGACTCTAAAGGTGGTAGCTGGAATACTCTTATCCTCTGAGAACCAGGTAGAGAATAGGGCCACACACCACACACAGTCCCCAAATAGATTACTGCTGCTCTATCTTTATTCACACTGAGTAGGACTGGTTGAAATTTAGACTGTTTGTGAATGAAAAGTGGGGTTTTGATTAAACTTGAGTTCCCATGGCCCTCTATGGGCTGGCCTTTCTGGCTGGAAGACCTTCCTGTGGTGAAGTTGGCCACAGTCTCTGAGAGGACACCCGTGTCCCTCTCCAAAAGGAGATAAAATGGGACATGTCTGGTATGTTGCTGAAAAGTCAAAATTTTCCATGAAAGGGGAGAGAGGGGGAGAAAAAGAAGAAAACATACTTTTTGCTGTAATTTTCCACAAACCAGGAACCTATTTTTGGACCAGCTCTGACCCTGAGTAGTACCTTTCATCCACCAAAAGAGGGTTTGCTGACCAGTTCTCCAGCACAAAGGCTACAACACTGGTAAACTCCAGGATTGTTGCAGTCCCAAATGCCACCATGCACGTTGTGTGATCATTTTCACATCCCTCTCTGATGTCTTCTTGGGAGGTTGCAATGCGTAGAAAGCACTAGAACTTTTCAGAACATCACACTCTTGCTCCCCTTATCCCATGCCAGCTCAGGGAGTGCAAGGAGGGTGGAGGGCGCTGCAAAGGGCGTTGTGAAGGGCATAGACACTGCACACCTTAGTGTGCACATATGACATGAAACGGATGGGGCAGCCACGTTGGGAGGAAGTGGGCCAAATCCTGAGACTCCAACAACAGGCTAGTTCACAAATAGATATTTAGAATCTAGAGGGTCTCACTTTAAAGGATGTAAATACAGCCATGTCTTGAGGCCCTCATTGGAGGGAGAGCCCATTATTCTGCCCTGCTCTGAGGCCATCGTAGGGCCCATTGGTCCTCCATTTGTAGTGCTCAGTGCTGAGTGCCTAAATTTACTGCCCTGAGGATGGCTAGGACAGTGCAGTTCACAGCTATGCCAAATGAAGGACCAACAGAAAGAAGGAGAGCATTTTATTCCCACCAGGGACAGGATGAATTAAAATGTGGGGATAGGAACAAGCAAAGGAACTGAGGATGTTAAATAAATGATCTTGCAACAAGCAACCCTTAAATTTTCACAAACCAAATCAATCTAACAAATGAGCCCCATCCTCCAAAGTCCAGGCAGTGGTGCTGGAATACCATGTGACGGGTTGGTCTCCCAGGAAGGGACACCAACAACTCAGCAGAAACGTTGGCCATCCCCAACAGGCTCTGTGTCTTTCCCAACCACAGGTGGGTTTGTCTGCACAGCAAGTGGGCAGGACTGATGCTGATGTGGGAGAGGGGCAGCAAAGGAGACAGTTGACCCCTGCTCCTCAAAATGATCTTCAAGGAGCCCCTGATTATTGTCAGACTGGCCAAACTATGTACAAAGGCAGCCAGAGTTACCCAGTGGAATAGCAGGTTGGAGAGTCTTCATCTTTTATAGAAATTATAAACCACAGCAAAATCATAGATTAGGGTTGGAAGAGACCACAGGAGGTCATCTAGTCCCACTCCCTGCTCAAAGCAGGACCAGTCCCAGCCAGGGCTTTGTCAAGCCAGATCTTAAAAACCTCTAAGGATGGAGAGTCCACCACCTCCCTTGGTAACCAGTGCTTCACCACCCTCCAAGTTAAAAAGATTTTCCTAATATCCAGTCTAGACCTCCCCCACAGGAATTTGAGACCATTGCTCCTTGTTTTGTCAGCTGCCACCACTGAGAACAGCCCAGCTCCATCCTCCCTGGAACCTTCCTTCACATAGTTGAAGGCCACTATCAAATCCCCCCTCACTTTTGTCTTCTGCAGTCTAAACCAGCCTAGTTCCCTCAGCCTCTCCTCAGAAGTCATGTGCTGCAGCCCCCTAATCATTTTCATTGCCCTCTGCTGGATTCCCCAAGTTTTCCACATCCATCCTGTAGTAGGGAGCTCAAAACTGGACACAATACTCTAGATGTGACCTCACCAGTGCTGAATAGAGAGGAATAATCAGTTCCCTTGATCTGCTGGCAGTGCTCGTACTAATGCAGCCCAATATGCCATTAGCCTTCTTGGCAATAAGGACGCACTGATGACTCATATCCAGCTCCTTGTCCACTGTAATCCCCAGATCCTTTTCTGCAGTACTGCTGCTTAACCTGTCTGTCCCTAGTCTGTAGTAGTCCATGGAATTTTTCTGTCCTACATGCAGGGCTCTGCACTTGTCCTTGTTGAACCTCATCAGATTTCTTTTGACCCAATCCTTCAATTTGTCTAGATCACTGTGTATCCCACCCTTATCCTCCTGCGTATCTATTGCTCCCCCCCTCGCCCCCCAGCTTAGTGATCCAGCAGCCAAATTTTACTCTTCTAAACTCTTAAAATCCCAGATTTTCCAGGAGTCGAACAAGCCCTTGACTTCCTGCACAGTGGCTTGTTGTTTGAATAACCACGTCCAACCAGATCCTGCAAATACCCACTTGCACCCAACCCAGCCAGGAGGGTGCTTCAGCATGGATAGACAGCTGGGGCGCTACAGATAGCAGCGTGGCCCCATCCCACCGCTATCTCACAATTTTTGCACGCTAGCTTGTCTCTGTCCACCCATGCTGGGAAGCATCCTCCATTTAATCTCTGCTTCTGCACAGATGTCGGTGAGAGCTGTGTCTCTGACATCCCTGAGTTGGAGCTACCCAGAAGTCAGGTCTGGGACCAGTGAAAGTTGGCTGCTTTCCCTAATTGAAACACAACTAATGCTAATGCACAATTCAAGGGTTGGTGTCACTATGTTACCAGGCTCCTATTTAGATTTCCACTGGGGCTGGGTTTTAACCCACTTTTCTGCGCTAGCTACAGGACAGAGAGTCGTATGTCACCTTGCTGGTCGGAGCCAAGTATGGAATCAGCCAGATTATCAATAACAAGCTCAACATCCTAACGAGCCTGGCCGAGTTTGCTAACATCAGCAGGCTGGAGCTTATCGAAGAGTCGGAGAAAGTGAGCATGGTAAAAATCTACCTTCAGGACGTGAAGGTAATTGCGGCTTCAAAGACTGCTTGTCTTGGGGGCGCTGCTCTTTGATTTTGTTCTTCCAGTTATCTGATGCTCTGCTTCAATTCTCAATAACCACGAGGAGAGAAAAAACAACGGGAGTCCTGTGGCATCCTGAAGACGAACAAATTTCTTCAGGCATAAGCTTTCATGGGCTGCAACCCGTGTCATCAGATGCATCTGACCAAGTGGATTGGAGCCCATGAAACCTTATGCCTGAAGAAATTTGTTAGTCTTTAGGATGCCATTAGGACTCTCGTTGTTTTTGCTGAACACAGACTAACACGGCTACCCCTCTGGAACATGAAGAGAGAGAAGTGTTTTGCTGTTTCTGAGAGCTTAATAAACGCAGGGGTGGGACTTGTTGCTTTATAGTGCAGAAGTGACTCTCATCACCAAGGTGCATTAACACTGCTCAGAGACAATGCATATCTCCCGAGCGCCTAGCCGTTTGCTATGCTATATTTATAATGGTTTAACTGTCGTTGGAGCAGTTCTGTAAGTTAAAATGGAGCCAGAAGAACCATTAGAAAAGACGAAACACAATCAAAGAAAATGAGATTCCTTTAAAAAAATGTTCCATTGTCCTCTGCCAAAGAGCAGAAAATAAAAATCTGTTTCCCTTTCCTCCTCGTGGCCCATGCCAGAATATACCTTTCCGTGCTTGGGATGGGAGACGGAGAACGGCCTTTTATGTAGTACACATTGCTGCTGGTCATTTGAATAGTCTAAAATGTTTCTATTGCTACAGCTGCTGACGCTGTTGTTGGAATCAAACAGTGCCAAAGATTTCGCCTGCCTCATCGCAGGCTACTACCGGCTGTGTGTGGACTCGGGTGTCTCCATATTGGTCTGGGGTGAGAATAAACAGCAAGCTCACCGCATCTCCACTGAAGAAGGTAAGAGCGGGTGGCCTTTTCTAACACAGGCTGATGAGTGAATACATAACCTGACTAATAACTGAGAAGCATTTGTCACCACAGACGTTCAGAGTAATAAAATAATTATCATTAATAATAAGCCACGTGGGGGGGGAGAGTTCCCCAGCTGCCTTGGGTTGTGGAAAGACACCTGTTCCACACCCCTTCACCCATCCTAGCCACACGGGACTGCAGTATGGGGTGGCACCTGTCCGCCACCATGTGGAAAAAAAAAAAGCAAAAATGCAGTCATTGCATGTACATAGTTTAAACAGCAACCTTTTCACAAGAGCAGAGATTGACCTAGCTTCACCATGTACTCTATGCCAGAAGCCAGTGTCACATCTCCTCCTGCATCAGCTTCTACAATGGCCCCACTCCTCCCTCTTTTGGCTTTCACCAGCCGAGAGGGAGGTGGAGCCGAGTCACACACTCTTCAGAGCTCCGACACAAGCCAAGGCTGAAACTCAAGGAGGAAGATCCTGTGCTGTTTCCAGAGCTGTTATTCCCCGACCTCCGTTAGCACTGGCGATTGGATTATGCGCTAGGAATTATTTGGGGAAGTTCTCTGGCCAGCGCTACACAGGAAGCCAGAGTAGATGATCACAGTGGTCTCTTCTGGCCTTGGGATCTACGACTCTAGGGACCTCTGGGTTCCTGGCACTTTGAGGATGCTAGGAACAGAGTGCATGGCACAGTTCCCTGCCCTTCCCACTAGTATTTGATGCTGAAAGGAATAGCCCACTACCTAGTTCCAGAGAAACAGGGCTTCTATGTTTTGCCTTCCCTCTCAGGCCTCCAAGTCGCAGGATTCCTGGGCTGACAGAGAGGGTCAGGTGGGGCCTTGAGCTATTCACAAATAGCTTGTGGGGAAAAATAAAAACAACCTCCCTGGGTCCTGCTGCACCTGCAATCGGTTTCACAACTCTGGCAGCAATGCAGCAGCAAGTCTGTTGGGAAGAGGAAGAGGAAGAGGGGCTGGCCTTTCTGCAGAAGGTGATGCTGCAGGGTGCTGTGCACTAGCTAAATTAAGCCCTTTGGTGTACAGCACCTGACAATAGGGCCTACTGCAATATAAATGTTTAACAATCAAACCAGTGTGACCATTGTTTCCCCCTCGCATATATCTTCTATAGGAGAGTAAAGGGAATGCAGTAATTTAGAAGATGCATATTCTCCAATCATTACAGAATATGCAAATCCATCACCTATTGCTGCCCTAATTCTCCATATTCCTTCTTCTCTCCAGACAGAGAATACTCTTTAAAAAAAACAAAAAACCTAGGCACATCCTTGGACTCCTTTTCTCAGTGACTTCACAATGTAGGAGTTGCCACTACTAAGCTGATGAGAGGCATAATCTCTCACATAAATAGCCAGGGGAAGAGAGGTTCTTTCATCTCTGTATTTAGGACTGGTGTGATCACTGTGGTACCCACAATTCAGGAAGGATGTTGATAAACTGGAGAGGGTTTGGAGAAGATCCACGAGAATGATCGAGGATTCAAAAACCTGCCTGATAATGAGACGCTCAAGGAGCTCAATTCATGTAGCTTAGCCAAGCGATTAAGGGCTAACTTGATCACAGCCGATAGTACCTACATGGAGAATAAATATTTAATAATGGGCTTTTTCACCTAGCAGAGAAGGGTCTAATGATCCAATGGCTGGAAGTTGAAGCTAGACAAATTCAAACTGGAAATAGGGCATAAAAATTTTAATTAGTGAAAGTAATTCACCATGGGACCTACTTACTGAGAGTTGTGAGGGGTGGAAAATCCACCACAATTTGTAAATCAAGACTGGATTTTTCTCTAAGAACTCTGCCATAGTTCCAACGGGAATTACTGTAGGAAGCTCTCTGGCCTGTGTTACAAGGGAAATGAGATTAGGTGGTCACAATGGTCTCTTTTGCCCTGGGAATCTAGGCATTAATCTGTATTAGGGATCAACTATGGCAGTAGACTCAGTGTTCAGCCGCCAGACTGACATGCAGGCTGGGGCCCTGTGTGACAGGCTGTGCTCCGTTCTCCTTTGTTTCCAATCACAGCAATAAGCAGTGGAGTAGATCTCCCTTTAGGAGAGCAAGTTGCTTGTTTTGTTCTGGGCTGGATTTTGTACCCCGCTGTTTCCACTGGTCTGTGCTAACAGCAGGTAACTTGTCTTTAAATTGCAGGATATGAATCTCGAGCCTGCAGTGACTCCGAAGACTCCTGGGTATTGGATTCCTCTGTGGAGTGCTTTACTGAGTCCTCCTGGCCACACTCCAGTAGTATCCAACCTGAGAAGGAGGCAGAGCAGGATGACCTCCCTGGCCTAGAGCCGGAAAGCAGAAACCCTGGAGGGAGGAGCCTATGCAATGGGCGCGACATCGGGACAGACAGTGCATCCGAAGCCTCAGACTCAGCCAACACCGAGAGTAGAGGATGCAAGACCAGTGGGTCGAGTGACTCGATGGACGCTCTGGAGGAGGACGACTTGGAGACCTGCTCCTGCAGCAGGCCGGGGTTATTCCAATTTTTCACACCCACCGTTCAAGAACTCAGCAGCCAAGATAAGACCTTCTTCGCTCTAGACAGCAGGGAGGGGAGCGGTGAGGCCGAGTCTGAAGATTTCCTTTGTTTCTTGCAGTTATCTCAAGTAGCCCAACCGGGGTCTGAGCAGGCAGGCCCTGAGCAGAGAGGGGAGAATGAAACGGACACTTCAGCGCTCAAGACCACACTGTCGGAGGACAACGTGATGGAGTACTACAGTCTCTGCTCCCACATCTCCCCAGCCAGCAATGGAGAGAGGAGCATCCTCAATCACAGCCCAGGAAATGGCTCTTTCAAGGACCTGCCAGCTGAATCAGGCCAGCAGGAGGGATTCTGCAATGTAGATCCAACAGCAGAGGCGAATCGCGTCATCCTGCATGCGCCTCCAGGCTTCGGGGACACCAGCTCCGAGGATGAATTCTACGATGCCGCGGACAGGCTGCCCCTAGCAGGTACGCCCAGAGGTTATATAATAAATCATCTCACTAGGGTGGAGACTCTCTCTGACCCTGTAAATCCATGTTTCCACACATAAAAAGCTGTATCCCGCTCTTGCTAATTCTCCTTATTTAACCTGCAACAAATCAGGGAGACCATTTGTTGTCTGTTCCTAAGGTACCCACCATTAGGTTCGAGACTCTCCTCAAGTTAGCCCAGCATGCCAAGGGACGGACTGTCTTACACAATCCAGTGACTGGCCTTTAATTTCAGCACTCATGATCACAGTTCCAGTCTCTCATCTTTCGTAATTTAGCTGGTTGTGGGCACTGGATTGACCTTAACATAATGTTGAGACCTGCCCTTTGTATCTATATGCTCTGCCTTTCAATGCACCTGTAACGCACTGGAAAGCATGTTAGGGCCCCCCTTCTGCCCATTTAATATTAAAGGTTACATTTTAACCCAACCTGCTAAACATAAGGGTGCAATAAAACCACCTTCGTTTTCAGGTTCAACCCTCTTAGTCAGCTACAGAAAATTAATTTCATAAAGGACCACTAGGTGACACTACAAACGATACCACCAAACTTTACTCAGAAGAAGAATGATCAGTTGTGCAAAAAGGCATGCAGTTACCACTTACACAGTGCTAGAGTTCTACTCTCCCTCTGATCTGAAATGTTTCAGTGGGTGACTATTCCCCTCACAACAGAGTGAGGAACAACCTGATAATTCTGGAACGTACCCTCCCTTCTTCATGTTCATTGGAGTTCTCTTGCAGTTTGGAAAAACGACTCCTTTTATAATTAACATGAAACTGCCCTTTACCAGAATTCTGCCACCTCCTTGTGGATTACCGATTATTTAAATCGACAGCTGCACCCCATCCATCCCTTCCATACTATCAATAAAATAGTCACAATTCTCAAAAACACTCATTTTAAAACCCTGCAAAAATCAGGTACAATGGTAACTTAACTCTAGGTCATGTCCTTGCTAATTCTTACCGTCCCATAACTCCGCCTCCAATTGGCTCACACTAGCAACTTCCATTTTACACACTCCTGTATGCTTGGGTCCCAAACCTAACTTCTGCTTGGTTCTTAACCTAAACCATCCTAAAAGCTACTCTGAGACGATCCATACAGCATACAAGTTTGTTACGGCCTCCACCTACAGAGCCTTACTTCAAGTTTTATAGTAGCTCATGATTTTAACTTTGAAGGTACCCCAGTCCAATCCCGAGTATTCTCTTCTTTCCTGGCAGGCTCCAACATGCTGTCCCGTGAGGGGAAGAAGTCAACTCGCTGCAACCAGGAGGAAAGCTGGATGTCGAGACAGTCTACAAGGGAGAAGCACAGAAAAGAGAAGGAGCTGAAGCATACCAAGAGCCTGAGAAAGCGGAGATCTTTCCTACAAACTGATTACACGTCACAGGTTACCTTCCCATTGGCTCCCTCCCACTCCCTGGAGAGCGTCAGGGAGCCCCAGCTGTCTTTCATCTCTCTCTCTCCCATGACATCCCCCTTGAATGATAAAAACGGGGACCCTGCACAGTTGGAAGCCAAGACCTATGCCCAGCTAGGACCTCAGAGAGAAGCCAAGAGTAAAAACCCTTCATCTGACTTAATGGAAATGGAGCCAGACACCATGGAAATTAAATGTATCACCAACTCGGTCACCTCTTCCATTTCAGTCGTCCATCTCCAGGGTAACCAGGAAGAGAAAGAAAATTTGGACCTAACCCCATTGTCCAACTGTGCCGAAAACAGCCTCGACCCTCTTAGGTCTGCATGTGCACTTGACAGTAACTGTGTGAGTCTTTCGGAAAAAGCCTTTTCTTTGGGAGACATGAGAGACCTTTCCCCAGAACAAGCAAGAGGCACTTGGGGCTGCCCCAGTGGCCTCCCTCGCCCGTTTTCTGAAATGGAGGGTAGCTGTATGACCAGCACAGTGCCACAAAAGCAACTGGTCCCACAGAGTGCCGCGGAGGCTGTGGAAGCCCAACGTGAACACGATACAGCTGGACATCAGGGCAAAGGAATACCTTTGTATACTGGCCCCGTGCTCTCTCCAGGGTGCTCCAGAGGCAAACCATTGCCTCTGGATCCTCTGTCCACCGAGGATAACAGAGGAACATATGAGCAGCTTGTGACATCCTCTTCCTTTGCAAGGGGAACAGCTGACCTCACTAGCTGTGCAGTGAAGCAAGATGCTGAAATGGCACCTGGAGAGAAAACCAGCAAGCATCTCAATGAAGAGTCCTTTAAAAAAGTGGAAGATAAAAAACACATGGGTTTCTCTAATGCTACTGAGCTGCTTTTCGACATCAACAAAGCATCAGGGATAGTAACTCGCCTCTCGTGGCTCTCGTTTGGCACAAGGACAGATCAAACCACACCCTGTCAGCAGACAAGCTATCCACACGAGGACATAGAAAGAGCGCTTCCAGCAGATCCCCACCAAGACCTTCAAGTCATTGATCAAAGTTCCTACAAAGTAGGATATTCCGGTTCTGAAGCCCTAAGGAAGGAAACACATTTTTCCTCAGCTTCTCAGGAAGTGTGTCCTTCTCCAAAGCTCATTGGTGGCCAGAGCCCAGAGGAGAGCGAATCCAGAGAAGATGCACCACGTGTGGATGGTAGCAACAAACACCCCAAAGAGGAGGCTACAGAGCAAAGAAAGGACAGCTATGTAAACACATCACCGGGGCTAAATTCTCCTTCCACCAAAGATGTCAGTGATGCATCATCACATAGGGAGGAAAACCATGGTTCAGGTCAATCTCTTCTTTGTTTGAATCAGGAAAAATATGCACCAGCGTCCACAAGCTGTAACGCATCTGGTCCTTTGGGCTTTACCAGTGTTAAGGGGACCCTCGTCCCAAAAGCTGGGATGGACAAATGCAGCTGCCAGTTGACTTATGCCAGCTGCTTCCAGGGGTTAGACAACGACCTAGACCATGAGAGTATCGATTCTGCACATAGCACTTTCTCAGGGCCTTTAACAACCCCACCATCTGCTGGAAGCTGGTCCTTTCTAAGCCAGACCCCTTCCCGGCCGGCTGAAGACAGTAACTGTATTAACTCTAAGCCTGATGTGAGTGAAAATTACCCGTGGCCAGAATCTCAGACTGAAGCTCTGGCTCAGTTAGAAGAGAGAGCGTGGAAGTCACCAGCTGACTTCTCTCTGTTCCTGGTGAATGTGGCAGAGCTGCAGGGGATTGTCGGGCAGTTCTCAGGAAACCGAACGAGGCATCCTCGAGACACATGTGCAGAGCATTATTCTGAACACAAGGACATGCTCTGCGTGGAGTCCCGAAAGCTGACAGCCAGCTGCCAGAAGCTCCTACAACCAAACAGGCCGTCGGAAGGGCTGCCAAGCATATTGCACGAGACCTTCCAGGACCTTGTCCGACTGACATCGCTGTGTTTCCAGTTCACAAATTGTGGGCTGTGCGCGAGACGCCACAAGGAGCTCATGGTCAACCTGAAGGACGTGGTTTGCACCTACCAGCAGTTTGTCCAGGCTGCTCACCAGCAGGGGGGGAAGGGCTGTCCCGACATATGTGCAAAACTGTTAACATGCCAGTGCACGGCCCTGACGGCAGCAGTGTTCTGTCTAACCCAGCGGTTCAGGGCATCGCCGTCAGCCTGAAGACAGCCATGCGGTTAGACTGATACTTCTGCTCATATACTATTGACAGGAAAGTACCCAACAAATGTTTACTGCATAAACCATTAACCCAATAAAATATCTCCTGCAGAAAAGATCTGAGTCATTCAGCAGCCTGGCTACATGCCGCATAAGGCGTGCCCAAGACTCGGCCACATTTGGGCCGGCTGCCTCGTTTGCTTACGCTAAGACTTCCCAGCCCAGCAGTGGGTACTGTGGGGAGGGCCACAGTCCATCCGCCTGCTCAGTCCGTTTACGAAATAATGAACTTGAATGCAGTTTGTGGCTTTTCTTTCGGGGCTCCAGTTTGACATTTGTTTCCTAGGGGCCAAGTTCCCACCTCACTTTACATTTTAGAAACAGTAACAGATGCTAAATGGAACGTAGCTCCCAGCGGGAGGGTCAGATCCATATTCTCCACCCCAGCTGGGGGCTAGAGGCTCAGGGAAGCTGTAGGCATGGCGTTGCAGTGGAAACTGATTTGATAGAATCAGAGTGTGGTACCTGCAGCCCTGATGCTGGAGAGAAATCACAATGTCTCCTTGTCATCTCTCCAGCCCCTGGCAACTTTAGCTGACTTTCCTAGGGAAGCCCTGGCACCATGCCCTCCCCTTGCTGATGCATAAGGAGGAAATTAGCAGTAGACTGCAATCTAGCCATGTAAGAATAGTATCAAAAATGCCAAACAGAGGAAAAGCAGCCCCAGGAGCAGCTATCCTGCTGCCTTCACCTGCCATCACCTGTGGCTATGCTGTGCCTCTGCCGAGAAGCAAGACTGTTTTCCAATCAGCTGTCATAGCCACACAGCTCTGTTACCAGTCTCACCAGACAGCACATACTCTTTGGCCGTCTATTGGAGGCTCTCCAATAACAAATGCACCACTCCAGCAGCAATTAGGCAAGCTTGTTGTTGGGGTTTCTTGGCTGCTTAGCTTGAGCCAGTGAAGGCTTTGGCTGTCAGAGATTCACGTAGACAGCAGTGGGGAATGTAGGTCCTCAGCACCTTTGTGAATCAGCTCATACCACTTCCGCTAATTTGGATGCCCATGTTTGAAAATGTAGGCTTAAGGAGGCTGCCCACGGCTGCAAGGAAGGGGGGTGGCACAACCTGAGTCTGTGCTGTTTCCCCTCCATCGCTGACAGGAATGTAAGTGATGAGCAGAGCCCGAGAGGGACCTAGACCCTCGGCTGTGTGTGTGTGGGAGGAGGTGAGGGTGTTGCATGATTTTTGGTCGTGCTGGCCAGGCGTGCACCCAGGGCGGACAGGGGGAGACCAGAAAGGGGACTCTGTGGAACATGGAATCCACACTGTGGTACTTTGCCAGGGTAGAGTGGGGCCTGCTGGCTGGAGAGCAGCTCCCAGAAGCCAGGCCACGGCTGCCATGCAATGGGATACAGGGGCAGTGAGATATTTAGCAGTGGTTTAACAGCTACAGAGGCTAAAGTGTGCCGCTCATTTAAACTGCTGGCTGAGCTCTCGTGTATTGATCCTCATAAGCCCCGCTCTGAGGCAGGGTGGGCCTAGGACCCCATTGTACAGATGGGAAATGAGGCACAGAGAGGCTAACGCCTTACACACAGATTCTGGGGCAGAGCGGGGCATGGAAGTCCGTGCCTAGGGCCCTGAAACCTGGGCCGTCCTGTCTCGGTGAAGCGTGACTTAGCGCCACTCGAGCAAAGGGGCCAGCAAACTGAGCGCAAGCTCCGGGCTCAGACAGTGGGCCTGGGGAGGGGGAGATGGTGCCCTCCTGTGTGGAAAGTTACCATGCTGTGTGGAGTGTTCAGAGAACTTAGCAACAGGGGGCAGCAGCCTGGCATAACCATTAAACCAGCTACCCTGCCCTGCAGCTTGTCTCAAAACTGGCCTCGCCCCACTTAGCGTGACACAGGTGCCCTCAAACCATCAGGCGCTGGGTCATACGGCCCAGCTTCAAGCAGGATTAGACACCACTTAACAGCCGCTTGGCCACAACTGGCTGCCTCCATTCGCCTCAGGCGCTCAAGTATGCCCACAGAAGCCTCCAAGAGTGACCCCCAACTCAGAATTTTCACCCAGTTGGTACAACCATAGTGACATCCCCAGCGTGGCTGGAGGCTGAGGCACAAGCCCATTGGAAAAAGCTAATCCTGTCCCTGGAGCGATAGGTACCTGCAAACCCACCGAGGGTGCCTGGGGGCATCTCTAGCAGCGTTACAGCAGCCTAACGTGGGCCGCGCTGCAGGAGTGTGGGTCACTTGGCGCTCCTATAGCCATACCTGCCCTTTGGAAAACAGCAACGTGAGGGTGTGGCAGGGCGGTATCAGACACCCGCCTGCCCCCACTCTATATATTCACTGATGGGGCCTGCAGAGACGCTCACGTCTGTTTTTAGCAGTCTGGGTAGGGTACGGTGCTGCTAGATTGCCACACGCTGCAAATTCTGCCTTCGGCTGCAACATCCACAGCCCCCAACTGGACTGAAATTCAGGCCAGCTGAATCTCTGTTTTCTTTTCTCCCATTTAAACAGGGGAATACTCCCACCTACCAATGTTGGTCACAACAGCACGGAGTGAGCTAACTAACTTCCACCTATGTGCACTTCCTACTTAGGCCCTGGTGAAATTCACAAGCAATCAATAGGCATTATGCAAGCTACACAGATTGCATAACTCCCATCACCTTCCTAACTGCCCTTCTGCACACTGTCTCCACTGCACTGCACTGATGGGAAATGCGTTCCTATCAACGTAGCTATCTCACCTCAAGAGGTGCTTTTACTAGATCAACTGCTGGATCGATCGAGCATGTCTTTACTACTGCTCAATCAAACCAGATAAATGGATCTGACTGTGGCAATTTGCCACCCTCCGTGTAGACATAACCTTAGAAATGTTTATACACAAGACCTCAGTTACAAACCTCTCAGGAGCGAGGTTTGTCGTAGCTCTGAAATGTTCATAACTGAACAAAATATGATGGTGATTCTTTCAAAAGTTTACAGCTACCCCTTGACTTAATCATTTTGAAACTTTACTATGCAGAAGAAATATTCTGCTTGTAACCTTCTTAATTTAAATGAAACAAGCACAGAAACAGTTTCCTTGTCAAATTCTTTTTTGAAACTCTCCCTTTATTTTTTAGTAGTTTATGGTTAACACAGCAGTATAGTATTTACTTCTTTTTTGTCTCCGCTTCCCGATTGCGTACTTTTGATTCCAAAGGAGGGGTTGACTAGTCCGTTCATAACTCATGTTCTGCTGTATTTTGTTCCTGAAGTATATATGGGCAGTATAACGACTCAGCTTGCAGAAAGTGTAGTGGGAAAGTAGGTGACGCTATCGAGCCGGGGGTATCTTCCCTGCAAGAAGTATTTTCGTTCTACCCCTTGTTTCAAGAGCACACGTCAGTTGTAATTGGGGCATGGGGAGAAAGCAAGAGTAAACATTTGATTGTAATATGACACAGCAAGTAGCAGAAACCTACGTACAGTGGTAGAAGAGAAACTTTAATAGGTAAGAGTGCTGTGTTTTACTTGTGAAAAGCCAGTTACAGTTAACAGCTACTCTATTGTAACGAACTACTACAACCCTCACGTTGCTTACTTATGGTCTACATGACAGTAAAAACTTGAAGGGATTTTCATACATTTTCTCCCCCCCCCTCCCCCCCAAAAGAGAAACTGACAGTAGAAGGGGGACAGAAATTTCCCAAACACAAGCAAGAAGTGACACGTTACAGGTGGTCTTTAGTTGAATCCCAAGATGAATCTTGCTTTTCAACAATACACCAATGAGGTAGAATGCAGGAAACGGATGAGCACCTAATGCCAACTAAGCCACATTTCTCAGAATACAAGTTATGCTGATGATGATTCTGCTTGAAACAACAAGGAAGATGCTTGCTTCCTTTTTCAGTATAGCCCATTGATGTCACAGAATAAAGCGTCTTCTCAGGTGTTGCCCTGCAGATGTATTTTCCATCATTTAGCTGGTTCTGGGAGAACATAGCCTTTTGCAGGAGGAACTCCAGCTGTCAATGCATCGGGCCAGCTTTGGGTCCCATAGTAAGTTGACAAGACATCAAAGACTGTCAGAAAGTGTGATAAAGATCAGTCTAAATACAGCGATCACAGGAAATCTGGGTTCATTTGACACTAGTTAGAAAAGGAAAGGCAGGAAGGTTTTAACAGTTGACAGCAGTAAGGGTGTCATGGCTAGTGTTCAAGTTCCAAAGGGGTAGCCGTGTTAGTCTATTGCAGAAAAACAGCAGAGTCCTATGGCACTTTTAAAGACAGACTGACTTCTAACTGACCCCGTGGCAAGCCATCATGGATCAGCCTGACTCTGGCTTCCTGGAAAAGCCTGACATACCAGGGCCTTGCCCTTAAAAATAGCTTCTCCAGTCATACTTCCAACACCACCTTTTTTAATGTGGCTCTTTCCATGTTGTAAATTTAAGGAGAGTTCTTTCCGATTGTTAAAACTCGGGTCAACTTTTAACACAGGGGTGTCTCCAGATAGGCGTGTGCTCAAGAGCTTTACAGGGGAAAAAATATCAGGGCGCCTTCAGCAGGTACCTACTCTGGGAGTTATGGGCATAGCACCAAGCCCCTTGTTTGAGAATTTCGGCATCCCCTTTAAGGCACGCTGATGAGTGTTACTGCCCATTCCTGCATCTCCTCATTGATTAGATAATCATAGGCTTGATTCTTCTGATGCATTCAACAAACACACGCAGGATCTATCCACCTGCATGAAGTCCCCTTTCCCCCCCGCACACCTATCTTAGGCAATATTACAGATGTTCCTCTCCATGATCCTTTTCTCCTCATGCTGCGCCATCATTGAAACCTACACAGCCAGCACCAGGTGTTTTCCCCAATGCAGCAGCCCTATGAAGATGTGCAAGGCAGCTCTGAAGCGGCAATTCCTGTGTTTTGGTAAGATGGGATGGGGAATTTCATTCTCAAGGGATATTGGTTTTCCCAGCCCAGGACAATTACTGCCCTCGGTCTCTAGAGGATCTCATGAGTCAGGGAGCAGTTTTAATACCACACAGAAGGGTGGTAACAAGTGTGTGAACACAAGCTGGCCCAGGTGTGTTAAGCCTGGCTTCTGTCTAGTTCTTGGCAAATAGCAATAAGTCTCTTAGCAATAAGAGACTCTTCTGCTGGCATTGTTAACATGAATGGGCATCGCCACTGAACTAGACCCCAGATACAGGCCCCAGTACTAGGGTCCTGTAGGACCAAGCATTTCTGGGGTTGCATCCCCCTAGTGGAAATGGAGACAGCCCTGGGCCGCAGCATAGCTCTGCATTCTGCCAACGAACAATCTGAGCTCCATACCTTGATTGATAGCTAACGTCTCTGAATGGTAGTTCTTCACATTAGCCCTCCTCACCATGTACTCTGGAATGGGAAGCCGAGCGGTCTGCAAGGAGTGCTCTTGTGCCTTCTGCAAGGTCAGTTTCTGTAAGTCAAAGTAAAATATTACACAAACATGCAGAGGCAATTACCCCTACTTTTCCCATCTTGTGCCTTTGTAGCACACACATTGCCCTTTGCTGGTGGGGTGAGGAGTGTGTGCTAAACCCATGTTCTCCATGGCTGGGTAAAGCCAATTAAGACAGACTGGAACTCCAGTCCCCTTGGAAACTGCCATCCCAAATTGGAGCGGGGTCCATCTCCCCCAGCACCAGCCCTTGAGTCCAGATTTCTCTCATCTCAATCCAGCCTGGGCCAGGCCCAGATTAAGCATGGGGGAAAGGTTTTGTCAGCTTTTTTGTGGAGCCTGGTAGGAGTGGATTGAGCAGCTCTCGGTTCACCTCCCTCCTCTCAGGGGCTATGTCTACACTTGCACTTTTAAGTCGACTTTAACTAAGTCGACTTAGTGTGTCTACACTTAAAATTAAACTCGACTTAAAGGGGAATTTACAAAGTCGACCTAGAGCGTCCACACTGGATGCTCTAGGTCGACTTTGTGGGGCTAGTGGGACCTTGGGCAGGTCCACAGTGGCGAGGGGGCACCCCTTGTGTGCAATGGGGCAAAGGGGGACAGGGACCCTGGCAGGGCAGAGCCCTGTGTGTGATGCTGTCTGGATTTAGGGAAGAATTTATGATATTATTTTCAATGGACATCTCATAAATGCTATAATCCATAGGAACTATGTCATGTTTGGTATCAATAGAAAGGTAGTAATTTGCGGGGAATGATTATATAGTTTATGTCTAGGAATTCTATTTCGATTAGAAGTTAGGAATTTGGTGTTATATCTATACTTTAACTTATGTTATTTTATTAAAATACCTGAGAGAGGCGGGTGTGTAAAACCATTGTGTCCTTAATGTTTAGGAATTTTCCAGGTAGAATGGGCCCAGGGAGTAAACTGATGAGCCATTAAGGACACAATGCTTGTATTCCTTATGTCCTTAATGGTTCATCAGGTTACTCCCTGGGACCATTCTACCTGAAAAATTACTAAACATTAAGGACATAAGGGTTGGTGACATCCTCTCTAGGGCGTTCCCACAGAATCATACAAGTTAAAGTATAGATATAACACCAAATTCCTAACTTCTAACGAAAATAGAATTCCTAGACAAACTATATAATCATTCCCAGCAAATTACTACCTTTCTATTGATACCAAACATGACATAGTTCCTATGGATTATAATTTATGATATATGAATACAAAATAATATCATAAATGCCTCCCTAAATCCAGACAGTGTCACACCCTGCCCACATGCCCTGCCCTTTGGGGGGCATGCCAGGCTCCCCCTGTGCCCCCCCCCCAGCAGGGAGGGCATTGGTGTAGTCCTGGGGTAGCCCCTAAGTCGACTTAGGGCTACCCCAGGGCTACACTGGCTTAATTCGACTTCAAAAAGTCGAATTAAGCCTTAAGTCTAATGAAAAGGTGGTTTAATAAAGTCAACTTAATTTTCATTAAGTCAACATTATTTTCCTTAAGTCGACTTAAGCCAGCTGCTTAAGTCCACTTAAGGAAACTGTAGTGTAGACACAGGGTAAATTAGGTCGACTTAAGCAAGCTTAAGTCGACTTAATTTACCAGTGTAGACGCAGCCAGGGAGATCCCATTGGCCAGGGTTCATTCCCTCCCTGAGAACCAGCCACATGTGGGCTCAGGCAAACTCCCTACCCGCCATCCCTCACGCTCAATGCCTGTATGAAGCCACTAGCACAGATCATGTCAGTTTGGGCAGCCATGCGCTGGGAGACTCGGCTCCGTCTCCCTGGAATCTGCAGCCTCCCAACGCTCCCAGGACCTCACAGACAGGAAAAGGAGAGGACCGAGACTCCACTGAGGAGCCAGCAGATGTGGAACAGACAGCGCTAATGTCTGCACCATCAACTTAGGGGGTATTTTCCATGACATCCTATTAACAACCTATGATCTGAGTTGTTCTCCTGGATTCCCAGACAGCAGCCGTAACTGGCAGATCCTTTCACCACCTAGCACAAGCCAGACATTTCTCCCAAGCATGGCTCCTGCACCCATCCGTTTGTCACCTCCAGGCTAGACGGCTGCAAGACACTCTACACAGCGCTGTCTCTAGAGTCCACTGAGGTTCTACAGCAAGGACGGAACAGAGCTGACCCCGTCCCATGCGGTGCAGGCTGGCACTGTCCTCTCTGTGCTTTGCTTTATTTGCTTGCCTTCCAGGGCTTTTCACAGTGTCAGGGCTCTGCTCACGGTGCAGGTTTCTTAAGTGCTTTGCCCAGGTCCTCAAAAATATTTAAGTCCCTGATTCCCACTGCTTTCAATAGGAGTTAGGTGCCTAAAAACTCTGAGGACAGGGGCCTCAGTGATGGCCTTTAACTTGTGACCTGTCTTGACCTTGTTTATTTAGGAGCCTGCCCATCACCTATACCCCGCAGGTCTGTCCCCCATGCCTTGGCACAAGGGTGCCCCTCAGCTGAGAGACGTGCTGGCAGCCCCTGGATTTACCACGGCTGTTACAAGGTGGCAATGCTTTCTCAAGGCAGCGTCCTCTGCCTTGGGATCCACATCCCTTGGAAGGTGCCACATCAAACCACCTCCAAGGCACAATACAAGACATTTCTTCTGGTTTGGCAGCACATGGCTTGGAACTTTATTAATGAAGAACAGCCTGACAGGCTTGAAACATTTTGATTAACACTATGAACCAATGGTACCTTATCCCTGCTCTGATAAGTTGTGTCAGCAGAGATGTTCTACGGTGGGATGTGTACAGCCCCAAGCCCACAATGGGATGGATCTGCTCCCCACTGAGTCTCTTCGAGGTGCATCTGAGCAGGGGTGGGGCTGAGGGATTAGGAGAGCCTGTGACCAAACTTCTATTCATAATATAGTTTTGTGATGATAAATTAGGCAATAGTTTAATTTCTAAGCAATCCAAGGAACAGGTCTTTCAGTAAACTGATCACATTGCCAGTGAAGAAAACAACCTGGCTATCTGCCTCGTTTCCTGCGGGGGCTCCGCCAGCACAGGCTGAAAGCGCTCTGAGAATCTCAGTGTCTGGTGTAGCTTCTGCCTAGCACTCACCTTCTGAATGCTTTCATCCACGAGCCCGCCAAGGATGTAGACTCTGTGGGGCTCGATGTCCTCCAGAACTGGAGAGAAAAGAGAATGCACATGTGCCAGGCTAGTTACACTGAATGCTCAGCTACTTCGCCGTTGAAGATCTACTGCAGGTGAGCGCCTAGAGGTGCGCCTAGAGGAACAGGTGAGCTGTTCTCAGCACCAGCTGGGCCCTGTGCGCTCCAGAAGGCCGAGCAGCAGGATGCAAATGCCAGCCCGGTCCCAGAGTTGTATTGGAGAGCGGGACCTGTAGCGGCTGGGAGGTGTGGCTTCAATCAGAGATGGACTGTGAGGAAGGGCCAAGCCCCATGGGGTGGGGTGGGTGGGCGGAGCAGAACTCAGAAGTCCACCCCCACTTGACTGGAAGGGGGCAGGGCAGAGCAGGAAGAGGAGGTATAAAGGGCGGGCCCTCCCAGTTGGGAGAGAACAGCTGAGGAAGAAGGAAGTCTCTCTCTGGGTGCTGGGTCTGGAGCCTGACCACTACCATGATGAGGAGCTGCTGCACCCGATGAACCCCCTGGTGCTCTGTGGAGCTGCCAGCGATCCAGAAGCCTGGTGGGCTAAAGGAGATCCCTGGCCCTTGCGAACTGGAGGAGCTGCCAGCTGCTGATGGCTGTGAAAGCTGCTGAACCTGTTGCTGCTGATCAACAAGGCCAAGGGGCTCTGGATCCTCCTCCTGGCCGGTACCCTGAGAAGACCGAGGCTGAGTCGGAGGACAAGGTACACCAGGGAAAGAAGGAGCCAGGGATGCCAGGCACAAGCCTGGCTGTGTTATGGCCTATAGTTGAGGCAGTGCGTTTTAGCTGGAGTCCCACTGACTCGGTTGCTGCCAAGCCCTGGGCTGGGACACAGTGGAATCGGGTTGGCCTGCGTCCCCCTCCCCACTTCCTACCCCTACCTTGGGGTCATTGCCCTGCATGGTACTAGAGACAGTCTGCCTTGTTGGCCCCACCCTGCCTGGGGGCTGGGCTGTACACTGTTTTTGCCTTGCCACGGCCTATATGGACTGTTTGCTTTGCCTGCTCAAGGGCTGGGCATTGGGCGGCTTGCTCGCAGCTACACAAGCCTGCAAAGTAGTTCCTTTGCTCTGGCCCCACCCTGACTGAAGATCGGGGCTTTGCCTTGCCTGTTCACCCTCCACAGGCCTAGAGGTTGCTCCTGCCTCACCCTACCTGAGGGCCAGGGCTATATGAACTGGCTGCTCATCCGACACAGGGCCAAAATTGCACATTTCCCCCACTAACTCAAGCCTCCCCACAGGCGGAGTGGCCTCCCTAAGAGACTAACTGTGAGGGAGGACCGCGACCCTCCCACCAAGGAACACTTACAGACCTAATCCTCTGGGTTACAGAGGAAACTGTCAATACAGGAACATCTGCCTGAGTCTGCAGAGAGCCTGAAACAACCGCTCAGGAGCTGCTGCTGCAGGAGCTTGAAGTCTAAAGTAGTAGCTCTCAGCCTTTTCAGACTAACCCTACCCCTTTCAAGCCTCTCATCTGCCTTGTGTGCCCCAAGTTTTACCTCACTTAAAAACTACTTACTTTTGCCTTTTCAGTCCGATTTTGTAAGTGTCACAGCACGCTATTACTGAACAATGACTTCCTTTCTCATTTTGGCCATATAATTATAAAATCCCTCAAGTGGAACATAAATATCGTACTTCCCTTTCACAGCATAGTATATAGAGCAGTATAAACGAGTCATTATCTGTATGAAATTTTGATTGACTTTGCTAGTGCTTTTTCTGTAGCCTGTTGTAAAGTAGGCAAATACCAAGATGAATTGATGTACCCCTGAAAAATCTCTGCTTACTCATACCCCTGGCTGAGAACCAATGACCTGAAGATGCAAATTGCTGTGCAACACTAACTCTTTCACTGCTGCTCATTTTGAGACACAGCCTGTGTGCTTATACAATCCCAGAGACCCAGGGCCTGTCAGATGCCCAAGGGACAGTCCACCAAAGCTTCCAGCTTTCCCCACCCATCTCTCAACAGCTTCCATAGAGCTGAACCCATTTCAATACAAAATTCTGCATCATTCTGTCTCTTAAAAATACAAGTGCAGCATACACTACATTTAATAGCAAGTCACAAAGGAGGTGCAGTATTGACTGTTTTATCTTCATATTTAATTCAATAAAACACTCTGTTTTAAGAGAGACCTGAAGCTACCACAGAATCCTACTGCCCTGGAGTACTGCAAAAGGCAGGGTTCTAGCCACACAGTACATGGGTCAAGATCTTCAAAGGATTTAAGAGGCCTAACTACCATCCTAATAGGAGTTAGACATCTAAATGCCTTCAAGGATCTGGGAGCTAAGTTTTCATTCACTGCTGAGACACCTTGAGCATTAATTCTTGTAGATCACCCCAGCTACGCTTGTTAGGAACTGATTTGTCTGATGTAGTTTTAAATGCAATTTCAGAAAAGCTTTAAAACCAATCATGTGTTTTTAAAAATAAATTCTAGATTTTCACATGAGTTTTCCTCATCACAACTCCCCCAGACAAGCAAAGTACTCACCATTCTCCGAGTCAGGAGTGAGGTAGACAATCGTCTCTAAAGGAAATAGGTCAAGGTAACTTTTGTGAGTGGTATCCATCTGAAAAAATGCAAGGTGAGACCACATGTATGAATTAGTGCCTTTAGCTAATGTCTATCTGCCAGTGTGGAATACCCGCATCACTCAGAGTGGGGTAAAGTAATTTTCAGAAGACACTAACACTTGCTCCATCTCTGTGCATGCCAACTGTAATTTCCCAAGTTTTGTTAAATTCTTTCCTGAGCAAAACTGAGAGAATTTCCCCCATGAATTGAGGGGAAAGCAAGCAGCAATAATTCTCGCTAATAATTTCTCTGCCTTTGCTGGGAATTAGAATATCCTCCATAATAGAATTCCATGCATTTTCCCCTTTAATGCCAGAGTTCATGAAGTGTTTGGGCGGGAACAGGGTTAAATATTATTCATGGGGCAGGTCCCCATGGTGCCAGGCACTGTACAACACACAAGACACAAAGATGGTCCCTGCTCCAAAGAGTTTAATGAGTTTGATCCATTCCTCAGTTCCCCAGGCTTTTTTCACTGGAGACACTGGCTAGGGGGATCAGAGTTTGGCTGTGTGACCCTTTGTAGGGCAAGCCATCCAGACCAAAATTTCTCATCAGCTGAACCTTTGCAATTCCTCCCATGGCAACAGAGTTTCCCAGGTGTCGTTGAAGATGGGGGTCACATAGGTTTAGCTAAATCATGGTTTGGCCTAAAAATCCTTAAATTACAGCTGACAATGCACAAGGAAACAACACAGCTTGACTCTCGTGTTCCCAGCTGAGCTTGCAGAACTGGCTATTAGAAAAGCATCTTTTTGTTTGCTAATGGGACCAAGATGGACCACCCCTCCTTCCTCAGTCATTGAGTCATTTTTCAGAATATGATCTTGCATTATGCCAAATCTCAATGAGCAATGAAAATGGCACGTGTGAATTGCCAGAGTGGTCAGACCCAGGGTCCATCACACCCAGTACCTTCTCTCTGAAAATGCCCAGCCTCAAAGGAAGATGCAAGTACTTCTTCCCTGCCCACTCTGGAGTTATTTGTTCCCCACAAAGAAAAATTCTTCTGAAACCCCCCAAAAAGTGTCCTTTCACTGCGGCAGGGGTTGTCTTTTTGTTCCGTGCTCACACCTAGCACAACAGTTAGGCAATGCAAATAATTAATAATAATTTCCATTTAATTTGTAGTTGGTTTGCCCTCAATTTGTGATCCTACGAGTGTAATTTATACGTTTCTTTGGCTTTGAATAAGACGCTTGTCTCAAAATTAATTCCAGCTAAGATATGTAGCCACTTTGCTCCTCTGAGGCATGTACGAAAAGGTACAAAGAAGGGAAAGATTCTAGCTTGTGTTAGTGTGTTTAAAATGAATCTTTTAGATTACACTGATGTGAGTCACTGCAGCAACATGGCTCCCTGTGTTCAAGAGGACACTAGCCATACTCTTGCAGAATTTGCTCCCACGTCAGTTACTTTTACGATACTTACAAGGTAATTGGAAAAGCCGTCATTCATTCGGAGGCACTCTTCATGAATAAGACTTCCTGTCACAAATCCAGTGAGGCAGATCCAAAATGGCTTTACAGCTTTCTTGTTGGAACCATACAACCGCCTTATCTGAGCAGCAAGGCGACTTATTTCCTTCAAGAAATAAACAAACCTCTTCACTGGATGGGCCCTGCTCAGAGCTAAGGCTGTCACCTACCGGTTGCCAGTCCCACGCCCTCCCACCTCAGGCTCAGCACGGAGATCTCCCATCACAGCACGAGCTCAGTGTCCCAAAGTGGAAGTGGCCAAGCACCTGCATTATACAGCTTGACTAACAGATCTTTCAGAGACCATTTGTGAGGGACAGTGGAGAGTTCTCCTGCGGGGAGAGGATGTGGATAGTGGAGGGTCCTTTCCACCCTCAGGATGGGTTTCCATCCTATACGCTGCATTTTGGGGTGACAGCGTGCCAAGAGGCATACTGCATGGCTACAAAGCAGGCCTGGGGACAGAAGTACCAGTCAGATGTTCACAGGGCACACCATCGTAGCTACGTGGGAGCAAGGTCTCTGGGGAAGCAGAGCTCGCTGCCATGTGGTTGAGGGCTGGGATTGTCCCACATAAAAGCCTTTTGTTATTTACTGTAGCCCCCAACACTCCAAGCAACCCTGTTTGCTGAGAGAGATTGTGGACTCTGCAGGCCCAACCACCAGCTCCCATTCCCATACAACCTGATTCAGCTCAGATCTTCTTGGTTATTTTAAAGGACGCACAATGATACTGCTGCAGACAAGTTTTCAATGGCGGCAACAAAAATGGAGCCATATAAATGAATTATTCTTACGCTCAGCCCTGATCCTACAAGGGGACCCAGTGGCGCGGGTCTCTGCAAAATACCTCCCTGCCCCCAGGTCTCTCATTAGCACTAATTGCAGAGCGCACCTTCTTCGTCATGTGGCTGCTCATACTCAGGTCTACACACAGCCGAGGCGCTGTCTCTTTCGCCACCAGAAGCCGCTCCTTGGTGATGGCTTTTAAAATGCGTTTGCTGTGCTGGGGGGCAGCACCTGGAGCACAGAGCACAGAGAGAGCTGGGTGGGAGAGAAGAGAGGGAATTCAACTGTTGAAATAATGCAGGAACCTGTACCATTGCACTAAATCCCCAGGCCCCAGCAATCTTGTTGGAGCCTTCGGAAACAGACTGGCAGACAGGCACCCCCGCCTTGCCAGCATATTGCAACTCCCTCCCCACCCTTCCCAATCTCTCATTTTTCTCTTTGTGCTGGGTGGCTTTTTTCCATTCCCCTTTCATTTTCTTGTTTGGGTTCTCCACCCCTTGGCCTCCCCAGTGGCCCCTCCCCCACCAGATCTAGGTTGGTGGGGGGAAGAATAGCCTCCATGGTCACTCTGGTAAGGTATCTGGAGTAGAGAAGGAGCCGTATGGACACCATTTATGAGCCACTGTCAAAGCTCATGCAGAACACAACTCTGCTCTGTTCAAGCGAGATGAACTCGGACTGGAACAGGTGTTGAGAAGTGTGATCAGGGGAAGGGAGGGCCAATCTTGGTGGGCATCTGATTACCCCTGTTGTATTTATAGAGTGCAAACACCAAGGAAGGAGAAGAGCTACTGAAGCTAAAGGACCAGACTGGAAAAACTGGCCAGGAGTAAATTCGGTCTAGAAATGAGTCTCTCGCCACCAGAGAGGTAAGGCTGTGGAATAGCCTCCCAAGAGTACCACTGAGGGCAACCAACCTGACTGCTTTCAAAATGGACCTTGAGAAGTATTTAAAGTGTAGACCTGCCCTTGGTCTTGCGGGTGGTCAGCCACCTCTCCACATGAGCACCTCCCTACGAGGGCCAGGCAGGAGCAGAAAGGGGCCGACGTGGCTGCCAAGATGAGTGCAATGGTTACGGAGAGGAGCCAGGAACATGCAACATCTGTGCAACATCTGTGCTTATCCCCAGTGCCCCTCAGCTGTTCCACACTCCCTGAACTACTGTGGCACCCCACAAAAGGGGGAATATCCCACCAGGCTGGGAAATGCTGCCTTAAAGAAACACAAACAGGAGGGTTTATTGCTTCAGTAAGGACTTGCTCTGTCTTAGATCTCAGAGCTTAAAACAGATTGGTCTTTGGTTGGTAAGTTTCACACAAAGTTCTTGGTGCTGTTCTCACTCATTCATTGCAAGTTTCAGGTTTTCCCCACAACTAACTGCCAGTCTCTGAAAGGTTTCCCTCTGCAGTAACTGCATGGAAAGAGGCCTCTGAAGAGAGGTCTCAAACAGATTCCTTCCAGGGAGTAACTTCTCAGATGGCTGTCACATTTCTAGACACTTGTACCTAAAGATATTACAGGTGTTATCTAGCACACATTTACACTTTACTTCATGCAGGTGAAAAGGCAGTATTGTTTTCTTGTGTGGATCGCTTCCTTTCACGTATTTGGCCTTTTTATGAACGTGCTGAAGTCCAGAGGTGTTTCTGGATACTGTCTCTGGTGGCTGATGAAGTCATCTAAAAATGGATTTTTGCCCTTCCTCCCCCTATGTTAACAACAGAGTATCAGGCTTTTAATAAGCGGCAGAATGTTGCATAAGAACTTTCTCTGAGCGTCTGTGGTCTTGTCTTCACTGCAAAGTTAACTTGAGTGCGGCCCCTACCTCAAGTCCCATCCACCCACACAAATCCTTGAGTCTGGTGGTGCTTGCATTTGAATTAGCTGGCAGGGTTAGAGGGATAGGCTATCGGTCAGGCTAACCCAGTCATTCTGTGCAGCTCCAGTGTTATTCTGCACTGTGGCCACTTGCACTAGAGCCAGGCTAATTCGAGAGGACTTCAGTCAAATTATCTACCCTTGAGTTAACCCCACGCAAAAAAATACATAGGCCTGATGTACATTTAAAATTTAGGTGGACATAGTTGCATCCCTCGGGGAGGTGAACAATCCAATTTATATGCAGTGAGGTGTGTCCCAGAAATGTTGCGTTCCCTAAGCAATGGAAAAACTCCTTCCATTGGTACAGGTGTATCTACACTATGCCCTACAGTCCTGCAGTGTAGATAAGGACATAGGCTAAGGATCAAAGGCATTAAAACACAGAGGTAGAGTCGCTGTAAATCAGTTGTTGAAGAGCCAGCTAGCCCACAGTTTTCAGTTTGCCTGTACCTTTATCTTCAGCATGTTTAGCTTTTCTCCTCTCTTTTTCTTGTTTTCTCTTCTTCTTCTTTGCTGTAACTATTTTCTCCCAATGCCTCTGCTTCCTTAAAACGTTCCTCTTTTAACACAAAGAAAACGAAAGGATCTGAGAAACTCATATACACACCAAAGATGTCATGTGCTGACTTAACCCACTTTTCTACAAACCAGATCTAAGTCTGAATCCATTCTCAGAAAAGGATGGCAAGTTTTCGGCTGCAGCTTTGTGTGTACCCATAACACTGCATGTGTGCACACAAATTGAGCAGGTCCCTTCCTACCCAATCTGTGCACACAACGTTAGTTTTTACTTGTGCAAAATTGCAGGGGCAAATCAATAGGCCAGGCTAAAGTGCCATTAAATGTTTGGGCCTAAACAACAAAATTTAGTTTTTTGGGTTTTTTTAATTATTTTGAAAAGTACTTTTGCCTTTAAAATTATTCCAGTAAGAATCAAGAAAAGAAAACCACTACTCAAATCTATCTCGTTAGAAGAGCCCATTCCAACTAAACTCACTGAGTTCCAGGCTGCAACATCAAGTCTCTAAAAATATTTTCTTTTTCCAAGACTGCTCCTGAATGACCATTCTTGCTTAAATCTCTAGCTCTGTCATGCATTTACCAAAGGAATACTGTCAAAATGAACACCACCCAGCTAAAAAACCACCTTCCTTACCTGAGTCACTAATGGTGGCTCAGATCATTAAAACAGAGCTTTGAAAGATCCACCATTCTTTCTTTCCCTGCTCCCTCCCCTACTTCGTATCTGTCTCTCAATATGGATGCAAACAGACTGGTCGGTTTCACAGCCAGGGTCCCAGTCTCTGGCAGAAGGCTGCCGTCTTTGGTTCCCAGCACCAGAGGGGAATGTTTACATTGCACAGAAAAATGGGTTTGTTAAAGAACTAGTTCTAGACATTTACTAGATTCAGCAATTGACTCAGACCTCGTGTGCAATGCTGTTGGACCTCGATCTTGCCGGTGGATCCATGCGGGCAGTGGCCAAGCAAACACCCTGGCTGCAAGAGCATGCCCATGTGGATCCACTGGTTAAAATGGGGGCCTTGCCTTGTACTGTACGTACCGAGTACCACTCCCCACTTCCCCCAGGAAGATCCTTTGGGCTGTCACAGCCCATGTCAATCTGCAGGAGCCGCAAGCTTTCACAGACGCTTTCCTTGTCCCCTCCATCATCCTGCCAGGTGAGCCCGCATTCCCATTGCCCGTCTAATCCCACTGCAGGGTCGCTCTCCTCCACCTCACGCTCTCCATGCTTCATCGCTGCTCTTTGCCCTGCGCTGCCACGCGCTGTGGTTGCCCTGCCTGTAAAGGGAAGGTGATCAGAGGCGAATGGAGACTCTGCACATTTAATTCAACACACCAGCTTCACCCTTCCAAGGCAGAACTCGTGCCTACTTGGTCCACTGTACCCAGTGGTGGGGGAGAAAAATCAAGCAGCATTTCCAGGGTTTCTGCTGGAGAAAGGCAGCTTTGGTTTGATCCCCAGGAACCTATGGGGAGACGGAGCTCAATCCATTCAGGTTGCACCAGCTTTCACGGCCCCTCCAGAAATGGGGAGTTTGTAGGAATCTTAAGTCACCAAGGGACTTCCCAGTTCAGTGTACACAGACCCTGAAGCAAACAGTGCAGGCAGTGGCATAATTAGCCACTGAGAGAGGAAGAAAGTGAGAAGAGCTAGTGTATACTTCATGATTAGTGACCTTCAGGGTCACTACCAGTCTGTGATCTGCCCAAGGGACAGAGTCTGATGCCGAGAGGCATTTTGAGAATGGGACCAGCCTTCTGACACTGGAACATTTCTCTTTGCAGAGGAAGAGAGTAAGTGAGGCAGCAGATTGCAACTGACTAGTAGTTACAACTGTAGCATCCCATAATTCAGAGGCACAAACCATGACAGCTTCATCTCAACTACCATTCTGTTTTTCCCATTTTTATAATAAAGACAAAAAAATACTGAAAATAAAGTTCTGACTTTTTTACCCCCAGGACTGTGGTGTTGAAAACTGAAGTGACCTTTTCTCAGAAGGGTGATCAAGAACTGGAAAGATCAAGTACAGGTATACTCATCCCTTTGGGGCAGGGCAGTGAAACAAACAGAAGTGCAGATGGCTTAATTTTATTTGCCAGAAGAAATCTAAACATTCCATGCCTACAAACTGCACCTGAAGAAGATCTCTGTGTAGTTCAAAAGCTTTTCTTCTTCACCAACAGAAGTTAGACCAATCAAAGCTGTCAACCACCCACCTTGTCTCCCTAATGTCCTGGGGCCAGCATGGCTACAGCTACTCTGCAAATTACAAACTGCACACATTCCCTGTGCCTATCCACATATACACACTACTGTTACCGCATCCACCCTGCTCTGTCCCCTTGGTTCAGCCATCTATTGCTATCTTCAGACTAAGCTTTTGATGGCAAGCATTGTCTTTTATTGTAGTTCTATACAGCACCTAGCACAGTGATCTGAGGGTGATCTGTAGGCACTGTTGTAATAACGGTGCCTGCTGAATACAGACAAGCCCATAAAAGTCCCAGCACCCCCTTCTCTATTACATGGGGTGGTCAGTTTCTGGTCTGAACTAACCAGGTTTAAATCCAGCATAACAACTGCAGACAAAGGAATGAGGGAGTAACTAGAGATTTACACTGGTGTGTAAAGTGAGAATTTGGCCCAGGACTTTCAGATAAAAATACATATCTGGCCTTCAGCAATTCAGTAGTGACAGTAACAGAAGATCCAGACCCAGCCATGTGGTGGCACACCCCAGCATTTCATTCTAATTGATTCTGTCAAGGCTGAATGGTTGCTACTCACCCACCACACTGGGTCTTGTGGTGACAATGCTCAGGTCAGAGTCACAGCACCCACACCTTTGAGAGGCCTGCACAGAATCCTCACTCTCTTCTCTTCCAGCATCCAGGGTAAACACACAGACTAGACTGGAACCAAACTTCCTCTACCTGCCCATGTACAGATATAACCATGTGACTCACCCTTGAGGTCACTTCCTCAGCTAAGCCACTTGCATTCTGGGAATTGTAGTCCTAATAGTCTGGCTGGCTAACAGGAAGAGGACTGAGTTACCAACCCTCCAGGACCATCCTGCTGGCTTCAGGAATTAAAGATTAATCTTCATTAAAGATTATGTCATGTGATGAAACCTCCAGGAATACATCCAACCAAAACTGGCAACCCTAAAGAGCAGGTTACTCTTTCCACTCCTATTCAATCCAGGACTTTGCTTGCTGAGCAACATTTGGAACCAATTTGATGATACGGGTTGCACCTTGGTACAGAAGAGGGCAGACAGTGAGGAGGTTGTCATCATCTGCTGGTGGCTTTTCACTCCCATAGAAAATATGGTCCCTTTTACATTGTATCCTGCCGTCAGGGGCTGGTGCACATACCTTCTCCGCAAATGGGGACAAAGACACAACCCAGTTTCAAAGGGGTAGCCATGTTAGTCTAGTTCAGCAAAACAAACAAGGAGTTATGTGGCACTTTTTAAGACTAACAACTGTATTTATTGCATGAGCTTTCATGGGAGAAATCCCACTTCATCAGATGCTTGAAAATAGAAAACTATAGTATAGGAGGGAAAGATAAATGCAGTGAACCGTAATCACAGGATCAGGTCCGATTACTTCAGCAACTCAAACATGTATCGATTCAAACTGAGTGGAACAACTATTGTTGACTAAGAGCCTGTCTATAACCTAACACATGTTAACAACACAGTTGTTCCTCTTTGGAACAGGACTAGCTCAAAGTGCTCAGACACATTAACATGTTTCAGGAGGGTGCACACGGGCAGTTAGCTGCTGTGATCTAGTTGTTTGTATCCTCACAGCAGGGAAATGACAGCAAGTCAGTTGACGGCAGACAGAAGGGAAGTGACAAGGCTGTCAGGTTCGTCGCAGCCATGGCTGGCTGACTCCCACCAAGTCCCATTCTGTAACAGGAACGCTTTTCATGCACGCTCAGGCCAGCTGACAGTCTACGCAGCTGACAGTCTACACTACAGAACAGGAGTCACATAGCAATCCCCAGAACAGGCCTAGAAGGACATGAGATGATTTGGCTAAGCGAGTTAGCTGTAATATGGGGAAGTACGCATGCGTACCATTCAGCATGGCTGTCTTAATAGCCTTGACACACATCAAGTCATAACATCCTACAGGTTCCTCCTCAGTCATGTCCTAAATCAATTGTTTTCTGGCTGGTTTTATCACAGATGAGTCCCACGTTGAGGGATTCCTTCCGCTGAAATGTTAAGCTAGCTCTGTGACTCCTCATCAGCATTCTTTGATGAGTGAACTGGATAAACTACATTAAGTGGTCAGATTCTGCTCTGAATCTACTCATGTCCAGGTCAACCAAGCAAGCAACAGGGGAAGATACAAACAGTAAAGTAAAAAGCAGGCCTCAGGCAGCAGTGAATTGGCAATTGCTGGGATTCCTGGCTCCTTTGAGAATCTGGACATAAGTCACTACCTTACAGAAAAACTGCCTGGAACCACCAAACTTCTTATATGCCTGCCCTTTGTGTAAATTTGACCAGCAGCTCTAGAGAGGACAGGCAAGCATTGATCTAGCCAGCCACACTGAACTACTCCTTCTGTTTAATGCATATATTTGACTAAGATAAAAGCCTGTGGGTCACAGCACATTTTCTTTGATGTCCATAACAGAAGCAAAACCCTCGTTGCCCATTAACTGCACAGCACACATTATAAAAACCCAATACACAGTGTCTTTCCCATACAGAATTAGAAATTCTTTAGTGTAAGCTTTACCACCCCCAACTCGCTCCTGTTCCCAAACCTACATCAGAAGGCGTTATCTCAAAGGCTGCATCTGGATTTGAGAGGCATGTTGCCAGGAATGGATTTAACTGGCTTAGCACACCGTGTAAACAGACATTATCCTGTGTGCTGTCCCTCCAAAAGCGTGGAAACAAGGTACCTAAAATTGTGTGTGTTGGGGGAAGGAAGTGATCATCTGGATTTCCTGAGATTCTTTAAAATGCTCCTGAGAAAGTGATCCAAAATATTTGCTGGACTTGGTTTCTCAATCTGACACAAGCAGCAGGGGGAGAGGGTTGTCACAAACAGGCACCCAGGGATCCCAATGACTCTGCCTTTCCCCAGTGCTAAACGGAATGGCAGGCCCCTGTTGATGAAAGGCTGAGAACCATTTGTCTACCAGACTAATTGGGAGATAGGAGACAAGAACTCTTGCATTCTGATCCTGCCCTGTTGGAGAATTGCTGCATGGCCTCAGGAAAGTAACCATGTTATTAATTAACTTGGAATCAATCAATCTCTTCTGAAGAGCCTCAAAGAATCCTCGAGATTTCAGCTGCACTCTGGGGCCTCTGGCTTCTTGGTTTTTGAACCCTGGCTGCCGACTCTGGTCACATTCTCAGGAACCGGGCTAGAAACTGATGAGTTTGAAATGAACACTGAATTCTTCCCCAATCCCAAAACTCCAGGAACCGATCCACTCCAGGCTGATGGTGGTTTCTGGCACTCTGGACCCGAGAGGGAGATGGACTCCCCATGCCCTGGCAGGCCCCAAACGCTCCTACTCAGCAACCTTCAGGCAGTGACAAGTATCTTAATATGTTGTTCTCTTGTTTAGGCAAGAAAGCTTAGGAGGATATGATTGCTCTCTAAATACATCAGGGGTGAATGCCAGTCAGGATAAAGAGCTGTTGACGCTGAAGGACAGGGCTGGCACAAGAACAAATGGATATGAACTGGCCATGAACAACAGAAGATGATGGGGCAAATGACTTAATTGTTTTTGAGAGACAGATGGACCAGTTTCTGAGTGAGATCCTGTAATATTGTTGCTCATGATAATAACATAAGAATGGCCATACCAATAGTCCATCCAGTCCAGTATCCTGTCTTCCAACAGTGGCCAATGCCAGGTGCTTTAGAGGGAATGAACACAATAGATAATTATCAAGTGATCCATCCTGTTGACCATTCCCAGCCTCTGGCAAACAGCAGTCCCTGCCTATCCTAGCTAATACCTGTTGATGGACCTATCCTCCATGAACTTACTAGTTCTTTTTCTAACCCTTTTATAGCCTTGGCCTTCACAACATCATCTGGTAAGGAGTTCCACAGGTTGACTGTACATTGTGTGAAGAAACAATTCTTTTTGTTCATTTTAAACCTGCTGATGTGGGGCACGGCTCAAAAGCCCTGGGGTTCAGTGAGCGTTAACATCTTATGTTCCTAAAGTTCATGCTTCAGGGTTTCAGCCATCCACTGGCAGGGGTCAGGAAGGGCTTTCCTCCTTAGCATATTATGGGAGGTTTGTTTTAATACATATATATATATATATATATATATATATATATATATATATATATATAGCATACTTACCGTGGACAGACTTGTCACATAGAAAGTTGCTTTTAGGGATGGCTTCCTCACTGTGTGACTCTAAGTGCTTGGAGATGGTCCTGAGCATTCTCTCAGGTGCTTGCTCGCAAGCTCAAAATTGAACTGACAGCTGCATGGCTATGTCTACACTTGGTAATTTAAGTCGACTTTAACTAAGTCAACTTAGTGTGTCCACACTTAAAAATAAAGTCGACTTAAAGGGGAACTTAAAAAGTTGACCTAGAGTGTCCACACTGGACGCCTAGGTCGACTTCTAGGGGCTTAGGGGGACCTAGGGGAGGTCCACGGGGGCAGAGGGGGCACCCCTTGCCCAATGCCAGGGGGCTCAGCCTTTGCCCCATTGTACCTAGGTGCAATAGGGCAAAGGGGGACAGGGACCCTGGCAGGGCATAGAGGCAGGGTGGGCAGGGCTTTGCCCTGCCAGGTGGGGGGACATGCCAGACTCCCCCTGTGCCCCCCTCCTGGCAGGGAGGGCATTGGTGTAGCCCTGGGGTTGCCTTAGGGCTACCCCACATCTACAGTGGCTTAAGTCGACTCTAGGGAGTCGACTTAAGCCTTAGGTCTAATAGGAAGGTGGTGTTATAAAGTCGACTTAATTTTCATTAAGTCGACTTAAGCAGCTTGCTTAAGTCGACTTAAGGAAACTGTAGTGTAGATGCAGGGTAAATTAAGTCGACTTAAGCAAGCTTAAGTCGACTTAATTCACCAGTGTAGACGCAGCCTATGTGGGGTCAGGAAGGAAGTTTCACCCAGATCACATTGACAATGACCTTGGAGGGTTTTCATGTTCCTCTGTGGGTCGCTGGCAGGAATATCTGAATGTATCTTGTGTAAACACTTTCCTGCCAAGGCAGAGGAGCAGTCCTGCCTGTTAATAATAATCCATGCTCCTATGAGTTTCATTTACTTCAGCCTTCTTTTGGCTGGTAGGTTAGGATGTGGGGGCTAGTGGTGTCAGTAGCCTGTGATATGTGAGGGTCGGACAAATGATCTAGGGATCCCGTCCACCTTAAAGCCCTATTCAGCCCTCTGCCAGCCCTTGTTTATTTCTTCTCCATAGATCCAGAGGTGGCTTTGGGGGTAGGCGAAGCAGTCGCCTGCTTAGGGCACTGAGCAGTAAGGGGCCCAGTCTCCAACTCAGTAGACAGCTGAGGCAATTGCCTACCCCAAAGCTGTGTCTGCAGCAGGAGTGATCTGAGCTGCGGCAGGCGTAGACAGGCTGGAAGGTGTGAAAAGAGATGTACATCTCCGTGACTAGATTTGGCTCTGAAATTGTTTTACCCAGCAATGTATGCAGATTTAGTAATTGGCTATGTAAAAGACGTAGATCGGGGTAATCTTGCAAAATCATCAGCAGCAGAAAGTTCCTAAAGCTGTTCCAGACTGGCACAAAAAGAGCCACTCAAAAGTAAAACAAAATTAAGAAATGATTTTGCAAGCATAGGAGTGTGCCTATAAAAACAGCGCCCCGAGAACAGCAAGGGCGGAGTCGACAGGAGTAGCACCCTGACAAGCTGTCGGACTGAACACTCGGAGGCAGCTCCCTGGTCCTAGAACCTTTGGACCGAAAGAAGGCCACCCTAGAATCGTTTGGGCTGGTAACCGTGCACGAGAACCGGAACCAGCCTGCACTGCTGACTGATGAGAACCTATGGATAAAGTATCAAAACAAACCTGTAACCAGAATGCTATTGCAGCTGCTTCTGCTCATTGTTGGGTAAATATGTCTGCAAATGATACTAACTGTAGCTAAAAGTTACTAACAGAGCTATTTGTGGGAATAGGAGGAGGAGGAGTTATAATCTTGCTGTAGCTTGTAGGATTTGGAATGCTGTGTGAATGTTTGCCATGTTGTTTTAGGCAATTGAAAGATAGTGATTTGTGTTAAAATATTTAATCAATAAAAGTTGCATAAAATAGTGTACACCAAAATCAGTGGTCTCAGGCGTTCTCCTTGGGTCCCCACACACCACTCTTGCATCATAAAAGAATGGCAGAAGGGACGGGGGGAGGGCGGCAGAAGGGAGCCAGGGCTGTGGCGGGGAGGGATTTTGGGGCCCCTGGCTAAGGGCTGGGGTTGAGGGCACGGCATGGCCAATGGGGGAGAGCCTATATAGGAGGCTCCAGAATAGGCCTTCGCCTAAGGCCGCCCCATCGATCCCAATGGCCTTGGTGACCGAATCATCCACCCGTGGCCCATCCACTAGCCCCGCGTCCTGTGGCTCCAGGGAAACACGGAAAGTAAGAAGTGTCCCTTCTTCTTTAGCGGCCATTCGTCCCCCCACTTCTTGCAGGAGGGCAGAGCACCCACCTAGGGCTGGGGGTTTACTCCTGGCTCTGGCTTGCTGGCTCAGGCAGGTCTCCGTGCCTCTGTTTCCCCTGCGGGCGCAGGCGAGAGCAGCAAGCATCACTCTGGAGGATGCCCATAGCGGGGATTCCCCGCTCCCGTAGCGGGGCTGCATCCCCAGGCCGGGAGCTGGAGCCTTGCCCCTGGGCCGGGTTAGGCAGGAACGGGGCGGAGCTGGCCGCAGGAGGAGCAGCTCAGCCCAGCCCAGGCCTCCGCCATGAAGGGACTTCTCCTGCGCCTGCTGCGCCCGCGCCGCGCCCCGGTGAGTGCAGGTCCGCCAGGCGGAGAGTGGCCCCGGAGCCGGCCGGGCGGAGGAGGGGATCGCAGGTGCCCCGGTTCCCATTCCTGCTGCGGGCGCAGGGAATCCCCCGGAGCCCGGCTCCGGGTGGGCGTTCAGCGAGGGATCGGATCCTTCGCCGCCTCCTGTTGCCAGCTCCCTGCCCGGCTTGGCTCCAGGCACAGCCGGGGGTTGTCATGGCTTGAACCCGGTGCCCGAACGAGCCTGGCACAATGAGCAATTCCACATCCCTCCTGCTCCGGCTGCCCTGAGCTGTTCCCCACTCGGGGGACACCTGCCGGGGACGGGCTGGATCCTGCCCTGAGTGGAGCGGACTGGACCGGTCTACGGTCAGGGCCAGCCCGACCACATACATAGACTAGGTGGCTGCCTAGGGTGTCAGGCTTTCAGGGGTGCCAAGTTAGAGGGAAGTGACTTTTTTCTTTATTTAAAAATATATATTATCATTTTGCTCTATATTGGATGTGGGGGAAGTGGGTGCCAAAGTCATAGTTCGCCTGGGCTGCCAGAAACCTTTGGGCTGGCCCTAAGTGTAATGGACTGGACGGGGCAACCGCTTGAGGTCTCTTCCAGGCCCACGAGTCTGTGATACAAAATCTGCGTCTGCCTCCGATCCGGGATCTGCAAAAATGGATGTAGCACTCCGCACATTTGCAGGGCCCAGCTGTGATAATGTGGGGGGTCTCAGACTTTGTGGGGTTTGCTTTGGGCCTTTGATTAGCAGGCCGCAGTTCTCTGAGAGAGTGCGTCTCATGCTCCAGAGCAGCCAGGGTGAGCCCCTGCTAGCCAACTGGCACACCTGCACCGTCACGCTGACTTTAAGTCGACTTAAGGCTTAAGTCGACCTTCAGAGGGGGTGTTATTAAGTCAACTTAAGGAAGGGCTTAAGTTGACTTAATAAAACTCCAGTGTGGACACGGCTTTGTGTAGGTCGACCTAAGTGCCCTTGATGTAGTCCCCCTTGTAGGGTGTTGCAGGGGTGAGCTTGTGGTGTGTTAGTTTTGCGAAACAGCTCTGTGACTTTAAGAGGATACCATGCAGAGGTGGAGAAAGTGAAGATAACGCACAGGCATCGAGTGCCTGGAAGTCCCAGCTGAGATCAGGGTCCCCTTGTGCAAATGCATCATGAGAGACACATCATGAGATATGCAAAAACATCATGAGAGAGACGGTCCTTGCCTGGAGGTACCAACAATGAAATTAGAGTGGAAGGGGAATCCAAGGCACAAAGTGACTCTCTAAAGATCATGCAGCAGGTACCATAGCCAGGAATAGAAGCCAAGTCATCTGATGCAGTGCTCTACCCACTCGGTCTTGCTGTCTTCCAAAAGTAGGTTGTCATGGTGGAAGGTGATGTAGCAATGACTGTGATTTACGTGACTCCTGAGCTAGGACCAGAGCAGCGGAGCAGCAAAGTGTTTGGAACAACTAAACCTTAATTTTTGATTACTTCAAATTAGGAGCTACTAACCATCCTACTAGCTAAAGAAACCTTCCCCCCCCTCTCTGTTTAGCCTCGGCCTCTCCTTGTGTCAGGGAGCCTGTGGGGAAGAGTGCAAACAGCAGCCACAAGCCATGCATACAGTACACAGCCAGGGAGCTCCGCAAGGCCAGTTGGGCGGTATCCAATACCCAACAAGAAGGACTTACCATACGATATAGTGGAGCTCATGGAAGAAGTAGAGATGAAGGTAAGGACAATCTTCTTAGAAAACTTCTTTCCACAGAGCACAACCCCACCTCTGAGTTTGGCCAATAACAAAAGAGAGTTTCTGGGTCTGAATTTGGTATGGGGCTTAACATGGCCTTATCCTGCTAGGAGTTTCATGGAAATGGCCCCTGGCCCAAGAGAGTTCTCTGGCATCCATCCACAGGGAATACCTTAGATGATCAGACCTTTTGTTAGAAATACTGGGGTGGCTGTGACTTCCTCTTTTTAGCTCCCCTCCTCCATGCCCTGCATTGGCTGCAGCTGTAGTGGGCGGGGTCAGCTGGATCCACAGGCTTTCCTCAATCCTCTAGTCCAGTGATTTTCAAACTGGTTCTGTTGGGACCCAGTTGAAAAAAATCATTTATGCCCATGAGCCAACAATTATATCTCTGAGCAATGCATTCCAGTCTTTCAGCAGCAGCATGGTGTGCCACGACCTAGTCCCTGAGGCTCTATGACCAGTACTGGGTCCCGACCCATGGTTTGAAAACCACCGCTCTTGTCCCCAGTGTGGCACACACCTGCCTTATTAACTCCATCACCACCAGCAGAGGAGCCGTCAGTCCCAGAGCGCGTATCTTCCACCCGGATCTTCTGTAGCGTGAGCTGTCTCTAGTAAGGTTACAGCCGCTGCCTTTTCTTCTCTTTAATCCTTGAACAGAGTGGATTTTTGCCTAACGTATTCAGGGTGATGTCTCATCGGCCTGCAGAATTCAGAGCCTTCTTCGCGTATTACAATGCCATCATGAACAAGGAGAAAGGTAAACTATGTAGCCGCTTTGAAACTGCCTTTAGCACTGTAGGTCAAAAGTTGCTAAGATGTGGTCCTTGGCTCTGAGTTGTGCACATCCTGCAGCCAGCCTCATCTTCACCTAAAGACTTGCCACCAGCAGAGACAACGAGAGCCAGTGTGCAATGGTAATCCACGTGTACTGAGGTCTGGCGGATCCACATAAAAACTTTGAGTCTACTGCTACTTCCAATTCAGGTAGAGTTAGAGGTTCACCCTTTTAACACCGGCAGTCCTGGGTTCAAAGCAGGGCTGCGGAGTTCCTCAGCATTCTGCTTTGTAGATTTTGAAGCCAGCAAAGTTATCCATATCCCGTGGGAGCAGTAATAACGTGATGTGCTTTTTGCAACAGTCACTGGAAGCAGTAGAGTTGCAAGGTACATTTAAGTGTTTCTGTAATGAAAACAGAAGTTCCCATTGGCTCTTTCAGCATGGAAGGGGTGTTCTGACTAGGTGCACTGTGCCAGTGTGTATAAAGAACTGTTCAGCTCCTATGAAAATCTTCAAGAAACATGATGAGGAACATTTCTGAATGCATCACATTTTCAGTAGGTGAGAGGTCCCCTCATTTATTTTACCTTGGAGTGCTTTTCCATAAAATCAGAATTTCTTAAGACACTGTGAAAACTTGACACAACCTCCACTGCCTTGAAAAACTGATTCAGTTCCTGTGAGCTAGAGGCCGAGGTAGAAGAGTTGTTTGTTTCAGAGGTAGGGATGCCGTTAGGGTAGCAGAACAATGCTCCGTTGTGGCCACACCTTTTGGAGAATGCTGCATTTCTACTGTGGTGTTCTTCCCGGTCTTTGCTTGAAGCTTCATATTTTGCAAAAGTGGCTAGCTAGGAGCTGCCTGGTAAGCTTGAAGTCCCACCACTCTATTCTAGAAAGATCTTTCTTTCTCTCTTCTCTCTCCTTCACCCTCAAGTCTTCTGTCAGCAGCTCCAGAGTCTACTGTAAATTAAAAAAAAAAAATCACAGGAAGAATTTTCTTCTTCCAACACTGAACTTTAGATTCCGTTTCACTCTAGAGCTTCTACCTCAGCCTGGATTAGCCTGGCCTGCTGCTGATTTAAAAGAAACTGAACATGTAACTTCACACCTGCCTCTGCTGCTTGGGACAGCAACCTGCAATGTGAAATGGGTGTGATGTTCATCAACCTCAGCCTATAGAATTCTGAAAGCAGCCAGTAAAAGGAAACTGACCAGAGTTTTATTTCATCCAGGGGAGGCTTGAAAAGCTTGCAGGAGAATTGGGGTCAGGAACACAGCATTGTATAGGTTGTCATGTGGAATAAGGGCTAGAAGGGTTACGCATAAGGCTGACGCATAAGGGCTAGAAATTGAATTTAATTTTAAAAAATGAAATGCTGCAAAAAATGATGGCTTGTCTTGAAAACCTGACTGTCTTTGACTTCATCTGTGAAATGCCATTTCAAAATTATCTTGCCACTAATTATGTAATGATGAGCCATGATCATGAGCACTCAATATGAGGCAGTAGAAACCTGAAAGGCCATTGCATTGCTTTCTTGTGAATATACATATGTCCCTAGATTTTAAGTATATCACAACACAAGTCACATTCCTAGGACAACTTTGGAGAAACATGGATTTCGATCAGCCTATGAGTTCGAAAGGGGTAGCCGTGTTAGTCTAGCTCAGCAAAGCAAACAAGGAGTCCTGTGGCATTTTTAAAGACTAACAAATTTATTTTTCACAAGAGCTTTCATGGGCGAAATCCCATTTTATCAGATGCTAGAGTGGAGAAAACTTACATTAAGAAAAAGCTTACCATATGGGAGGGAAAGATAAATCCTGTGCTGTCAGATGCCAGAGTGGAGATACTCCCGTACTTTTAGGTTTTTGGGGGTTTTTTTCAATGTAAGTTTTCTCCACTCTGGCATCTGCCGAAGTGGGACTTTGCCCACAAAAGCTCATATGAAAAATAAATTTGTTAGTCTTTAAAAATGCCACAGGACTCCTTTTTAGTCAGCCTATGGTGTTCAAACACGTACTAACAATTATTGAGAAAGTCAAATTCTCAGGAAGTCTGACCAATGTGATGACTTGCCCATCTTGAGGGTTATAAAACATGATCTCATGACTTATGTTTGAAAGTTCGGGCCCTAATTTTCTATGGCCCAAATGTGCAGTCCTTACCCCTTCAGAATGTAAATAGGAATTTTGCCTGAGTAAGGACTGCAGGATTCAACTATCTATTAAATAATCGGCATAATAGTATTGGTCAAGAAGTCTCTCTGTATGCTTTCCTATGTACTCACATGCTTCGGTACATACCATCCAGCGATCTACATTATCTGTTATTTCTCAGTACCGTTTATCTGTGTGCATTTTCTTATAATAAAATGAAACGCTTTGATAAGGGATTCCCCTTAGGTTATTTATTTTCCCTCCATAGGCAGACTCAGCAAGGCTGACAAAGAACTTATCATTGTGGCTACGAGCATCGTTAACAGATGCCCCTACTGTGTAACTGCACATGGTGCTTTGCATCGGATATATTCGAAAAAGCCCGCTTTGGCTGATCAGGTTAGTGGGGTGGTTTAATTATTTCATTTGTAAACTAAGTAAAGAAAATATCAGAACAAAACGAGTCTGTGTTGAGATGTGAAAAAATATAATCAAAATCAAGTCTCTTCTCTTGATTGCTTAAGATATCTATGGTTCCAGTCCTGCAGTCTGTTCCACAGAGATGGCCCCCAGTGGGTCTGTGTGAATCAGTTTGCAGCATGGGGGCCTGTGACAGGGTAGGGAAAGGCCCAGCAGACACTGTGGGTGGCGGAGGCCCCGCCCATTAAGTCCTGCTGAGCATACTCCAAATGCTGCCCTAGGATAAAAGGGAGCAGCTTAGCCCCGTCAGTGCTGGCCAGTGTGGAGGAAGGAGACCCGCTGAAAGCTCCTGGACAGGAGCAAGCTGGAGACCTTGGAGGGAAGCAGCCATTACCTGCAAGAGGTAATGGAGACAGATGTGCAGGTACTCACAGCTACCAGGGAACCCCAGCACCCTGAGGAGGAGTTAATGGAGTCGGCCACAGGAGGGGACAGCCAGGAGCTATATAGAGGGGCTGCATCAATGAGCCGGGTAGAAAGTAGCCCAGGGGGCCTGGACGGGGGGGACTGGGTGTGGTCTGCTTTACAGGCCAGTGTGTTGCGGTGTGGAACCCCACTGAGTTGGTGCTGTACCCCCAGCACCAATAGGGCCCTGGGCAAGGGCTTGGTGCAGCGGGAGGGCCCGAGCCCCCCTACCCAGGGTAACCCATCTCTTGGGCAGCTACCCTTCTAACTGATTCTGTGGCCACTAGGCCATGCTGCCCTGACCTGCAAGGGCCGCATTACTGACCTTGTATTGACTCTGTGGCCGCTAGGTTGTGCTGCCTTGATTTGCAAGGACTGTATATTGACTTTGTATTGCATTGGTCAGGTTGTGGAGACGCCCTCCTCACCTACACCTCCTCCCCCCCAGCCCTGGACATTCCCCACCTGGGGGCGCCGCTGAGGGCTTCACCTGTGACAGGGCCGAATACAATAGCTCTGTTTCTCCAAGCTAACCCACTTGTTTCTCTAAACACGCCTGGGTTATCCTCTATTGAGAGCCAGTACAATAGAGTAATGTAGAATTTGGTAGAAAGCTTTAGTGGGATTGTTTAATCCGTCCTTGACTTCTGAGCAGGATTGAACTGAACTCAAACTGAGCGCACCACTTTATTTGCGTTCATTCATTTAGCGGCAGAAAGGTCTGAAAATTGCTTACTGAGGACCAAATGCCAGTTACCTCTGCCTAGCCAAGTGAACAGGCTATGTGCATGGCACGTGTGGTGAGGTTAGGCGACTAAATCCTCTCCCCCTTCCCACCCTTCATGGGGTTTCCATCAAGCAATGTGTATGGGACATAGCCAATGGGCCAATAATATCAATAGCTTGCTCCCACCTCTGCTCTGCAGAGATCTGCTACATAGCAGTGAACTGCAGCATGCTGGCTGTCTCACACCACCTCTGTATGGCTTTCCTCTTTCTTCCCATGTGCTCAGCAGAACTGCTACATCCCATGGCATGTAGGGCCTGCCAGACCCAGGGTGAGGCAGAATTTGAAAGAAAAAGAGATGCTTCTCTAGCCAGCAGCCAGGAGCAGATAACACAAAAATTGACCAGCCCAGCTACAAGGGGAGAATTCTCCATTCTGTCAGAACTCCACTTGGTGCAGGAATGGAGGGGCACGAGGCAAAGCCACATTAGCATTACCTCAAATTCTGGGACTGGCTGGTGGCCTGCCTGATCCAGGCCAGTCCTTGTTGTCCAGATGTGCTGAGCAATCAGAAGCTTCCATTGACTTCAAATGCACATCTGATGATGTTTCAGCTTGGGGTACCCGGCCTCAGTGGCCACTCTGGGAAAACTCTGGTTTTCATTTCTCTTTTGCTGTCATTGCGTGTGTCGTTTCAGTACCTGTCTCACTGAGGAAGAAGAATTTTCTAGTCACTCTCTCAGTTCTGCCAGGAAACAAAACAGAGCTGTGATGCTGTGTACGCAGGTGCTGGCTCAGGCTAATTGACTCAGATGCTATTCGAAATCAAAGGAGTATCAAAAGACACTGTAGTAGAATCAGGCCAATTCACTTGTGTACTAGTTTAGTTCAGTGGAAATATTGATGGTATTGTCTTCACTTCTCTTTTACCTGTTGATTGCTATCGCATTACATTATGTATAGGACCCTACCAATTTCACAGCCGTGAAAAACACATCACATGAAATTGTCCCTTCCCCGTGAAATCTTATCTCCCCCATGCTGCTGGGATGCCCCAGCCAGGACCCCTACCCTGGGAACGCCCCAGCCTGGATAGGATTAGCAGGTAGTGGCTGCACACACTGGGGTGCATTCAGCAGCCTGAAGCAGATTGGTAGCCTTCTCCAGCTACAGGAACCTCTGGGGCTGTGGACGAGCCCCACAGCTTCCTGCAGCAGGGGGAGGTACCAAGGATGAGTCAGTTCTCCCCTATGCTGCTGGGAGAAATCCAGCTGGGGCCCCTAGTTGCTAGTCCCAGCCAGGCTGGGATGCTGTCTGCAGCACAGGACAGATCAGACTTACCTTCCTGACCTCTGGGCTCTGAAGGCAGCACAAACATGAGGGTGGCAGTCCTGCCACCTTCTTACAGTAGGTTTGCCAAACTGCACTCCCCACCCCGTTTGGGTCAGGTCCCCCACCATGAAATTTCAGTTGAAAACATCTGAAATGGAATCATTTTCAAATTGTCTGTCTATGAAACTGACTAGAATGGACCACGAATATGGATGACCCTTTGTAAATCCCTGTAATTAGTTAACGCTAGACCAGTCGTTCCCAACATGTGTTCCATGGACAACTGGTGGTCCGCAAGGATACTGCAGGTGGTCCGTGTGGGGGGAAAAGATGATTACTGCAGGTAAATGTACTGTGATGAGTGCACTATATTTGTGAGTGAGTATAATAAATTATTAGAAATAGCTACGTTTTTATTAATACTTGATATACAAGTTTGACTCCTATCAGACATAGACTATGTTAAAAAGTTTTAAAATGGCTTGCTTACGTGGTGGTCCGCAAAAGCTTTCAATGACAGTGTAGTGGTCCACATAAAGGAAAAAGTTGGGAACGGCTGCTCTAGATCAGAAGTGTCTGTTAGTGTTAAGATGAGAGTGTATTTGATGTGTAAACTTCATGAAAGCTAACAAAGGATTGTTGTTTGCTGTTGCATTGCCTTTTACCCCGTGTATATCCCTGTAATTAAATTACCCATCAGCTGCAATTGGAGCCTGGGAAATGTAAATGTAGAAGAGTGCTAACTTCAAAGTAAGGACCATTGTGTTCCGCAGTGGAAATTCACTGACCCACATAGGTGTAGACACTGTTCAGATTGGTAAATATAGTTTCTGCTCACAGAAGACAATTTAAAGAAATCATCCTACATCCGTGGACTATTGGATTCTAGCTGGGTGGAATATCTGGATAAGATGATGGAGGATCCCCAGAATTATTCTTGGTGACTCTGAAACACTTTTGGGAAACTTGTACATGGCATCTCTGCTATCGATTTGGATTTGCAAACTTTGACTTACGAGTTAAATGTATTTTTACGTGCTTTAACCTCTCATTTCTTTTCTTAGCTAACAAATCTTTAGTTAGTTTAATAGAGAAGTGACTGTCATTGGCTTTGGTGTGATTATCCAAAGTACCGAATTGATCTGTGGTAAGTGATTGATCCTTTAGGATTAGGAGTAACCAATGTTATATTTTTTTATTTTTATACACTGTTATTATAAAGTCTGGTTTGTCTGGGTGGCAAGATAGGCAGGAGAGCAGAAGGGGACTGTGTGTGACTCTATGGTAAGTTTGGTAGGAGTCCAAATTTGTTACTGGCTTGGTGAAATCTAATTCTACAACATACCACCAGTTTGGCATATTGGCTCTATTTTCTGATAGTCTGACCTGAGATTGGCACTCACAGTTGTGAGCCACTCCAGAAAATGGGAAAATAGCCTTGATGAATGCATCCAGGTTTTTTAGTTTTTGACCTAGTTGTATTGTTTATAGGCTCTGAATACATTTTTCTATAGCTTTTTTGTTTTCTTTTCTTTTCTTGAAGGTTGTTGTGAACTGGAAACTAGCTGACCTAAGTGACCGAGAGCTGGCAATGCTGGAGTTTGCTCTTGCAGTCAGTCATGCAGATAACATAACTGAAGAGCACTTCCAAAAGCTGGAGGCGCAGGGTTTTGACCGGGAAGATGCCTGGGACATTGGCATGATTGCTTCCTTTTTTGCCATGTCTAACCGTATAGCTCACTTTACTGATATGCATCCAAATGAAGAATTCTACACTATGGGCAGAATACCTCGGGACAAGGAAAAGGCCGAAACTCCTTAAGGCGGCCCTCAATTTTGTGAAGACATATCAAGCTATTAATGCCATGGCTAACAATGCTAATTACTGAATATATAAAAGCTAATAGCAGACCGTTAACCCAAAGAGGTCAGAAGGGGCAATAGATTACACTTCCCTGCAGCGTGCAAAAATCTATAAAGGGTTTTCAACCGTGGGCACTTTTTATTCATAATATAGTTATAAGATCAAAACATTTGTCTTAAAATTTGTTTAGATTGTAATAAAGTGGCTGGGGAACATACTGTGATTTATAAAAAGCTGCATAGCAACTTTTTCATCATATCTGTAATGTTAGAGTAAATACCAGGTGGGCTTTTGTATAGATAATATTGTACAATTGTCATATGGGGAAGGGCTATAATAACTTTTCTTGGTACTTCTGCTAATTATCAGAGCTTAATGTATAAATAAGTAGTGGTAAGAAGGGAATGTTCTTGCTCCTTCTTTACTCTTCCTTGATCCTGCAATGAAGGTATAATGCTCTCTCAAAGAAGCTAGCAGGCATAATAATCCAGCGGAAAGTCTCCACTTAGCTTCATTGGGAGTTGAATCTGTCCTTTAGTGCCATATTGAGCAGAGCTGTGTAGTACAGGTGTGCCAGTGGAAAGTATTTTACTCAAACACTGGTACAGTACCAGCAATAATGGGCCTATAGAAAGTCACTAAAAATGACTTTTTTTTTTCTCAAATTGCTCAGATGTAGAAATTATCTTGACATGCTGTTGGGGAGAGAGGTGAAGGAATCAAATGTTTGTATGCATATCTTTCCCAGTGGTTCTCAACCTTTTGCCGGTCATGACATACTTTGCAAGCATATCGTGACCCTACAGGACACACCAGCCTACCCACCCCAGGCCAAATCCAGCCATCTCCCTGGCTTTCCACGGCAGACTTACTGCTGTGTAGCGACAGAGTAATGTGTCCTGACACAGTGGTTGAGAACCGTTGGTCTATCCAACCTATTTCTCACAACTTTTCTAATGTGTCTCTTCTGTGGATTATGGAGACACTCCATGCTGTGCTTCCCCTAGTAGTTAAGAAATGTGAATTTCTTGCTTGAGTTGTTTTCAACAAAAACCCATGTCTGTGAAATGTGATTGTCTCACCTTGTGTGTGTGTTTAACGGTATGTAACAGTACGATCTTTGATTCAATCTGTATTCACACTAGAAAGAAACATATAACCCTTTTTTGAAAATGTTTGGAAGGTGTGAAATGTGGGCACCCATCCCAGCAAGCCCTTCATTTAGATATAAAAGGTTTATGAATGAGATGGCTCAGACTGGATCCAGAATCTGTGACTTGAATCAGGCTTCTAAATCCTGCAATAGTTGCCTGTGGGCCGGCTTCTGTCTGAGAACCCTGTTCAACTAATTGGGTGACGCCGGGAAGCCTGGGGATGTCCTGGGGCCGGTTCTATTCAACATCTTCATTAATGATCTTGATGATGGAATAGACTGCATGCTTAGTAAGTTTGCGGATGACACCAAGTTGGGGGGAATGGTAGATACTCTGGAGGGCAGGGACAGGATCCAGGGAGACTTGGACAAATTGGAACACTGGGCCGAAAGAAACCTCATGAGGATCAACAAAGACAAGTGCAAAGTCCTGCACTTAGGACGGAAAAATCCCATGCACTGCTACAGGCTGGGGACCGATCGGCTAAGTAGCAGCGCTGTAGAAAAGGACCTGGGGGTTATGGTGGACGGGAAGATGAATATGAGCCAACGGTGTGCCCTTGTTGCTAAAAAGGCCAATGGCATATTAGGCTGCATCAGTAGGCGTATTGCCAGCAGATCGAGGGATATGATAATTCCCCTCTATTCGACACTGGTCAGGCCACATCTGGAATACTGTGTCCAGTTTTGGGCTCCCCACTAGAGAAAGGATGTGGACAAATTAGAAAGAGTCCAGCGGAGGGCAATGAAAATGATTAGGGGGCTGGGGAACATGACTTATGAGGAGAGACTGAAGGAACTAGACTTATTTAGTCTACAGAAGAGAAGACTGAGGGGGGATTTGATAGCAACCTTCAACTACTTGAAGAGGTGCTCCAAAGAGGAGGGAGCAAGGCTGTTCTCGATGGTAACAGAGGACAGAACAAGGAGCAATGGTTTCAAATTACAGCTGGGGAGGTCAAGGTTGGATATTAGGAAAAACTTTCTCACTAGGAGGGTGGTGAAGCATTGGAATGGGTTACCTAGGGAGGTGGTAGAATCTCCATCTTTGGAGATTTTTAAGGCCCAGTTAGACAAAATCCTGGCTGGGGTGATTTAAGGGGAGTGGTCCTGCTTTTTAGCAGGGGGTTGGACTAGATGACCTTGTGAGGTCCCTTCCAACCCTATGATTCTATGATAAGCCCAGTACCTAGCAAGGGAGGGAGAAATCTTCCCACTGTGCTACGCTACAGAGCAGACCTAGTACAACTCTCCATCTGGTCCCTGCCCTGGGGAAAAGGAGCAGATTTGACAGCTGGCATGAGCCTGCCCCCACACCAGGGTGCCAGGCACTTTCTCTGGCTGCAGCTAGGGACACAGACACGTGCGAGCCACAGTCTTCTAGGCGTCGGACCCGCCCCCGACCAGCAGGGGGCGGGCCAGAGAGACAGGCGCTGAGTGGATGGAAGGGCGGGCGCGGGGCGGGATAGAGGCGTGGCCTGCGTCCCTCCTAACGGGCGGGGTCATGGATGGGGACAGCAAAGAGAGAGCGAGGAGGCCGTTGGGACCGGAAGGAGCGGGGCCTGAGCGGTCGCGCGCGGGTGGCTTCCGGCCGCCGGCCCCGCCCCGGAAACGGCGCTGGGGGGGGAGTCGGGCTCAGACTTGCGCTGCGACGCGTCCCGCGCGGCCGCGGTGATGCAGGCGGGATGATGAGTGCTCCGCGCGGGGAGGCTGACGGCCGCTCGGGCCCGCCCCGCCGCCGCTCCCCCGCGGGAGCCGCCGCCGCCATGGAGCCACCCGACGCCGAGAAGCCGCCGGGGGAGCCGCCGCCCGCCTCTCCTCAGGCCCCGGGGGCGGCGGGGGGCTGGCGGGCGCCGGGCGGGGGCCTCTTCGGTTGGCTGCGGAGCCGCTGCTTGGGCCGGGGGCTCTTCGTGGACCCGGCGCGTGACAACTTCCGCGCCATGACCGGGCTGTACAGCTCCATCCAGCCCGCCGACTCGGTGTACCTCAGTACCCGCACGCACGGCGCCGTCTTCAACCTGGAGTACTCGCCCGACGGGTAAGGCCCGGCCTCAGCCCCACTCCCACAGCCACCGCCAGGCACCTCCCTGCCCACGCTGCTCTCCTTCTCTCCCCTCCCCCAGCTTCTTCCTGCCCAGACTGCCCCCTCCCCGCGATCTCCATCTGGCCCTGTGCTCACCCCCGTGTCCTAGCCGGGACCCCGACACCTCTTCTTCAGAAAGCCCCTAGATCAGTTAAGGGACTATGACTTATGTGGATCCACATCTTTCTGTGAAAGGATTCCTTTGCAGGCAGGTGAAAGGGTGTTGGGGGGACCCTATTGGGACACAGCCAGGTATATCCCACCTCCTCACCTGGACAGGTAGGAGACTCCTGAGATGCTGTCACCCTGATGGTCCCTTAGGGAGGGGCCCCCTGACAATCTCAGGGGTACAGCAAAACTCTTGTCCACTATGGGCAACCTGTGCAGATTCATTTGCTCCCTGGGGGAACATATGCAGATTCTCATTACTGAGGTAGGGGGGTCTTGGCTCCCATGGGGATGGAGGGTGTCTACTACATGGGGAATGGGGAGCTGATGGGCTTGGCTTTGCACCCTTACGAGGGAGGGATGGAGTTTGGGATGGTGCTTGGGTACCCCCATGTGCCAGAGGATTGAACACTGGATAACACTGTTGTGCTCAGCTGCTAAAATAGCTACCATGACCATAGGATGGTCATTAATTACCTCCCGAGGGAGGCGGGAGGTGAGGGAATAGAAGCTAAAAATCACTAATTAAACAGCACGTAGATGAACAGAACATGTTTTTCAAAAGTTGAAGTGTATTTCCAATTAACTAGATGCTTAATACAGTTACAATTTATAGTCTGTGGATCTCAAGGGAACTGAGTGAGGTTGATAACTATTGCTATCCCCTAGTGGAAAATTGAAGGATAGTGACTTGCGCAAGGTCACACAATAAAGTTGAGAACAGAATTTGGGTTTTCCGACTCCTAGTCCTCTGTTCCATCTACTGGAGCGACAGGATAGAGGAAGATAAAGGGACTGGTAGATGCAACTTACAATCTTTGGGAAAAATCTCTAACGATAAGTTGTTAAACTTGGTAACTGCAAGATGACACGGGATAACCAGTTTAACCATTCACAGGATAACAGGCAGCAAAAAGTAGGAATAAACAGCGAGTTCTTTTTAAACAAAATGTTTAGTAATGGAGTCCCTCAGGGACGAGTAACAGTGTGCAATACTGGACTTTAAAGAGGAGAAGATGGTGAGGTGTCAAAAGTTGCTGACAAATGATTTAGGAAAAGTTTGTGAAAAATTCCTTACCAACTTAGTAGCACAGAGTAACTGACCAGTGGAATGTCACTATAGATGACAAGTTCCAAAGGGGTATCTGTGGTGGTCTTCTTCAGCCAAACAAACAAAGAGTCCTGTGGCACTTTTAAAGACTAATTTAAATTTGTTTATCGCATGAGCTTTTGTAGGAAAAAATCCCACTTCGTCAGATGCTTTGAAGTGGGGAATTTATAGAATGGGAGGAAAATAAATGCAGAGAAGTGTAAGTCATAAAGCGACAAAAATATGTTCTCCATATTATTCTTTAAACTTGATGGTATGTCCTTGCCTTGAAAAGTATACTCAGTCTCTCTCCTAAACCTCTTAACTCTAAAGAAATGAAGCAGAAAGGCCAGTTGGATAATAAGGGAATTAAGGGAGTGTTCATTAAAACCAGTAAATGTAAAATGTAACTAACTTGGGAACTTGCTACCTTAGAGTATTAGATTAAACGATCATTAGCTATGTAGGTGAACAGTAGCATTTGTGGATGTCATTTTAAAAGAAAGCTACAAAGCATTCTTTCAAGGCATATGTAATCTATTACCAATTTGGGATAGAAAGAAGTTGTCCTCGTAGACCAGTGGTCCCCAAACTTTTTACCTCCTCCTCCCCTCTTTTGCCCCCTTCTGTGACCCTGCCCACCGCCCCCCACCCCCTTTGGGACTTGGAGCACGGCCATGGTCAGGGCCAAGGCTGGGGCCAGACCTGGGCAGGGTATTTGAGGCTGAGGCTGGAGCCGCTGCTGGGCCCAGGAACCTGGGGCTGGAAGTAGAACTGCGGCCAGGGACTGAGGCAGGGGACAGGGCTGTGGCTGGGAGCAGAGCAGAGCTAGGTAATGCTCCCTCCTCACCTTTCATGGGGGCTAGCCTGGGCCCATCATATCCCCTGAACATTCCTGTGCTCCCCTTCTTCCCCCAGGGACCCTCCCCACAGTTTGGGGACGTCTGTCATAGACCAGGGTATGGATAACTGGATACTGAATTAGACTGACTCTTGGCCTGTCTTTAAATGACAACAGCTATATTCCTACTTCTAGGCAGTGTATTAAAAGTTAAACTGTGTATTGTTTCCTGATTTGACAAACCCATCCAGGTTTCGTTTGCTGTTCTGAAAGTTTAACCAGTACAAATCCAACATCAGGGTCTACGTTCCCTCCAAGCAGTGCCTCCCTGGGAGCAGGGACGGCTGGCTGGGGCTGGATTTTTGGGGGCCCTCCCTTAGCCTAGGGCTCTGGGCTTCAGCCCCTATAGCCTCTGCGTTAATCCAGTCCTGGATTTGGCCCGTGCAGTTTGTAAAGTTGCTTGGCTTTTTTCTGGTCTAGCGTCACGATGACATAACCAGCAGGCTTTAAGGGAACAATGGTCAGCGTGAGTCCATTACAAAGTGTATGCTTTGTTGTTTGACTGAAGAGAATGGATTTATAGATTTCCTGCTCATTGACGTATATGAGCAAAGAAGTGAGTAGATGTAGTTAGAGATGCTATTGAGATTAATAGGCCAAAAAGTTTTAATGACTTCTTGCTTGCAGAGTCCTGTTTGTTCAGCGAGGTAGTTTCACCAAATCTTTTTTGTTACCCAGAGGAGCGCCACGATAACAAAATGGTGTGGCTTCCGGCTGGCGGCTCCACCCCGGAAATGGCATTCGGGGGCCGGGCCCAGCTTTGCAGTGCTGACGCATCCTGCCGCGCACGCTGTGGTGCAGGTGGTGGGATGATGAGTGCTCTGTGCAGGGAGGCAAACAGCCGCTCAGCCCTGCCCCGCTGCCATGCTACTGCCCCTCCAGGGTAGCCACTGCCATGGAGCCACCCAGTGCAGGCTCCTGGGGATGCAGAGGGCTGGCAGGTGATTCAGTAAGGAAATAGATCTACATGATGCTTTCAAGAGTTGATTTTAAAAAAAGTTACACTGCTAAGGTTTAACTATACAGTGACACAGTATATGGGGACCAATGATTTTGTAAGGATGAGTCCGGTTTAACTTGTATATGCAAATAGTGCCACGATCTTTAGTGGAGCTAGTAGCAGGTTAGGAAGATGAGCATGTGGCCCAGGGAGTGGCATGGTACATAAACAGTTAGGGTGCTGGTGCAAAACTAACAGCTTGTCACAAGCTAATGGAGAAAACTTGGATCTTCTCAATGGAACCGTCACATTAATGCCTACCTGGGCCACCTTCAAGCCAATGGATATCTACTGTTACAGGAACTAGTTCAAGGTCTGGGGCTTGCCATACTCAGTTTTGTGCCAATAAGATAGTGTGAGGCTGGGGGAGACTAGTATCAGTTTTAAGGTCTTACCTTGGGAGGCCCACTAGGCAAATGACTTGAGCCCTTGGAAAGCTGTGGATCGTCACTGGCTGGCAATGTAAAGTATTCGCTTATAACTGGAGTCGGTCTGTGACTGCAGATGGCGCAGTCATGTTGATTGTCTTGTTGATTTTTCTATTTTCATTGACTCTACTAGAAGATACGTTACCAACAGCAAGTTCTCAGTAACAATAGTAGGAAGCGTTTATGGAGGATTAAACTAGTGGAGTTTTGCATGATGAAATCTAAGCTTATCTACACCAGGACTTTTCCACTGGCATTGTTACAATGAAGCATCAGTGCAAACCCTAATGTAGATGTGCTGCACAGGTGTAAAAAGTCATTTGTAGTGATGCCAATATACCTCTCTCAGTACAAAAATATCCACTGTAGACCAAGCCTGCACTCTAAGCTACCTTTACACCTCCCATGATCCTGGGCTGATTGGGGAGCTGAATCAACACTTGGCACAAGTTAGCAGGCACTGGTTTACTGTAATTTATGCTAGCTAGAACAATCCTAATGGGATTGTCTTGGTTGAGGATTGATGGAGCACATTTTCTTCTTGGCTCAAATATCCCATTGCATCACTATACACCACTCAAGAATCCTCTTCTCCTAGGGAAATTCTTATCTTCCCATTTACGGCAGCTCTGACATCCGTTAGTGTAAACATCTGTAAGTGAGCTTAGTGGCTCAACAGCTGGCTTAATGACACTCAGTTGATTTTTAAACCCACAAATGTTTCATGGCAATGAAACAGGATACCTTTGGCTAATGGAGAACCCCACTTCATAGAATCATAGAACAATAGGGATGGAAGGGACCTCACGAGGTCATCTAGTCCAACCCCCTGCTAAAAAGCAGGACCACACCCACTAAATCACCCCAGCCAGGGTTTTGTCTAACCGGGCCTTAAAAATCTCCGAAGATGGAGATTCTACCACCTCCCTAGGTAATCACTTCCCCAGAAGATTATGGCCATCTTGTGTTTATATGCTTCTGGGTTTTTTGTAAATTGTTTTGCTGATATTTGGTTTCTTGGTATTATCTGTGAACATGTTTACGCCCTGGAAACTATCTTTGATTCTCAGATTCTAAGAACAAGTTTTTGCAACTAACTTCATTGAAGCAAATTCCAAAGGGGTAGTGGGATTTTCTCCCACGAAAGCTCATGCGATTAATAAATCTGTTAGTCTTTAAAAGTGCCACAAGACTCTGTTGTCCTTCATTGAAGCAGTACGTCTGCGCCATGTCTTCACTGCATTTACGGCAGGATAACTTATATGGGCTAGCGATCTCAGTAAAACCCCAGTGGAGACAAGGCTCTGTAGTTTTTATCACAAGATGGGGCTCAGTGAGGTGATCCGGGGTAGGCAGGTGTTGATCTTGCCCATATAGAGTGTAGTAAAGCTACCTGCACCTTGTGTCCACTAGGATTGTACACTGAGATAGGTAAGCCACATTAACTTTGTCCTGCTGTATAATAACTTTGTCCTGCTGTGTCCTGCTTTTGGGCCATGAAGACTGCTTGGGTCACAGTGATAAGCGACAGATTTGCAAATAATAGTTCCTCTGGCTTCTGCCTTTGTTTTAAATCTTTAAAGATTTAGTAACCCACATCAACGTTACTTTTCCCTAAAGTTTTAGCAATAGATGGTTGAGTCCTAAAATAGCCAAGAATTTTAAAGTTCTGAATGATTGCCAAATATTTCTCCAAAGTATGGACTCTTTTTTTCTCATGCAGAATAATTGAGAAGTTTAGCAGAACTTCTTTGATTGTCAGATTATCCTTAAACGGCATTCTACTTGAAAAATTTTATAGTTAATTGGTTTAAAGACATTCTGCTTTCTGATGGAGCCTTGTTGAATAGTGTATCCTGAATGTTTCCTTTTCACAAGTGAGCAGCTGTTATGGTCTCCTAGGCTGAGAGAGAATCAGTTTGACTTTCAGAAAGAGCTACCTAAAATGAAGTATTTATCTTGTTTGGTTAGTATTGGTAAACATGTCAAATAGTTTAAATTGCAAAATTTTCTATTTACATTTATTGATTGCCTGCTGATCCTTGAATACCCGCATGTGTGTGAGTTTGAAATGACCCAGTGCATAAATTTGAACTAGCTGGGTGGGGACACATGACCCAGATTCTAGAATTCTCTCACGTTTGCCAAATGTATTTTTTACTTACTTATTAAATGCCACTTTTGTCCATTACATGTAGATTGGAGGTTTCCATCTAAGGCTTTCAGTACACTTTTAAAAAAAATTAATATAGCTTCACCGTACCCTTGTGAGAGGCCCATATTCCAATTATATAGCTGGAGGAAGATTGTAAATGCTCAAAGTTAAATAGGAAATCTGTGGTAGAGGTGGGGAATAGAACCCATATCTTCACTTATATTTTTCGTCCTTTTTTTTTCCTGCCCTCCTTACAGACAGTAATCCTCAACCAATCCGTGCACACCTTCCCACCCGGGAACTCCTAGGTTAGAATACAAAGCACTGTACAGATAGAGTAAAGGTATCCTTAAAGAACACTTTGTATAAAACTATACTAAAATATAAATTGTCATCAAATCTTATGAAGTAACATATCTGTTCACTAGCTATACAACAACCACCCTGCATATATAACACACTGAATTAAAAAGAACATGTGATCTGTCCAACTGCGCATCAATTCATGCCAATAGCCAGTCTGTAGAGGAGAGGGAATCTTTCTGAATAGGTATTAGAGAAATTGACTTGGTAAGTGTGTAAGCGGTAGACCAATTTTCACTGTACAATCATGAAGTAGGAAGACTTTGAGAAAAGGTAATTGTACAAAGCCTGTTTTACACTATTGATCTGTGGAATGTGCACATTTAACAATAAAACAAGGTAAGTAACCATAACAACTGTTGCCACTGATCTGTCAGAGTATTTACAGCCTTCATTTTTCTTTACTAACTGCAACCTCTCTTTCCCTTTTCAGGTCAGTGCTGACTGTTGCTTGTGAGCAGACTGAAGTCCTGCTTTTTGACCCCATATCTTCAAAGCACATCAAAACTCTCTCTGAAGCTCATGAGGACTGTGTGAATAATATCAGGTTAGTATCATAGGAAACAAAACCAAACCTTAAATGAATAGAACTCCAGCATTTTTTGTAACTGTAGATGTTAATGTTTTTCTTGCTGGTGTAGTGATGTACAAATCAGTACTCTGCGCTTTTTGTTCTGTCAACGGATAATGCCGTACAACTGTTCTAATTATCGTACGCCATCTTGTGTGTGGGGAGAAAAGTTGGTGGAGAATTTTAAAGTTAGGTAAACACAATATTAAACACACACGCACACCAGTGATTTGGGCAGTCATGGCCTTCAAGGCATTGTTAGTTACTTCAATTTGGCTAATAGGTGTCAAGCATATTGTTTTAATCACTGTGCATAAGTAAAGCAAACAAGGAGTCTGGGAGCACTTTTAAAGACTAACAAAAGTATTTTTTGCATGAGCTTTTCGTGGGAGAAAATCCCACTTCCTCAGATGCTTGAAGTGGGGGAACATACACTTCCCTGCATTTATTTTGCTTCCATTCTGTAAGTCATAGGATCTGGTCAGATTGTAACAGCAAATCAAAGCATGATTTACACTTCCCTACATTTATTGTTCTCCCATTTTGTAAGTTCCCCATCTTCAAGCATCTGAGGAAGTGGGATTTTCTCCCATGAAAGCTCGTGAGATAAATAAATTTGTTTGTCTTTGAAAGTGCCACCTGACTCCTTGTTTGTTTTGCTGGACTAGACTAACAGGGCTACCCCCTTTGGAACTGTGCATAAGTAGGAATTGTGGCTATCATGTTAAAATATGTAAGGCAAAGGACTCATACAAGTCAGAGAGATTGGATGTTTATGTAATTCATAAAGATAGCCACACCTATAATAGTTTGGGGAGGGAGACAAAAATCTCCTGCGTCAAGGGTCAAACCAGTTTCTAACTACTGGAGATTAGGGTAAAACCTTCACTGGGAACAGATGATCCCATAGATGCTGCTGGCTACTGTTGGAGACAGGATAGTGGAGTAGATGATCTGACCCAGCCTTGATTTTAAAGACTTCAGATGATGGAGAATCTGCCACTTCCCTTAATAAACTGTCATTAATTAATTACTCTTAGTATTTTTTTTTTTTTAAATAACACTTTCTGTCCTGTTTGAATTTTTTAGCTTCAGTTTCTAACCACTAGCTCTTGTTCTGCTAGATTAAAGAACTTTCTAGTGTTGGCTGTTTCCTACCTGTGTGTACTTTTAGAGTGTAGACTGTGAGCTAGTCACTCTTCCACTTCGTCATGGATCTGACCCATTGGTTTTGTCCAAAGACCAGAGATTATCAGGATAAACAAATGTCACCTGATAGCGTTAATTGCGTAATTTGATGACTGTAGTATTCTGACTAGAACATCACATAGTCTTGCACCATTTCAGTTTCAAAGTCTTCTATCCTGTGATTAAGTAAAGTGCCTGACTTGTTTTCCCCAATGTGTATCATCTCTAAAAGAGCCCACCATATTCATTCACAGCAAAGATTGGGGTGGTGTATGCAGACTCATGCAAAGAGTACATCTCCCTCATTTCATGCATTGTTCAGATAGTGTGCTGTGAATGAAGTGGGGGAGAGCATATTGAACAATCAGAATAACCTGTGGTGAATAAAGATCATAGTTTTCTTAAAGATTTTTTACATTTCTTCTTTAAATGAGATTTTATTATTTCCATGTTAACTTTTTACATTCTGTTTTATTGTCTTAAATTACTAAAGCTGTTATACTCATTTTAGTTAGCTTCCTTTCAGATTTTACATAGACTTTTTTCTTCTAAAACCTTTTGCAGTTAAAATGCTTGTGTCTGCTGAAAGATTAAAATCTGGGGCCTCATTGACACATATACTCTGTGACCAACACAGTCAGATACTAAACTGATAAGCAAATAGCTTATGCTGTATTTACATCTAAGATTACCTTTCCATATATTAAATTTCCACAAGTCAAAAAGCTGATATGCTTTAACCAGATGATACTCCTTCATCAGCATTTGCTGTTTGAAGTCAATGGGATTTAATTTTTGCAAAAATTTCACTTTTAGGTGCCTAAATTTGGGTTTAGGAGTCTAGACTCCAGATTTTAGAAACTGGCCTATGTATTAGTTAGTAAGTTTGTTATATGGGGTGGAAGTCTAAGTAACTTTTTCATTGTTAACCTGGACCACGTTTTTTTTCAGGTGACAGATTTTAACACTAATTCTTTTAATAATTATATCCCTCATACTGCAGTCATTTATGTACATGCTTAACTTTTAAGTACATTGATAGTCCCACTGAAGCCATTGGTATAAATCCTGTGGCTAAAGATGTTATCTTAAGCATTTGCAGAATCCAAATCTTCATTTTTCAGTATTCTGTGACTTTTGCCTCTGGCAGTTTTGTAAAATCAGGTGACACTGTACCACTAGTGACATTTAAAGAAACAGCACTTACAATTTAGTTAATTTTAAATTGTAATCTAAAGTTGCAGTAGTACAGATTTTAAAATGTTTTACAAAGCCTCAGCCTGATTAAAATCAGTGACTTTTTAGAAATAATCCAATTGTTTAAATCACTTTGATTTCATATTATTCCACCTTCAGAATAACTAAATATTGAGCTGCCATGTTCCCTGTTCAGTCTAGCTGATGCACTGAATGAGGCAGGGGTCTTCTGCAAGACAAGTGTGTGGTTGTCATTAAAAATGGTGTCCTAATCCATATGCACAAAGGGGTAGAGTTCCAATCGTGCAAGCATTCCTGGGCTTTTGAGAGCTTCCCTATCCAACTTGAACTTTTAGTGTAGACTTTTTGGTATGGAATTACTTAAGATTTTGAATTTCTTTTTGTAGAGGGAAATGAGGAGTGGATGAAATTATAGGGTCAAGTAGAGAGAGGTTAGAGGAAAATGGGCGGAAAGGCCAAGAAACTAGAAGAATGAAGTCTGGCAGTAAAACTCAGTGATGGAAGAAAGGTAGAACTGACATTCTGTGCTGGCAAATCCCCAAATGTTTCTTGGATTGTGGAGCAAATTGCACAGGTCTGTCACCCCGTTACTGGTTTTTTAAATATGTTCAATCCTGTACAGAGCTCCCTCTGCTGGCTGTTGCAGCAATGGTGAACACTATTTCCAGAACAAACAAGGAGTCCTGAGGCACTTTTAAAGACTAACAGATTTATTTATCACATGAGCTTTTGTGGGAGAAAATCCCATTTCGTCAGAAGCTTTGAAGATGAAGTAGGATTTTCTCCCACGAAAACTCATGCGATAAATAAATTTGTTAGTCTTTAAAAGTGCCACAGGACTCCTTGTTTGTTTCGCTGACTTAGACTAACACGGCTCCCCCTCTGGAACTTGTCAGTATTTCCAGAGTATCACTTTCTTCATTCTAGTGCCTGGAATAGGCAGTGAAGGAAACTATGGAAAGAACTTGTAGGAACTGAAATGTTGTCAAGATTCTGAGGATATTACAAACTCTCTGGACAAGTAAAAAGAAATGAAGCTGAAACATCTTTAGTCTCATTAAACATTTTCAAGAGTCACAGTAAAAAGCTAGGAGGGTAAAAATGCACGTTTCACAATCTCCTGGTCAGCTCTTTTCTGGACTGACTCTCCTGTATTGTTGAAAGGCTCCTTTATACAGGTCTTTGCTGGCTTTTGGCCAGATATTCAAAAATTCTTCTACTCAAAATAGTAATGCAGTTCCAGATATTAGAGTGCGGACATGGCCCAGCCCAGATTAAGTTAACCGTGTGCTAGCACTTTTGAAAATTTAACTACCTTTAGCTTCCTTCATCATCAAAACTTTGAAACAATCTGATTTGTCAGTAATAGTAATAGGTCCCAATTAGGTGAGGTCTCCCTGTGCTTCCCTCCCTTACTAATTCACTTGGGTGTTTAAGTGACGGGGTGTTCTGTATAAAATCACCAGGAAGAGCCTTGTCCCATGCAGTTTGGGACTTAGCCAGAAAATAATTTAAGCATTAAATGCATTGGCTAACCTAGTGCGGTGAGTGCCTCTTACAGTGGGACAGGGTTTAATAAGTGAGTCAATATAAGTAGGCTTCTCAGAAAATGTTTGTTTTTCCTTTTTTTAAAGGAGGGGTTTGAATGGAAAGAAGCTAATGATTTTGTCCCGCAGGGATGGAAGGGACAGCATGGGAGGAAGAGTCAAAGGAAGTGGTAAGGAGGGAGGAGCAAAAAGAGTAAAGAACAGTATAGTGTCATCTTAATTCAGTGAAACCCACTAGAATCTTGTGCTATCTAAAGTGTGAAACCTGGGATTCCTATATCTTTCAGCACTCTGCCTGCTGACAAGAATGGAGCAGGTGGAGTGGGTGCAATGCTGAATTTAGACCTTCAGCCTTTATTTTGGCTTAAGTTTGACAGCTTTGAGAATATTCCTCTAAGAAAGAGGCTCCCAAATGGTAGTCCATGGGAATCCCTGACCAGAGGCAGTCTGAAAGCTGACTGGTCACATGATGCTAATTTCTAGGTTCCACCTGCTAAACTGTAGTAAAAGGCAGTTAAAAATACATCCAGTCCTTTCCCTGCTCAAAGCAAGACCAACCCTATCTAAATTAGCCCAGCTAGGAGTTTGTCAAGATGGCCCTTATGAACCTCTGCGGTTAGAGATTCCACCATCTCCCTAAGTAACCCATTCCAGTGCTTCACCACCTCCTCGTGAACATTTTTCTTAATATCCAACCTAGGCCTTCCCCACTGCAATGTGAAACCATTGCTTCTTGTTCTGTCATCACTGAGCCTAACTCCATCCTCCCTAGAATCCCCCTTCGGACAGTTGAAAGCTGCTATCAAATCCCCCCTCACTCTTCTCTTTTGCAGACTAAACAAGCCTAGTTCCCTCAGCCTCTCCTCATAAGTCATCTGCTCCAGCCCCCTAATCATTTTAGTTACCCTTCACTGGACTCCAATTTGTCTACATCCCTTATGGGAAACAAGGGGGGCAAAACTGGACACAATACTCCAAATGTGACCTCACCAGTGCCGAACCGAGAGGAATAATCACGACCCTCAATCTGCTGACAGTGCTCCTACTCATGTAGTCCAGTATGCCATTAGCTTTGGCAAGAAAGGCACACCGTTGACTCGTATCCAGCTTCTTGTCCCCTGTAACCGCCAGGTCCTTTTCTGCAGAGCTGCTCTCTAGCCAGTCGGTCCCCAATCTGTAGCCATGTATGGGATTCTTCTGTCCTAAGTGCAGGACTCTGCACTTGTCCATGTGGAACTCAACCAGGTTTCCTTTGGTCCATTCCTCTAATTTGTCTAGGTTACTCTGTGCCCTATCCCTACCTTCAGCATGTCTGCTGTTCCCCCCAGCTTAGTGTCATCCATGGACTGCTGAGGGTGCAATCTACCCCATCCTCCAGATCATTAATGACAATGTTCAACAAAACCGGCCCCCAAACTTACTCCTGGGACAGTCTGTTTGATACCAGCTGCCAATTAGCCATTGAGCTGTTGAATACAGTGTATATAAGTACATCTGTATTTGGCACTGGTGTAACTATTACTCAAATGTTACATTCAGTTCTGGTGTACAATTCAAGAAGGATGTTAAGAAAATGGACAGGATTCAGAGAAGAGCCACAAGAATGATTAAAAGAATGGCAGACATCTTGTAGTGATAGGCTGAAAGAGCTCAGATTATGTAGCTTAACGAAAGAGAAGGTTAAAGGGTAACTTGAGAAGTCCATATATGTCTAATGGGGAAAAGAAATTTGATAATGGGCTCTTCAGTCTAGTAGATGAGATCCAATAGCTGGAAGCTGAAGCTAAACAACTTCAGACTGAACATTAGACGTATATTTTTAGCAGTGAGGATAATTAAACATTGGAACAATTTATCAAGCATTGTGGTGGATTCTCCATCATTGAAAATCTCTAAAGTCAAGCTTGGAAGCTTTTCTAAAAGATATGGCTAGTTCAAATAGGAATTAATTCAGATAAGGCCTCTGGCATGTACAGGAAGTCATATTAGGTGATCAGAATGGTCCCTTCTGACCTGATAAAGTACAAAAACCACCAATGGGACATCCTTGAGACATTATTTAAGATGTGGTCCATGTGATGAAATAAATCTTGCCTTCCCATGCTCTATTTTCATAGATCTTGTTGCCTGCTCTCTTTAGTTTGTTCCTTGAGATGAGATGGGATATGAAAGTGATAAGTACCATTGTTTTTGTGGCAAAAATGTAAGATTCTTATGACTAAACTCTGCTTCTGTAAAGTATCAGTCCTTTGTGTGCAGCTTTATTTTTTAAATCATAATTCTGAGTTCAGGAGTAACCAAGTCTGAAGTATCTCAGAAACAATGCAGAAAACACTGGTTTCTTTACAGTATTCAACTGTCTGTCAACTACACAGGTTTCTGGATAATCGACTGTTTGCAACTTGCTCTGATGACACTACGATAGCACTTTGGGATCTGAGAAAGCTAAACACAAAAGTGTGCACTTTACACGGTCACACGAGCTGGGTGAAGAACATTGAGTATGACACCAATACCAGACTGCTAGTGACATCAGGATTTGATGGCAATGTGATCATTTGGGACACCAACAGGTATGTGAATATTGGTGATGTAAGGTCATTAAATGTATGAACTGCGATAGGGACTCTTTTAAATATATACATTCATATTGGATGAAACCCTACTGCTCTGAGTGGAAACTTAATACATTCTTAAATATTGCCACTGATCAATCATCGACCTGTGGTAACTCTCAAAAAGGAGGACTGTGTTATTGTGATGATAATCTAGGAACTAAAAAGTAGTGAGATTGTAATGCCAACAAATAATTTTTCAAAGTTGAAAATGTGTTGCATCACTTTAAAAATACAAATGTGCAAGTTAGGGATTCCCACCCACCCCCATTTAAAGTCCAGCTTAAATAAGATACAGGAGAGAATGTACAAATAGTAAATGAGTCCGTGGGACAGGCAGAGTGCTTAGCACTCTTTGGAAATCAGCTCGTGTGTTTATGAATTGAACTGTGGATTTTAGACTCCAACTTTAGGCTCCTGTTTTTGCCAGTGTTGGCCCCATCTCTCTCATTTTTCCCTGTTCAGGTGTACCGAAGAAGGATGTCCTCACAAGAAGTTTTTTCACACCCGTTTTCTCATGAGGATGAGACTGACACCAGACTGTTCAAAAATGTTGATCTCTACCTCCTCTGGGTATCTTCTGATTTTGCATGACCTTGATTTAACCAAGTCTTTAGAGGTTGGCAGCTATCCAATATTAAGAGCCAGAAGAACTACATCAAGTTCAGGTGATTTCTGGTTGGTAAAAAACTGTACATCATGATCTATTTGATAGAGGTGTTTATATACTGTTCCCCTAGAGGAGTATCTAAGAAGATTCTAGAGAGCAAGCGGCACTGTGATGAGCTATTTTACCTTGTTCAGGAGTGACTCTGGGCTGTACTATTGGTACATGACAGGGTCTCTGGTACTGAGTGACATTAAAAACCCTGGGTGACTTCTGATATGGTCTACGCCGGAAAATTGTCATTTTAACGATGTAGCTCAGGGGTGTGAAAAATCCAACCCCCTGAGCGGCACAGTTATGCTGACCTAAGTCCCAATGTAGATAGCACTTGATGAGTCAAACAACAACAATTCTTCCAGGAACCTAACTACTGCCTCTCTGGGAGGTGCATTACCTGTGCCAATGGGAGAGTCCCTCCCGTTGGCATAGGGAATGTCTAGACTAAAGCAATGCCGTGCAGTGTTTTAAGTGTCCATGAGCATTCCCAGGGTATCACCAAAGAAGGCTCAAACTGTGAAGTAAATAATGTGGGAGCCTAATTCTATTGGTCTGTGGCTTCCTGGGTGCTGTGGGATGCTTAGTAGCAGGATACAGAGAACTCAGCAGCAGGAAATTCTGTGGCTTGTGTTTCATTTTGCCATATTGTAAGAACTTAACAAAATCCCCCAAATGAAAAATGTACTCTGTGCTCCTCCTTTCCTGTTCGGTGCCAGTCACTTTTCTCTCTGAGTTAGTATAGGCTGCTCAGTCAGCAAGACACAGCAACCTACTAAACATGCAGTTCTGCTTTGAAAAGTGACTTTAAAATGGCGGAATGGGGCTTCATGTAACTTCCTAGCAAATTTGCTCTAGTTACTAGTGGATGGAGCAGATGCTTACTAATTACCATCTGCCATTGATACAGACCCACTGAAATCCAAATTAAATGTTGTTTGACTCTTCAGCACCAGTGGCAAAGATGCTGCAGGTCAGACTTTGACCAGTTACACCCTTGCAGCCTCAGTCTAAATGGAGTTGCACAAGTGCGAATGGGGGAGGGACTTATCTTTCAGCATCCATTAGTGAAGACGCATAAGTCGGAGAGAACCCAGCTCCTGACTTGTATATCCCAGGTCGAGTTTGCAGTTAGTTTACTTGCAACAGATGCAAATGTGGAGCCATAATGGTATTTCTAGGGTTGTGTTTCAGAGCAGAGCTACACTATAAGTTGAAAAGAATGCAAAACATAAGGGCTTTGTCTTCCTCTTTAACTTAACACTAACCCCTTTTGAGGGTAGAACTGGTTTGAGGCTCAGTTGCTGATTATGGTTTAAAGCACTTCTTGGGAAAGTATTGTCTTTCTTAGCAACACATTTGATTAGGGCTTTGCTGGTTCACATGCATAGAGTAAAATGAGATGCATACAAAAAAAGCTTATCCCGTCTGTCAGATTTACATGTCTGCTGCTCCGGTTTCAGACATGACAGCTACCAGTTCATCTGGTCCTAGAGGCGTGGGTTCACCTTGTCACCAAAATGATTCTGGTCTGTTGTCTGAGAAACACATGTTACGACCCTCCCAACGAGAAGGTATGTTAAGATAAGAATAAAACATATAGGTTCTCATGAGCAAGTGGGTCCAATGAGTAGCCAAGTGTAGAAGTGAATAAATAGTGTGTAATTTTATAAGTTGTGTATACTTTCCTACCTCTTATTGTTCAGGTTGTTTTGAAAAGCTTCCTAAGCTTTACATAAAATCAATATAACATATAACAGTATAGAATGGTAATGTCTGGAGTTCTGATTTTGTTGTTTTCAGATCTCAGGAGAGAAACAAGATGCTTGTTTTATGTTTTACATCAGTGCTTAGGATTTGGGCAAATTGAAGAGAGTCTGGACGGGAGAGGCAAAAATAGGTTTAGAAAACATGATCTGTGAGGAAAAGTTTAAATAATTAGCATGTTTTAACCTAGAGGAGAAAAGGCTGAGGGGGAACATAAGTCTTCAAATACAGTAGAACCTCCATAACCTTAAAGTTATGAACACCTCAGAAATGGAAGTTCGTAATTCTGAACAAAACATTAGGGTTCTTTCAAAAGTTAACATGACATGGAATCAAGACCCTGGAGATTTCTTGCTACTCTGCTCCTAATTGTACCCTTTAGCAAGCTGCATTATCTCTGCCGCAGTTTACTTATCTGTGGAACTGGTCTTAGGGTGGTTAGGTTTTATGTTAAAGCACTTAATCTCTTCCAGTGTGGTGTAAGATTCGAATCTTTATTTTTCATTTGATTGTCTTTGGCAATGTAGAGTTTGGCCAACAGTGAAAAGAAAAAGAAATTGCTTTGCAGTGAGGCTGTGTTACTTACTGTGGATATCTCCCTCCTAGGTGGGTCTCCAAGAAATAGTCTTGAGGTTTTAACACCAGAAGTTCCTGGAGAAAGGGACCGTGGCAACTGCATTACGTCGCTGCAGCTCCATCCTAAAGGATGGGCTACGCTTCTTCGGTGCTCAAGTAACACAGATGACCAAGAGGTAAAAAAAAAAAAAATATGGCACATACCTAAAAACATAGTACTTAGAATAAGAAGGGTCACATCCTAGCACTGCATATCAAATGCCTTAATTGCAGGTAAATGTGGAGTTTGCATCTTTGTGATTGACAGTGTTAACTTTTTTTCTGCTTATAATGCACTGTTTTGGATTGAATTATGAATAGGATGACAAGTTGGTATCCAACTTCTGCCATTTTCCTAACCTTTGTATTGGTATTTTTAGGAGCGATGTGAAGCTAATAGTAAAGTGGGGAATCACTCACCATAGCTTGCCTGTCTACAGAAGATTTGCTATTTGACTATTTGTGCCATTCCATTTGTCACATGACATGCAGATGACAGCAGTGATTGAGTAGGACACAATCAAGGAACAGGACTTTGATCTGAGTTTCTTTTCACTCTGATAATCTGGAAGAAAAACTGCAGTTTCTTACAGGAACAAGAACTTTGGGCTAGGCTACTATGGGTATGAATAACTTGCTATGATGTGTAAGTAGGTTAACAAAAGCTGAGCCTGAGCACTCCAATAGGCTTCAGCTATGCTACTTAAAGACAGGCCAACCTGACCTGTGAAAACACCTGTAGCTATGAAAGAATGTGCTGCCCTTCTTGAGATAGCAAACAGAGTAAGGGTGCACACATCCAGAATGACCAACTGGTCGTCTCTTCCATTCCTGGTATTTTTGGTGAAAGAAGCACGTATTAGCATGTTTAATCACTGACAGACATTGTGTACGTGCTTCACATCGGACACCAGGTAACTCGACACCACAGACCAGGAGGACCGTACATTTTTGTAAAATGCAGTTTTGCCTCTAGGGTTTCAGTGTAGGAAACCACCCCTGCAAATGGAGAACCTTGTCTAACATGCTTAGAAGCCTCAGGTTGCACCATTGTTCTGAATAATTGGGCAGACATTAAAGCCTTAAGGGCTGTTCATAATAGCCTGGCGTGTTTGCATACATGGAGTTTTGTATTCACAATATTTGGATAAGCCAGCAATCTGTGATTGCTTACCAGCAGAAAACTTCTTGGATATCATAAGCGCCTGACAGCAGCTGTTCCGAATATTGTAGTATAGGCAAATCTGAGTGCCTGCTGAAGGTTGTCACAAGTCTGCTTGTAAAAGAGAAGCTTCTGTGGGTTGCTCTAGAGTCTAAGGAATCTAATGCTACATTGCTGGCCCCTTAGTAGAATGTCTGGGGACCAGTGAGTTCCCATCCCATCCAGTGAGACTTCGATGTTAGAAGCTAACGTCTTGGTGTAAAAACACTTTCACAGAGTTTAGGGCCAGAGAGAGATCATTCAGATAATCTTGTCTGCTCTCCAGAACATCACAGGCCATTAAACTTTTACCCAGTTACTCCTATGTTTAGCTAAAGCAGGTTTTCCAGAAAAGCATCCAGTGTTTATAATCAGCTGCAGAACATAGAGCTGTCATTTGTGAGCTTTGGATTCCATCCTCTAGGGACCTTCTCCATCTTTGAAATGGCAGAAGTAAAATCGTCCTGGAAATGTTGTTGCAGGGTTGTTCTAGAGCAGCAGTTCTCAACCACTGTGTCGGGACACGTTACTGTGTCACCACACAGCAGTAAGTGTCATGGAGAGCCGGGGAGATGGCAGGATTTGGCCTGGCAGCGGTGGTCTGGTGTGTGCTCTAGGGTCATGATACACTGCTAAGTATGTTAAGACCCGCAAAAGGTTGAGAACCACTGTTCTAAAGCTCACCAGCGTAGCATGCTAGGAGATGGAGGGCCTATATACAGGTCACTTTCTGAGAACAAAAAGGCTTCTTGCTGCTAATTAAGCTACATCGGATACTTTTGAATGGCTTTGTTCCATAGTAATGCAACTTTCACCATTTGCAAGCCTCTTGCAGAGTAATTATTGGAAGCTTGGCAAACTTACACTGAGATGGGTAATGATTAGTCAATTAATTTACAATCAACCATTGTATGATACACTGTGTAATTGAATAGAAGAAAGTACTTTCTGAAAATGCAGTAACTGGCTTGGCTTATTCAATGTGAGTGGCCTTAATGTAACTTTTGCAAGAAACACATTTCTAAATAGGATACTTTACTGCCTTATTTTTTCCTGTGGACTTTTACTTAATGTCTATATTGGAGTCCAGTTCTTTAAGGGTGCGTCTACACTTAAGCTTGCTTAAGTCGACTTAATTTACTCTGCGTCTACACTACACTTTCCTTAAGTCGATTTTATAAAACCTAGTTTTAAGTCGACTTTAGAAAGTCGACTTAAGCCAGTGTAGACGTGGAGTAGCCCTAAGTCAACTTTAAGTCGACTTAGGGCTCTCCAGGACTTCCCCACTGCCCTCCCTGCTGGGGGGGAGGGGTTGGCACAGCCACAGCCTGGCATGCCCCCTCACAGGGCAGGGCAGAGCCCTGTCGCTATGCCCTGCCAGGGGCCCTGTCCCCCTTTGCCCCATTGCACCAAGGTACAATGGGGCAAAGGCTGAGCCCCCTGCCACTGTGGACCTGTCCCAGGTCCACCAAGCCCCTAGAAGTCGACCTAAGTGTCCAGTGTGGACGCTCTAAGTCGATTTTGTAGGGTCCCCTCTAGGTTGACTTAAATTTTGAGTGTGGACATGCTAAGTCGACTTAGCTAAGTCGACCTAAATTAACAAGTGTAGACATAGCCAAAGACTTTAATTGAAAAATTGTTACAGGTTGTGTTCCCAGTTTTGCAGCTAGAAACCTTGAACATATGAGCAAGCTTATGTTGCAGTGGGGTCAACTCCAGCTTGTCACAAAGTCATGACTTGGGTTAGTTCGTTATAATGAATTGTTCCTCTTTCTTACCTGTTGGTTAATTAAACTAAAGATAGTTTCTACACCTGCTGCACCAGTACAGCCAGCTTGTGAATGATCTTGTGGGTGTTTCAGTAATGAATCTTGAGGATACTGAATGGAGTGTCTTTCTCATTGTTTTCAGAAGGATACCAATCTCTTACCTTCTGTTAAAGCGTAACGTTTTCCTCAGTTTCGTAAGGAATAAGATAAAAGTCTTAACAGATTAAAATGCAATAATGTTGCTTTATAGTTGTGGAGTTTTCTTTTTACAAATATTGGCATCTATAATTACCTAGCATCTTGTATTGTCTTCCAGTCTCGGCAGCGCTTCAATGAATTATTGCAAAAAGTGAAATTCACATTCTACATTTAAAGAGTTTTATGTTAAGAATGCCACAACTTTCTGTTTGAGTAGATGTGATTTCAGAGCACTGGTAAAATTGTTCCCCACTGTTTTGCATGAATAGCTGATTTGTATTCACATTTAAGTCCCAGTCTTGTTAAAATGTAAGTACCTGCTTCGCTTTAACCACAGTGTAGTGCCATTTGAATTCAGTGTAATTGCTCAGATGAGTAGAGTTGCGTGCATTTGGCTTTTCAGAAGTAATGCCTTAAATGTGAACTGTGGTGAGCTGTTTAGGAGCCCAACAAATACAAAAGGTGTACTACATGGTCACCTCTCCACTGTAATCCCAAAGTGATTTTTCTCTCTAGTTATTTTTTCAGCAGTAGTTTGAAAAGCATGTAATATGAATGTCTCTCCCTAGGGTAAAGTTCCTAGATCTCAAATGTTTGGATTAAGGGTGGCTGGAACTAATGTACATATCTACATACTGGCAGTGATCTTCCTCCAAAAGCTTTCTCTGTTTTCTTCCAAGTGTCTTTTCCGATTTGCATTGAGGTTCAATCAGTGCAGAAGTTCCAGTGACTTAATCATGAGTCACTGCTGTATCACAGTCCCATTTGATCCTGTATTTCCAGGAGTGTTTGCTATACTACACTACACTTCTCTTCTAAAGAGCAGTTTGCATTTTACTTCGTCCAGTTAAACCAGATGCTGTATTTTGAATGATTTATTTTAGCAGCGATACATCTCCTTCCACATTTAGAGAAATCCTTTGTCAGTTTTACCTAGTCAGTTTAATTAAAAGGGGGAAATGGCCTGAATAGCTCATAGCAGTAAGCAGCATCAAAAGGAGAGAGAAGCAAAGTATTGGATTTAGTTCCGATGTTAAACTCACTTCACGTGCATGGCGGTCGAATGAATAACTGGGGGGTGAACTTTGTACATGGGTAAATATAACTTTCCTCTCTCTCCACATCTAGTGGACCTGTGTCTATGAATTCCAAGAAGGAGCCCCAGTGCGCCCAGTCTCGCCTCGTTGTTCTCTCCGATTGACTCACTGCATCGAGGAAGCCAATGTAGGCCGAGGTTACATCAAAGAACTTTGTTTCAGCCCTGACGGTCGAATGATTTCCTCTCCGCACGGCTATGGGATCCGCTTGTTGGGATTTGACACACAGTGCAGTGAGCTTGTTGACTGTTTGCCCAAAGAAGCTGGACCCTTGCAGGAAATCCGCTCTCTATATTCACACAACGATGTGGTATTGACGACCAAGTTTTCTCCAACACACTGTCAGATTGCCTCAGGGTGCCTTAGTGGACGTGTTTCCTTATATCAGCCAAAGTTCTAGGCACATCTTGCATCAACAGGAACTTCACAGATGTTTGCTTTTATAATTACTTCAGTTTGGTTGAAGTGTGTTCTTTAAAAAAAAAAAAAAAAAAAAAAAAAAAAAAAAAATTCTTGTAAACTTGGAGCTCGTGAGGACTGTAGACCGTGAACAGAGTGGTGAAATGAGATGAATACTCAGTCCAGTGCTGTATGCCTTCTAACGCGACAAGTTAGGCGTCGTGCATGTTCTGTTCAGCCTTCCTTATAAACCTCTGCTCCTGGTGATCCAGTACCACTCGTTTCCAGGCTTTCTGGTTGGGTAGGTGTCACAGTAGTACTTTCAGCATCACTTATCTGCAAGATGTCTCAGTAGGACTGGAGGAATAGTTATACCAACACAGCCCATGTATTTCCTGCTGGTACGATCTTTCCTTGTAATGAAGGAGCTGGACTTCCTGGCATCCTCTTGCTTGGCCTCTTCCTGCAGTAACTTTTTCTCTACAACAATTAGGTCATGAAGCTGTTCTTCTGCACACTAGATTAGTTTTCCCATGAAGAGAAACACTTTGCTTTCCCAATATAATGAATTTGGTTCTTTGACTGACTAGAAAAATGCTGTCACCATTCTGTAATATTTTGTATAGTTAAATTGCTTAGCCTCTTTTCGTAAATGTGCATATGTTGTGTTCATTGCCAGACGGTAAAAGGTCAGGATGGAGATGCAGCTGTATTTCCTCAGTGAATACATTGCCCCATTGACCAGGGAAACAAGAATTGATCATCGCAGAGGATCTGTTCAGAATATTGTTTGGCATAAACTGACAAGTCAGAATTGTCCCTGGTGAAAAAAGTTGTGCCCTAAAATTTCTAATTACTGCCCTTTATTGTAGGAAGCTTTCCATATTAATAAAAAATCTTAAGTGCATTTTGGTTTGAAATTTAAAAATGCTACTTTGTTTCCCATTGTTGCCAAGGCTGAGCTGCATAATAAAAATACCCTTTTCCAATATGCACTGATCTGCATCACCACCTTTGCAAAAGATGTAGCCTGCAGAGAGAGTGCTGTCATTCTGCCAAATGAAGAATTCCTTCAAATACATTTAGTCTGGAACAGAGTAAAACATAGTCTAAATATGTAATTATCTGGATTCAACTGGATTTTTCAGGAGCAAGAGGCATAGAGTGGTGTAACTACTCACATTCACTTCTAAATATGTAATTATCTGGATTTTTTCAGAAGTAAGAGGAATACAGGAGTATAACTACTGAGATTCACTTATCCTTGGTGTAGTTTACCCTTTTGGACATACAGTTGCTTCAATATAATCACAAGGACACAATGTTTTCTGAATGTCATTTTTATCTGCAGAAAAAAAGATATTCCTCTAGTGGCTCAACACTCCACAGAGAGTACACCTGGATGGATGTATAATTTCATAGTATGGATGGAAAGCCAATGAATAATCGTATTTTAAAATTTGGAATACCTGTTACATGAAATTAGGGACTACATTTCTCAAGATTTGACAAGTGCACAGACTATCATTGAGGAGATAGACATGGCTTTCTGGTAATAACTGGAATGAAGGCACAAAATTACTATAGGCAGCAAACCTTTCTGTATACTCTTATTGGAGAAACTTGTTCAGCTAATACCTGCAGCCAGTTTAAATATAAAGGATGGGACTATAAATTGTCAGTAAGGACTTCCTAGGCTTGTCTGTCTCCATTCACTTTAGTCCTTAGCTTATCCATGATGTTTTAATAAGTGAAATACACTCATGGGGCCTTACATCCTGAGTTGGACCCACTGAAATAAGGGAATTTAGCTTGAAAAGAACTTAGAAATTTTGGTCTGTGTTCTCTGAAGAGATTTTTAAATGAAGTATACTTAGTATAGATTGAATCTTGAACAAAATATCATCCGTGGGAGGCACTACAGATTCAGGACAGAAAATTAAATGATGATCTGATCCAGGAAATGAACATCTGGAAGCCTGATAAATGGGCAGGATCACTTTGTGAATCACACCTCCATGTCTGTCATTGGAATTCCATCGATCCCTTCACTTAAAGTGCATTTGGTTCCTCATGGGAAAGCCTTGGAGAAGCTGCTGCTTTTGCTGGTCTTTTATTACTGAGGCTGTTTCCATGAACGTTGGACCTTTGTTCCTTTTGGAGGAAGATTAATCTACTCCTGCTTTATCTTCTGTTTGAAATTGATATTTGATTCCATAGTAACTAATTGAGAATCGACTTCAAATGACTGAATATGCAGCAGATGAGGAAAAAAATTCTCGATTTCCACACACAATAATCCTGAGTTTTTTAATCCTTCCCTATTCACTCCATTTCTCCTGCATCAAATGACTACATGTAGAAATTTCAGCATAATAGTCTCATGTTCTGAGACGGCACAGTGGCTCTTAACCTAGTTATACTTTGCTCCATGAACTTAAGGTACAGCGCTATCTCCTCGTCTTCTTACAGCAACCGATATACACAGTTACTTACACCCCAGAATGAAAATACATGCCTTTCAGTGTGAAGCTGAAGTGAAAATTGGGTTCTGCACGGGCTCTTTCTTTATCACTGGAGGTATAGCCGGGAACTCGTCATAGAAGTGATGGGAGATGTACAAGTAAATGATCGAAGTATGTATTCTGTTAGCATCAAAAGTTTGTTTTAAAACTGAAATAGAATAGGCTTTGGGAGCAAAATCGTTCTCTTTGACATGTCCATACTTTCAGAGGAATGTGTACATACACAATTTTTCAGCATAAAGCAGAATGATCAAGTCAAATGGGAAGTTTCATTATATTTCTCAAAGAAAGAGAAATGAGTGCTATGTTCCTAAGTTTGTTACTCAGCCTATAAAGTGACTTATCCAAAAAGCAAATTATTGAAATTAAATCCTTTTCTTCATCCTTCGCCCACCTTTCTTATGTATTTTGTACTGTTAGTAGACATTCTGCAATTTTCAGTCCATTTGGATTTGTGGGACCATGGGGAGTCACTAGTATTTGTGATCCGATTACAAATAATATTGAATGCTTCTGATCTGCAAAGTAGAAAAAGATTACAAGGAGAACGTCTATCTAATTTGGAACCAGTTTTAGGTGATTAGACTTTTTGTATTTAAAAAGAGTGTACAGAGGAACAGGAATATGCTGTTACCCGTGTTTAGATGGCAGAACTGCTAGATTTAAATTGTGGTCTATAAATGAACAATAGTGAAAGATTTGCTCACTGATAGAAGGATGGCAAATGGGGTTAAAGTTTGTATAGTCTTTTAGTACTAAGTTAATTTTAAAAACCAGAATGAAAAGATTTTCTCAGCCTACTTGGACACATGCAACTATTTTACCAATTAAGAATGATGTATCCCTATACAATTATATAGGACCCAAATTCTCTAGCTTTTCTTTCTCGGGACCAGGTAATAAGGAAAACCTCCTCCCAAGGACTATCTCTCCTCCCAGCAGCCGACTCTACTACTCTGTGGCTTGTTACATGATTTGTTGCACAGATCAATTTGAAATAGGGGGAAATCTTTTTGAATAGTTCTAAAGTACTGTTTTCACAGTTTGAAGTGTATTAATTTGAAATGCAGAAAAGTGGCCTGAAAAGTTATTGCAGCTTTCTGTCATTTCTATTAAGACTATCAGAATTCCTCAAAATGAAATGCTCATTTTGAATTTTTTAAAAATTCTATGCCTGTTAATATGCACTGAGTACTGCTTTTTTAATTCTACCTCATGACATGCTTTTTTAAAAGGTTATTACTCTGAAACGTCTGACACTAATTTGTTCTGTATAAATAGTGAATTATTATGTTAAACAGACATGTGGCATATCACGTATAGCTATTATCTAAAATGCACAGCACCTGGAGTGATGGGCTAACAAGCTGTCCTTGGTCATCACTTTGAAGAGAAAAGTGCAAGGCTCATGACAGAGTTTGCCATGTTTTAGATTTTTGATCATGTTTTAGTGGTGCTTTGTAGTGTACGTATAGTGTATTGTAGGAGCAAATACATTTTTATATTAAGACCAATTCCATCCATGTATGCTGTAAGAATGTTGCCTAACTCTTCTTATTTACATTTTTCAATAAGTTGAATTAGAATGAGTAGATAATCTTAGGTTGTAATTATTTACCTATTCCTTTCCAATAATAGCTGGAAGTTTTCAGTGAAAGCTAATATATTTTATTTAAGTATAGTTAACAGTACCTTGAAACACATTGTTCAGTGATGCATAAATGACTTGTTATATGCCTTGAGTTGTATCTAAAAAAATTATTCTCACCATTTTTGTCTTTCTAAATCACATTGTCTTGCCTTATTGAATTAACAAAGTGACTTGGTGTGAGTTTTGGATTTTTTTTCCCCTAGGTAGCAGAAGTTATAAAAACTTGCTTTGTGTTAAATTCTGGAAGATGAACAATAACCTTCCACCCCAGGAGCAAAATGGGTTAACAATAGATAAACCCAGAATTAAATGTTAATTAAAGTAGTTGTTTATACCAATATGTTCTTTCTATTATCTTTTTGTATTGGTATATTTTAGACCACTCAAGTACTGCGTAAGTACTACTTTCTCAGAGTTAGTGATCATGTCTGGACTGTGAAGTATGCAATATGCTTTCTAAATGCATGGTTCATATTCATTAGTTAGTGTAGTAAAGTGTAATTCTTCCATCTTCAGCATGACTGGTAGCTGGAAGCAGATAAACTGCATAATTAAGATCACCATAGGAATGCTGACTTTTTTTTTAAGTGTTTTTGAAAGCCACATGTGCTTGAAGCCAGTAACTCTTGTCATTGTCCAGTGACCCTTTTACTGAAGTGAAGTGCATTTTTCACATATTCCACTAGAGGTCAGTTTTAAATTACCAGAGCAATGTCAACATTTTTAATAGAGGAATTAATGGAATAAAAATGAAAAGTCCTTATTTAAAAAAAAAAAAAAAAGTGTATAGCTCAGTGAAAAATCCAACTGGCACGTTAAAAATATTGTTTTGGGGGTGGGGAAAATGGGGAAAAGCAAAATTTATTTGGAGGGATACACTAAGGGATTAAATCCCTAAACTTGACTTGCTTTATTGTTGATCTGAAATCACCTAGACAAGTCTTAACTGTCTACATGGGAAAATGTGCTGCTGAAAATGAACATTTATTGATTGATCCTACAATATCATATTTATCGCAGAAGTGCAAACACCCCCATTTCTTAAGGATGCCACAAAGGATGCCAGTGCAGAAAGAGGTTTAAGTATTGCAAAGTAAAACTGAAATCTTTGCTAAGAAGAGCTCTGTGAAGTTTAGGCTCTTCACAATGCAACGGATGTATTTGCCAAGTTGGAAATTTTTTTAAAAACCCAAAACCCTAGTTTCCAAGATTGAGAGAGTAGAAAGAAAAATGTCCATCCTATCTTTTTTATAACGTCAGTTTGCTCTGTTGGAAGGGGGAAAACAATTATCTTAATCAATAGTTCTGCTACAGTGACATTGGTATTCAACAAGGTCTCCAAACAACTGTAAAAGTCTTTTTTAATACAAGAACAAGTTGTGGATATAGAAAATTTTTGAAATACTGAGGTTTCATAGTCAAAAGATGGAGACTTTGAATACAATGCATACCAAGTAGCAGAGCTGTTTGGAATATGCTGTACTTGCTCCTGGTCGGTAACTTGTACTGTTTGTGAACAGTTTCTCTTGCTTGCATAATAAATGAAACATTTAATAAAGCTATTCAGTGCATTTTTTTTTAAGTTCTTATAGGATTCATTTTTCCAAATGTTTAAGCATGGGCTATAACTGAACTTTTAACAATCGTAGCAACTGAAGTGCTCTTTACTGCACTATTTGCTTCCGGTTCTATCTACTGCTCCACATTGAGAACCGTAACTCTTTTCCTGAGGTGTTATACCTCTTATAATAGATATGTGGTATTTTTGTATATAATATATAGGTTACCTCTTTCTTCTTGTAATCTGTCCTTCCACTGTATGCTTTTTAGAGTGGGAATGGTCTGTTCATTAAGTCTTGAAAATACCCTGCTTGGTATGAGAGTACTGTAAAATATGAAGGGCAGGGCAGTTTCCTTTAATCCAGGATTTGGAGTGGATAGAAGGCTATTTATACAAGACAGAACAAGCAAGGAGTCCTGTGGCACCTTTAAAGACCTAATAAATTTATTTATTGCATGAGCTTTTGTGGCAGAAAATCCCACTTCGTCAGACGCTTGAAAATGGAAAATGTGCAATATTGGAGGGTCTGACGGGGCAGCCCTGCCCCACACTGCAGATACCCAGCAGACTCTATGGGTGGATAAGGCCCCACTCCTTAAGCCCTGCTGGGCATGCTCAGCCTGCTGTTCACCTATAAGAGGAAGCTGCTCCATTCAATCAAGGCTGGCCAGCATGGAGGAAGGACACACGCTGGGAGCTCCTGCAGAGGAGTTGTACCAGACCCTGTTACAGAGCAGGCGTTGATTTGTTGGCTGTGGAAGGGAGCTGCCACTGCTGGAAAACTGTCCAGAGGCAGAGGCCCAGGAACTCACAGCCCCTGGCAACCCTGAAGGGGAGTGAATGGCGCCAGCCACAGGAGGAGTTAGCTCCAGGGACAGACCACCGATAATTCGGGCAGGAAGTGGCCATGGGGTCCTAGAAGTGGGAAGTTGGGTGTTGTGCGCCCTCAGGCTAGTGTGTTGCGGTGTGGATCCCCATTGGCATGGTGCTGTAACCCTGACACAGGTTGAGAAAGGGGAAAATCACTTTTTGTAAGGAGAAAGCCAGCCCATATCTCTCTACAAACTCAAGCTAATGGTGTCAAATTTGCATATGAATTCTAACTCTGCAGTTTCTCTTTGAAGCTTTGATTTGAAGTTAACCTGTTTAAGTACTGCAACAAACATGTATTTCACAGAGTGAGCAGGGAGATTGAAGTGGTCCCCTATTGGGTTTTGAGTGCTGTCATTTCTGATATTGGATTTGTGTCCATTTCTTTTGTGCAGAGACATATGATGGCATATATCACATTGGTGGATGAACAGGTGAATGAGCCCTTGATGGAGTAACTCATTTGATTAGGAGTCAGCAACCCCTGGCATGTGTGCCAAACTTGGAATACGGGTCGATCCTGAGCAGCACACGGTGATGCTCAGGCTCACCCCGCTCCCAGCGTGGCCCAGAAGCCGTGGCTCGAGGCCCCCGCTGGCCATGCTTCCCCGCTGGGGAGTGCTGCCAGCAGGATAAAAGAAGTCGCGGTGCGGGGTTGCTGGCCCCGACCCCCCTGCTGAGCGGGGTGCTGAGAGTGTATTGGGCGGGGGTGGTACGGGGGCTGGCAAAGGTTGCCGACCCCTGGATTAGGTCCTATCATGGTGTCATTTGTGAAGATAATGACTTATACTTCATTGCATTTATTTTTCCCTCCCATACTAAGTTTTTTCCATTTTCAAGCATCTGACGAAGTGGGATTTCACCCATGAGAGCTCATGTGATGAACAAATTTGTTAGTCTTTAAAAGTACCACAGGACTCCTTGTTTGTTTTGCAGAACTAGACTAACACGGCTACCTCTTTGGAACTATGTAATACAGGGCTCTGGCCTATGGCTTGAAAGATAGCAGACCAATGACCCATGTAACATAAAGTCTGTAGCCATAAAGTTTGGCTAAAGGACTGCAAGGATCTAGGGAAGAGAGATGGAGAGAAGCCAGCTTAAGTGCAAGGGAAAATCATTCAGGACAAAATACAGGAACTGCAGTGGGTTGGGCAGGTGGGAATGTGAAGACCAGCTTTTCAGGCTCATGTACTAGAACATGTACTAGAACAATAGGTGCTTTTTCCTTACCTTGTTTTCTCTGGGTTAAATTTATTATCTATTGGGGCACCTTGCCTGGAGATGTGTGTAGGTCACAGACTATAAATACAATGATGGAAGAAATTACAGTAGTAAACTTAAACTGAGAGTCCTGTCCATCTATAGCAGCAAATCTGGGTCTCCCTGTTTTACACACAGGCAATAAAAAAATGAAGCTACTTAAAGATGTTGAGAAGACAGGTAAGAAACATAATAGCAATTTTCCCTGACCGTCTAATAGACAGTACCATTGTTCAAGTCGATTCTGAGGGCCCATAAAAAATTACAGAAAGCAACTGAACAGAATAAACTCTATAGAATGTCAGCTGCATGGACAAGGCAGCTAATGTTTCACCATCTGTGATGATGCTTTGACAAGTAGGGTCTGAGCTGATCCTAAAGGATAGAGCTCTGATGAGGGGAAAAAGACATAAAATGATTTATTTTACCATCATCTTAAGAGAAAGGGGCAGTTGTACATGATCGTGTACTGCAGTAGTGTTTGAAGCCCCATGCTAATTAAAGTCCAAAAGAAAGACTCCTAGGACACCCAATCAAAGATTTTTATTGCAAGAGCCTAACCGGTGGAAATGACACTAATTCCTTCTCAAAGTAGTGCTGTGCTAATTGAATACAATTCAGTCTGCATCAGCTTGAACCATTCTGGCAGGTTTCTTAGTCTACTCATAATGTTTACATCTATGTTAAGCAGGGAAATTGCTTTGTAGTGTACTCAGTTGTCTGTCTCTTTAGAATTGCCCTGAAATGAGAGATATGGAGAGCTAAATGTCTCACTTAATATTTCTCTAAGTGGTATAGAATTCAGTGGGGAAATCAGTCTGGACCTAACTCTTTTTTATCCATGGCTGAAGACTTAAGTAGAGAACAGACTTGCTCTTGTGACTGGAAGAAAACCCAAATAGCACTTTTGGAGCAAAATGGAAAAATCCAGGCTTTACTTTTTTATTCCACTTGTAATGTCTATAAAAGCTGAGACACCAATTATATTTCTATTGTTAAGATGTCTTGTCTTTAAGGGTTTTTTAAAACATGATGTTTAAGGATTTCTGCAATTTGGCTTTAATATTCTCAGCTCTAATCTTTCGGTCAAGTTGCTCTTTCAAAGACTATTAAGACAGTTTATGTAACTTATTAACTAATTTGAACTTAATTTGTCTAGTTGCTTTCTCCTGAAATAGACTTTCCAGGCATCTCAGTGCAAATGGAGGGAAACCGTCCGAGTGTTTTATACTAATAGTTAAGTGATCACCATTGTCAATCGTTCCCTGGGACGGGGGGTTTTGCAAAATGTTTACTTGCTGAATACTTAGTTTATAGCTATAGCAAAAGCAAAGCATGGCCTGGAAGTGTAATTGACCCATTTAATAAATATTATCGAAGTAGGGAGATGTCAGCATGAAATTTTTCATGCTGACTACACACTGTAGCTGGAAGAGAAGAAAATTCTTTTCTTGCAGTAGGGAAAAAACCTCGGTACCTCACTGTTTGTTTTTTGGGACTCTTTCTTGCGCATTTCACTGTTTGCTAAACTGCTATTCACAGCTTTTGCCTTTGCCAAGTAAGTCTAGAGAAAACTCTGGAGCCTGTATCATGGTACAAAAGAGTAACCTGTGACTATCTCCAGTTTTCACCTAATGCAAGGGACTGGTTGGTATATCAATCTACTTAGCTATGACTCATAAAATGCTGGCAATTAGGAAGATACATCAAAGGCTTGCCAAGGGGAAATCCATGTAACCGGAAGAAAGGAAGCTTGTAAGGCCTCAGGCTTTGTTCTTTGGCTAAGCAGCAGCAGCCATAAGCCAAGCAGCAGATAGTGACAGCCTCACAGTCCTCCTAAATTACCCCAAACAAGAGTGGGCTGTTAAGGCATTCCTATCCCCACTAGTATGTACCACCAACAGACAAACAGATACAAAGACGTTTAAAGAAAACTTTGACAGCATTCTGTCTGGCAAAGAATCACTCATCAGGTTGTGTTAATAAAATCTACACTTCATTTTGTCTCCTGGTTCCCACTTCTCTATTGTTTATCAAAATAATGTCTGCCTGGTTCTTTCATTGTCTGGCTGTTGCATAACTAATTGTTTGATATTTAAATCAACTATGATGCTGGGGTACGATTAGCTAAAGCAGTGGGTCTCAACCACTTTGTCAGGTGTCGTCACACAATGATAACTGTGTTGCGGAGAGCCCGGGAGGTGGCTGGACTTGGCCTGCAGGGCATGGGCTAGTGTGTCCTGTAGAGTTGCAGTACACTGCCAAGTGTTTTGTTACCTGTAAAAGGTTGAGAACCACTGGGTTAAAGAACAGTTTTATAATGGGTGAGGCTGGGTGCTTTGTAGTGCTTTAGTTTAAAATGATTTGTTAACCATTAAGGTACAGCTGAGCAGGACCCAAGTTTAATGAAACTGGGGTCTGAAAGGAAGTTCTTTGGAAGCCAACTCCAAGACACACAACACGATCAGAATTCTTGGACCTCAACATCCTGCCACCCATCTTGTGCAGAAGCTGGAGTCCCCAGATCCAATCATGATTGGCGACCAGGAGAAGTCTGCCTGCCTCATTGGGAGTGGTGAGCATTGTATGCTTAGTGCAGTAGTCCTCAAACTTCTGATTCTTGTGTCCCCATTTGCCCCTCTTTATACTCCCTCACTCCTAATAGGGGCTGGGAATGGGACCACAGTGTGGGTGCTGTGGTTAGGGCTGGTGCTGTCCCCAGAGCCTGCAACCCAGGGATCAAGGCCATGGGCTAGGGTGGAAGGCAGGAACTACAGATGGGGACAATGGCCAGCCACTGCAAATACCAAGGGGTGAGGCTGAGGATGCTTGCTGGAGTTGGGGCAGGCGAGGTTCAGTGCTGCCAGTGAGGGAGGGCCCAGAGCTGGGCCTGAAGCAGAGCAGAACCGTGTTGTGTTCCTTCCCTGTCCCACAGAGTGAAGACCTCTGTATTCTGTTTTGGTGAAGACTCTTTCACTGGTAAAAGTCTCCACAAGCCTGCAGAAATAACACACCTGCAGCCCTATGAATTGGGAAAGGGTGGGTACTTAAATTAACCAGGTTACACTCCGGGCCATGGGAATTGGGTACAGGTGTTGTTCCCCAAAGCTTTTGAGATGGGGTAATGGTGACGTGCCCTAGAATGTGTAGATAACTCCATCTTAGTGGACAACTTACATTTGTACTTAGTCCTGGTATTAGATGGATCTGAATAAATGTGGACACATTTTTGGTTAACTCATTAGTTTAATAAAATGTAAGCATAGATTGTGATTGCTCATGTGCATTCCACTTAGGTGTGTACATGCTGTGTGCATGAGCTTGCCAGAAGTTTTTTCCCCTAGAGTACCCACAGGGCTGGCTCCTGGGCTCCAGGTGGCACTGCTCTAGCTGCCTATATAAACCCCAGCCAACCCTGCCCTCACCAGTTCCTTCTTACCACCTGTGACAACTGCTGGAACTGGTTCTCCTTGCTCCAGCTAATATTCCTCACAGGACCTTTGCCCCTCAAGTACCCTACTTCAGTTCTTATTAGTGAGTAGTTATAGTTAGAATTAAGGACCGTCATCAGGAGCTTTGTCTCCCCGACCCATCACAGGGAAGGGGCAGTGATGACGGGCTTCAAAACCTGCAACCACTGCAGGAAGCTCATGCCCCGGAACAACCCACACTTGGCTTGTTTGAAGTGTTTGGGAGAGTCTCACATCAACGAAGGCTGCAAGCTCTGCAGGAGCTTCAAGCTAAGAACCCCGAAGGAGAGATCCCAACACCTCCACCTCATGAAGGAGGCTCTCCACCCTCCAAGCACCTCGGACGAAGGACCCAGCACTTTGGCGTCGATCTGCAGCGCTCTAGCGGTACCGAAACAACCGCCATCTAAAGACTCTCTGGTAGACCCACAACACTGTCACTCCTTACCGGCACCAAGACCTTCAGGTATGAGACGCACCGATCTCACTCCCTGGTGCCGCACAAGAAGACGACTGAAAAAGACCCCTCCTCACGAAGGGCCAGTCTAGAAGCCCAGTAGGGCCCTCGGCAGGCCACATGGGCGCAGGCCAGAAAAGAGCAGGTGAAAGTCTCCCCCCACCGCCCACGTGGAAGACGGCCCTGTCTCAGAGAGTGGATCCACCTGCCACAGTGTGGAGAGAGATGCTGTTGACTCAAGCACCGAGGCCGGTGCCGTCAAGTCTGCCATGAAGAGGGGGCCCATCAGGTCTGGCACCAAGGCTGGCGCCTTCTCGCCCCCAGGAGATCCTGGAAGAGGATCCACAACTCCCCTCCACACTGGACATGTTTGAGGCAGCGCGGAAGCTCACAGAGGAGAGGACAGTGCCAGCACATCCGAGTCAGGGGCAGACCTACCCCCACCAACCATCAACCACCTCTGTGCAGTCCAAGGACAAGCCCACCCCGGCACCGTTGGGATCGGCTCCACCATGGTCTCCCCACAGTGAGCGCTTCTCGTGTGACTCGGAAGCTGAGTCCCATGTCTCCCAGAGCCGGACCTGGGACAGCCACAAACAACGGCCCTACCCGCCAGCACAGCGGGCCCCACAGTGGCAGGCACCACAATGGCCCTTTTGGACCTGGACGATTGGTTGATAAAAGATCGCTCGCGAGTTCAGATAGACGAGCACGTAAAGCAGGTGTGTTCAACCTTCACAAGTCTTGGGCTAGTGCTCAATGAGGCCAAGTCGACCCTCATTCCAACCCAACGGATAGAGTTTATTGGAGTGGTGCTGGACTCATTATGGGCAAAAGTCCTCCTCCCCGCTGCCAGATTCGAGGCGATCAGGGAGCTCCTGAATAGTTTGGGGCACTGCCCTCTCACATCTACTCATATGTGCCTGAAACTTCTCAGGCACATGGCCTCCTGCACGTACGTGATTGGCCACGTGAGACTATGACTCCGCCCCCTACAGATGTGGTTGAACATGACGTACCACCCAACCCAGGACAGCCTGGAAAAGATAGTGTCTGTCCCACCATCCCTTCTGCAGGCACTTCACTGCTGGCAAGAGCAAAAGTGGGATTGCCAGGGAATTAATTCCAGCCCCCACGGCCATCAGTATGTCTGGTCACAGAGGCCTCTGACCTGGGGGGGGGTGCCCATGTGGGCTCCTTCAGGAACCAAGGGTTATGGGACTGGTCGGAGCTGCTGGTACCTGTAAAGGTAATGGAGATGAGAGCTGTTGCCCTGGCTTGCAAGGCCTGCCATCGTCATCTGTGGGGCAGGACCGTGTCAGTCAGGACAGAGAACACGACTGCGATGTTCTATATAAACAGACAGGGTGGAGCTCGCTCCTCTCACTTGTGCAAAGAAGCCCTTGAGCTGTGGGAGTTCTGCATCGCTCACTCAGTACCCCTAGTAGCGTCATACCTTCCTGGCCACTTCAACACCTTAGTGGACAAGATCCTTCCTGACACACAAGTGGTTGATTTGCTGGGACATCCTCCAGCACGTCTTCCAGAGATGGGGCACTCCCTGAGTGAACCTCTTTGCCTCACAGACGAACAAGCAGTGAAGGAGATTCTGCTCATTCCAGGGCCAAGAATCCAGGTCCATAGGGAATGCCTTCCCTCCAAGCCCCCTAGTGCACAAGGTACTAGTGAAGGCCAAACACGAGACAACAGAAATAATCCTGATTGCCCCAGCATGGGTGCATCAACAGTGGTTCTCCATGCTTCAGGACCTGAGGATAGACCACCTGATCACACTACCTCTGCACCCAGATGTTCTGATGCAGGACCAGGGCAGACTCACACATCCTGATCTTTATCCTCTACACCTCACGGCATGGCGCATACACGGCTGAACGCAGAGAAGTGGTGCTGCTCAGAGGCAGTGAGGGATGTACTTCTCAGCAGGAAGCCCTCTGTGAGGGCCAACTATAATTTTAAGTGGACCAGGTTTTTGGTCTGGGCATGCAGCCAATGAGAGTGTCTATTCCATGCATTCTGAACTACCTCCTGCACCTGAAAAACCAAGGGCTCTTGCCGTCATCAGTAAAAGTCCACCTAGTAGCTAGCTCAGCCCTACATTCAGGAGAGGTAGGGAATTCGGTTTTCTTGAAACTGTTAGGCAAGCACTTCCTGAAGGGGCTGTTTCCACCAGCCCGTGCCTTGGTAGCCCAGTGGGACTGCAATCTGGTGCTCTCCAAGCTCATGGGGCCCGTTTGAGCCTCTGGGGTCCTGCCTCCTACTATATCTCTCATGGAAGGTAGCCTTCCTTGTGGCCATTACATCGGCCAGGAGGGTCTCTGAATTGTAGGCACTGACTGTGGAGCTGCCTTACACAGCGTTCTTTAAAGATAAGGTGCGGCTGAGGCTACACGTGGCCTGCCTTTCAAAAGTGGTATATCATTTCCACTCCAATCAGGACATTTTTCTACTTGGGCTCTGCCCCAAACTGCGTGCCAACGACAGAGCGAGCCACCTTATCTGCTGGATGTTAGGCAGGTGCTTGCATTTTATCCTGGAGCACACTAAGCCTTTCCGGAAGACATCTCAGCTGTTTTTGGCAGCGGCAGACTGGGTTAAGGGCCAACCAGTTTCAGCCCAGCGAATTTCTTCCTGGATCACGACCAGCATCAAGGAGTGCTAAAGCCTCGCAAAGATAATGGCTCATTCAACTAGGGCGTAGGCATTGTCAGCAGCATTCCTGGCCAATGTCCCTATTCCAGGAAATATGCATGGCAGCTTTGTGGTCATTGGTGCACACATTCACGCCGCACTATGCCCTCATTCAGCAATCCAGAGAAGATGCCGCATTGGGTCTGGCGGTCCTGCGATCTGCGTGACGTCCCACCCCTCCTCCTGTTTGGTGACTCCCCAGCCTTACTTTGTGGAATGCACATGAGCAATCACTCAAAGAAGAAAGGTTGCTTACTTGTAATTCAAAAACAATGAGAGTCCTGTGGCACCTTATAGACTAAACAGATTTTCTTCGGCATAAGCTTTCGTGGGCTAAAACCCACTTCATTTGTTAGTCTATAAGGTGCCACAGGACTCTGTTTGCTGTACACAAACTAACATGGCTACCCCTCTGGAAATTACTTGTAATTGATATTCTTCGAGATGTGTTGCTCATTGTCAATTCCACAGCCACCCACCTTCCCCTCTCTCAGACCTCCAGGCAAGAAGGAACAGGTGAGGGCAGGATCAGCAGGGGCTTATCTAGGCAGCTGCAGCAGCACCACCGTGAGCCCAGCACCTGGCCCTGTGGTTACTCCTAAGGGAAAAACCTTCCAGCAGGCTCATGCATGTGGCACGTACACATCTAAGTGGAATGGACATGAGCAACACGTCTCAAATATCAATTACAGGTCAGCAACCTTATCTTTTTGTGGCAATCTTCCCCACTGACAAATTGTATCCATCTGTATGTTTTAAAATACCCTATGTAATAGCAGGATCAGTATGAGAGGGTACGCTAACAGCTTGAACCTCTTTTACCGATTTTCCTAGATCAGCAAAAACAAGGAGTCCTGTGGCACTTTTAAAGACTAATAAATTTATTTATCACATGAGCTTTCTTGAGAGGAGAAAGCATCTGAAGTGGGATTTTCTCCTACGAAAGCTCATGGGATAAATAAATTTGTTAGTCTAACAGTGCCACAGGACTCCTTGTTTGTTTTCCTACTTCTGTTAGTTTTGGTCCATTTTAACAATGTAGCTCTTTGTACTATTTATCTTTACTGATACTTACTACAGGTTACTAAACTGCATAGTACATGTTCCTCTAAATCAAGTCTAGACCTACTCTAATACTAGACTTGTTGCATTTTATACAACCTACCTCTCCCCAACTTGATCCATTGTTTATCATTAAAGTTGGCCTACAGACTTCAGTGCATCATATAATCTTCATATTAAGTCATCTGAATGATTTCATCTATCAAATCTTTATTAAACATAAGATATCACATCATCCACATTCCTATTAACTTCATCAAAAGCTCTTCTGTTCCCAGAATATAACCATGTTGAGGCATTTAACCATAGCTGATGTCCTCTTCAAACTCCTGATAAACGAGCCCTAACAGTTGAAAAGGGAGTCAGAAGAGGCTCTTCCCCTGTGAAGTAGTGTATAGCAGCAAACTTGTATGAGGCAAAAAGGCCTGTTTTGCTGACCTCTAATTACCAACACTTGATTTGTTTGCTTTAACTTACATTCATACTTTTTTCAAGAGTCTCACACATTTTTAGGAAAAAATAAATTATAAAATGTGCTACAAAAATCTAAGGCAGGGGAAAAGGGATTTATGTTTTGTTTTATTCCATCAAGGAAAGGTTACAAAAACAAAACACGGTAAAATCAGATTTCACCAGTAAAATATTCAACAGACAATTTATTTAAATCCATACAAACAACATTCAAAATATCAATGTGTTTCATGTTTGTTTGGCCACCTTTAATGTGAAGCTTAGTAGTACAGAGCTATAGCTTATAAAGAAATAGGACATGCTGTTTAGGAGCAATTATTTGGGAGCATTTATATCAAATGAACAACTGAAATGAGGTAAAGTAAAAACCATAAACATTTGGAAGTTTAAGGATAAATAATCACTCTAAAGTTTAAGAAAAATCTATTCAAAAGAATTTCTGAAAGCTTTCAAAATATGAAAATACTTTATGAACCTTTTTGCATAAAAATATACCAAAAAAAAGTCATTTGATATGAAGACCACTAGTTTGATAATCACGTGTTCTGGCCAGCTCTTCTCTTTCTCCAAGGCCTTAAAGCACACCTGAATTTCAATTTCCACCTGCATACCAAGTACATTACTTTTATCTATTATTTACACAAGTGTGTGTCAACATGATTAAATGGTCAAGGAGAAACCCCCAAACCTGGTGCTTATATGGTCCTCACCATAGTATTGGAGTGCCGTTACCACTAGAGTTGATATACCCTGCACAAGACATGGAGGATAGAGCAAGTTTCAGCTGAAAGTACTGACTAAAGAGGTCAGTTATGCTACAACCTCACATGAAGCAAGTAAAAATATTTGTAAAAGGACAAGTTACCTCAATATAACAAAAGCTGTTTACAAAGCACTTTGAAAACCAGCAGGAGTCATACTACTTCTGTACACTTTAATAGTGCAGAAGCCAGTTCTTCTTTCTGGCACCACACCCGTTTGCAACAGAAACTAAGCAGCACAAAGGACAAAATTAAATATTCCACATTTACAAATAGGTGCTATTGTAACATGAAGGACACTTTAAAGCTCTTGAGATAAAATTTGTTTCATTTCTCTCCCCCCCTGCCCCCCGCCCATTATTCCCTTTTCATATATAAATACCAATACTTTTGCACTAGGTCAGCTTATGCTGAAGTTGAATATTCAGTAGCTACCTGTATGTTTGACAAGATAGCATATTAGAGCCAAGCAAAAATCAGCTTACAAAACAATTCATGTAAGCTTTGTTGACTCTTAAGGCTTAGGTGAGAAGTAATACCATTCTCATTAAAATTTGGCAATCTGGTTTCAAACAGTAAAGATACCTGGGAAACCTGATGGGAGTTCAGAGTTCTCTTAAAAACAACAACCACGTCCGTTACATCATTTCTTCTAAGTTTGCCAAGCAGACACAAAATAGCTTTTGTCAGCCTCCCTCACTTTCATAATCCACAAAGTGCATAATCAAGCATAGTTTTGATCACCAGGAGTGTTAGGAAAGGTTGAGGGTGACCTGGAGTAATTTACTAAGCCATAGCCAACATACAAATGAAAAGTAAAGTTTCAATTAGTTTGTTCAGGTATGGATGAATTCACCATCCAGCATCTAAAGACTATTAAAAAGCGCACTTTTGAGCAAACCCATTTGTCTCAAATTAAGATCTAGACACGCTGCCAATACTCACCCCATAAATATTGAAGATCATTAATAAGACTGAGTAATTACCTCTCAGATTAAGCAGGCCGCAATAAAAATCACTTATTTCCCTACTGAAATGTAACCCTTACTTTGCAATTAAACTCTCTCTAAATGTCAGTGTTCTTCATGAAAAGATTTGATTATGACAAATTTGATCCTAGGAAATAAGTGACCTCAATGTGTCAATACTCAACTGAGTAGAAGGACTTCATAGAAGGTAAAATTTTTCACAATAACTTAAGCAAGAATTCATAAGTTGCATTGATTATACCCCAGGATATAATAGAGCGATGGTAATTCAGATGGGCTCCTCTGAAAAGGTGTGTCAATTTTTTATCACGTTCCAGCCAGATCTTCATGAAAACTTTTCGGAAAGACTGAAATTCCCCACCGATTTGAGACTGCATGCGAGCTTTTACAACATTCATTGGGAAAAATAAGAATCCCAACATAGCACCCAAAAGCCCTCCACAGATAAAGTCATTGACCAAATGAGCACCATGAGAAGTTGCTTCAGGCAGACACTGCTTGATGGGCCCTCGCAGACCAAAGAAGAGTGCATTACTCGGTCCATTTCGGAAGAGTATAGGTACCAAACCCCTGTAATATTCTTTAATTCCATAGTCTTTTAGCACCTTGAAAGCTTGGTAAGTGTTTGTAAATCTGTCATGATGTTTATAGTCCTGAAGCAAAGTCTGGACCCGCTCAAATGGTGTAAGAAGAGCTTCTGTAGTCCCTGCAAGCATTGCTGCCACACTGGAAGTCACAAGTTCAGGTGCATTTGTGTGCCGCTGGAGCAGCGAAGAGAAATCCTCATACAAGCCAAACATCAGGGCAAGAGTTGTAGTCTTCTGCATTAATGGAGGGAGAAGTCCGCGGTACAGGTTTCGGAGTCCATCTTTCTGTAACTGACACAATGCATCCCTTGTTCTCACTCCATACAACTGCTGTCGAAAGAGGACCTTCTGAATGGGAAAGGTGATTGCTATATTGGTAAAGGCTGCACAGTATCCACAAACGTAATGTTTACCCGAGCTAACTTTTACAATGTGATGAGCAATATCTTGCTTGGAATTTGCTAGAACAAGATCTTCTGAATCCATCATCCTGCTCTCGTTCTCTCTTCACACACGTGTTGTCTTCTCCTACATCAAGAAGGTAAAGAAGAACGTGAACAAAGCTGCACTCAACCTCACTTTTTAAAAAATCCATGTATCTACAATGCTCGACACCATAGCGCCCAGAAATTTGACTGTTGCATCATGGTACTTAGGAAGCGGAATGCCCCCTTAAAAAAAAAAGCTCCCACTGCCTTCAGTGGCATTGCTGCCAAAAGCAATGGGGGGGGGGGAACTTTTCCACACAGCGCCACTGAAATGGAGGCAGCTGCAACTTCTTTTTCACAGTAGGGGGTGTTGTGAAATGCCACGACACAGCTAGGTGCCTTTGCTTTTGGGCTGGCTGCTAGCTCAGTGGCACATTTGTCAAGCCCTGCACATACAAATCTTTTGCATACACAACATCTTCAAGCAATTCCATAAAAATGTCAATGGAATAGAATGACAAATGCCATATTTAATAGCTCACACATGTACAAGTGGTTTCAATGGCTGTATTACAAATCTCAAGGAACTGAAGGATTTATGTTGTATCAGTTACCTGAACAAGGAATGGGGGGGGGAAAGCAGGAAACTTTTTTGATTAAATGCAAAAAATTACATACAGAAAAAAAATTTTAAAACAAGGTACCGTATTTAGTGTCATATGAAAGCTGAAAACACAAGCGGAAGTTAGTAAATTCAGAAGTTAAGTTTCTTACACTGCACATTAATAATTTTGACAATTAATATAACGTGCAATATTGCCAAGGGAATCATAGCTTTAATTTCTTGATCTTTGTGCATTTAAATTCTCAACCCTAACATTGTATTAAAACAACCAAACAAGTTAATGAAAGTGTTTTTTTCAGAACTTGCTACTAAAGTTATCTTGATTATTCAGACTCATCTTTAAACATGATCCTGTGACAAACCTTATCTGCAAAGAACACATTTCTTATGGAGGAGAAATTAAAAGCTGTAGAAAATATGGGTATAGTCTCTAAAGAATCATCTATATTATAACACTAAGTCAAGGCAAGTAAGCAGTTTGACAGATGTCAATTAGCAGTCTACATGGTTGTATCCAAAGGTAGAATATCACAAATATAATGGAATGAATGAGAAGGAATCTGAATCTGTGCTGAGTGTACACATTTGAAAAATCTTTTTGGTAGGTGAGATGCATGAAAGGGATAGAAAATAAAACTCCACACAACCAGAGGATACAAAGAAACAGCACTCCAAAAAATACTGAATTTAACCTGAACATACAATGAGTTTGTGGACTGGAGGGGAAACTAAACTACAAAATTCAATTGTAGCTTGTCAAAATAGTAAGGTAATTTAAGTAACTAGGTCTGCTTATTTTGTATCATAATATAGCCTAGTAAGCAGAAAAGCGCTGACTCTAGAATTACAATTAATGAATCCTCGCTGCTCATATTGTCCTGTTAAAGGTCAGAGAAGAACAGGGACAGCAAGTGAGTTAATACAACCCTTATCTACAGAGAGTTCTAAATATATACAATTTGGAAGTTTTGTGACCTACCTGAGGAAACCAAAGTATATTATGTGTTTGGTTTTAATATAAATGTTTTTCTTTAACATCTGATCTTAGTCTAATTTGGGATTTCACTCCATTACAGAATAGTTAGATATAGCTCAGCCTTATAAAAGGGGATATTTAAAGGTATCTCAACTCTGGAGCAGAATGCAAAGCAGGGTAGGCATCAGAAAGCATGAGCATAGGGTCACTTCCATAAGTGCATGGTAGGCAGGATGAATGGGAAACACTAAATAACCACAGCCAAGAACTGAGCTGAACTTCATTTGCATTTAGAAGTTTTACCAGCAGAAATGTTGTGGTTAGGGATGTGATTTTCACAGTATAGTTATACCAGTAAGAGCCCGACTGTGGATGCAATACCACCAGTATAGTACATACTCTGTCCTGTACAGAAATAATAATTATAGCACTTTGCATCAGTAAATCTCAAAGCACTTTAGAAATGCAGTAAGTATTAAGCTATTATGTAAGCACATTAATATTAGTATAATTGCTTTTGTACGAGGGGGCTGAATGGCTTTAACTATTCTGGTATAGTGTCTGCAGGTCAATTCAGTTAAATCTGCATAAAGGTGCCGTATACCAATGTAATTATTCCTACAGAGAAGGGAAAGAAGCTGTAGTAGGTATTACCTGCTTTCATACTAGGGTTATACCAGTTTAATTATTTTAATAGAAAAAAAATCAAACTCCTACCCAAAATAATTAAACTGAAATAAAACTATGTGTAGACAAGGCCTTAGGCAACTTAAATCAAATGTACCATCAGCAGCGGTCTGTGGCCCAACACCCTCAGCTCTCCCTGGAACACTCTTCAATAAAGATTCTGCAGTTGGAACTCAGTTAATTTTGCTGATAACATAGAGTCCAGAATTCATGTTTCCAAAGCTGTACAGGCTCTGTACAGCTAACAGAATTTAAAAGCAGCAAATAGACAATTAAGCAAAAACAACAATGAATACACACAGAGTAGGTCCATTAATTAAGGCATTGCTCTGAAAAGTAACTATGAAAAAAATGAGTCATGCTTTACAGTTACAGCTAGCTGGCTCAGCCATACAGCTTTATTACAGTAAGCCTGCTCAAAATGAAAAATACTTTCTGGACTGGCAAAGCACATATTTGTTGAGAGTCTAAAGCAAGAATTCTCACTCTATGAGATGTGATCCAAAATGAGTTGGGTAGGAACACCAGCGGGGCCACACAACAGTGGCTGAGTAACCAAAAGAAAATAAAGGTGTAAAAATCTCTCAGGGTAGTATCCAGTATCCAAAGAGCCCTGCAAATCCATGGATATCCGGATGCAGATCCACCTATTTATATCCATGCAGGGCTCTACACATGCACCCCACTTCCCTACCACTGCAACCCAAATGCAAAAGGGAACCCCTAAGTTCTCAACTACAAGCCCTCAGCTAGACAAGCAGCAGTTTTAAGGGAGTGCACAGCCTGCTCCTGCAATCCCTTGATGTGATGATACTCCCATTGCTAAGTGCTGGTAAAAAGGTGTAACACAGAAAGGAGATGTATGAGCCAGCCACACCCCAGTGCAATTTCTTGCAGGTACTATAAGAAACAGATTGTTTTAAGGTCCTGGGGGGCTAGGAGGGAGAAGAGTTAAGGAAGCACTGGTCCAAAACACAGAAACAGCTAAATTTAGATCCTATTCTAAGAACAGTAGTAACTCCCAGAGGATAAAAGGTGTACCAACTCAGCAGGTTTTTCTTGTTTATAATTTTTTTTCGCATTCACCTCCAGGTGGGGGCTTTATAATGTTCTCTACTTTCACTAAGCAATAAGGAGTTTTCTTTTAATTACCTGATTTCTTCAGGTTCATTCTTTAAAGGGGCACTATCACATAAAATTCACTTAAAAAGTAAATGTTGACATCTCAGATTAATTTATCAAAGAACTGTAAAAATCTAATTTACTTTTCTCCTTCTATGCTGTTTGCTTTTTTATATTTCAATCTTCTAGAACAATAAAAAGAGACTCATTCAGTTTCTCTCCATACATACAGTTCAAAGTTCAGAAGGGACCACCAGGTTACCTAGCCTGACCTCTTGTATAGCACTGGCCAACACCTGAACACTAAACGAGACCAAAACAGAGTGGAAAAAAGTTGACTTTTTAAAAATGTAAATCAGAGTTTTAAAAATTTATATTATAAGGTTTTTTTTAAAAAAAAATAAAGCTGTTTAAAATGAAATCTGAATGTACTACAAAATATGTGAAGGCCAAAAGTTACTATATATCACTTAAAACATTAAACAACAAAGAAATATGCTCTAATTCATGAACCTCTATCAAAAACTGTGTGTTAAAGTCTGCTTTTCATTATAAAATAAAATGTTTTTCCCAATTCTAATGTTTGAGATCTAGCTTTATAAATAGGCACAGAAGAACAGGTTAAATAAAGACAACAGAGTCCTGTGGCACTTTTAAAGACTAACAGATTTATTTATCGCATGAGCTTTCGTGGGATTTTCTTTAAAAGTGCCACAGGACTCTGTTGTCTTTCTACAATAGACTAACTCGGCTACCCCTTTGGAGGTTAAATAAAGTAGGAGATAAATTCTTACTGGCCCCTGAAAGTGAGACTGAACTACAGTCACTTTCACTTAGGTATATCTGAAGGTTTTCACAGGCTGACCCAAAATAATCAGTTAAATTCACTGACTACAGTTAATCCCTCTGTTTAGTAGATCGTTTATTTGTAAACATGAAATAAATTCTGATGAAAGTTTATGTCCCCCAAATGTGTCAGGTTTTGTTTAATACAAAGTTAATTATGCTCTGTGTTTATTTAGTTCAGTTTCAGTTATTCTACTTCCACCTGACACAAATCTCGTGGAAAAAGTTAACTATCTGGTAAATAAGCAATATATTTTCTCATATACAAAAAATGTTCAATAAACAAGAATCTGAAACTATGACACTACATGAAGTGTATAGTTATAGTGTCTTTCTAGGTGTCAAATCCAGTGCAGAGCCACTATGTCGCTGTAAATCAACCCATCTGCATGGCCTTAATCAATGGGAATGCACCTTCAGCAAATCCATGAAGTGCAAATAGAAAAGGTTATTGGAAAAAAAAAAAAAAAATCAAAGCTTTCAATTGAGGTTTCCCACGAGCTTTAAGCCAATGCCCCCCGATCAAGGTCTCATAGGGGCCACCAGCAGAGCAAGGCGGGACCCAGGGGCGCCAGGGCCCAAGGCCCTTGCAAGGACGGGGGCACCCCGGCAGGAGTGGGGAGGGCCCAGCCCTCCCTGCCCCACCTATGGGGTAAGCGGGGGCCAAACTGGGCGGGAATAGGAATACAGGAGGTGCCCCAACGGCCCCGCCGGGGGGGGGGGGGGGGACTCACCCGCACCGGCTCCATGGCCGCTCACTGACAGGAGCTGGTCCCAGCAGCCCAGCCCCGAACCGATATTTCCCTCCTCCCCCACTCCGCGCCTGCGCGCTGAGGAGCGGCACGTGAGCGAGCTCGGAAAAGCGCCACGTGACCAGAAAAGACAGGGGGGTGGTCCCACCTCTCAACCGCGGGCCTCCAGTTCAGAGCCAATCAGCAGGAGCTGCCGGCGGCGACGGGCTCGTTCGCGCCAGGCAGGGGAGGGGGGTTGAGCACGAGGGTGGAGCTTCTGGGGGGAGGGGATGGGCCGTGCGCGAGGCTCTGCTAGGGTGACAGACAGTTCTGCAGGCCCCGACTCCTGCCCTTGGCCTCCTCCACTGTCCGTCGGGGGCGGCGTTCCCCTCCCTCCTCTCACACACCTCCTCTCCTCCCCGTCCGTGGTGCAGGCTCAGCAGCTTCCCTTGCTCCCAGGGCACAGGCCAAGGTGCATGGTTCCTGATCCATGCAGCGGGTCTCCTTGGCAGGGTTTCCCTCTGCCCCTCTCCGCCCCCATCTCCAGGCCTGCAGCATTGCCTGTTCAACCCTTTTCCAAGCTGTGCCCCCTGGAAATTGGACCCCCCCTTCGGTGCCTGCAGAGACTGACAAACAAGGAGTCCTGTGGCACTTTTAAAAAACTAATTTATTTATCGCATGTGCCTTTTGTGCGAGAAAATCCCACTTTATCAGACATTTTGAAGTGTCTGACGAAGTGGGATTTTCTCCCACAAAAGTGCATGTGATAAATAAATTTGTTAGTCTTTAAAAGTGCCACAGGACTCCTTGTTTGTTTGGCTGACCTATGCTAACACAGCTACCCCTCTGGAACTTGCAGAAGAGTGAGCTCCTTGGCCCTGCACTGGCCGCACAGAGCCTCTTTCCCCTGCACTAAGTGGAGTACAGAGGCTGGGGTACCTTTGCCATCATTCACGACCCTTCGGCAACCATCTTTCTTTCTGCCAGTGGCTCCACCAGCCCAATGGGAGCAAGTCGCAGCCCTTAAATGTCGAGTTGGCTGGCTTTGCTGTGTACTTTTCCAGAATGCCGAGCTCACCAAGACTCATCTCTCTGAAACCAGGATGGAAAGTGTGAGGGTGCATGCTGCTCCTGCAACTCCGGCATTGCCATACTGATGCTGGCAATAGCCACTGGAAATCGTCAGGAGAGGTGCTGCCAAAACAAGCAGAGATGAGGAAAGACTAAAAGACTCCAGTTTGTGTTATGTTCCACAGATTTGAGATCCAGCATTTATGTGCTTGTCCGTTGCTGTTTGGTATAGCTGTACTGGATGGTGGAGGGTTTAGCTGGAACCAGTTGGCAGGTCTCTTGTTGTTGTGAGGAGACGTGCACATGCACCTTGAGGGATCAGCAGTAGGAAATGGGCCATTCCTCCCACTAGGGTCTTCCTCGGTGAATCTGAACGCAGGCCCATGGAGATGAGTACAGCTTGACCCCGTAGCTCTGAGAGGTTGAGTTCTGCTCCCAACCTCTATCTTACTCCTGTTGTGGAATAACAATGTTCAAAACAATGTCATGATGCACTTGGGTGTTAGAGCAATGGGAATATTAGATCAGCTCCTTTTTGGCAGAGGGTCTCTGTATCTGAGGAACTTCTGCACCAAATTGCACCAAATTTGCAAATAGTTCATCCCTACCCCTATTATGACACACCACTTTTAAAGAAATATGACTATGCTTGTGGATTATGGAGCACTTTGATAATTAAAATAAACTTATTAGTGGAGCATTTGTATCTGGAGACCCCAAATGTCCACAGCTTGTGCCACTAATCTACCACTGGCCGTAATGTTGTATAGCTATACTATAGTAGGGCAATTGTGTCATCACAGCTAAGGTTATGTCAGGATTTCCTTTTTAACAGAGGGGAAAATTCTACAAAAACTCTGTCTTTTGGATTCAAGAACCATTTTTATTTGTTTACTGTAGTTTGTGCACTGCTTGATTTTTCTGTAGCAGTCAGGGGTGAAGGGATGTCACATGGGTTTAATTTGTTTTATAAAAAAGGGCCAAGAGACTCCAATATTTCTAATGTCAGACATCTCCTTGAGACCCCTTTTTCCACAGAAATTATAGAATGTTGAGGGATGAAATCCTCGGTGTGATCCTTTGCTTTGTGTAAACTAGATGAAGAATTGAGAAAGCTGAAATTTGTTTTCTGTGATTAGATTTAATGATAAACATAAATTACTCTTTCCCCAAATGATAGCATCCTGGCACCACATTAGTCGTGTTGACCTTATACCAGTCATTAGAATAAGGCTATCTATTACCGGTATATTTCATGTTGCTTGGCATTTCGTTTAATCATGCTGACTGTGGGGAGGGGGCATGACCTCCCTTGGAAACAGACAGGGAGGAATAGCCTGCTGGTTGGTGGGTGGAGTCGTGACACCAGCTCCCACCTTGCTGAAAGCAGAAGGGTGGGCCATGAATTATAAAAGGTGAGCTCTCAGCCTCTATTTCAGTAGGGTGGGAGTGACTAGAGAAGCATGCTGCCTCCTGGCTGTTAGTGGCCAAGCCTAGTTGTTGCAGAGAAGAAGGGCCTATGGAGTTGCCAGAGCAGTCTGCTGCTGGTGATATGGAGGAGGTGCTGGGGTTACCACTTGTGGTTTACCCTGGGGAGTTGGGTGGTGATTCTGGGGCTCAGGTACTTCACAGAAGGGGGTAGGAAGGAGCCCAGGAGAAGTCATACACTAGTCTGATTGTGTTGTGGCCTGGAGCCCTGTTTACCTAGGAGCAGACCACTCCACCTCTGTGAGGGTCCTAGGCTGAGATGCCCTATCCTCCTCCCCTCCTGTTGATCTTTCCCCCTGAGGTGGCAGCTTACTTACTATCTGCCTGTGAGCCCCTAGACTTTGTTGGTGCTCACCTTAGGCTGTGAGCCCAGAGAGACTTCTTAATTGCCTGAGGGCCTGGGCCACAGATCAATTGTGTGTTTGTCTCCTTACTAGAGTGAGTAGCATTCCTCTTGCATGCTAATTTCCCCTTTCAGCTCCAATACCCACAGGAGAACTGTAGTGAGGGGGTGTGGCCTCCCCAGATGGACACGGAGGGAAACCCACTGCCTTATGCAGACATTGATGAGAATTGGAGTTACTTGCTTTTCTTTTATCACACTGTGTCCCAGTGCTCAGGAAACAGCTGAGAGGTGTGCAGCATGGTTAAGAGACCCTAATGCTGCTGCTTTCCTTTTCCCTTTATTTAATTAATGCCATTTTCCTTTGCACTACCTGTAAAGTAAAATCTGTGTTTGCATGAGGACTGTAAGGCACTTTAAAATATTGATTTCACATGCGCTCAGCTACCAACAGCAGGACTTGACAGAGTACAGGTGCTTTGCAGGTTCAATTCTTGTAGCATGTCACCTAAAGCCACCCACTTACTCTATCAGCCTGCCTGCAAATGCTTTGGCTTGCAACAGAGCCCCACTGCTGCAATTGCACAAACGACTTTTCCTGGGTTGTCTGCTCAGCTTGAGCCACATTGTAGATCCAACTTTTACCAGGAATAACTTTTAAAATACCATTTCCCCCAATGGGCATTCGGTGCTGAGCTCTAGCCAAAATAAACCCTGAATGGACTGGAGGGGAGGATCAGAGCCATCATTTTAGCTCCAGTTGTGCCCACCAAAAGTTGTAAGAGCCATAAAACGTTGATGTCATGTTAGTTTTAAGGGTGCGTGTATGTATCTCAGGAATCTCTAGTTTAAACCAACCCCTAACACTCAGAAAAATCAGTTGTTAAATAGGAAGATTATCTCAACTTTAGTGGTTGCTACCATCCCGCTATAATGTCCTTCACCCTCAGCAGAGCTGAAGTTCACTGAATTGCACTAAAACAATGTAGGACTTGCATCACACCTTTCTGAAAGAGGAATTTCAGTATCTCTGAATCGTGTTGCTTTAGACATAGTTTTTGATTGATTTCAGAGAGGCCTTCTTTCAAATGAAGGAAAAAAAGCACTGTGATTGTTAGGGCATAAATCTTGATACGACACTACAGTGTTCTACTTAGTGGCAAAAATAACTGACTTTTGCCTTTAGCTGTTGCTGAACTATACCTGAAATACTGTATTTGTAGTTCTTGTAATGTCTGTCTAATCCTTCCTTACATAATGACAAAGTGCTTATAAACTTGATATCAACATGCTTCATCTACCTATTTGGGTTGGTTATAATGGTATTATTATTTCCTTGGACAGAATGAAAATTCTAGGATTTTCATGATTCAAACATGAAGGTTTATTTCTTCTCTAAATTCATTGTAACTGGAGATCAGCTATACAGAATTTTAACAGGGGATTGAACAGGTTTATAACTTTAATTATGTTGAGGGGGGTTGTTTGTTTTTAATTTCTGCTCCAACCCATGGCATGGTGAATACCAGTGATCTTTGAGGGCAACTGTCAAGAAAACGTGTATTTGATCACTAACCTGGGGGGAGGAGTAGACACGCAGGTGGGTAGGGATAGGATACAGAGTAGACCAAGCCTTGACAAATCTATGTTTCTGGTCAACATGACAATCAGTTTTAGTAGCCTGTTGCCTAGCTCCACTGCAGAAATGTAACAGAGGAGTGTCCTCTGGCCACCAAAAGTAAAATTGCTGGCACCTAGCTGTGAGCCATTTTTGTTCACCCCTGATCTAGACATATTGTAGGATTGGGCCAAAAGAAATCTGAGGAGGTTCAGCAAGGACAAGTACAGAATCCTGAATATAGAATGGAAGAATCCCATGCACTGCTACAGACTGGGGACCGACTGGCTAGACAACAGTTTGGCAGAAGGAACTGGGTGTTACAGTGGACAAGAAACTGGATGCGAGTCAACAGTGTGCCCTTATTGCCAAGAAAGCTAACAGCATATTGGGCTACATTAGTAAGAGACCTGCCAGCAGATTGAGGGAAGTGATTAGTCTCTTCTATTTAGCCCTGGTGAGGCCAGATTTGGAGTACTGTGTCCAGTTTTGCTCCCCGCCCCCCGCTACAGAAAGGATGTGGACAAACTGGAAAAGGTCCAGAGGATGGTATAAGGCAAAAGGAAGATTTTGTGACAGTATAACAATAGTGGGCAATGGAGGCCCCCAAACAACTTAAGGGTACTTTGCAAAGTTATGTGGTAAAGAAGTAGTTATCTAGTTTATAGATTGTAGAATTAAGGTAGTGGGAATCAACAACCCAGCAGACAGTCTACATGACTAGGGGAGGACCTGATCACCCCTTCCCTATGAAACAAAGGACCTTATGGACTATAATTATGGCTCATTCCCTGACTTCAATGGACTTTGCTGTAGGACCTTGGAAGGTGCCTCGGAGGTCGTCACTCCCCCGCTGAAGCCCATGGTCGCAAAGGGGTACCCGACTGCTGATGGGGTTGTAAGGTGGTCTGTATTCTTTGTTTTTAACTCTGGGCATATCACTTTATCTGGGTATTAGTTAAGTAATCTGTTAGTTAAAAAAACATGTTTTATCCGCTGTTTGCATCTCGATGATTGTTGCTACTGGAATCCTGGACCTGAATCTCACTTGGTAGTGGGGAACAGATGGCAACAAAAATTATTAGAGGTCTGGAGCACATGACTTATGAGGAGAGACTGAGAGAACTAGGCTTGTTTAGTCTGCAGAAGAGAAGAATGAAGAGGGATTTGGCAACTGATTTTAACTACCTGAAAGGGGGCTCTAGGGAGGATGGAGCTAGGCTGTTCTCAGTGACGGCAGATGATAGAACTAGGAGCAATGTTCTCAAGTTGCAGTAGGGTGGGTGTAGGATGGATATTAGGAAAAAAACTTTTCATTGGGATGGCGGTGAAAGACTGGAATGGGTTTCCTAGGGAGGTGGTGGAATCTCTGTCCTTATAGGTTTTTAAGGCTGGGCTTGACAAAGTCCTGAGTTGGATGAGTTAATTGGGGTTGGCCCTACTTTGAGCAGAGTGTTAGACTTGATGACCTCCTGAGGTCCCTTTCAACCCTCATCTAGGATTCAATGATTAGAAATTGAAATTGCCCTGTGACCTGAATCAGCCCTATTGCCAGGGAGTGGGTAGGATACGTCACTTCTCCTGTAGCCTCTGAGCTAGTTCTTGTGGGACAGAAGTTCCCTGCGTCCAGGAGATGGGTTGTGACCTGAGGGAAAACGTGTTTGTTTTGTTTATTGTTGGACTCTTCATTATACTCCTGAAGGAGACTGATTACTTAGCCAGAGGATCAAGTCAGATCCAATCCCCAAAGCTCTGCCAAGACATCAAATTGCTTGTCCAGCCAAGGGGCACATTTAAGCTCTGATAGGGACTTAGGAACATATGATGTGGAACTGGAAAGGGCCTCCTGGGTCATTAAGTACAGTTCACTCCAGGCAGTCTTGTCATAGTATCCCATTCTTTGGGCATGGGCAGTGATGCACCATTTGAAGTCTTTCGCAGACATGTTCTCTGAGTTTGTGGATAGGATGGGGTCTCAGCACATAAAGTTTTGGTTATTGCCATAACAATATCTGTACAAGTTCCAAAGAGATAGCCATGTTAGTCTAGTTCAGCAAAACAAACAAGGAGTCCTGTGGCACTTCTAATGACTAACAAATGTATTTTATCGCATGAGCTATCGTGGGAGAAAATCCCACTTTGTCAAAGTGTCTGACGAAGTGGGCTTTTCTTCCATGATAGTCATGCGATAAAATAAATTTGTTAGTCATTAAACGTGCCACAGGACTCCTTGTTAATATCTGTACAGTTAAGGTTTAATTTTAAATGAAAATGTGTTTCTTACTGTTTTGGATACCATAATTTTGCCTACTGGATCTGGTAGTCTGGTAGTCCTATCTAGCAACTTCCAGAGTTTCTCTGGAGTAAGTGATGCTGGTAGAAATGGCATATTTGGACAAAAGTAGAAACACACTAGGAAGAAGTCATGGTGGTAAGACAGAATTTATAGAGTTAGGATCTACAAGGGCAGAATTGAGTGGTCAAGGTATTTACAAAGATTCATTCCATGCCATTCCAGATTGAAGCACTTGAAGGAATGGTGATTCCAAAGGAGGAAAGAGGGTGCCATTCACAGTGTCGCATCAAAGAAGCACCAGACCTTGCCACATCAAAAGATGTATAACCCGCAAACATATCTCCACTGTTAAAATGGTCAATACCTCCCACAGCACATCTTTTGTGCGTTATGTGGCCTACCACAACGTGGTGTACCTCATCCAGTGCAGTAATTGCCCCAATAACACCTATGTGGGTATAACTGGACAATTTCTCAATTCTTTAATGAATTTACATCAAATGTTTTTATCCCTTATCATTTTTCTTATCACCTGTGGGCAAGCACTGCACAAAGAGATCACTCAATATCTGACTTCTCAGTCCTCATCCTAAGAGGAAGGGTGTATCTTCAAAAGACAAGCCTGGGAACTTAGATTCATAATTTTGCCCGACAATAAAATCATGATCTTAATAAAGACACTGGATTTAGCTTATTGTTATGAGCTGTAATCCACCAATGCTCCTCCTTTAGTCCTATGACTGGAGAGGTGTCAAGGGGCTATTTCATCTTGAATGCTCCTGTAGGATATGCATTAACCATCTGTTGCACCTTGTATTTAGCTGGGACACTCTCACACGTTGCCTACAGCACTTATGCTGGCAAAACTTGTCATTCGGGGTTATGAAAAAACATTCTCCTGCCCGCCCCCAAGCCACATAAATTTCACCAGAATAAGCTCTTATGCGGACAGTGCTATGTCCGCAAACCTATCTCACTCTTTTAGGTGGTTTTATTATGTTGCTGGTAGAGCTCTCTCCCATTGATATAATGTGTGTATAAACATAAACTCTGGTGTACAAGGCCTCTGTACCTTTCACGGACATGGATGGTGTCTACACAGCAGTAAAATATCTGTGGCTGGCCCATGTCAGTTGACTCAGCTTTGCGGGGCTTGGGATGTGGCTTTATTAGATTGCAGTGTAGATGTCCAGACCCTCTGTCCCAGAATCCAGGCTTCAGCCTGAGCTCGGGTGTCTACACTGGAATTTTAAAAACCCACAGTCAAAGAGCCATGAGCTTGGGCCAGCTGGCATGGGGCAGCCACAGGTGTTTTATTGACATATAGACCTATCTGAAGAAGAGCCCTGCATCTCAAGAATAGACATTGGTCAAAGGAAAGATTACCTCAGCCACCTTGTCTCTAGACACTGGTCATTTTTCTAAAATTGAGTAGCAGTTTAACTCATTTGCTGTGGCAGGCCAGATTTGACTTAAATGTACTTCAAGTGAGCTGTACATACCATAAATCGAAATGCTATGACACTTGTGGTATCGCGGATTGCTGTGTGTGTGAAACTGTGCTCTGCGATAGCGCTCTCTCTCCCTGGGAGAGAGTGTGGTCTCGTGGAGCACAATCTCACATACTCAGCGCTCCATGATTTCACAAGGACCGACACTTTTGCGGCATTAAGGAATGCTGGGTATGTGAGACCTCTCTCTTTCTCTTTCAGGGAGAGTGTGTGGTCATGCCGAGTGCAGTCAAGGCCTGGATGAAAGAGGTTTGCGGACCGAATTCGGCCCCCAGGCCACGTGTTTGACACACCTTGTTTAACCACACTGCTACAAAGCAACTTTTAAAGCAAATCAGTAATAAGGAATCCAGACTGGAACACGATATGGAGACTATTTTAGCAGGTAAGCATGGAACAAAGGCATGTGAGAGGTATTAAGAGAGGCATAATTCCAAGATACATTGCCAAGTTGTGGCCGTGCAACTTGAATTCTTACTCTGAGCTGTGCACGTTATAAGTGGGAGGAATCGTATAAATTGCTCTTGTGGGCTAAAACAGATATTCACAGTGTTGGGAATTGTATGCTTCATGTCTAATTACTGAGTCTAGGCATTTTCATCATAGGTTTCATGCTACGCTGCACTGAAAAGAATGCACCGTCAGGGAAAGTGGAGCATTCATTCTGGGGTGTGGAAAACTATTCAGTCATATGTGGTTTAATTTCTGCCTAGCACAATTAAAATTCCATACCTCAAACAACAGCTGTTTCAGGAACATTGTCTGGATCACTCTCAGCCTGTGATGTTTTATGGGGCAGGACTAGAAGCCAGGTGTGCGAGATGACAGCGAGTGACACCTCCTCACCGCTGCTCAGGATCACCACACAGGCCCTGTGGAGATCCACACCTCAGAAAGTGCTATCATGGGAGGCAGGACTGATAGCTCCCCTGATTCAGCCAGGCCCCCTATCTGAGCCCAGAAATTCCAGGAAGTGTCTATGCACTGAGGTGGACTCTGATATGAGCTGCTTCTTAGCTTGCTTCCTTACTCCCGTCCCTGGCCTGGACCCTCAGCTTTTGACTCCACCTCCCAACCCATCCTTTCAGTATTTGGACTCTGGATTTATCCCCTAGCTTTGGGACTGGGACTCCGACTATGGCTTTCAACACCTTGTTTTGGTACTTGGGCTCTGACTTCAGCTTTGAGACCAGCCTTCAGCACTTCTACTCCAACTCTGGCTATTCGCTTTATCCCTTGAATCCTGGTTCTGTTTTGGCCCCAGCTTCAGGACTACAACCCTGACCCAGTCTCACACTCAGGCTACCACCATTAGGCTCCAATCCTGGTTCTGGCCCCCCACCTAGGCTCCTGGATACCGGCATTGGCCCTGACCACTAGGTCTCTCTGCCCAAGTCCCAGTCGTGTGATAGATGTGAAATACAGTGATACATTTTGTGAGGTATAGATTTTGTTTCCTTCCATGTGTTTGTACAGCACCTAACACAATGGATCCTGGTCCATAAGCCACCACTGTACAAATAAATAACAAGTATGCTTGTTTTAATTATCTTTTGTTTAATAATAAAGCACCACCATTTGAAGGCCAAGTTTATCAAGGAGATGAATAACCTTACCTGTTGGTAAAAAGAGAGATTTAATAATAATTTTTTTTGGCTTGGCAAGCAAACGTAGATGTGCAGTTTTTTGCAGATAGTTTTGTAGCTTTAGCTGTATATGTCACCATGCACATCACTACATCTGAGAGATCAGCCCTTCTTCATTTTGGGGAAGAGATTTCTGCTAATCAAGATATTGTCAAAGAAATCACAGAGTACTGGAATGAGGCCCCATCTCATTGGCTGCGTCTACACTGGTAAATTAAGTCGACTTAAGTTAGCTTAAGTCGATTTAATTTACCCTGCGTCTACACTACAGTTTCCTTAAGTCAACTTAAGCAGCTTGCTTAAGTCGACTTAAGGAAAATAAAGTCAACTTAATTAAAATTAAGTCGACTTTATTAAACCTCCTTTCCACTAGACCTAAGGCTTAATTCGACTTTTTAAAGTCGAATTAAGCCAGTGTAGATGTGGGGTAGCCCTAAGTTGACTTAGGGCTACCCCAGGAATACACCAATGCCCTCCCTGCTGGGGGGGGCATAAGGGGAGCTTGGCATGCCCCCCAAAGGGCAGGGCAGAGCCCTGTGTGATGCTGTCTGGATTTAGGGAAGCATTTATGATATTATTTTCTATTCATATCTCATAAATGCTATAATCCCTGGGAACTATGTCATGTTTGGTATCAATAGAAAAGTAGTAATTTGCTGGGAATTATTATATAGTTTATGTCCAGGAATTGTACTTGTATTAGAAGTTAGGAATTTGGTGTTATATCTATACTTTAACTTGTGTGATTCTGGTGAAACGCCCTAGACAGGAGGCTGTCAACAACCATTGTCTCCTTAATGGCTCATCAGATTTCTCCATGGGCCCATTGTAACTGGGAGTCTCTACAACCATTGTGTCCTTAATGTTAACGAAGTTCCCACCTACAATGGGCCCACCTGCAATGGGCCAAATCCACCGTAGACCTGCTCAAGGTCCCCCTAGTCCCTAGAAGTCAACCTAGGCGTCCAGTGTGTATGCTCTAGGTCGACTTTGTAAGTTCCCCTTTAAGTTGACTTTAATTTTAAGTGTAGACGCACTAAGTCAACTTAACTAAGTCGACTTTAAGTCGACTTAGTTAAGTCAACTTAAAATTACAAGTGTAGACATAGCCATTGAGAGTGAGGCATAGGAGGCAGCTGGTGAATGGAGCTCCTCATTTCAGGAAATGTGTTGGCATGGAGCTTTTTAATGTGAAGTCCGAGCATCACCACTGAAGAGTATTAAAGTGCCATCAGGATTTCCTGCCAATTGTAATGAGGAACCTAATAATACTGATGTACTGAAGTCTAATTTTGCAGATAGATGTTATATTCAGTGAAGTCTGTGGTTTGGAAGCCTTACGTTTGTGGGAGTTGGCTCAGTGGTTTGGATAATAAAGTCGAAGCTGGTGATGTTGGAATTGAAGAGAATTCTGAAGATTCTGTGTGGCACTGTTCTGGGGAGACGGTTTTGGCAGCCATGTGGAATTGTGGATCCTTAAGCTCAGGTACTATGGTGATGAGCACAATATAAGAACCTATATAAAACAGAACAGGGCAAAATCAGCCACCGTCGTACAGAATTAGCATAAATGCACCACTTTACGATAAGAATTCAATTTGTTGTTTGAACGACATTATTTCTTGAAAAACAGTTAATATCCTACGTTAAATTCCTTCTTTTATACTTTCCAAAAATTATCATATTTAACTTTACCTCTCTTTTGTGGAATTTCTTATATATCTTTAAAGTTAATTTGGATTAATAAAACCCACAGGTTTCTGCTGTAGCTAATTAACAATACCCAACTCTTCTATAGCATTGGCTATGTCTACACTTGCAAGTTCGGTCGACTTAATGAAAGTTTAGGCCGACTTAATAAGAACCGCCAGTTAGGTCGACCTAACCCTTAGGTCTACTCCTTAGGTCGACCTAAGCACAGTGTGGACGCTTAAGTCCACTTTATTAGGTCGGCCTAAGACAGTTAGGTCGACTTATTAAGTCCCCGTTCAGGGGAAGCACTTTGTTAACTTAACCTAATAAGGTCGACTTAAAGTCGACCTACCTTTTTGTAGTGCAGACATAGCCATTGTTCTTAGTGGATTCAAAGCACTTTAGTCTCATTATCCCCATTTTTCAGATAGCAGAAATTACTTGCACACCCTATGGCACAGTAGCGGAGCTGGGGAAAAAACCTGGGTCTCATGGGTACCACTCTAGAGCATGGGGACAATGGTACTCCATTTTTGTTGTTGTTGTCAGTTGGTGGTTAATCAGATGGGCGGCCAATGGGTTGTTATTCAGTGGTTGTATGGATGAGCTCCCTGTGTGTGGAATGTCCCAATCTGCGCAATTAACAGAGACACCCCCTCATGATCGAGAAGGCTGAGAATGAAGGCACTTGGCTAGATTTATTGCAGAGAAGCATGATGAAAAGTATGACTTACAATTTGTGAGTATACCTAACATGTGTGCCCTGATACAATGGAACGGCACAATTTGGCAGCAGGACCGCTGCCATCCCCTAGGCCAGACAAAGCTATTCCCTTTAGAATCATAGAATCTTAGGGCAGGAAGGGACCTCATGAGGTCATCTAGTCCAACCCCCTGCTAAAAGCAGGACCACTCCCACTAAATCATCCCAGGAGGGTTTTGTCTAACCGGACCTTCAATATCTCCAAAGATGGAGATTCCCCCACCTTCTTTGGCAACCCAATGCTTCACCACCCTCCTAGTGAGAAAGTTTTTCCTAATATCCAACCTTGACCTCCCCAGCTGCAGCTTGAAACCATTGCTCCTAGTTCTGTCCTCTGTTACTACTGAGAACAGCCTCGCTCCCTCCTCTTTGGAGCACCCCTTCAAGTAGTTGAAGGTTGCTATCAAATCCCCCCTCAGTCTTCTCTTCTGCAGACTAAATAAGCCTAGTTCCTTCAGTCTCCATCTTTATACACCTTCTGATGTCATCTAGTCCTACCCATCTCCATGTAGGGTGGATTGGACCAAACATCTCAATCCATCATATTGTTATGACATTGATACGGTCAAATTGTCCCTATTATCAAGTGCTACTGCCTTGATGTCTTGGTACTTTCTATTTATAACTTCTTGAAGTAGCAGAATACCAGATGCATCAGAATCTTTAGCCAGCTACTGTTAATTTCCATGACTTCTTAACAACTACTGTGATTTTCCACATCCTTGACTGTACTTTGGTTTGGGTTCTGTATCCTGGCCTAGTTTTCCAGGCCTCAGGCCTCATCTTTCGCTTGTTATATTAGCCTTAGGCTATCACTTTCTACTACAGTTGTGTGCCCCAGGTCTACCCTTCTGGGGAAGCAGCAAACAGCAGACCGAATTAGGAAGAATCAAGATCCCAGTTTATCACTTGTCCAGTCTCTAATAAAAATAGGAGCCGGAGCAGTAAAGCAGTGTGAGCCCCATTTTTCCGATGGGGGATGACCACACAGAGAAATGAAGCGAACAATGAATTGAACCCATTTCCTGAGTCATAAACCAGGTTTGTTTTACACCATAAGCCTATCCTTCCTTCATACAATACTAACATTGCAAGGGTTACTCCATGTTTCCTGGTAATGACTTCAAGCCCTAATCAAGGCTCAGGGCCCCAATGGGCAATGAACCAACACAGAACAACAACAAAAAATCCCTGCTGTAAAGTAATTTACAGTCATTTAGAGGATCTTGTCCTCCAAGCTCGATGGATACTCCACACCACATCTGTAGGCTTCTCTTAATGCCATGTAAACAATTTGCATAAGCATGAAGAGTGCTTTGGGCCAGGCTTTGTATGGCTCTACCGCCATCATGTGGCCAGATTTATATCACGCCTAGACTCCACAACAAAGATTGTGCAGTTTAGCTGAGGCATGTTCCTCTATGCATGAGTGCCACGAAACCTCAGTATTGCTGACTTACTAGTTCAACAGAAACAGAAATCACAGCATACAGCAGGCTCAATAACAGAACGTTAGCAGGGACCAGGGACCAGCCTGCACATTGGGACAATCATCTGAAAGGCCAAAGATTTGGAGGTTGCCTAGATCTTTATAAACCAAGCTCACTGTATCCAGGTCAAGTGACCATAATTCAAGCTTGTTGATAAATCAGAGAGGGTTCAGAGAAGAGCCACAAGAATGATTATAGGATTAGAAAACCTGCTTTATTGTGATAAATTCAACTAACAATTTATTTTATCTAACAAAGAGAAAATGAAGGGGTGACATGGTCACAGGCTAAAATATAACTCTCTACAAGAAAAACAAATATTTGTTTGTCTACCAGAGAAAAGTATAACATGAATCAGTTAAAGCTAGACACATTCAGAGTAGAAATAAGTGAGGATAATTAACCACCAGAATATTTTACCAAGGGTTACTGTGGATTCTTTGTCACTGGCAATTTTTCAATCCTGACTGGATGTTTTTCAAAAAGAATTATTTTGGGGCTGTCCCTGGACCTGTGTTATACACAGGGTCAGACTAGATGGTCACAATGGTCCATTCTGGCCTTGGAAACTAGGAATCAAAGAGAAAGAGCAATGCAGAGTGCAGCTTGCACTAACCACATGTTGTGGTTCTACAACAGTGATTTTCAAACTTTTTTCTCAGGACCCAGTTGAAACAAATCATTTGTGCTCGCGACCCAAGAATTATATCTTTGAGCAAGGCATTCCAGTTTTTTGGCAGTGGCAGGAGGGTGAACTGCGACCTAGTATCTGAGGGTCTGCGACCCAGTACTGGGTCCCAACCCGTGGTTTGGAAACCATTGTTCTACAACATACCCACTTACATTTGGGGTTGTGAGGTGGGGCACACAGCTGACCCCGTCCCTCCTACCCACCTCATTGAAGGATTTCTCTGCTCCAGAAGAACCTTCAGCTTGGTCACTGAACCCACGTCCACCCTTACAACGTTCAAAGGTGTGACTCATTTGTGCCCTGAGCACCCTGGTTAGGTTGCCTCAAGTCCCCCTATAAACATGAGTAGGTCATCTACCATCAACCTAGCTACCACTCGTCAGAGATGTGGCCTAGCCACACAAACAAACCCCATCAGTTACAATTGTGTTAGCTGTCATGTGGCCGCCTTGCAGGCCAGGCCTACACAGGAGCAAGCGGGTGTAGTTCTTCAAGCACGGCTCACATCCATTCGGATGTAGGTGTCTACATGCCGCAGTGCAGAGTCTTCTGGAAACCTTTTTTTCCTAGCCTGTCCCCATAGGGTCAGCAGCCACTGCGCCCTAGAGTCCCACACTCTGGCCATGGTATATACGTGGCGCTGACCCTGCCTCCCCTTCAGTTCCTTCTTTCCGCCTGAGTGACGGTCTGGATCCTCCTTGCTCCATGTGATCTCACAGGTGCCTATCTTCATCTTACTTCGCAGTTTAGCGTTAGTCAGTGAGTTGTCCAGTTTAGTTAGCCAGAGCTAGAGTAGTTCTGTTCCAAGCGATCCAGACCAGACCCGGCTTGGATTCCCAGCCATGCCGGGCTTCAAGCCGTCTGCTGTCGGAAGGTGTTCCCGGTCAGGGACCCACACGACCGGTGCCTCAAGTGTCTGGGTGAAGGGCACCGAACTGATAAATGCCATATATGCTGCTCCTTCAAACCCAGAAGGAGAGCGAGAGTTGCTTCCGAGCTATGCTCACAGAGGCAGCTCTGAGACCCACATCGGCACCAGCGTGGGCGCCAGCCCCAGGACCCTCGGAGTCACCGTGTGTACTCTTGGCACCAGCACGGTCCTGGCACCGCTCTCCCTCGGCACCGAAGAAACACCACGCTGGACGGGCTGGAGCATCCGCACCGACCACTCCGAAAGCCGCAGGAAAGAGGCCCAGCCAACCGTCTCCACCATCGGCGCAGCCCAAAGGTCAGCAGATCTTAGTGGGGCAGAGGGGCCAGACTCCCCCAGGCCTGTCGACACCAGAGGCCTTTGAGGTGGCAAAGGCCCTGTTGGCGCTGCTAGTCACATCGAGGGGGAAGCCCTCCATGGGCTCCAGGGCATGGGAGTGCCCATTCCAAGGCGCAGATGCATCCCCCCTCCCCAAGCTGAGAATCTATGGGGATCGGTGGGGCGCCGAGATCCAGACGGGCCATCCCTTCGGATGCCAGTGAGCAGCTTGACTCCCCGGGCATGGGGCCACCATCAGAGGCTGAGTCGAGGAGGACCCCATGGGGAGGTCCCTGCCACTCCGCATCAGCACGCAGCTCAACAGCCGCATCAGCACCGCCTAGCCGGCACCATTCCTCCCCCTCCGTTCACGGGGAAGGTCGCTGCCCAGCACTGGAGAAGAGTCTCCTCATCACCCTCAGCACTGGAGGAACAGGATGCCAGAGGTGCGAAGAGATCCCTGTCACCGACAGAGGTTTGGCCCTTGAGCAAATGGCACCAGGACCCAAGGTTACAAGGGTCATTGTCGGCACCACCGATGCTCCAAGAGGGGCATGCTCCTGAGTGGCACCCTGGCACAGGGACCGCTGCCTCCTCTGGCACAGACCACCCAGGACTGGCCTGCCCAGTGGGCTTACCGACCCTTGGGGCGCCCCTGCTGGGGGTTCCCCCTCTCGGGACTTGTCTTGAGCGCCACCCTCCGGGTCTGGTTGGTACCTCAAGGGACCAGGACTCGCGGGCAGACTCAAATCTGGGCGAGGATCTGGCAGGGTCTTCCAAGAGGGTCTCTCCCATACTCCTCCTCTTCCCCATCTGAGGCACTCTACCAGAGATCCCCCTCCCCAGCAGAGGACCCGAGGGCCAAGGGACACAGAGTGCTGCTGAAAATCAAAAGGGACAAAGCGAAAGTAATCCTAATACCCCCAGCATGGCCAAGGCCGACATGGTACAGCATGCTCCTAGACTTGTCCACACACCCACCCCGGACCCTCCCATGGAGCAGGGACCTAATAACCCAAGACAATGGCTGCCACCTACACCCAGATTTGACCTCCCTGCACCTGACTGCATGGATGCTCTGTGGCTGAACCTAGCCAAAAAAGCATGCTCCAAGGGGTTCAATGGATCCTGGTGGGTAGGAAGCCCTCCACACAAGCCACATACTAGGCAAAGTGGAAATACTTCACACTCTGGGCAACGAACCAGGGAATCTCCCCCGAGTGCACACCTATTCAGGCAATTTTAGATTACCTCTGCCACCTACAGGGGCAAGGTCTAGCCTTGTCCTCCCTGAGGGTTCACCTGGTGGCGATCTCAGCCTTCCACCAATCATGTGACAGCATCACACCCTTTGCTCACCCAATGAGCGTAAGGTTCCTCAGGGGAATAGAAAGACTCTACCCTCAGGTAAAGGACCTCACAGCCCAAAGCGACCTTGACTTGATGCTGAATGCATTGATGGGGGCCCAATACAAACCCTTGGACACATGTTCCCTCCTAGGCCTCTTGTGGAAAGTGTTATTCCTAGTAGCCATCACCTCAGTCAGAAGGGTCTCTGAGCTAAGGTCACTAGCCTCGGAACCCCCCTATACAGTGTTCTTCAAAGACAAAGTGCAGCTGCGGCCTCATTCAGCCTTCCTACCGAAGGTGGTGTCCCCTTTCCACGTCAGTCAATGCATTTTTCTCCCAGTGTTCTTCCCCAAACCAAATATCACGGAGAACTAGAGGAGATAGCATACCTTGGACATCAGATAGGCCCTCTCAATCTACATTGAAAGAATGAGGGCATTCCGAAAGACGACTCAGCTCTTCGTAGCGGCTGCAGAGCGTATGAGAGGACAAGCTGTCACATCACAGCGCATCTTCTCCTGGATAACAGGCTACATCCAGGACTGCTACTGTTGCATGAAAGTCCCCCTACCTGGCCCGTACCTGGTTCCGAGGACTAGGAGGGAGCACACTCTGCAAGGGCCCAGGCTTCGTTGACGGCCTTCCTAGCGCAAGTTCCAATCCAGGAGATCTGTAGAGCAGCATCCTGGTCTTCCGTACACACATTTATCATGCACTATGCCATTGTGCAGCAAGCAAGAAATGATGCGGCATTTGGTACTACAGGGGGGAAGTCCTACCTCCACCCACCATCCTTAACAAGGCTTGTCAATCACCTACATCCGAATGGACGTGAACAGTGCTCGAAGAAGAACGGAAGATTGCTTACCTTCTTTGAGATGGGCTGCTCACATACATTTGATACCATCCCTCCATCCCGCTTTTCGGAGTTATCGGAAAGAAGGGACTGAGGGGGACAGAGTCAGCACCACCTATATACTGCGGCCGGAGCCTGGGCCTCCAGGGAGCAGTGGCCACTGGCCCTTCGGTACAGCCTAGGGCCAAAAAGGTCCGCACCTACATCCGAATGTCCGTGAGCAGCCCATCTCGAAGAAGGACGCTTACAGGTAAGCCATCTTCCCTTACGCTGCCCGGCTGGGTCTGACGGACTCAGGCTACAGCTCCAGTGCTGTGAATGCCCTTGTGTGAGCGGTGCCTGGAAGGGGCGGCACGGGCAGGAGCTCGGCTCCAGGGGGCGGCTGTGTGTAAAGTCCGAGACCCCTTGGCCAGCTACTGTGGGGGGCAACCCGTGGGAAGGGCTGGAGGCGAGGTCACTTTTTCCCAACCAGCCTCTGGCCCTCCTTGGCCCCACAGCGAGCCCCCTGGCTCAATGCTACAGCAGCGCCTCCCTGCCTGCGGGGAGCGGGCCGGGGACTCCCCAAACCCTTCGCAGCACAGGGGTGCCTGGGCTTCGGGGGGGCTTCTGCAGTGGGGCCTGTAGCTCGCCAGGCGGGGCCAGCCTCGCCCCGCCGCCAGCCCCCTCCCTCCATGCCCCCGCCCCCTGTGATGCGGCGCTGGCTAGCCCCGGCCCCCGGGAAAGGCTGGGCGGGCGCTCTCCGCCTGCTCCGGGCTCTCCATGGCCTGCGCGCCGAGGCGGGGCCGGGCTCGCATCGCTGGCGGCAGGGCGCGATCCGAGGTAGGGGCCGAGCTCCGGGGGGCGCTGCCCTGGCTGGGTGGAGGGGCTGGGCTCGATCCGCCGCCGCGGGGCCGGATGCTGCGCGGGGGGGGGGCAGCGAGCTCCAGGACACCCCCATCAGCTGAAAGCCGCATTCGGAGAAGCAGGGACCTCGCCCGGCGCCGGGAGACCAGCGGGGACTGCAGGTCTCTTTGCCTGCAGTGGAGGAGTCCGTTCACACTGCAAACCGGTTTCTTTTCCTGCTCCCTGGCAGGGCGGGGGCTTGGAAGAGTTGTGGCCTGGACCCAGGGAGGCTGCCGGCTTTGTTCCTTTGCCAGGTGTCGGTTTCTGGCACATTTCGGTGCCTTCTGCAGCTTTTCTGCTTTTTCATCCCGTTCTTGAATCACCAGGGCGCTGAACATTGTTTGGATTTGCTGTCTGGAACATTTATTTAAGCCAGCCCCTTGCCATAGCGGGATTTGATCTCCTAAAAGCAGGGTTTTAAAGTTCTTTCAGTGCCCGGGTTCCCCGGGTAATTTTTTATATTTTTTTATTTTAATAAGGGACCTGAATGCTAGAGGTCGGATCAGTTTGTAGGAGTACTTGCAAATATGCTGAGATACAGCCCTAGCTCCTTTTGTGATTTGAGTGAAAGGGGGGCTAAAAATGAGTGGGGGGAGTTTGGGGTTTATTTCTTTGCTCACAGTAGGATTTTGAGCTGAGGTGACCTCGGGGACTAGGTGGCAGTTTCAAAACAGAGGGATATCTTGCAGAAATAAGAAAAGGAGAGGAGAGGGCATCCTGCAATAGTTAAAGCCTGGGACAATGCAGCATCTTGGAGGAGTCCTGACTTTTGATCAGCGCTTGATGAAACACCATTAGAACACAAGCCAAAGGAAAATGTGAGCATCCAGCATGGTTTTCTGTAGCAGTGGATTATTGCATTGTATACACCAGGTTAATATATTTCTTGCACTAAGCTCGTTGGATCTGACTTTCCACACAGAGTAAAATACTTGTTTGGAACATTACCCCAGGGATGCAAAGATCTACTTTCAGGAATATATTCTGGTTGTGTGTGAGGTGGGGAAAGGGTATGACTCTTGCCCACCAAGGCATTGTGTGTCTGAGGTGAGATCCCTGGCTCTGGTGTAACACCTGGGCACTATCTCAGTGTACAGCTAGGCCCTAAGGGCATATTTAGCGTGGGTACACTGGGATTTTGAGGCACGCTGTCCCTAAGGCAGATCTGTAGGGAGATGTGATGGAGGGAGGTTGGCGTTTGCTGACATCTTTGGGGTTCTGGCTATGTTGAGAGCTGGTCTGACCCTCTGAAGAAATGCTGCCGTTGGGAAAGGTGTCTCTGCTGCCAGGGGGAGCATTTCTGCTTGGTTCTCTGTCTGCTCCCATTCTTTTCAGTGCTTTCTTGCCACTCAACCACCCTATTGAACAGTCCTCAAAACTGCAGACTGTATGTAATCATCCCGCCCATGAAGCTCCAGACGCCAAGTGGCTGTTTTATCCTCCTCTGCAAAGCCATCCATTGCAGTGCAGCAGGGGTGGGGGCTAGGAACCTGTCTTCTTTCCCAGATGGGTTACTAAAGCCTGTCCTAGCTCAGGTACTTACCTAGCCCCTGTCACCCTACTATCTGAGCAGCTCACAGATTTCAATGCATTTATCCTCACAATAGTAATAACAGATGGTCGGCACATTTTTTGCCTCCAGGTGGTGGATGATTGTCTGATGGCTGATCTCACTGAGATCCATACCTCATTTGGAAGTGCCTGTTCAGGGGCGGGAAAGGCAGGGTTTTTTTAATGCCTGACAACTTCTGCAAAGTACATGGCTGGATCAGGCATTTTCCAGTTTCTGGCTGTTGAAAAAGCCACTGTTTTTTAAACTCACTTTTTCCTATTGAAGCTCTCTCCTCCTGGAGTCTGGTTTTTTTGCCTTAAGTCTGGCAGGGTTGACCAAGCTGTCCAAACTGATTACTAGCTGGTCAACCTGGAAAGCAGCAACAGCTCTTGATGGTCAGACTAAAATCTGGTCTGTGTGGTTTTTTTTGGTCAAGGTCCTCTCTGCATTCCCAGTGGCACTCCCTCAACAGGCTGCCTAATATTTGCAGGAACTTTTTGCAGGGATTGATTTTCCAGGGGAGAATTCTGTGTCCACCTGCTTTCACATCTGTGGATGAGAATGTGCAATCAGACAGATTGTTGGCCAGGAAGGGTTTGGTGAATGTTCCTTTTGCATCCGTGACCAAGAAGCAGTGGAATGCTGCTTCTTTTTGGCTTCAGACAGGGTGTTTCCTTTTTTACTACATTGCCCCCAGTCAATTTTTTTTTAGCAGCTTTTCAGCAATTTAGGATTTGCTTTCTCCAAGCCTGTTTGTTCTCGGAGTGAGTTATTGGCCAAGCGCAAACACTTTTCCCGGCTGGCTAACTTTTTGCTGGATCAGGTGAAACCAGCCATTTTGAATCTCACCAGAGCAAAGTGGCTGGGATAGGTGGTGTGATGTGCTAGGGCTGTTCTGGGCACAAAGTATGGCCCAGCTATAGAGTGATTATGTATTTTATAAATTGACTTGCCACCCAATTGCTTTTAGTTGACTGGACAAGTTGATATTTTGAGGGAACTTGGTGCAGCTTTAGTGATCTCTGTTTAATGTGTGCTTAGGATGGGTTTTACTTTACTGGTGCTCCTATTGTCATTTCATAACATTTAAAAAATGTTTAATGTGATTCTAGGAGAATAAAGGTGTTTCTCGGGTCACTGTCTCTAATGATCTCTCTAGCTAGCCTCTCTCTCTTTCTCTCCATTCCTCTGTCTCTCTGCACACGCACCCATCCCCTTCCCTTTTTCTCTCTGAACTTTTTTGGACCCCATTACCATAGCACACTGTACTGATGTATTTATGCTCCCCATACCTTTCTGAAGTAGGGCAGTGTTGTTATCCCCATTGTACAGGTGGTGAACTGAGGCACAGCAAACCAGATCCTCACATGTAATTAGATTCCTAACTCTTACTGAGTAAAATGGGAGTTAGGAGCGTTCATACCTTTGAGGTTCTGGGTAAGACAGAAAAAGTGACGTGCTCAGGGGCACACAGGCAGTTTGTGGCCGAACTGGGAATGAGTCCCAAGTTAGCACCCAAACCTCTGAGACATTCCTCCCTCCCTATCATTAGAGAGGAAATTAACAGGTGAGTGTGTTGCAGTTTATCCTGCCCACGGAACACAGCTTTTATTCCTGCAGCTTTCAGGCGCTCATTAGGTGCATGAGGTGTCTTTAGCAGAGGCACAGGTGTTTTTCACTCTGCTTAGTAGGTCCAGAACTGGGGCTAATCGGTGTTGGATCTTTCTGTAAAGTTCTGTGTGCCGTGAGTTTGTTAAGTGCTCGCATGAGCTTGTTACTGTAGGAGATGCACTGAACAGAGAGAGCTGCTTCCCCCAAAACCTTATTAATGCTTCTCAAAGTGGGAGCCCTAACATACTGTTAGGGGACATAGGGCGTAATCTTTACTTCATTGTAGTCAGTGGCAAAACTCCCCTTGCTTGAATGGGCCAGAATTGCCCTTTTAAAACGCCAAACGGAAAGGGTTCTCTATTATCACTCTCCAGTGAAAGAGGGCTGTGTATTTATCCTACAACCCCTGAAATCAATGGCAAAACAGCCATTGACTCAAACGGGGTAGGGGCAGGCCCAGATAACAGCTCCAGCTTGCCAGACACATGGTGAGATGTGCATAGCTCCTGTTGACCTCTGGGAGAATTGTGAATCTGAGGGCGATTGGGAGCCCAAAGGTTTGGGATTGGGTGGGGTCCTGATTTGCAGCAACGAGGCTAGTGCTGCTTGGTAAAAGCATTTCTGTGATAAGAGCTGGCAGATGGCCATTGGGAAGAGACTGAACGCACATATGGGGGTGTCTAAGGCCTTTTAACCAAAATTCCAGACCCTCTAAAAGTCGCTCATGTTCTCTGATGGTGATGTACGGTGCCCAGTACTCCCCCTGCTTATTCAAGCCATGTTTTGCTGCTGCTGTTGGATGTCTATCATAGATGTCTGTGAAATCTTTTAGAAACCTGGGCTGGTATCATCATTTAGGTGGATTCATCCCATAAATATCTTTAATCAGCAAAGCCGTGCAAAGGAAACTGACCTTTACAAAAACCCTGACACCTGCATCCTCTGAAGCAATGAGATTTTTAATTAAAGATTTCACAGGCAAAAGAAGGTTTGTTATAATGAAATGGAGCTTTAAAGGTTTCCAGTGGCTGCTGCCACCCAGACTCCTCACTGTTACCCTTTTAGACTCATAGACCTTAAGCTTAAGGCCAGAAGCGGCCATCCAATAGCAGTGATATAAAGCAGAGGTGTCCTTTTCTACTGCATTTAGCCTTGCAGGATATCTGTGATGATTTCATTCAATTTCACTAAAAGGACATCATCAATTTAAAAATCACATTGCTGTATGATTATTTTTATTTATGTATTTATTTATTTGCCTACAAGCGGCAGCTCAAATGACTATAGCTAACGCGGTGGGGGGAAGTCTATTGGTTTGTTTTTTTTTTTTTTTTTTCCAATTTGTTTATCCTGTGACTTCTACAGTGCCTTGTCTGTAGTTATCCTCATTGTTTTCCACTCTGTAGTAAATGTCGCCTGTTGATGTGGGTCTTTTGCAAAAGCAATTGGGGAAAGAAAAAATTTGGAACAAGATATAACTGTAAACCCATATAAATTAACAGGGGACTCAGGGCAGGATTAAAATGACTTTTATCTTCCTTTTTGAAACATGGTTGATTATAAATTGGTGGTGTCCCCTTTAGTTTAAAAAACAAACAAACAAACATAGCCCTGATTCAGGAAAACATCTTTATTCAGGAAAGGGTGCAAGTATCTGTTTTAATACTAAGAACTTAAATAGATATGGACTTAAGTCCACGTGTAAGTGCTTTCCTGAAGCAACAGTAGCTGGGTATTAAGGGCTTCCAATTGGCATATGTAGTACTCTCTATACACTCCTTGATTGCGCCGAAAAATTTTGGAGACAGTCTGGGCTGGTGAGGAAATTCCGGGTTCAAATCCTGAGTCTGCCATCATTGCCTGGGTGGCATTAGGCAAATCTCCTTGCCTCAGTTCCCCAGTCTGTGGACTGGAAGATAATTGTTAGCACACTTCACAGGTCTAGTGTGAGGCTCAGTCCGTGCCTGTACAGTAAGTAGGACATATAAAGTGCAATACAACTGCTTATAGGTGATCTTTGTTATTGTTATGTAAATAATAATACTTATTAATTGATCCTTACTGGGCTCCATCCACAATCGCCATCTAAATAGACAAGGAGAACAATACAAAGAAGTAGGGCATCTGATTTTGCCAGTTATTACTTTATTCTCTGAGATTTGGGGAAATTACTCATAGAATCATAGAAGATGAAGGCTGGAAGGGGTCATCTAGTCCAACCCCCGGCTCAAAGCAGGACCAACTCCAATTAAATCATCTCAGCCATGGCTTTGTCAAACCACACCTTAAAACATCTCTAAGAATGGACATTGCACCACTTCCCTAGTTAACCCATTCCAGTGCGTCACCACCCTCTGAATGAAAAAGCTTTACCTAAACCTCCCCCACTGCATCTTGAGACCACTGTTGCTAGTTCTGTCATCTGCCACCACTGAGGCCATGTACACACGATCACTTTATTGCGTGATAAGTCTCCTTACCGCGCAATAAAGCTTGGCGCGTCCACACGATCATTTTCCCTGTTGCGCGGCAACACCCTCTTGCCCCGCAACAGTTAAACCACTCCAATCGAGAGTGGTTAGGCTTACCGCGGAACAGCTGTTCTGTGGTAGTGCTCATGTAGATGGATTTTCTGCATTAGACAGCCTCTGGAAATGTCCCAGAGTGCCAATCCAGGCCACTCTGGGACACTGGAGCTGTCAAATAAGTCAATTTCACTGCTCTAGTTGAGCAATGAAATTGACACATATGTCAATTTCACTGCTCTAGCAGAGCAGTGAAACTGACTTTTATTGGAGCTGCCAGGTTCGGTGGCTCCGGGGGATTGGCCCCCTGGACTGGCGAGGGCAGCCGGTTCGAGCCAGCCCCCTAGCTCAGCCCCGGGGCTTCTGGTGGCGGCAGGGGCTGCGAGCTTAAGCGCCGCAGCCCCTGCCTCCACCTGAAACCTGCAGCTGGACTAGGCTGGCTGTGGGCAGTGAATGGTGGGACAGGTGCCCACCATGCACTGCTCCTTGTATCGCAAAGGAGTGTCACACGTGTGAATGCTCCTTTGCGATACAAGGAGCACGTATACACATACAAAAGCGCTATATTTATAGCACTTTCCTTGTCCCGCAACAGCTTATTGTGGGACAAGTTTGTCGTGTGTACATAGCCTCATGAGAACAGCCCAGCTCCATCTTCCCTAGAATCACTTTCAGGTAGTTAAAGGTTGTTATTAAATCCCTTTTCATCTTCTCTTCTGCAGACTAAACAAGCCTAGTTCTCTCAGACTCCCCTCAGCCCCCTAATCATTTTTGTTGCCATCCTCTGGACTCTCTTCAATTTGTCCACATCCCTTCTGGAGTGGGGGTCCCAAAACTGGACACAGTACTCCAAAGGAGGCCTCATCAGAGCCAAACAGAGGGGAATAATCACTTCCCTAGATCTGGCAATGCTCCTACTAATGAAGACCAATATGTGGTTAGCTTTCTTGGCAGTAAAGGAAAACTGTTGACTCATATCCATATCTTCTTGTTCTCTATAACTCTCAGGTCCTTTTTTGAAGAACTGCTGCCTAGCCAGTCTGTCCTGAGTCTGTAGCATGAGATTCTTCTGTCCTAATTTCTGCATTTGTCCTTGTTGAATCTCTTCATGTTAATGTTGGCCCAATCCTCCTATTTGTCTAGGTCACTCTGTATCCTATCCCTACCCTCCAGGGTATCTATCACTCCCCTTTGCTTAGTTTCATCTGCAAACTTGCTAAGGGTGCAATCCACCCCATCCTCCAGATCATTAATGAAGATGTCGAACAAAACTGACCCCATCGCTGACCTCTGGGGCACTCTCCTTATCACCAGCTGCCAACTAGACATTGAGCCATTGTTCACTACCCATTAAGCCCAATGATCTAGCCAGGTTTCTGTCCATCTTATAGTCCATTCATCCAACCCATACTTTTGTAACTTGCTGATAAGAATACTGTGGAACCAGTCATATTATCATAGAAGGCAATCAGGTGAGTCAGGCATGACTTGCCCGTGGTGAATCCATGCAGACTGTTTCTGATCACTGCCTCTCTTTCAAATGTCTCAAAATGTATTCCTTGAGGACCTGCTCTATGATTTTTCCAGGGACTGAGGTAAGGCTGACTGGTCCATAGTACCCCTGTTCCTCCTCCTCTTTCTTTTTCTTTCTTTTTTTTCTTCCCTCTGTGACTATAACAGATATTAGTTGAGTAACAGAGAGCTCAGGACTAATAAATCTCCCATATAAAGCCCTGTGTAGAACTCTCCTTCCTTAACTATTGACTTCTGATAGCTATTCTATTGTGACAGCCATGATTAATACTATGGGAGACAAAGGACACTAAGAATTCCAGGACCACTTCTGTCATAAGTGTTGCTAAGTACCATGGCTCCAAAGACTTCTTCATGAATACCCCTGGGGAATAGATTTCAGTACCTCCTGCTGCGCAAAAAAAAAAGTCTTTAGTTTCGCTAATGTTAAAGCTGATCAGGTAACATAGATCCAGAATTTCAATCCTGTCATTCTAAGCATTTTTTTAAAATAAAAATTAAAACCAGTTTCAATCTAAATTTGTTTGTTTTGCACCTTTTCCTAGTAGAACTTGTGGCCTGATCTTAACACAAGAACAATGAAAAGAAACTGACTAGAAAGAAAAGTGAAGTTTATTCAGCTTGGCCAAAGATGATAATCAAATTCAGGATAGTAAATAATCAGTATAAATGAGGAAAGTAAATTAGATTTCCCAAACTGTTATTCTGAATAATCGAGATTGCTAATAATGGGGAAGTAATTAGAGTTCTTTTTTTTTTTCTACTTCACACCTCATCACAAGTCTAAAGTCACTGGGCTCAACATGGGGGCATCTGGGGGGAGGTTGTGATCTGCAGAAGGAAGAGCTAGTGATTCTTTCTGACTGTAAATTCTATGAAATATAGCTTGATTTTCCAAATAGCAGGTTGAGCTCCTCCCTCAGCTTTAAATTGAGATAAATTCAGACCACGAGGTCACTGGGAAAGAGTAAGTGCCAAACCGTATGATTTCCTGTTGAGAGCCACTGACCAGAACCAACGTGCTGTATTCGAGGCTGTGTTGTCTGGTAGATAGAGTACTGATCTGGTCCTGAGGAGGTCTGGCTTGTGTTCCCACTCTGTCAATGACCTTTTCCTGGACTGTGGGCAAATCATGTCCTCTCTCTCCCCTTGCCTGCTCTTTGATTGTCTTGTCTACTTCAAAGTTCTCTGGGGGCAGGGGCTGTCTTTTGCTGCATTTCTACAGCTCCTTGTACATTGGGGATTCGATCTCAACTGGGGTCTCTAGACACTTTTATAATAGACATCATTAATTCATCACTGTTGGTTTGGAATGAAGAAAGCAGGGGTGGAAGATTCAGGGCCCTATTTTTCATTATAGGTTTATTTCCTGATCACCAGTCATGACATTTCTAGCCACAGGACTAATATTAACAGAGAATTTTTTTACTAGCCCTTTCCATGATTGCTGAGAATATACGAGAGCGATGTATTGTGGCTTGTACTTTACAGGAAAAATTCAGGGAGAAAGCCAGGCCCTACTGAAATCAGTGGGAATTGTGCCACTTGTGTTCCTTTTGCATCTAAGCCTCCAACTGGAAGTGGGCCCAGGGAAGTAGGAGAACAGTATTTAGCACATAGAAGAATGAGCTAGAATCGAGTGAAATTCCTTTTCTCACTCTGACATTTGGGGGCAGTAAAGAGAAACTTCTGTACGTGTCCTGGGCCTGATCCAAATCCCAGTGAAATCACTGGAAAGGGAATATGGGATGGTGCAAGATGTACTGTGCACATCACTATGGAAGCAATGTAGTCCTCTGGGTCAGCTTCACACAGCTCTTTACCATAACAGAGAAACTTTGATCCTAGCTCTGCTGAGAATGTATCCAAAATTACATTCCCCAGAGTTCTCTTTAGGGCTAATCCCTCGTCCATTGATCTGGATGCAAATGTTCCATTACATTTAGAAGTGGTTCTTTTGCAGGCTTATGTTGTTAATTAGTCCCTTTCAGCTCAGATGCAGCGCTCGTAGGATTTCCTTTCTCAGATCATGGAATCCAACCAGTGAAATAATAACTCGGTATTTAAGTATGGAGCACAGTTTAAATTGTCTGAAGGATTGATGAATGTCCCATTGTCCCCCCATATCCCCCGAAAAAGTACTGCGCTGATTAACTCAGCCTGCAGAGAATCTCCAGACCCTTCCTTGTTAGCCCTGTGTCCCAAATGAAGGGAGAGAAGCGGAGGACAAAAATTCCAGAACTTTGTCAGTCATTCCTGGCCCTGCTGTGTTCAGCTGTACAGAATCAGAAAGCTGGCTATGACTGTCATGGTGAGGGTGGATTTAAAAGGTTATGGTGGGTTCCCCAAATAGCAGGTCAGTCGCTGTCGTTTGAGTGGCTGAGGGGCTCGGCAACCCCCAGCACACGCGCAAAGAGTGGCACGCAAGCCCCTTTGGAGCGGCACACGAAGATGGTGCCCTCTGTGACGCTGCCAAAAATTGCTGCTCAGGCTGCAGAAAGCCACTCTGGGCAGCTCCTCTCAGCGGTGTGCCTGGGAAGGGCAACCCCAGGTACACTGTGGGAAAAAGCTGCCAAGAGCAGCTTCTCTCTGCAGTGTACCTGTGGGGGGGGACGGGGACGGGACCCCAGCATGCTGCAGAAAGAGAGCTCCAGGTACTTCTTTCAGTGGCATATCCGTCCCCAGGCATGCTACGGAGAGGATCCACTCTGGGTGGCTTCTTTCTACAGCATGCCTTGGAACACTCCTCCCCTTCATCTCCTCCAGACCTGGCTGCTGCCAAATTTTCAGATAGCAGCCACTTTTTTTTTGATGGAGGGGGCTGCCAGCATGGGCTGAGAGGTCGGGGAGGAGAGGCTGGCACAGGGGTCGGCAAAGATTGTCGACCCCTGGGGGATTGTCAGTTTCATAAACCAGAGTCCTTCATTGAATTCAGTTGCCTGTTAGGAAGGCTACCTCTGACATACGGCTGGTGGGGGGGGCCACCTTAGTGCACAGTTCTGCTGTGCAATGTGATTGTGTTTTCTGAGGTTCCCTGCTTATTTTCGATCGGTGATATCTGTGTGCAGGGATGGTAGCCTTTCAGACAACTTGTATTCTCAGGGTCAGGCTGGGTCCTTTTCTCCTTGCTCTTCACCTCTAGTAAGAGAGGCTCTTGTTCAAGGCCAAATGCCACTCTTGGCCATGCCTGTACCACCCCTCTTGTCTTCAAGTGTGCCCTCGTGTGTGCGCCTGATTCACCAATTAGAGCTGAGGGAACAGTTTGGTGGATGATGCACAACCTGGATTAGACTCCACTTCTTTGCCCCATTGTTGCCTTCAGGCCTCAAAAAGCAGCCAAAGTTTATTTTTGTCCCAGGAGTCAGCAGGTCTGACTCACCATTCACACCAGAACACACATCTGTTTACATCATCCCTTTTCAGAGTGCACTTGCACTTCATGCAAACTGATGGGTGTCTTGCAAAGGCAGTCTTGAGAAGCTCTGCATTTAAGTCCTTCCCTCAGTTGTCAGCTGGGATCTTCCAAAGACAGCAGCTTCAGACAGGCATTTCCCTGCTTCCTTAAACCGAAGCTCCTTTCATTTCTGTGAGTCTGAGATTCAGTACTGCCTCCTTCTCCATTTGATTTATTCTACTAGAGGGGCCAGATTATTGCGCTAGCCAGATAGCTCTTTTCATCTCTCTCCCCACCCTTTCCTGGGAGTCCTGAAGCTGCAGTATAGAAGTGAAAAGCAATGCTTACCGCCTTAGAGTGACCAAGGTGCATCTGAAGAATGTAATGAACCTTACAGGTTACAAGGCTAATATTCCAAGCTGTGCCAAGATGCTAAGAGCTGCCTGGAGGTAACAGGAGTTGCTCATAGTACAAAATAATCTCAAGATGTCAAGCCAAAGGCTTTAGTCAGCCTGTAAGTCTGCACGCTACAGAGGGATAACGAAAGTGGCTTCCATGCTTTCAGAACCCTTCTGTGTCTTGGAGTATAAGGCCATTGTTTTTAACTCTTGGGAGGGTTAGATGTCCATCCCTGTAAGGGTCTTGCCGTTCATGATGATGCAGATATGTTCTGCAGGGGTAGAGCCACTAACTTCATGAGCCTGACAGCTGAGGGCCCATATAAAGCCCAAGAGCAGCGGTCTTCAAAGCTCCAGAATCCAAAATAGCAATCAGTGTAAAAAAAATTCAATCAGCCCTTTTGCCCCCTGAAAAGCCCTGCGGGGGGGGGGGGGTGTTTGGTCATGGCTGGTGTGCAGTGGTTATAGGTTAGCTGTAAGAACTGGTTAGCATGGCCAACCCTCAGGGCCACCCTGGTCCTCCTTGAGACCAATAAGGGTACATTCGTAACAGGGAAGGTTTGGCCTCTGGTACAGGCTGTCCTAATGTGTGTCTCTTGAATACAGCCTGTATGGGATTCGCAGATCTGTAACTTCCTCCTCCCCCAACACCGGTTCTCAATCTATCACCCAAAACACCCATCTGCTGGAGAAACCTGGTGTCAGTGCTGTTCAAGATCTTATATCTGTCCCTTTGCACTGGTGTGCATGGCAGAAGGACGCCATAGGGCTACACAAAATTTGGCCCACAGAACAGGCATACCTGATGGGCTCCTACTATTATTTATTACTGTTTACTTCCATGCACAGTGGCTGTAAAAGGCCATTATTCTGATTGGGTGGCACCAGGCTCTCCCTTGGCTCTGGTGTAAATGCCCACGTCAGGTGCAGAATGAGAGCTGTGGTGTGTAGAAGATGTGTTGGAGTCTTGGCTCAGATCTCCAGGGGGCTAATTGTGCTCTGTGCAGCCATCCATTCGGGCAAGCTGGGTTTGCTTTCCAGTCCTGGTCTCTCCCTCCTGGCTCAACAGGGCCCAGGAGAAGCCCAGTCAGCCCCTGGGGTGGGGAGGAGTCAGTCGGTGTAGAATAAGCCATTAGATATCTTTGTGGCATGAAGTGAGGCAGACGGTGGGTGGTTCCTGGAGGGAATTGTCACAAATGCCATCAGACTGTCTAACACCTGTCTTTGTGTCCTGCCATTGCTAGGTGACCATGGAGATCAGTGGTCTCCCGGTGGAGTTGTGGCGCCTGATTTTATCCTACTTGCGTCTTCCCGACCTCGGCCGCTGCAGTTTGGTTTGCAGAACTTGGTACGAGCTCATCCTCAGCCTGGATAACACCCGCTGGCGCCAGCTGTGCCTGGGCTGCATCGAATGCAGACACCCCAACTGGCCCAACCAGCCCCATGTGGAGCCCCAGTCCTGGCGAGAAGCTTTCAAGCAGCACCACGTAGCCTCAAAAACGTGGACCAAAAATGCCCAGGACTTCGAATCTTCCAACTGCTTCTACTTGTTCCGAAGGAAGAAGGACCGCCGCATCCTGTGCGTTGGGCAGGGCTGCGAGTTCGATACCCTCCGGGCTGCTGTGGCCTCGGCCGGCGCCTATGACCGGATTGTGCTGCTGCCGGGGGTGTACGAAGAGCAGAGTGAAATTATCCTGAAGGTGCCGGTGGAGATCGTGGGGCGGGGGAAGCTGGGAGACGTGGCTCTGCTAGTCAGCATTGATCAGCACTGCCCAACCACCCGCCTGTGCAACGTGGTCTTTATGCCAGCCTGGTTCACCCCCATCATTTACAAGGTGGGTCTGACTCAAGGTTGAAACGCTCACGGTGGCCTCATGAGGACAAAATGCAAGCACCCATGATAGGGTCACCAACTTCGTAATAATTAAAGACCAGACATGCCAGCAGGAGTGGCAGAGCTGCCTCTGCCCCTTGAGGCCCTTCCTCTTTTTGCTCCTCTTCCCCTTTCCCCTCCCCCATCCTACCTGGGTCTGGAGGGACCACCTATAGAGGTGGAGCTGGGTGCTGGACACATCCCTGACTGAGTAGGGGCTGGTGTGGATGATGACGCACTGCCTCCCCATCTCCCCCGTCCTCAGTAACTGGACAATAGATCTGACTGGACACGATCAGGTCGCCTTTTCGACTGGACTTTCCAGTCGAAAACCAGAAACCTGGCCACCCCAACTCAGAGATACCTGGCTGGCAAAGGGACATTGGAGGAGCCGATGTCCTGAGGTGGCACTGAGCCTTGGCCGGCTGGTTGTTGCTCTGTGCTCAGGGTCTAACTGGCCACCGCGTAAGGGAGTCGGGAAGGAAATTCTCTCTAGGTCACGTTGCCGGTGACCGTGAAGGGCTTTTGCCTTCCTCTGCAGCATGGAGCATGGATCTTGGCCTATCTCACAAAATCAATTCCCTGCCATTGCGGGGGCCTCAGGCCTTGGCGTGCCTCCATCCCTCCTGTTCTCTGCCAGTGGCACGCAGTAGTAACCAGAGGGTTCTAATACTCGGGTCTAATATTGGTTGTTGGATTAATGTGGAGGGGCCACATGGTGTGGGGGATCTGTGGTATACAGGAGGTCAGGCTGAACGATCTGAGGGTCCCTTCTGTTGTTAAATGCTGTGATGCATCTTCCCGGAGGATGTGCGCACATGATGTCATTCATTCTCTTTCTTAGTAGTGTTATAGAGCAGAGGTTTTCAAGCTTTTTCTTCTCAGGACCCAGTTGAAAAAAATAATTTATGCCTGCGACCCAGCCGTTACATCTTTCAGCAATGCATTCCAGTCTTTCGGCGGCGGCTGCAGGGGGGGCCGTGACCCAATACCTGAGGGTCTGTGACCCAGTATTAGGTCCTGACCCATAGTTTGAAAACCACTCTTATAGAGGTCTTAGAGAAGGGACCCTGCTAATCAGGACTTCTAGGTTCCCTTTTTGGCACTGGGGCTGACCATACCCATGTCACCTTGGGCCTGATCCAGACATTTGTACTCCTTGAAGCCAGTCAGTCTACTTGAGGAGCAAAAATGGGAGTAAAGGTTTGAAAATCTGACCTTTTGCCTCTGTTTACTCTGCTTCAGTTTCTCTGTCTGAAAAATATAACCCTGCCTTACAGGCATGGTGGAACTTAATTATTTTTTTAAATAATTGAATTCTCTAATTTGTTTAACTGATTTGCTTCTAAAATGCTCAAAGGAAAAGGGTTATACAGGTATTAAAGGAAACTCGTTCAGAGTAAAGAAAAAATCAATCTAAAAGAAAAAAGGTTTCCTCATCTGTTTGTTTAATTTAATTGAAACACAGATGAATTTATTCTTCATTGTTACATGTCGTTTAGTGACTTTATACATTTCTCTTGGCCTCGACAATATATGTCTTTTATTGATGGCCAGTTTTACTTTCTGGATCATACTCGTCAACAATACTTCAGCACTTGAGTTGCAGGTAGTAAATGAAGAATGTTTCCTTCCTAACAAACCCATTTTCCACTAGTATTTTTATTTAAAAAAAAAAAAAAGAGCCATGAAATTGAGCTTAGATTTTGCAAAATCTTTTACAAAATAGCTAGTTTAGCTTGAAATTGACTTGACAGTGACCCTTTAAGTAAGGGACAGCTGATGACAGGACAGACTCCAACAATCCAGCTCTACGTGGACAACAGGGGAATGAAGAGGGAACGAAGTTTCCAGAGCTAAGGCAAATCCCCATGCTTAACGCTGACCCATATATATGTGACAGAAACATTTGCCTTTCTTGCAGAGTGCCTGGGATCAGGTAGCTCCTTCTATATTCATAGGTTTTAAGGCAAGAAGAGGCTGATGGAACACCTTGTCTGATCTCCTGGGTAGCCCAGGCTATTACTTTTCACCTCTTTCCCCTTCCCTGAAGCCAACTACTTGTGTTGACAGGCTGACAACAGCTAAAGCTGCCGTGGGTAGGACTCCCAACTCGTAGTGCGTGGGTGTTGCTCAATTGAAATTGGAGCCTATGTATGTCTGGGTGCTGGTGTAGAAGTCAATGGGTGCCAGTTACTGTGAGCCTGATAATCTGCCAGTTCCAAGTGTCATGGGAGTGGGGGGGGGGGGGGTTCGTATGAGAAGGGTAATGGGACATGACGGTATCTTTTTGGTCTTTATTTTGTCTCATGATGGTTCTTCTCCAGACGACCTCCGGCCACATCCAGTTTGACAACTGCAACTTTGAGAATGGACAGCTCCAGATCCACGCCCCGGGGACGTGCCAAGTGAAGTTCTGCACCTTCAACCAGTCCAGCGTCCATTTGCACAGCGTGGCCCTGGGCGTCCTGGAAAACTGTGAGTTCACTGGCAGTGAAAACGCCTCCGTCACCATCGAGGGCGTCCCGTCCTCGGAGAGGAACTGGGCCTGCAAGCACCTAGCCACGCTGGCCAAGTCCCACTCTGTGTTGTTGCAGGCATCAGATGCTGAGCCTTGCAACCTGCCCAAGAGTGACGGCTGGGGCTGCCCACCAGCGAGGAATGTGAGGACGTGCAAGATCGTGGTGGGTGGGGACCAAAGTAATTTACTTTCTGCTTCCAAGGCTCAGCTGGTGCTTGAAAAAGCAGGTGAGAAAGAGGCCGAAGTCAATGGGAACTTTTATTCAGAAAAGGAGGGGGAAGCCCTGGTCCTTGAGACACACTCTAGTGACAGCGAGCTAAGCACGAGCAGCGAGAATGAGGAAGACAACCGGCCGACGTGCAAACTGTCCTACCAGGCCCACAGTCTGAGTCACACGCTGGCACACGTGGTTCACAGCAGGCTGCAAACCAACGGGCTGGCCACCTTGCAGACCGACCTGGAGCTCAAAACGCTGCAGCAGGAGCTGCAGAGAGACAAGGAGGCCCAGTCTCTCGCCAGCGCTCTGCAAGGATGCCTCATTCGGAAGTGCCTGTTCAGGGACGGGAAAGGCGGGGTCTTTGTGTGCTCACAGGGGCGAGCCAAGCTGGAAGGGAGCGTCTTCAGGGACCTGACCTATGCCGTGCGGTGCATACAAAACAGCAAGGTGCTGTAAAGGCTAGTAACGAAACCCTTCTGCTCAGTAGGGAACCCTTTAAAACACGGTGCTGACTGTCAGCATTTCTAAGGATCTGTCTGGTGTTGACCCTGCTGCAGGCTCACAAATTTAGGAATGTAGGAGCATAGAGGTTGCCGGACTGGATCAGGCTGTGGTCCACCTAGCCCAGTGTCCTGCCGCTGACAAAAGACAATATCATCTGCTTCAGAGGGAGGTTCAGGAAACTGTGCAGTAGGTAGCAAGGAGGTAACCTGCTCAGAGAGACAATTCCTTCCTAACCTCCGATAGTTAAAGACTGAAGCATAAAGATTTCTATCAGGCCTCGATAAATCTGCTGCAGACCTAGGGGCCAGCCCCAGAACTGAGGCGCCTAGGTGTGCAGCAGTGAAGGGGACCCCCGCCGCCACTTCTTTCGGCAGCAGCATGGTACGCAAAAGACCCCATCACCACCCAAGAAAAGCTGCTGCCGGAGGCACTTTCGGTGGCAGGGTGGGAGAGAGGTGGCGGCGTTGAAAATGTCAGTGCTGCTGGCTCTTTTTTAAGGCGCCAAGGGGCACTCACCACCTTGGCTGCCGCAGCGCTCCTAGGCACCAGGGCAAAATCCTGGGCGCCATGGCAACCTGGCATCCAGAGTTTGTTGAGCCCTGGTTTGTATCCCTTTATCAGCGTAGATTTGTAAAGTGGCCGTGTGTTGTATGAACGCCAGCGTTCAAAACACTCATATTACGGTAGATGGGCTCTAGGAAATGAAATTATCCCCCACCCCTCCTCATCCTCCAAAAAAGGACAATTCAGACTACCAGAAAAAAACTTCCTGACAGAGAGATCTAGTGGAATGACACTGGTATAAAAGAGTGAATAATCCAGGGTGTAAAGGAGTGAATAATTTGCTCTTGGATTAGTGCAAAGGAATGTAAGATTTCTGATGCCTTTAACAATTCATGTCCTTGCTTTCAGGTGCCTGTCCCTGCTTTGATAGGTAACTACGCAATTCTCGCTTAGCAACCGTAATTATTTTTTTTCTCAAAGGAAATGAGTTTGCCATGGTATCTGTGGCCAGTTTTAGGTCCTGATTGTTCAATCCAAAGCTGAGTTGAAGCTAACTGCTCAAGATGATTGTAGGTAGCACAGTAGAAACTCTGTGGGAAAAGATGCAATGCTTATTCCTGCAGCAGTGCCCAGGAGAGGTGAATGGCCAAGAGGGCCATTAAAAAGGATGAATTCAAATTGGAACAGGTGCAGAGAAGGGCTACAAGGATGGTCTGTGGAGTGGAAAACCTGCCCTATAAGTGGAGACTCAAGAAGCTTGGCTTGTTTAGCCTAACCAAAAGACGGTTGAGGGGGGATATGATTGCTCTCTATAAATACATCAGAGGAATTAATATCAGGGAGGGAGAGGAATTATTTGAGTACAGCACCAATGTGGACACCAGAACAAATGGATATAAACTGTTCATCAAGAAATTTAGGCTTGAAATTAGACGCAGGTTTCTAACCATTAGAGGAGTAAAGTTCTGGAATAGCCTTCCAAGGGGAGTTGTGGGGGCAAAAACCATAACTGCTTTCAAAACTGAGCTTGATAAATTTATGGAGGGGATGGTATGATTAGCCTATTTTGGAAACTGACTGATATTTGGCTACGTGTGGTGGATATACAAGTGGCCTAAGAGGGGAGAGTACATGGGGTGGGTTCTGAGTTACTACAGAGAATTGTTTCTTGGGTAACTGGCTGTTGAGACTTGTCCACGTGCTCAGGGCTTAACTGATGGCCATATTTGGGGTCAGGAAGGAATTTTCCCCCAGGGCTGATTGGCCTGAGCTCTGGGGGGTTTTCGCCTTCTTCTGTAGCACAGGGCATGGTTCACCTACCGGTGAATTCTCTGTATCTTAAAGTCCTCAAATCATGATTTAAGGAGGTAAATAACTCAGTCTTAGGTTGGCGGCCTATTGCTGGGGTGTGTGGGTGAGGTCTTGAGGCCTGCATTTTGCAGAAGGTCAGACTAGATGATCGTACTGGTCCCTTCTGATCGTGAAGTCTATGACTCTATGAGGTAGCCCTCAGTGGTTGGCAGTTCACAGGTTTTGGCAGGAACTAATGGTCTGCACAGACAATGGGGTGGAGACACACACATCATCTAGGCCACAGTCTTGGAAACATCCTTATTGCCAAGAAACAAATGTGGAAAGGGCACTTGAGCTGAACCTAACCATAGCATTAAACACTCAGAGGACAACTACAGGCAGCTGATTGGCTGCACTAATGAGTGAGGCAGTAGGTGGGAGTTTATTTACCGTTCATTGTATAACGATTCTTCCCAGGTGAAATATGATACGGTTGCATCCTGCAGTGCCCTCATCCTCCCATTCCAAGTCATTAATTCACCCATCTGCTTATAGGGGAAATGATTTGAGCTGGTTTTTAAGGCCACAGCTAGTTCTAACACCTACCTCTCCCACCATAAATGCACCATAATCTGGATAGACCCTAAACAAGTGATCTTACAAATTAGAAATGGGAAGGATCATTTGTGACACTTAAACCGTTCTCAGACCAGAACAGCAGTCTACCCTGCAGCGTATTCTCATGGCTTTGCCCAGCCATGTGTTAAATGTCTTTCACATTACTGTTTCCATTACTTAAAGACTGATATGTTAGTATCAAAACATGGGAGATTTGCACAAGAACCAAATCTCTGTATGCAAGTGGAGAATGTGTATTGGGGCCTTATCTAAAGTCAATTGCAATCAGTGAATACTTCCCATAGACAGCAAAGGGCTTTGGTTCAGGTCCTGATATAGTAACTAGGGCTCTAGTGAAGCAAATGTTTACACAGTACATGACTATGCTGATGCAAGTAGACACTTTGGAACAGGGAATTGAAACAGAACGAACGGAGGTTGGAGGTTGAGTTGCTCTGGTGAAAACTGGCCATAATTTAGCATTTGGGTTAGCACTCCCATGACACTTCCTTGGTGTGCCCAGACCTGAGGAGCAGGTCCACTAAGTTGGAAAATGAAGGGGAGAGGAAGGCAGTAACAGAAGAGAAGAGCAGTTGTCTTGCATGGAGAGTAGAAGAGGAAATGGCACCTCAGGAGGATAGAGGATGATTTGTAGACGACGAGACAAGATGATGATGATCAAAGATGCCCTAGAGAACTTTGGGATGTTTGACCATTGGGAGGCATTTGTGGAAAGAGGACTATTCTCATGGGATGAGCAGGGAGAGAAATAGGCTTCTGGGATGGAGATGTGCCCAACTGATTAAAAGAGCTTTAAACGAAGAAGTCAGGGAAATGGCTGAGAGCTGCTCATGTAATCCCCATGCCTGATTCCAATATTGAGCAGGAGGAAAATGAAGTAAAAGAGGATACAGCGACGGAGAAAGGAACAACAGAGGGCAGGGGAATGGACATCATAAGAAAAGATAGCGCCAATACCAATGACAGTTCAGCCTGGTAGGTGACACTAGCAGTAAGGACAACTGTATCTAATCGGGCAAGGAATTGGGGTGAAGCCAACCAAAACCTGCTAAGATGTCTATGCACCGTAAGACAGAAATCAAGGTAAAGATGGTTGTAGCGGTGCGGTTGCCCTGCTATGGCACCCAGCAGATTAACTGGGCCTGGGAGTAGCAGCCAATAGGGTGGCTGGGCTGCAGAGCCAATCAGGGACAGGCTGCCAGTATAAGAAGGGAGGCAGCAGGTGCAGAGTTCAGTATACCTGAGTAGCTGCAGGGAGAAGGTCCTCTCCCTAGCATGCTGACTGAGGGAGCCAGCACCTTGGAGAGCTCCGAGTGCGTGGACTGCACTGGGAGCTGACCAGGAGCAGGGGATTCTGAAAGGAGCAGACTGTGGTGGAAGTGGCTGGAGCAGTGGTCCAGTGGCGGGGAGCCAGGAGCGGATGGCAGCTGGACTCCGGATCAGTGAGGAGTGGTGTATGACTGGGGGCTGTGGGAAAAGTGGCCATGGGAGTCGACGCGGACTGTTCTGGAGTGACTGAAGGGAGGAGGAGGCCTCAGTGGAGGTGTTTAGTGTCCCTGGGCTGTGGCCTGGAGAAGTGAGTAGGCCCGGGTCCCTTCCCTCTCCCCCCAGCATGCCAGGAGCAGCACGGGTGCCGGGGTGGCAAAAGCTTGCTGGCCATGGACTCTTTTAATTAGTGGCTGGGACTGCAGCGAGCAGGATTGTACCCTGAAAGGGGTGGACTATGGGACTTGTCTGGAGGGCTGTGATCTCAGAAGTGGACTCAGGAGTAGACTCTGGCATGTTAAAAGGCAGAGCACCAATCACCTGTGGGGGATCACTTGAGCTACATTCCCCAATACCATCACCAGGAGGTGCCCTGCAGGTGGGTCACGTGCTGACAGACTGCTGCAATGCTGGAGCAGCATTATATGTTATATTGATGAGGTAATTAGAAGTGCCGGAATGGATAAAACAGGATCTGTTTGAGTCAAAATCACTTTGTGGGGGAAGAAAGGTAACAGAGGCTCCCCTGGGATAGTGCTTGAGGTCTGCTACAGACCGCCAAGATCTGACCTGTATTTTGGCTAGGGACCTCTTTAATATTAGCGATGAAATAAACACTACTGGGAATTGTGTGTTTAATTTCCCAGGTATAGGTTGAAAGACAAGTGCTACTGATGATGGTAGGGCCAGGTATTCCTGGATGTAGTGAAGAATCAAAAGGTGGAAAAGGAACTGGTTCAAGGGGAGACTGCAGCAGGTCATGCTGACATTTGAACTGGGAGGGTGGTTACTAGTGGGGTTTCTCAGGAATTGGTCTTGGGATCAATCTTATTTTACCTTTTTATTACTGATCTTGGCACAAAAAGTGGGAGCGTGCCAAGAAAATTTGCAGGTCACACAAAGTTGGGAGGTATTGCCAATATGGAAGAGGACTGGAATATCATACCAGGAAACAGGCAGCTTTTGGGGAAGGCAAAGCAGGCGCCCACCTAGGAACCCAAGCAGTAAGGGGCCCTGTCCTCAACTCAGTGGACAGCAGGGGCAGGCACCCGCTTCGCCTATCCCTAAAGCCGTGTCTGCCTCAGTTGGCAACAGGAGTGCTCTGAGCCATGGCAGATGCAGACAGCCTGAGAGGGGACCATGGGGGGTGGGGACTGGTGGCAGGGTGGTCATGGGGGGTTTGGAGCCCCCAGTGAGACGCTGGGGCTGTGAGGGGGTGTGGAGCCCCAGGTGATGATCCAAGGTGGGGGGGGTCGGGGCTAGAGGGGGTCACGCAGGGGTCTTCACCTAGGGCCCCAGGTAGCCTAAGGCTGCCTCTGCTGAAAGATTTGGACAACCTGGAAAATTGGAGAAATAGAAGTGGGATGAAATTTGAGTGCAGAGTGCAAGGTCATGCACTTAGGGACTACCAACAAGAATTTTTGCTGTACTCTATGGAATTAACTGAATAGGAGCATGAGGCACATGAACTACACCTCCAACGCAACCACACGGTAGCATTTTGGGATTGAAATATCTTTGCCACATTTTTTCTGCAGGAAAAACCAATTCCAACCATCCAGACTTCGAAACCTTTCCTGACTAATTAAAACACGGTTGCTTCTGCCTACTCATAATGGTTCTGGTTAATGAACTCCTGCCATCCCTGAAGAGGGAACACAAAACATCGATTTTGTATGTTCTCCAAGAGTATCTGCTGTTCCTCTGTTTTTTGATGCTGAGAGCAGCAGGTTGTTTTGTAGGCAGGTATTTTGGAAGTGTAGCGCTTTCCACAACAGACTATAACAAGCTTAAAGTAATACTTTTAATTAATTCCAATCAATCCCTTGTAATTTAGGTAACAGGGAGGAGCATATTCCAGTGAAAAAGAATGCTAGAGACCTCTATAAAGAGAGATGGAAATAAGATCATGAAATCGTGGTTTAGGTAGGAGAAGGGTAACGATCTGCTGCACTGTAGAATACATCCTGGAGCCCAGCTTTTGACTCGCTCATAAACAATCCTGGGTCTGCTCTCTTACTAGCAATGAGAGAGAACATTTCAGAAGTCTCTTGACATATTCTCATTCTGTAGGGCTGATACTGAGTGCACTATATTGGCTCTTGTGGATTTTTTCTTGGCCTGGCTTCTGAGACCATCCACTTCCAGGTCATCGTCTACTTTGCTAGCTTGAGCTGAATTGCTGCCAAACTGAACGGGGAGTAGGCAACATCGTCCCACTGCGCTTGGAGAGAATGCGCTAGGCTAAAGAGCAGCCTGGATCTCTCCAGAGGGCTGGTTATTTGAAGTGCGTGAAGTCTTTTCGCTTTGGAACTTGGAAGCTGCATAATAAAACCCCTGCCCGTTTCTTCTCATCAAGGAACTACAGTGACATGATTCTTGGCTCAAATAGCTTCCCTCTTATCCCAGTGGGAAGAAGCTAGGCCACGTTATTTGCAGCTTATATCAAAGATCCAGTATTGCAGGGCTCAGCCCTACATACAAAGAGAGGTGTAAGTATCAGGAAGGGTCCGACTTATGACAGGGATATTCAGAGTTCAAACTGAAAATGCTTGTTAACAGTTTGTGCTTCATTCACACCTCTGTGAAGCCTGGGGGAAAGAAACTGTCTGTGTGTTGGGGAGGTGGGACAATGGGCCGCACCCTTGGTTCTCTGTTCGACAGTATTTGCAAACCAGGGAGTATACCCTGCGGTGCTGGGGGCATCTGGCCAGATTCTTTGCTAGAGTAAGTGGGTGCAGTTCAATTGCCCTCCATGGAATCTTCTCCCATTTGTAATAGCAGAGAAAGTACCTAGTTCATTGAGGCCCAGGGGAATCACCCCAGTGCAAAGGGAGATCCAGTGGGGGCATAGTCGCTCTTGGGCCCCTCCCCTCTCTGTCATAGCAGGCGTTGCTGGAGGAAAGATGCAGGTCAGCAAAATACAGTTCTGTGCCAGTACTCAGCAGGGAATGTCAGGAGCTGACCCTCAGGGTTGGCCAGTTGTGCATCCACTGGCCCCAGAATGGGAGCAGCATGCCACTGAGCTGAAGGAAAGCTACGGCAGGCCTTGCTCAGCTCTTCATTGGCGACTGGCACTAGCCAGAGCCCCTTCTGATGCCAGAGTGGAAACTGGATTAGCAGGTGCAACTGCACGTGCTGCTTAGCATAAATGCCACCATGGCTCTGATTTGAAAGCAAAGGGACTACAAGCAAAGTGCCATCTGGAACTTGTCCTTGTCCTGGCCTTTGTTGGATTAATGATCACTTCTCTGATTCCCATCACTATAGTACTGAGGAGCCAAGGACCACTGAAGTCAATGGGGTCAGCTCCTTTGACTCTAATGGCTACTGGACCAGAGCCCAGCAAAGCCCTTGAACAATGTGCACCTTTAAGCAATTGAGAGAAATCTGCAGACAGGGTCTCTGCTTAGTTAGTTCACAGCATAAATCACCCTGTTACCATTGTTCTGCAGAGCGGAGCTTGGCATGCCACCGTCTGCTTGACCTCTACCCCAGGGCGGTGGTGAGTGACTGACCTTGCCTGCCTGGCTCCATGTTTAATTAACAGATTGAATGAAGCACCTTTTTGGAACAAGCAAATAAAGGAAGTGTAATTTAATTATCTTCTGATCCATGTTGTTCATTAAAGTGGGAATATGCAAAAGCAATTTGTAGATTATTTCTCTCTGCTAATCAGACCTAGGGTTAAGAGTTTATTTGACTGGAAGAAATTAAATACCATAACTGCTTGAATTTTTAACAACTTGTTTGCTTAAATAAAACAGTGCAGCAATTAAAGGTCATCTGCCTTAACTTTGCAGGCTGGGGTGATTCTTCATCTAGATACCAGGAGTTTTGCCTTCTATGTCCTCTAGCTCAGTAGATGTGCAAAGAATTGCTTTCACAGCATGCCAATAGTGCATTTTCTGGGGCAAATTCAAGACTGATGTAAGCAGACACAGCTCTGTCAATGAAATGGTGCCCACTTCTACCAGGTCTGAATTTGGTTCTAACTTCAGGGTAGCTCTGAACAGCAGGGACACGTGCATGCATTGTTGGAAATTCTGCTTTGGAACCTGATTGGAACCGCCTCGCCCTGGATTAGAAGCTGCTGCTGAAGACTTGTTGAGTGGTTTCCTGAGCTGTGTAGCTGTGCCTTAGTTAACAGTATCCAACATGCATGGTTAAAGTTCATGTAAAGTAATCTAATGCATTGAGCACACAGGAGAGTAGGGGATGTGGATGAGAAACACTGGTGAAAACATAAAGGGCAGCACTGTATTCAAGATTATTCCTTCCCATTCTGGTTTGGCACAACAGAGAACTCTCCAGTGCCTTTCCCAGTCCACCAGCAGCTCTCAGCCTTGAAGAGACTGACGGAGCCTCCAAGAAGCTGCCAGAGGAACGGAGTCACAAGAAAGCCACAGGAGAGCCAAGGTTCAACATCATGAGCTGTGCAAGTCACCTTGTTGATGCGTCATCTCCATGGAGACCTTGCTGAGTAACAGCAGTGCCTAGACCAGGGTTGCTTTGTGGCTCCACAGTCCCTTTCAGTGCACTGCCTCTTCTCTCTGTCTCTCTCTGCTGGGTCTGGGGAGGGGGCTATTCCTGTCTCCAACCCTTTCCTGGCTGGATGCTGGCTCCATGTGTTCAGCCATCCTTCCAGTCTCGGTTCTGGGGCCAGAGCTGTGTTGGTCTTGGGCAGGTGGCCTCTGTCAGCGAGATATGTGTGGTCCCCTGCCATGTTGTCAGGTTTGGGGAAGGGATTCCTTTCCCTGGCCCCAAGCCTGATACACACCCTTTGGCTGCATCTACACTGGTAAATTAAGTCGACTTAAGCTTGGCTTAATTCGACTTAATGTGCCCTGCGTCTACACTACACTTTGCTTAAGTCGACTTAAGCAGTTTGCTTAAGTCGACTTAGAAAATAAAGTTGACTTAATAAAAATTAAGTCGACTTTATAAAACCTGCTTTCTAGTAGACCTAAGGCTTAAGTCAACTCTCTAGAGTCGATTTAAGCCAGTTTAGCCCTGGGATAGCCCTAAGTTGACTTAGGGCTACCCCAGTACTACACCAATGCCCTCCCTGCCGGGGGGGGCAGAGGGGGAGCCTGGCATGCCCCCCAAAAGGCAGGGCATGTGGGCATGGTGTGACACTGTCTGGATTTAGGGAAGCATTTATGATATTATTTTCAATGGATATCTCATAAATGCTATAATCCATAGGAACTATGTCATGTTTGGTATCAATAGAAAGGTAGTAATCTGCTGGGAATGATTATATAGTTTATGTCTAGGAATTCTGTTTTGATTAGAAGTTAGGAATTTGACATTATATCCATTCTTTAACTTGTGTCATTCTGGAGCAATGCCTTAGATGGGAGGGTGTGAACAACCATTGTCTCCTTAATGTTAAGGAATCTGCCAGGTGATATGGTCCCAGGGAGTAAACTGATGAGCCATTAAGGACACAATGGTTGTATTCTTTATGTCCTTAATGGCTCATCAGGATATTCCCTTGGACCATTCTACCTGGAAAATTCCTAAACATTGAGGAGACAATGGTTGTTCACATCCTCCCGTCTAAGGCATTGCTCCAGAATGACACAAGTTAAAGAATGGATATAATGTCAAATTCCTAACTTCTAATCAAAATAGAATTCCTAGACATAAACTATATAATCATTCCCAGCAAATTACTACCTTTCTATTGATACCAAACATGACATAGTTCCTATAGATTATAGCATTTATGAGATATCCATTGAAAATAATATCATAAATGCTTCCCTAAATCCAGACAGCATCACACACAGGGTTCTGCCCTGCCAGGGTCCCTGTCCCCCTTTGCCCCATTGCACACAGGGGGTGCCCCTCCCCTGCCACCGTGGACCTGCCCAAGGTCCCCCTAGCCCCACAAAGTCGACCTAGAGCATCCAGTGTAGACGCTCTAGGTCGACTTTGTAAGTTCCCCTTTTAGTCAACTTTAATTTTAAGTGTAGCCACACTACTTAGTTAAAGTTGACTTAAAAGTGCAAGTGTAGACATAGCCTCTGAGACTGATCCATTTACATACGCATTGCAAGAGGGCACACGGGAAGCCCTTACCAGGCTCAGTTTGGTGAGAGGCTCAAGAATTGTACTTCATAGGGACCTAGCCCGTTTTCTCCACTGCTCTGGTAGAACCTCCCAGCGCCCTTGGTAGGTTGGGAGGTACTCTTTCCCCCCCCCCATTGTGCAGGGGGGCAGACTGAAGGGCAGAGGGAATGGGGTGACGTCGCCCAAGGTCACAGAATAAGGTCCTGTCACAAGAACAAGGGGATGTTCCGCCACATTGAAAGGTGTCACATTCCACACTGATAAAAGACAACACTTTTCCATGCAATGCTTGAACTGTGGGACTCAACACCAGGGGAAGAAGCTAAGGCAAGAACATACTCAGATTCAAAGAGGGACTGGACTTTTCTGTGGATGATGAGAATATCCAGAGTTATCATTAACGCTAAACATTGTGGAAGGCCTGCAAAACATCTTGCTTCAGTCTTGTCAATCTTTTATTATTGGTGATTGGGGTGGGAGCTGATAATGGGGGCTGATTATCTTACATCTGTGGGGTTCTTATGTCTTTGAAGCTTTGGGCATTGCCCATTGATGGAGAGAAATGCTGCCCTACATGGACCTTGGCAATTCCTATGTCCCTGGTTCTTGACAAAGATGGGAATAGCCTCCAGCATTCCCAAATGGGCAATTTAACCACTAAACCACATTTCCTGCTTTGAAAATAAAATGAAGTAGTGGACAATGTCTGGAAATCCCTCCAAATGAGACCTGAATTGACTGTTTTGTTAACCACCCAACATGTATTTCTGGGTTACTGTGTGTGGTAGAATTGCACCAGTTTTCATCAGACTTAGATTTGGCACATTGTTACTGCTCCTTACATTGATGGATGTCGGTTGATTAACTCATTGATGGGTGATTGATGGGTGTTGGTTGATTAACTCTTCTCCAAAATTGTGCTTTTCATCTTGAGTAGAGAATGCCAGGTTTTGCTGCTAATTTGCTTTGACAGCATAGAGAGGTCTTAAAGTGTGTGGGAAAGGTCCTCCTGAAGCTTCCCCCTGTGCGGGTGTTTCCCTGGTTGGCGCAGGGCTCCATCTCTGCCCTGCGTTGAGGACTGGAGATGTGGCCAGAGGGTATGGCACCACGGCTGCTCTGGGCCTCCCAGAGCTAATAGGGTGCCTTGGGGAGGAGTGCGCAAGTTAGAGCAGCTCTGAGGCTTTCTGCCCTGCATGGCTGCAGAACATGGAAAGTGCCACGGTGGTGTAAAACCACCAGCCAAATGCAGGAGTGGAATAACAGGATCCAGCCCAGGATTTTCAAAAAGAGTCAATTAAACTATTTGTTAGGGGGAGGGAGGGAGATAATACTAACGACATCCAGCTCTTGGCATCCAAAGTATTATGCAAAGACACTCAGTATTATCCTCTTTTACAGGAAACTGAGGCTGAGGGCAGGAACGTGATGTGCCCAAGGTCACATGCTAAGTCCCATGCCACCGCAAGGCCACATTGATATCCACAGCCAACATGGAGCTGGGATGGAATTTAGTAGTGCTGGGACATGACTTAGAGACTAAAAAGAATTTTTGCTGTAAGGTGGGTAGATATCAGTCGGAAGTGCCAGAGGAGGAGAAGGACCTGGGGGTGTTGGTTGATCACAGGATGACTCTATGAGCCACAGGTGTGATGTGGCTATAAAAAAGGCTCAGGGAATCTAGGATGCATCAGCTGAGGTATTTCCAGTAGAGATAAGGAAGTGTCAGTGCATTGTACAAGGCACTGATGAGATCTACTCTGCAATAATGTGTGCACTTCTGGTCTCCTGTATTTAAGAAAGATGAATTCAAACTGGAGCAGGTGCAGAGAAGGATTACTAGGATGAGCTGAGCAATGGAAAATGTGCCTTACAAGAGGAGACTGAAAGAGCTTGGCTTGTTGAGCCTAACCAGAGGAAGGCTGAGGGGAGATATGATTACTCTCTATAAATACAGGGCTTTTTTTGTGATGGTACTCAGGGGTACTGAGTTCCGGCCCCTTTTTTTCACAGTGATGGGGCTGCTGGCTCCTGCTGCTGCCAGCGCCTCCGGCCTCAGGTCCCTGACTGAGTACCGGCACTTTAAAAAACAAAACAAAATAAGCATTGTATAAATACATTAATGGGATAAACAGCAGGGAGCACGATGAGTTATTTATGTTAAATGCCCATGTTGACAAGAATAAATGGCAGTAAACTGGCCATTAACAAGTTTAGGCTTGAAATTAGATGAAAGGTTTGAATCATAACCGGCTTCAAGACTGAGCTTGAGAAGTTTATGGAGGATATGGTATGATGAGACAGCCTATACTGGCATGTGGCCGATCTGCAACGGCTAGAAGCAAATATCCCCAGTAGCTGGTGATAGGACACTAGGTGAGGAGGGCTCTGAATGACCACAGAGAATTCTTTCCCAAGTGTCCGGCTGGTGAGTCTTGCCCACATGCTCAGAGTTCAACTGATCACCATATTTGGGGTTGGGAAGGAATTTTCCCCCAGATCAGCTTGGTAGAGACCCTGGGGGATTTTCACCTTCCTCTGCAGCATGGAGCATGGGTAACTTGAGGTTTTAAACTAATGAAAATGGTGGATTATCTGTAAGATCAGTCTTTAAACCATGCTTTGAGGATGCCAGTAACTTAGCCAGAGGGCAGGCATCTGTTACAGGAGTGGGTGGGTGAGGTTCTGTGGCCTGCATTGTGCAGGAGGTCAGACTAGATTGTCTTAATGGTCCTTTCTGGCCTTAAAGTTTATGAGTCTAGGCAACTTCTTGGCATCACAATACAGAACATACTACTGCTAGCAGACAAAGGCAGTGGGAGTTTTCCATGCGGGGACATCTGAAGTGGCAGAGATGATAAAGCTGTGCTTCTCCTACAGGGTATCTTCTTCAGGCACCAATGGTGACTAAAATCACTTTTTCTCCCCCCTGTAGATCATCATTTTGAAGAATGACATTCACCATTGCAAAGCATCAGGGATATTTCTGCGCTCGGCCGCTGGAGGCCTGATTGCTGACAATAACATCCATTCAAACTGTGAGGCAGGGGTGGATATCCGGAAGGGAGCCAACCCTCTGATACTGGTATGTGCATTCCCTCCACCAGGATCTGGCTGAAGAGTGTTTGTTTTTTGTTTTTTTCTGCTAAACAGATGACCAAATATTCTTGTCTGAACTGCACTGGTAAGTCATCCTGGCCTTTTAAAAACTGAAGGGTTTTGACTTCTTGCCCCAAGTGTAACCCTTTGGGGTTCTTGACTAGTGAATTCTGCTTCAGAGGCTCCTGTGAGCCAAGTGTCTTTCATTTGATACTGAAAGGCTGGCTCAAGGCAAACAGCCTATTGAGCTATTTAAATAACCCTCAGATGTTTCCTTCTTTGTAATTGCTGTGCCTGGGGAAAAGAACAATGACGTGCAAGGCATCAAGGCATTCTGCTGATTCTAAATGTCAGCTCAGATGAACATCTAACGATAACCAACGAAGTCATGTGTGCAGTAGTGGTAAATTAGGCAGTCATGGTAAATTGCATCTTGTGCTTTGGAGCAACTCTCTTGCCCTCTGCCCACCATTGCCTCCGTCCTGGGGCATAATCCAACACTTCAGATTTCTCTGCAGCTGCCAACAGCCACCACTGTATAGGGGGAACCAACCTACCACAATAGTGCTCTTCCTGCCTCTCTGATGGGGAATGTCCTCTCTATGATGGCCGTGTGCCAACTCCCAGGATGGGCAATATCATTATTATTCAATAAACATTGTTAACACAGGAGCACCCCAACATCTAAGTCATGAGGGGGATCCCTTTTATAGCTTCCAGTCAAAATTACCTCCCCAAGGCTGTCCTGGCCTAGCCCCAGTGTAACATTCAGCCCTGTGCCAGGGTCAGCTTTAAAGGTCTATATTTTGCAGTGCTTGAAACAGGAGCATCAGACCTGAGAAGAACACCCAACAGCTCCCATTGCTCTCATTGGAGGGAGAGGGGAATCCCCTTGTTCACACCAGGAGCTGGAGGACACTGAGCATTTTCGAAAAGCTACCCCATAGAGCTTCTGTGCTTCTCCCCTTCTCTGTGTGCCCTAAGCTCACCTTAGCTCAAGCTCTTAACCTGTCAGCATGGACTTTCGGGGCCTGGGGCCAGTAAAGCAAGGAGCGCTCAAACTAAATAACCAGCTGCGTGGACGCAGGTCCAAAGCAGGGTGACTTGTGCCGTGGTCCGTGAAGTACATTCAGTATTTTTGCAAGACATCTAGACAAGGATTGTCTGCAACAAGTGGGGAGGTGTATTTCCCCATTAGAGTCTAGCAGGTCTATCTGCCTTGCATTTTGCTCCATTCTAGCCTGAGCCAGAACTTCTCGTGTCACTCTCAGATTCTTGGGTAGGTAGCGGCCAGAGAGATTATAATATGGAGGAAAGTGGAAGACTGAGCTGACACACTTGCTGTCCTTGCTCTCTGTGCCTTTCTTTTAAAGCTCTGTTTTTCCAGTTCCCGACGCCATTAACTCTTAGGGGAATCACATGTCTTTCTGGCCCCGGCTATGGTAAAGGCATCGTGTCACCATACATATATCTGCATGTGTCAGGATGAAGGGGCAGTCCCAGGTATGCATGTGAGAAACATGGGGACATGTCACCACCAGTCACAGATCACGCCCTCTTTGAGCAGACAAAATCATTTGGATTTCAACTCCGCAGGATTCCTTTCTCTGACAGAGGGAAGGACTCCACATTGGTTCAGAGGAGACGGAGCTTTCACCTCCATGTTGCTGGCCTTAATTCATATTAGGGATGGCTAGTGTTTTTCCTCCTCTGCTGCCCATTTGGGAGGCATTGGCCTGTGCCCAGTGGGCACATCACAGAGAGGATCTGCCAGGCACGGCGCCCTAGTGTGAGTGTCCCCAGGCAGGCCAAGGGTTGAATGGGCATGATGACTTAACTGCTCTCCAGCCCAGATCGGTCCAGGTTCAGAGCCTGTTGGTGGAGCAGAGTGAGGATGGCTGCTGTAGCAGCTGTGAGAGGGGGGGAATCCAGTCAATCCAGGGTTGTAGATCCAGCATCTTTTTAAATAGGCATCAGGTGTGAGATAAACAAGAGGAAGTACATTTCCACAAAATGCGCAGTTGATCTGTGGAACTCGTTGCCAGAGGATATTGTGAAGGCCAAAAGTATCACGGGGTTCAAAAAAGAAAGGTCCCTCGATGGCTGTTAGCCATCATGGTCAGGGATGCAACCCCATAAGCCTCCGAGAGCCAGAAGCAGAGAGTGGAAGATGGGTGGATCACTCCATAATTGCCCTGTTCTCTTCACCTGGCACTGGCCAATGTCGGAGATGGGCTAGATGGAACATTGGTCTGATCCAGAATGGCAGCTGTAAAGCTCTTTCAGTGAGCTCTAAATGCATGAAGGAAAATTAAAAATAGAACAAGACTTTGTTCCGCTACTGGTGTTTCTGTTTTTGTGACCCCTCTTGGCAGCTGGGTCCACTGCCTGCAATCCCTCTCCTCACCAACTGCCCTGCTCTCTACTGCAGTCTCCTGTCATTTACTTGTCTGACTGATCTCTCCCCTCTTTTTCTTTATTCTCTCTACATGTGCATCAATAAAACCCCAGTGTAATAAGATACACAGTGGCCTTCGCTCAGGCATCGTTGTCCTTGGCAACGGAAAAGGCATCATCCGTAGCAATCAGATCTACGGGAACAAAGAAGCCGGCATTTATATTCTGTATAATGGGAACCCCATTGTGAGGTACGTTATTAAGCAATGACCTCTCTCACTCCCTCCTTTAACGTTTATCTCCCATCCTGTATGTTTTTCATATATTAATCTCCTCCCCCAGGTAAGAAGCAGAAATGTCACTGTCATGGGGTTTTTCTCCAGCTGCATCTGTGCCCACACAGCCCCCATGTGCATTTCTCTAAAGCTGACCTTTGATTGCAGAGGGAAATGAGCTTTCCCAGTGCTGTGTTGTTCCTAGAACGTGCCAGGACATACCAGCCTCTGCCAGTGCCAGAGTCTGGGGATTAAGCAATCAATCCTTAGACAAAAGTCATTACCATTCTGGTTTGTCTTTCTGCTGCAAATACTTCTAGCACCTTATTTCTTTTTTTATTTTGCTGACCAGAGCAGATGAGTTTAAATGTCAGAGCCCAGCAGGTTTCCGGCAGACTAGCAGAATTTAGCTGACTTCATTCTTCGGTTTTAGTTCTTCAGGAGCTCTTCCTACCTGTCCCACATACTCCTGGCAAGGAGGGGGCAGCCTGGGCTGTTTTCCAGGGTGTCTCCCAGTTACAGAAAGCAGGCAGTAGATCAGGTGCTAAGCCAGGCTGGGACCGATTCAGACAGTGCGAAATCACCCTTGTGTTTCATACACTCCAAGGCAAGACGGCATCCTTGTGATTATCTTGCCTGGTGGTGTTCATGTCCAAACCCATCTGCTTTTCAACCTTCCTCATGCACCCTGAATGCCAGCCCAGCCGGGAAATCATGGCGGATGGGCACTTTAATTAGTCCTTGATGCTGGGGTTGAAAAGTGAGCTTCTGGCGCCTGCCCCCCACCCTCTTCCAGCCTCTCTCCCCAGAGAGTAACCCCTTCAGCCTAGATAAAATGAGTGGGCCATCTTTTTTGGGCCATGGCCTGGCCTGGATCTGTGCACACAGCTCTGCTGGCCTGGGAAACAGTATGTTCCCTTGAAGGCAGGGCAGGGAACCTTCAGGGCACTGCCACCTGCACAGGTGGTTACAATGAGGTGAGAGTGAGCCAGGGCACAGCTCCTGATGAAGGTGACCCACATTAACCAGAGCAGCCTCTCCCTTAAACTTGACCTTGCTCCTCTCCCTGGCAGGAAGATTTTCAGTGCCCAGTGCATTCCAAGGCGGCGTCTGATGGATCTATACTCTGCAGATGCCAGAGTCAGTGGGCAACAGGCAGCAAAAGGCCAAAGCCTAATGCTGTGTGCCAGCCACCTCTCCCGAGGGAAAGCCGTGCAGCTCACCACATTTGGATCTTAAAAGCTGAGCCCTCCTTTCCTCTGATTTTCATACAGAGGTTTGCCCTGGTCTCCTTGATCGGAAATGGCTCAGCTTCTTGCTGTTGGGATGGTTGATTGCTTCATTCCCACCCCAGATACAGCTGCATTTATTAGGATTGTTTTTATTACAGTAGCACCTAGAGCTTCCACTGTGATGAGGCCCAATGTGTTACACTGTGTGTGCATGCGCATGGACAGATTGAGAGACAGACCCTGCCCTGCAGTGCTATCAGTCCAAGTAAATGAAGGAAGAATGACCTTCCCTGTTGTAGAGGTGGGGAGCGGAGGTGCAGAGAAACCAGTAGCCTGTCCGAAGTCTCTCTCACAGCCTATAGCAGGATCAAGAACTTGCATCTGACTCTATTGCCCTAACCACAAGGAAGCTCTTTGTTTCATTTCATTCATATGTAAGGACCAAAGCATTTTGGATGAAAGTTGCTGTATAAATATAGTTCCAGAGGGGTAATCATGTTAGTCTAGTTCAGGAAAACAAAAGAGTCTGGTGGCAGTTTTAAAGACTAACAAATGTATTTTTCGCATGAGCTACCTATGAAAGCTCATGTGAAAAATAAATGTGTTTAGTCTTTAAAAGTGCCACAGGACTCCTTGTTTGTTTTGTATAAATATAAAATATGACAGTGCTTAAAATTGTGAAATATGAAGGCATATTTTTCTTCCTTTGCCTTCTCCCCCCTTAATGATGCTACCAAACATTACTTCAGCCACTGTTGAAATGGAGCCTCCTCTGGGGTGGAATTTAAGGTGGAATGAAACAAGCGTGTGACAGCTCACAGAAGCATTACACAGTGGTTTAGGCAAGGAAGGAAGAAAAATATTATATGGAATTGTAATTGCAGAATGTGATGCCTCATGCTAAGAATATGTATAATCAAGCCCAAATCTTGCAGTCCTTATTTGAGTAAAACTCCCACCCATTTCCCATTAGTCCCCATTCTCTGTTGAGTGTGGAGTTGAAAGTACTTGTAAAAATGCTTAAGTATCAGTTACAGAACCACTTGGTCCAGGATGGGAACTAGGCTTGGTAAGTGCGAGACAGATTTACTGTGCTGTGGAACACCAGTGTCAAGAGGGAGTCTCTTTTATAAAGGATTATGGAAGTGCTCCATCTGACAAGTAGCAATTTCTAAAATGGACCTGTCTTTGTGATGATGTAGCTAATAAGTCTGGAGAAGGAGGCGCTGGAGAGCAAGTGATTCATTGTGTCGCTTTCCTTCTCTGCCTTTGCACTGTGTCATTAGCAGGTGCCAAAGCACATTATAATCAAGAGTGATCAAGATCACTTGTTGATGGGAGAGAGCAGAAAAGGGAATGAAGAGGCCAGAATGATTTATTCTAGTGTTCCACTAGGGGAAGAAGTTTTATTTTGCACAAGATGTTCTAGCGAGCCCAATCATTGCTGACTGGGCCATGTGAATTTAAAAGAACTCTTGCCTTTGCTTACCAGCCAATTGCTACGCTTGATTCCTCCAGCATTGTGAAGCACTCTTGTTCTTATTCAATGCGACATTCTGTGCTGCTTTCACAATGCAGCGGGACAACAAGCCTTCATTGGCTGCTGCTGAAACCTAACCCTCTGACCTGGCTCGATTCCCTAGTGAGACTCTAAATATGCAGCTAACAGGAAACAGCATGCCCGTAATTGATTGCATGAGATGCATACGCTTGTTTTCAAATCCTGTAGCTGTCAGGGTGCCTGTAATTCAGACAGCTGTCATCCAGGTGTTGGACAGCCCTGGTATGTGTCTAAACAGTGCTACGTAGAGATGACTGCTCATTTATTTACCGTGAGAATAAGGGGGCTGAAACTGCGGCATGTTGCCTTTTTATGCCCACCGCTGCAAAGATGTGAGACATAGGGCCTTTGTTGTCATGAGTATTCCTCACTCGTGCAGTGTCCTGTTGAAATTGTTGGGAAAGCATGGGTAAGTGTCTGCCGGATCAGATTGGGACTGACTTGCCAACAAACAGCTATGTGGCTTTCACCCTTTTGTTTCTCTCGCTCCCCTTGTGGCACAGCAAGCTGAAAACAATTAATAAAAGTGCAATTTATTTAAGCCAAAATCCACCTTTAACAGCAACACAGGCATGTAAATGAGAGTAAAATTTGGTCCCATGTTCCAGAACAAATAATACAGTGTCTGATGCCTTGTCACATGGTGCTTCTGGGCTAAAACATTTGACTTTCTCATTTTTGCTTTGCAATAAAATGTGCACATTATGCTTTGATGTATCAGGCCGGGTCCTTTTTCAACTGGGGACAAAAACATGTGACTTCATTTGGATGATCTTGACTTTGCAGTGGAAAGCGGAATCTGGCCTAGTCTTCTCAGTTAGTTTTGCCTTCCGTTGACACACTGAGTATTCCAGGGGCTCTCACTGCATTGTGCGACGATGGTGGTGTGATCAATCGTCTCATTTTGTCTGCTATTCTGGTCTGAGGGGTTATATTTATAGGACTCTGTGAGTTTGGAGCCATTTTTCAAAACTGCTGTTTTCTAATGTTGTAGCTTCTTATTTATGTTTTATACCAAGCGTATTAGCAGGCCTTGCAACATGTTGTACATTTCCCACAACAGCTGTCTCTAATGGTATGACAGCATCTATTGGTTTGTATATCAGCATGTTTTCCTCCATTTGATTGATGTTACAAGTCCTAGTTGTAATCATGGAAAGTTATCCAAACATCTGCAGCTCCATTGTCTTTTAAGCTCTGCATGTATCTTCTCCTCTGTCTGTTTTTCCCTCTTGTTACTTCTTGCCATGTTAGGCCTTGTACACACGATCACTTTATCGCACATTAACAATCATTACCGCGCGATACCAACAACAGCGTACACACATGCAATAGGGCTGTTGCGCGTTAACTGCCTTGTTGTAGCACAATACAAAAACCACCTCGACGAGGGTGGTAGCAGTTAACGCGGAACAGCTGTTGCGCCTTTCCACTCGTGTGTACGCTTACTGCGCAATGATTGGCCTCCGGAAGTGTCCCAGCATTCCAAAGTCATCCTCTCTGGTCTTCCCCCCACCCGCTCTGTGGCCGTGACGAAACAGTCCCCGCCCTGATCAGATTCCCGGGATTTTCGAATTTCTCCTCTGTTTCACTTCCTGTTCTCTTCCTCATGGAGTAGAGTGCAGCTCCGATCTTCACTAGCAATGGCGGCCCATCGTGGAAGACGCACACCCATTTGGAGCACGGCAGAGGTGCTGGACCTGATCAGCATCTGGAGAGAGTCTGCTGTGCAGGCGCAGCTACGCGGCAGCAGGCGAAATTATGATACATTTGGCATAATTTCTCGGGCCATGTCAGAGAGAGGTTATGATAGAGACACTGTGCAGTGCAGATCGAAGGTGAAGGAGCTAAGAATAAACTATCACCGAGCGAAGGAGGCAAACCGCCGTTCAGGATCAGCGCCTGCTACATGCAGATACTATAAGGAGATCGAAGCCATCCTCAGTGGGGACCCCACAACCACAGCAAAGAGTCCCGTGGACACATCGGCCCCCCCCTCATCCAGTGAATGCCAGACTCGAGCAGGATGAGGACGTGATTGATGAGGAGGAGGAGATGGAGGATGACCTGGAGGAAAGCGCAACAGTGTGTAGCCAGGAGCTCTTCTGCACCCCCACTGAGACGTCCACCCAAGACATGAATTGCAGCGTGTCCTCTGAGGCGGCAGAGGGGGGTTCCGGTAAGTTTCTCTCCCGTGCAGCTATGGCTCCTGCTAAAATATCTTTGTCCGGGGTGGAGGTGCTTGCTCTCTCGGTCCCCGCTGTGCACGCTCTTTACTCTGCAATCATTAGAAGTGCATCAACGCAAGCAGTGATTGTCAAAAAATCATCTGTGTTTAGGTCAATAAAGGTTTCCTCGATGTACCTCCAGAGCCTACTACTCAGGTTAGATGGGTGAGCATTTGTGTCTACGCTCCCAAAGACGGATACTCTGCCTCACCAGGAAGAAACAGGGAGGATATGTTTCAGGACCTGATGAAAACAGCACAGGAATTCGCGAGGGAGAATCGAGCCTGGAGAGAGGAATCCCAACAGAGGAGGCAGAAACACAGGGACGAACTGATAAGCGTGATGAAGGAGCAAACTGAACTGCTCAAGAGCATGATTGCTTTGCAGACCCAGGTGATTAATGTACGGGCTCCACTCCATACAGTTCAGCCGTGTCTGCCTCCCACACCCCGTAGTCCTTCAAAGAAATTCTTTGAAGGCCACCCGTCCCCCTGGTACACTGCAACATCCAGTCCCCCCAAGAGCTACTTTTTAGAGACCCGCAGCTACACCCACCTGTAACCCCTCCCTTTTAGGTTTTAATAAAAACAGTAACAAATAATTTGAAGAGTGGCTTTATTTGTACACATTGAAAATCTCATAAGGTGCACCTGATGCGTCCTGGAAGTTAACTAGGGAAGGGCATCATTGAAATGATCCCTGAGTTCCTCCCTTATGCGAGCAGCTTCTCCTTGGGCCCCCCTAATACTCCTAGTGGCTGGCTGTTCGTATGCTTCCTCAAGGTGCTGTGCTCCATAGCCCACCCCGAGGAAAACTTTTCTCCCCTACTTTCACAAACGTTATGAAGGACACAGCACGACGCAATCACAGCAGGGATGTTGTCCTCGTCCGAGTCCAGCCTCCCATACAAACAGCGCCAGCGCCATTTTAAATGGCCGAAGGCACACTCCACAGTCATTCTGCAGCGGCTCAATCTGTAATTGAACCGATCCTTGCTGCGATCTAGGTTACCGGTGTATGGCTTCATGAGCCATGGCATCAGTGGGTATGCTGGGTCTCCGAGGATGACTATGGGCATCTCCACATCCCCCACAGTAATTTTTTGATCTGGGAAGAAGGTACCCCCTTGCAGCTTCCGGTACAGACCAGTGTTCCTGAAAATGCGGGCATCATGCACCTTTCCCGACCACCCAGCATTGATGTCCGTAAAATGCCCCTTGTGATCCACGAGTGCTTGCAGCACCGTGGAGAAGTAGCCCTTCCTGTTGATGTACTCAGTCACGAGATGGTCTGGAGCCAAAATAGGGATGTGTGTGCCGTCTATGGCTCCCCCGCAGTTAGGGAATCCCATGGCAGCAAAGCCGTCCACAATCTCACGAACATTGCCCAACGTCACCATCCTCCGTAGCAGAACGCGATTGATGGCTCGGCAGACTTGTGAGAGGGCTAATCCAACGGTGGACCTCCCAACTCCAAACTGGTTTGCAACTGACCGGTAGCATGCAGGAGTTGCCATCTTCCAGACAGCAATCGCAACACGCTTCTCCACAGTTAGGGCTGACCTCATGTTGGTGTCTTTACGTCGCAGGGCAGGGGCCAACTCTGAACACAGTTTCAGAAAGGTTGCTTTCCGCATTCGAAAGTTCTGTACCCACTGCTCATCATCCCACAGCTGCACAACAATGCGATCCCACCACTCGGTGCTCGTCTCTTGCGACCAGAAATGGCATTGCACCGTGTGCAGATGATCTGTGAAGGAGCTGAGCAACGCGGTGCTGTTGCTCTGCATGGCATCGATCAGCCCCTGCTCCTCAGCATCCTCGTCTGACTCGGCGCTCATTGCATACTGAGCAACCAGCCGAGATGTATTTGGAATGCTGAAGGCGACAGTGGAGATCAGAGCAGGATCCGTGCTGTCGCTGTTGTGATTGCTCGCAAGTGGTGCGGTGTGTCACTGCACTGTTGAAAATAGGCGCGAGTTGCTATTGGCAACGAGGAAGACGCAAGGGGAACACAGTGCACCACAGGAAACTGAGAGTTTACCCATGGCGCTTTGCGTTCCTTTCCTTCATCCCATGATTCCAAGTGCCGATTCAGGGAAAATTGAACTATGGGATTGGTGCCCAGAATTCATTGCGCTACACCGCGATATTGCAAAGAATTCTGTTGCATTGCAAGGAGCGACGTGTGTACACGCTATCCCACAATAAAGGTCACGTGTTTTTTATAGCGCGATTGCCATGTTGTGCTTTAATCTGATCGTGTGTACATAGCCTTAGTGGCACTACACACCACGATGCATTCTCACTAAAGAAGAAAAGAAAATGTATGGTGGCACAGAGCCAATCAGTCAGGCTCTCTGCTGGGATATAAAGGCTACTACATTAGTTCACATAATCCAGAAAGTCTAGTTAGGGCATATCTGTGCATGATTAACATATCATATAAAAAGTGACAACTATGGTAGCTAACTTTGTTTTCCTTTCTTTCTACCTTAGTGGGAACCATATATTCCAGGGGCTTGCAGCTGGTATAGCAGTAAACGAGAATGGAAGAGGCCAAATAATAGGTATATAATTTAAAAGCAGCTTTGTTATGCATGATCGACAGCGTTTTCTAATGGGTATCAGGCGTCTTTATTGCTAGGCTATTTTTGGTTTAGACTCGATAGCTGGGTGCAAACTGCATTGGATTCGACTTGAAATTTAGACCGTCAGTTCATCCGTCAATAGGGAGGGCGCAGGAGTATCTTGTCTATATTGTTTTGCTGGAATCTTTGCTCTCTCCTGGCCCCTGCTTCATTCAAAGAGCCGTGCTCGAATCAGCTTGCCAGATGAACTGTGTTTTTACTCGTGCAGTAGTTGGTTTTCATGGAGAGCTTGAATCATTACCATTATTCTACTTCAGTGGCATGTTGGAGATGTCTCCCCTAACAATTGTTCTGCTGCACCCAGACATGTGAAAGGAGGGGGCTAATTATGAAGCACTGGTGATGTGATTAAGCTATTGAATAATCTGCTGCCCTCCATTTGCAGTTACAGACAGTAATCCGGAACTGCAGTTAATTATACTTAATTGAATCTTTTCTATTGTTCCATAGGACTAGATAAAAAGTAAATACGGACCCATCAATATTGATTTTAAATACAGAGATAATATGCATCTAAAAAAAGCTGCCCTGTTCCCAAGAGACCAAAAAAGATAGCAATAGTGCGGCTCACGCTAAAATGCAGTCTTTCCTTTTGTTTCAAAAGACAGAAGCCTTTTAAAACAGCAATCATCTGTTTCTGCTGTATTCATTTGGCCATTGTTCTTTCTGCGTCTCCTTTTCGTGTGCTGCTCCTCTCCTGAGCCAGCGTCAGACTCTGTGATTGGGGAAAGAGCGACTCTTGTCTAAGGCCAGCTCGGTGAATCCTGTAAGACTCCCTTTACCTTCGCGGAGAGCAAATTCAGGCCAGTTACATGGGATGCTTTGCAAGCAAAAAATGAAGGGAAAATTGCTTTCTAAATGGTGGCTGAAATCCTGGCTCCATTATACTCATTTTGCTGTTGATTTCACTGGGGCCAGCATTTGGAATCATTGAACTGGAAGGAACCATGAGAGGTACCGTGTCCAGTCCCCTGCACTCATGGCAGGACCAAGGACCATCAGATTTAGTTCAGTCTGTTTTGTGTAATGTGCCTGAGCGTCCTTTATACACTTCCCCAGCTGTCTTCTTTCCCTACTGCCTGTGTTACAAACAGGCCCTTTGCTTTTCAGCTTCTTCAGGAGGATTCAGTACTTCCCAGCAGTGTGGGTGACTGTCAAATGTCTGATTGTTTACCTGCTACGCCCCCGCAAGAGGCAGGCTGGGCACCTGGCTGCAGCCCAGCCTCCGTTCTTTCCGTGGGGCTCTCTGGTGATTTCCCCCTCTGCTTTGTGTTAGAAAACATCATTCGTGAGAATCAGTGGGGTGGGGCGGACATCCGGCGTGGGGGTGACCCCGTCCTCAGGAACAACCTGATCTGCTGTGGCTACTCGGACGGAGTGGTGGTAGGAGAGAAAGGCAAGGGGCTGATCGAAGGAAACACCATTTATGGTAAGGAACCAAAAATGTGGGAAATACCTTGGGCCCCTGCTCCTTGGCTCTTCACAGCTGGCTGTGCTGTTCCTTTAGCTTAACCCGGGGTCCTATGTCACTCTAGGGTTGGATGCCATATTGAGTAAGGGCAAGGGAGTGGGCAGGAAGCCATTTATGGCTCCCCCAGCATAAGGAAGAGTAGCGGGGATGCTGCTTTAACTGGTGCCAACTGGTTGTGGTCCCCAAGGTGGGGATGGCAATTCCTCCTTACCTTTCCCTGTCCTGGACACACCCCCTGTGCCAGGGTAGGCTCCCTGGTGGTGATGGTTGCTAGCTGTGTCTCCACTGTGGTACAAGACACATTCCCTGAAACTTTTGAAACGTTACTAGGTAACTCACTAGGGAATACCACAAAGGACCAGTCCAGCACCAGAATGGGAAGAGCTTGAAACTTAATAGATCTTTCCCCATTTTGGCCTCTAGGATGCACAATGAACTCCCAAACAACCATTCCAGTGGTTATGGTTGAGGTTGATGCAATCAGAAGTCCCTATATTAGAAACCTCAATAATGCTGCAGGGATTTAAAGGGAGCAGAAGAGCGATGAAGTTAAAGGGAAGTCTGTTATGCTGGTGCAGAGAGGGGTTAATTCCAGATTAACGTCCTCTGCAAGCAGAACTTGGACCAAAATCTTCAAGATTTCTCTCTACTGCTTTCTAAAGCATGATTTTGGTGCCATCTACCAGTGCTGGAGAGATAGGCCTCTGCAAGACAGTCAGGGCGGGCATGGTCCCATAAGGGATTGGGCATCCTCCCCTTCCAGGGAAATCAAAGAGAGCGGAGCGAGCACCTAATTGAATACTTTGCCTCAGTCTGAATAATGATAATGAGGAGCATCGGGCAGTGGCCAAATGGCTAATGGAAATGAGGATATGGAAGAAGAAATGACCACATCTGAGGTGGAAGTCAAACTCAAACAGCTTGATGGGACTAAATCAGGAGGCCTGGATAATCTCCACCCAAAAATTCTTAAAGCAACTGGCACATGAAATGGCAAACCCAATAGCAAGGATTTTGAATGCGTCCATAAACTCTGGGTTTGTACCCTATGACTGGGGAATTTCTAATATAGTACCTATTTTTAACAGGGGCGGGGGAAATGATTAAGGAAACTACAGGCCCATTAGTTTGATCTCAATTGTATGCAAGATCTTAGAACAAATTTTGAAAGAGAGAGTAGTTAAGGATATAGAGGACATAGTTTAAAAGAGAGAGAAGTTAAGGATGTAGAAGTCAACAGTAATTGGGGGAAAAACGTGGTTTTACAAAAGGTTAATTGTGTCAGACCAAACAGATATCTTTCTTTGAGAAGAGAACTGATTGTTTTAGTCAAAGGAAATGCAGTAGATCTTAATCTCTCTGGATTTCAGTAAGGCATTTGATACAATTCCACATGGGAAACTATTAGTTAAACTGGAGAAAATGGGGATTAATATGAGACTTGAAAGGTGGGTAAGGAACTGGTTAAAAGGGGTCATGCTGAAAGATGAACTGTCAGGCTGGAAGGAGGTTATTAATGGAGTTCCTCAGGGATTGGTTTTAGGATCAGTCTTATTTACTCTCTTTATTACTGATCTTGGCACAAAAAGTGCACATTTACTAATAAAATTTGTGGATAACATAAAGTTGGGAGGTATTGCCAATACCGAGGAGGCCTGGAATATCCTAAAAGAAGATCTGGAGGATGTTGAAAAATGGAGAGAGAGAAACGGGATGAAATTTAATAGTGCAAAGTGCAAGGTCGTGCATTTAGGGACCAGAAAGAAGAATTTTTGCAATAAACTGGAGATGTATCTGTTGGAAGCGATGCAGGAATAGAAAGAGCTGAGTGTATTGGTTGATCATAGGATGACTGACTCAATGTGATGCAGCTGTTAAAAAGGCTAATGCAATTCTGGGATGCATCAGGCAAAGTATTTCCAGGAGAGATAGGGAAGTGTTAGTACCATTATACGAGGCACTGGTGAGACCTCATCTGGGATACTATGTGCAATCTGAGAAACGGAAAAATCTATTTTATGAGAGAGAGACTTAAACAAGCCAGGCTCTTAGCCTAACCAAAAATGGCTGAGGGGGAGCTATGATTGCTCTTTATAAATAGATCAGAGGGATACATCCCAAGGAGGGAAAAGAGTTATTTAAGTTAAGCGCCAATGTTGACACAAAAACAAATGGCTATAAACTGGCCATCAAGAAATTTAGGCTTAAAATTAGGCGAAGGTTTCTGACCATCTGAAGAGTGATATTCTGGAACAACCTTCCGAAGGGAGATTTCCATTCACTCCCATTAGATATTCCCCAGGAAAACCACTTAACACGTTGTGTTCCTCAAGTCCTTTCCTGTCTAGCACTTTGTTCAGTATAGCTCTTTGAACCCCCAGGTCTCACCTCTGTCATGCCTGCCCCCTTGAGAGGTTTACAGAGTGTCCCAGCCCAGTACATTAATTAATAAGATACTTAAATGTAATTCAGTAAGACCTCCCGAGGACATCACAGGAAATTGTCAGCTCTGACCCAGCAGGTACTGTTCTCCGCTGAGTTTCCATGGCAGTGTGTTTTATTGTGTCTTTCAATTGACCTTGGTTTGGTATAACTCAGCTCAAGAGGGAGTCATCAGTCATTAGCCTGACAGCATCTAACCAGGAGAGCTGGAGAGCGGGAGCCTGGAATAAAGCATCTAGGTGCCCATAAGGGGGATTTATTTTCCAGCAGGATACAAAGAAAAATGAACCCTTGAACAGAAGCCAAGGGGAGACATCTGTGTATGTTTAAATTGTGTAACTGGGGACAGCGGAGTGGGACAAAGCATATCAGAGTGAGGATTTCTACAGGACAGGAATGCTCATGCATATATAGACACGCTATATGTGGCACATCACAGTACACGCTTCCAGGGGACATGAGGACCTGAATCAGAAATCACATCCTAGCAATGGCAAAAGGGGATTTTATTACTATCTGCATTTCAGCAATGTCTAGCTGCCCAGTTGAGCTAGGTGCTGCATACACAAATTGGGAGGGGCAGTTCCTGAAGCTGCAGTGCAAACAGACACGAGAGACACAGGTTGGGAGAACAGAAGAATTGATACCCCCATTTTAGAGATGGGAAAACTGAGGTATGGGGTGATGCTTTGTTTAAGGTCAGTGGCAGATCCAGGAATTAATTCTGCTCCTCTACTGGGTCTCGGTTTCCCATCTGTAAAACAAGCACGTTAATACTTCCTCTCCCTACCTGGTCTTGTTACAAGTGTAAACTCTATGGGGCCAGGATTTTGTTTCCGTTCTGACCATTTTAACTTTTTTTATATTGTTTTCGGTAAAAGGAAATGTCCAAACACCAAGTAATTTCAAAGTGTAAAACTGAAATGTTTTGATTTTTTTTTTCATAATCTGTTTTTAGTCCGCCTGCCCCTCCCCCCCCCCCCCCCCCGACAGAAACACTTTGGCAAAACTGATACCAATCCGTCCAGTGTGTTGGTGTCATTTCAGTGTGGCACCACTTGCTGAAGAAAGTTTTGTCTGAAAAATTTCCCCCAGCTCTAGTCCATACAGCGCCTGGCACCATGGGGCCCGAACTCAGTAGGAGCCTCTAATGATTATTGTCGCTCTCTCTGGACTGTCCGTATGTGTTGCAGGTAACAAGGGCTGTGGCGTGTGGCTAATGTCATCCAGCCTCCCTCACATCACCAACAACCAAATCGGCCACAACGGCATCTATGGGGTGGCGGTGTTCTGCCGCAAAGATGATGCCAATGACTATCTCGCCAACCAAGGAGGCAATGAGAACTTCAATGATGAAGGAGAAGCTGTCAGCTGGGAGAATGACTTGGACAGTGAGGACGAGCGCCTCGCCTCCCGACGGCCCATCAGCGTGGCTTTGGTGGAGTCCAACAGTATTAATCACAATGGAGGTGAATGTGGCCCCAACTGCGTGCCTGGCCCTGACGTAGCGTCCAGGTGCCAACTCATTCCCCTCGCTGAGTTCCAGGAGAAGGGGTGAAGCACAGATATGTGCTGGAACCAAATGCAGCTTATAGCTGCTACTGCACCTGTCTTTCTGTTAGGGGGCCTACGAAGATCAGTAACAGTGCAGGTTTGTGGATGACGGAGCCCATCAAAAGGTAGTGCAAACTGGAGGGTAGTGACGCCTAGTGGCGGTAGCGCCTTGCAGAAGAGACAAATTCAGTCTCTTGACCGGGGACTGGATTTTATCAGTGCCGCAAAGATTTTATATAGGCTACAAGGAGGGGTGAAAATAGCTATTGCAGGTTCTCCATGTTACCCAGGCCCTGGCAACCTCCAGGTGAAAGATGGGAAGGAGGGTGTGGCTGGAGTACATTGTATTCTGGCTGGATAAAAGGCCCACAGAGAGTCTTCAGAAGGCCGTTACAAGCTGGGGGGCTCTATTTTGTGCTGAAGCCAGAGAGGATGCTGTCTGGGCAAGAAGTTAGGAAGCACAAAGGTAGTTTAAAGCCACTTTCTTCAGCCCTTGCAGAAGAAGAGCAGGTGCTTAGCAAGTGAGAAGGCTGCAGGACCTCTGTGTTCATCCCTTTGGGAGGGACATAGAGAAAAAGCTTTGCAATGTTGCCAGTTCTCATGATTTTATCATGTTGTGATATTTTGTGTTGTCTTTTTTAAAGCCCCAGCTTCTGGGGTTATGTTGTTATGCAAGAATCTTGACTTACATTTAAAATCAAAAAGTAAATTTCCAGTTGTCCAGGCTGAGGAGAAAAGCATGAAATAGTGACTCCTGAAAACTCAAAAGCCAGAAGGCAAATGGAAAGAAGCCAAGATTTTCTCATTTGTAACATCTTGTGAATTTTGAGCCCATCGCCTGCTTTTTGAAGTCTTGGGGTTGGCAACGCTGTGACCCTTCTGAACGGGGGGTAGGGCGGGGAGGAGGGGGCAGCGTTGAGGAGTTCCTAAAAGAGCCCCATCCAGCATTCCTTGGGTGGAAAAACGATTGCTGCAAAAGAGTGTAAATGGAGTGTCTCATGTGAGCCATGCAAAATTGCTGTAGCCTGTGAACTAGCCCAGCCTTGGGATTATATTGCAAATATCAAACCACCCCGCTTTGTCCAGAGGTAGCCTCAGACATAAGCCCACCGATGCACAGAGTAAAACCGACTGCTGGTGAGCCTGAGTTTTTCTTGGGGTTTATTTAAATGCACAACTCGGGCTGTGGAACTGTTAAGAACGTCCAGGGCTTCCCAAGAACTGGCTGGGGAAGACTTATTTCTTTGCTGCCCAGTTCCATTCACTCCAGTGAGTTTATTGACTTCTTTCCCCCTCTTTTGCAGCCGCTGGGTTATACATCAAGAGCAGCGAAGCTCTTAACATCATCGCCAATGCCATCCATGCCAACCACGACAGCGGGGTTGCTGTGTTTCAGAGCAGCCAGCTCACACGCATAGCAAACAACAGCATCTCCTGCAACAGCCTCGGGGGAGTGCTGATAGAGACCGAGGCCAGAGTAGAGTTACGTGGCAATGGCATTTATGACAACAGGAGCCATGGTATTGCCTCAAAGGGCGATGGGGTCATCACTGAGAATGACATCATAGGCAACCGGGGGTGCGGCCTCAGGTTGTTACAGACAGCAGACATGAAGGTAGGTGTTTAAACAAATCTTTCCATGGCACAGATGAAGATTCATAGAGTCCAAGGCTGGAAGGGACCACTGTGCTCATCTAGTCTCACCTCCCGTGTTACACAGGCCTTCCCTGAATGACCTCTGGTTTGCTGGAAACTTGAGCACATCTTAGAGGAAAGCCATACAATTTTGACTTTAAAATGGCCCAGGATGGAGAACCCACCAACCCTTAGTAAATTGGTTCAGAGGTTAATTACTCTCCCTGTTAAAAATGTACACCTTATTTCCAATCTGAATTGCCTCTCTTTAATTCACTAGGCTGGACAGGAATAGTGCACCCAGGAACACAGAGCTGGGTTCAGTGCTGGTATCGGTTCCAGAAGAACGGTCAAAGTCCATAGGCTTTAGCTTCTCTTCTTTAGATTTGTAGTGAAAGCTGCCAGTCATTTGTGACATCACTAACGCTATGTCTACACTAGAAAGGTTAAGTTGACTTTATTAAGTTGACTTAACAAAAGTCGACTTAACTTTTCTAGTGTAGACACAGTCCCTTTTCGACTTATGAAGTCAACTTAACACGGTTGATTTAGGCACTAATCCCCGTCCACACTGGCTTAAGTCGACCTAATAAGGTTGACTTAAGCATTAAGTCGACCTAAAACAAGGTGTTATTAAGTTGACTTAAGCAAAGCCCAGTGTGGACATGGAGTAGTTTTAGGTCGACATAAGCCTTCTTAAGTCGACCTAACTTGTAAGTGTAGATGCACACTAAGGTACTGAAAGGGAAACAAGAGCAATGAGAACTCCCCCTCCCTTCACAGGAGAACAGAGCAGCCCTGCTTTATCACTTAGCAAACATGCATGCCGGACAGCTAGGAAACCATGAGGGAATTCCCACTGACCGGAATAAACTTATAATAGTTCCTAGCTCTTCTCGTCTCCGGATCTCAAAGCTCTTTACGAAGGAGGTCAGCATCGTTCTTCTCATTTTACAGAGGGGAAACTGAGGCACAGAGTGGGGCAATGACTGCCCAAGGTCACTCAGAACAGAGCACAGCTCTCCAAAGTCTCAGGGCTCATAAGAACAGCTATGCTGGGTGAGATCAATGATCCCTCTAATCTAATGTCCTGTCTTTCAGCAGTGGCCAGGCCAGTGACAGGTGCTTCAGAGGGAAGGAACAGAACAGGGCAATTTCAAGTGATCCATGCCCTGTCGTCCAGTCCCAGTTTCTGGCAGACATATTTAGGGACACCCAGACCATGGAGTTGTGCAGTTTTGTCCCTGACCATCTTGGATAATAGCCATTGATGGACCTATCCTCCATGAAGTTCTCTATTTCTTTTCAGAACCCTGTTATGCATTTGACCTTTACAAAATCCACTAGCAATGAGTTCCACAGATTCTGTGTTGTGCCAAGAAATACCTCCTTTTGTTTGTTTTAAACCTGCTGCCTATTAATTTCATTGGGTGACTGCTGATTCTTGTTTCTGTGAAAGGATATATAAATTTCCTATTCACTTTTTCCATACCTCTATCATGATTTTATATCATGATATCATATCAATCATATCATCTCTTTGTCATCTCAGAACTGTCATCCCAGTCTCTCTCAAATCTCTCCTTATATGGAAGCTGTTCAATTCCCCTAATCATTTTTGTTGCCCTTCCTTGTAATTCTAATCGATCTTTTTTGAGATGGGACAACCAGAACTGCATGAAGCATTCAAGTTGTAGATTGATTTATATAGTGACATTATGATATTTTCTGTTTTATTTTTTTAGCCCTTTCCTAACATTTCCTAACCTGTTAGCCTTTTCTTTTCTTTTCTTTTCTTTTCTTTTCTTTTCTTTTCTTTTCTTTTCTTTTCTTTT
>ML685839.1:6475110-6493307 GCA_007922175.1 Pelusios castaneus
TTCTTTTCTTTTCTTTTCTTTTCTTTTCTTTTCTTTTCTTTTCTTTTGCCACTGTACATTGAATGGATGTTTTCAGAGAACTATCCCCAATAACACCAAGAACTCTTTCTTTAGTGGAACAGATTATTTAGACCTCATCATTTTGTATGGGGTCTTAGTTGGGACTACTTTTTCCCAATGTGCATTACTTTGTGTTTATCAGCATTGAATTTCATCTGCCATTTGGTTGCCAGTCGGCCAGGCTGCGTCTACACTGGTAAATTAAGTTGACTTAAGCTTGGCTTAAGTTGACTTAATTTGCCCTGCGTCTACACTACACTTTGCTTAAGTCGACTTAAGCAAAATAAAGTCGACTTAATGAAAATTAAGTCGACTTTGTTAAACCAGTTTTCTACTCGGCCTAAGGCTTAATTCGACTTTTTAAAGTCGAATTAAGCCAGTGTTGCCCTGGGGTAGCCCGAAGTCGACTTAGGGCTACCCCAGGACTACACCAATGCCCTCCCTGCCAGCGGGGGGCACGGGGAGCCTGGAATGCCCCCCAAAGGGCAGGGCATGTGGGCAGGGTGTGACACTGTCTGGATTTAGGGAAGCATTTATGATATTATTTTCAATGGATATCTCATAAATGCTATAATCTATAGGAACTATGTCATGTTTGGTATCAATAGAAAGGTAGTAATTTGCTGGAAATGATTATATAGTTTATGTCTAGGAATTCTATTTTGATTAGAAGTTAGGAATTTGATGTTATATCCATACTTTAACTTGTGTCATGCTGGAGGAATGCCTTAGACGGGAGGGTGTGAACAACCATTGTCTCCTTAATGTTAAGGAATCTGCCAGGTGATATGGTCCCAGGGAGTAAACTGATGAGCCATTAAGGACACAATGGTTGTATTCTTTATGTCCTTAATGGCAAATCAGGATACTCCCTGGGACCATTCTACTTGGAAAATTCCTAAACATTAAGGAGTCAATGGTTATTCACACCCTCCCATCTAAGGCATTCCTCCAGAATGACACAAGTTAAAGTATGGATATAACATCAAATTCCTAACTTCTAATCAAAATAGAATTCCTAGACATAAACTATATAATCATTTCCAGCAAATTACTACCTTTCTATTGATACCAAACATGACATAGTTCCTATGGATTATAGCATTTATGAGATATCCATTGAAAATAATATCATAAATGCTTCCCTAAATCCAGACAGCATCACACACAGGGCTCTTCCCTGCCAGGGTCCCTGTCCCCCTTTGCCCCATTGCACACAGGTGGTGCCCCCACCACCACCGTGGACCTGCCCAAGGTCCCCCTAGCCCCACAAAGTCGACCTAGAGCATTCAGTGTAGACGCTCTAGGTCGACTTTGTAAGTTTCCCTTTAAGTCGACTTTAATTTTAAGTGTAGACACACTAAGTCAACTTAGTTAAAGTCGACTTAAAAGTGCAAGTGTAGACATAGCCCCAGTTTTGTGAGATCCCTTTGTAACTCTGCATAGTCAGCTTTCAATTTAACTATCTTGAGTAATTTTCTGTCATCTGCAAATTTTGCTACCTCATGTTCATGCTCTTTTTCAGATCATTTATGACTATGTTGAACGGTACCAATCCCAGTACAGATCCTTGGGGGACCCTACTGTTTACCTTTCTCCTTTGTGAAACTGACCAGTTATTCCTATCCTTTGTTTGCTGTCTTATAACCAGTTACTGATCCATGAAAGATCCTTCCCTCTTATCCCAGGATTGCTTACTTTGCTTAAGAGCCTGTACTGATGGACCTTGGCAGAGGCTTTCTGCAAGTCCGAGTGTACTATATCCACTGGATGACCCTTGTCTGCAAGTTTGTTGGCCCCCTCAAGAATGTACTAGATGATGGCATACAGAGTATACTTATTAAGTTTGCAGGTGATACCAAGCTGGGAGGTGCTTTGGAGGATAGGATCACAATTCAAAATGACTTGGACATACTGGTGAAATGGTCTGAGGTAAATAGAATGAAATTCAATAAAGACAAATGCAAAGTACTCCACTTGTTCTCCTTAACCGCCGATGATAGGACAAGAAGCAATGCTTAAATTACAGCAAGGAAGGTTTAGGTTGGACATTAGGAAAAAATTCCTAACTGTCAGGGTGATTAACCACTGGAATAAGTTGCCTCTGCAGGTTGTGGAATCTCCCTCATTGGAAGTTTTTAAGAGCAGGTTAGACAAACACCTGTCAGGGATGATTTAAGAGGGTACTTTGGTCCTGCCATGAGTGCAGGGAACTGGACTTGATGACCTCTCATGGTCCCTTCCAGTTTCTATGATTGGTGAGGCATGATTTCCCTTTACAAAAGCCTTGTTGACTCTTCCCCAGCATATTGTATTTATCTATCCTCTAGGCCACACTTCCTACTAGTAGCACAATGTCACCCCAATATTTATTGGGTTTTTTTTTCTTAAAACAGAGCTGACTTTCCCCCAGTGTTGACAGCTCTGTAATTATTCCTTTATGTGGATAGATGATTGTTTCTTACATGTGGAACCTGTTTGCCATGAAAGAGAGCAGTTGAGACAGTCAGAGACTGGGGCAGTCCCACTGACTTCCGTGGAGTGTCAATTTGCTTGTCTTTGGCACACACTCTTTCTCTTTCTTTAGCTAGTGGCTCCATTGCCCTTGTTGTCTCTAACCCAACAGTAGCCAAAATCCCTCCCCAGTGCCAAAGGCAGCCTGAGAAGTTCTTCAATACGGTCGGCATTCTCCTTCATGTTTAGTGTGGTGGTGTGGCTAACAGATGACAGATCCCAGCATGCATCGCTCCATGTCAATCTGAACAATCAACATTCTTGGAGCAAGAGGGAGCATTGTAGGTGGAGACCTCCAGAAACTGGGGCTGCACCACTGCATTAAAAGCAGGAGTTGCTGCAGTTTGCCCTGATGTTTGCAAACTAGACACAGCCCTCCAGTTCCTGGCAGTGTTGCTGGTGTTACCCTAAGGGTAGAAGTCACTTTGTTCTAGTCTGTGCTGGGCTGAAGCCACAGTATGGCCTGTTGCCATAACCTTTATTGAAAAGGCCCTGGCAAGGAACATGCAGGAAGCTCTGTGTTTACACTATTAAGATGTATGTTCTTCTCCCTTCTGAAAAACATTCTGATCAGGAAATGTCCTCTAGGCGTAGGGCTACGTTAGACCCGTGGAAAAGCTAATTATGCGACTCCCTTGGCACCAGTAGCCCTGGGGGATTGAGGGAGAATTCACATTGTCACAGGCACCAGGGTTCACTGATGGAAGCTCAGGCTATGCTAGTTGCTGTTGTTTCTCATGCAGGCGCTAGCAGGGATCTCTTAGATGTCCCAAGAGGTGCAGGAGAAGAAGTAAACAGTTTGCACAGTCCCTGGTGGCTCTGCCCATGATAATAAGGATGACAGAGACTGGGGCTGCTGCTCGTGGGAGAAATTCAGCAGTGAGGGAGTCCTTGGTCTAATAAATTCCAAGGCCAAACAGGACCACTGTCATTATCTAGTCTGATCTTTTCCACAGTGCAAGCCAGAGACCTGCCCCAAATCATTCCTAGAGCAGATTTGTGAGAAAGACAATCTTGATACAAAAATGGTGAGGGATGGAGAATCCACAATGACCTTTGGTAAATTGTTAGCAGAATAGGGTCTAACCCCATCCAGTGGCTGGAAGTTGAAGCTAGACAAATTCAGATGGGAAATAAAGCTTAAATGCTTAATAGGGAAAGTAATTCACCATTGAAACCTCTGGGCCCCGGAACTCTGGGTGTTTTAAGCCTCTGGAACCTGAATGAAGTGTGGCCACTGCCTCAATTTTAGGGTTCCTCAGGACATCCCTTCTGAGACTGGTAACCCAGAGTCCAGCTGCCTACCCTCTTTGGGCACAATGCTGTCCCTTCTGATAGGACAATTCTCTCCCGGAACTCCACCTCCAGCTGTGAGTCTTCTGAGCTACAAGGGCACACTCATAAAATAACTCTGAACATGATTCCTCAAAAATCCTGTGAGAAACCATGGTGGGACTCTGCCACCTCCCTGTCCCATTGCTCTCTGTTCCAGTCTGCCCTAACCATTGCCCCTTTGCCTCACTGTACTGGTCCTAATTGGGCATTTATTCTCTAGTTCTTCCATGCATGTAAAACCATTCTTAAGTCTCCATCTAGTCAGCAAAGCACTTAGGTACATGCTTAATGGTAAGCATCGTGTGCGTTGTTGAATAGGGATAGATTGCTGAATCAGGGCCCTAGACATAAAGATCTTCATGGTTTTGTTTGTATTGAGGACAGGTGAATATAAATACTAAAGAACCAAGTAGAGATGCAGCACGTTATTTGATTAGATCATGGGAAAGGCCATATGGCCCAGTGTTCTTGCCAGACTCTGGTTATCTTATGTTGGGATATTTTCCCCCCAGATAACCAAGAACAGGATCCAGTCCTTTTGGGATTACGGAATTGTTATGCTTGACCAAAGCAAAGGCCTGGTGCAGGAAAATCTGATTTTTCAAGGGAGGTCCAAGAAGACCATTTTGCAGCAGGTGTCAAATGCAGAAGATTGTATTGTTCAAAACAACAAACTCCTCACCTTCAAAAAAAAGTAAGTCCCTCACGCTGTTTTTTCATGAGTCCCTTCACCTAGAACAGGCAACCACAAAATGCAGGCAAAGACCCAGAGGAGAGGCCACAAGCTGGGGTCTCCAGGCCATGAGCCTGCCCCACTTTCCTCACCCTCTCCTCTGTGAAGATCTAGCCTTCTGGAGATGGAGGCTGAAAGTATGTCACTCCTGATGATGGGAAAACCACCCTCCCCACTCAGGAGAAGTGAGATGTTTGATGTGCGTGCTCTAAGGCCGGGACCCCAAATGCTTTTCTGTTGGCTTGCTCCTAGCAGGCCTTCATTTTCACATGAGTGTTCTCACCCTCCTTTTCTGTAGCATGTGAACAGGGCCCACTGATTCCAGCTGGCCTTTGCAGGAAGGTTGGAGGATAGAAGGAGCCCAATCTCCAGGTGACAGACGGCTCCTGAAGCCTGGTAGATAGACTGGTATTCCAGTTGGGGTTGTTGTTTAGTAAGAGAACTGATCTGAATGGGTTGTGCTTGTGAATTTGTGAGTGTAAAACCACTGGCAGTGGCTGGGTCTATCACCTTCCATTGTTCCAAATCAAAAGAAAATCAGCAACAATATTTGATGGACGAGAAGGCAGGAAATTCTTGTATGCATACAGTTCCCAGCCAGTACCATTAGTGCATTCCTCTTTTGAGACCCTCTAGTCAACCATGTCTACAGACTCCCCAGCTGATTATATTTTATCCAAGCAGAGACCTTTTCTGCTGCATAATCAGTGTAGCCAGGGTTCCTTTAAACAGATTCCAGCAGTATACTCTCCTTCTGCAGCTCTCTTTCCCTGACCTGCCCTGACCCATCCCAAAAACCTGCATTGCACTCATGGACGTGGAGAAGTTGGTTGAAAAACAGGGAACAAAATCACAGAATGTGTTTGGATTTCTCCCCCTTTTTCTCATCAACTTGTGTGCTGAATTTTAGAATTTCACACTGTCCTGCTTGAGAGTTAGGGGCAAAATGTGGGCAAGAGGGGATTTTCACAAATGTAATCAATTTATTGTCCCATGTTTTCTTTTCCACTGAAATGTTAAAATTTGGACAAAAATGACCCAATTCCAAAACCATCTGTTAGCTCTCAAGACAGAACAGTAGAGTCCTTCCATTGGCTGACAGTGAAGCTCCTCCCCCTCCCTGATTGCTTATGGAAGCTGGTGGGGTGTTTTTCCGTTTCTCCAGGTCTGACTTTGGATGGGCCCTAGAGAACCCTCCAGCACGACCTCACATTGAAGGATCCACCCAAGGAACCTCCACGGTAACGAGCAATCAGAAAGCTACCACCATGTCGACCAGGATAGCAGCACGGGTGGACAGAGGCTGCCACAACAATGGGAGTGTCTTCTGCACTATTCTTTGACTCCCATCTGAGTTTCTTCACCTTTCCGTATGGGTGGTGCCACTCCAGAGACAAAGCTGGGAAGCACCTCCTGTGCCTATTTGTGGCAAGACGCTTTCAGCACAGGCTCTTTATTTTAATCCCCCCTCTTTTATCACTTTTAGGATATTACCACTCCTGAAACACGTTATGCACTAAATCAACAATGGCAGGAGGACGCTGCCATCGACTTTTTGTTTCTTCTTATTTGAGCCATTTGACCAATCCTGTAGGAACTGCCAAGCAAATCGGGAGCCATTTAATTGGTCTGGCCCACAGTCTCTTCAGAGGCCTAGAAAAGTGAATTGGAATGAATTTAATTTCCCTTCCAGGAACTGGAACTGTTTCAGCCCAGAGGAAAGGCACAGTCTTTGCCTGTCACAGTGACAAAATGAAAGGAGCTTTGCGGTTGCATAAAGCCATAGACTGACTCCAAGCCCTTGAAGTGGCAGGACAAAAAAGCCAGGCAACAAAACAGCACTCAAAGTTCAGTCGTAAGTGGGTAGAATGCGATGACCATATTTATTTTTAAAAGAGGGTAAAAATACATCTTTGGGACTGGCCTACTCTGTAGTGGCAGCCACCAGTACAGGGAAAAGCATGTAAAGAGTGCAGGATTTTAGAATCTGATAATCTGTCCTGGGTAATCTGGTTTCTTTCCAGAAAAGAACTGCTTGTAGCAATCAAGGCCTACAGGCTGGAATTTGTGATGCTCAAATGTGCAGACCTCCTTTAAGTCCTAGAGTGCTGGAGACAATGAATTAAGCCCCAGCCTGCACTGCAGCTAAAATAGTATTGAACAAAGAGGACCAAATAGTGCAGTCAGGTTTCACACTGCACCTTTTAAATGCCAGGAGTCTATCTACTCTAGGAAATTCATCCTTTCCTGACAACTGTCACCAACTGGTCTTCCTGAACCACTACTTGTGAGCAGAATGAGACACGAACATTTTCAGCCCTGCCACTTAACGAGTCCTGGAGGTTTCTCAAGTAGTGGATTGCTCTCCTGTTGTAGAGAGCTCCCCAAGTGCTTTTGCAAGGATGAACTGGGTGCTGGTAGTTCAGCTGTGTAGGCAAGTGAGAAGACCACGATGGGCTGCACCATATAGTGGCTACAGAATGAGAAATCGGGATAACGCCAAAACATTTCCTGCTGCTGAATCTTGGAGGTAAGTGAAAAATACGCTAAGACAGGGCTCAACAAAAACCGGGCTCCAAGCCACCATGGCAATGGGGTTAGTAGCCTGGCTCCTAGTGCTGCTGTGGAAATACAGCGAAGGAGCGCCCTCTGGTGATCAAAAAATAAAACTGCTGGTGCCTGGTTGGGAGCCAGTTTTGTCAAGCCCTGTGCTAACAGCTCTTCTTTGCCCTGATCCTGTGTTCAAATGGGGTCTCTCTGTGTGCTATACACCTGTCCCTTTTGTACACTTGGGCACAGGACTATGACTCCAGGCCCAGCAATGCACCCGTCTGGTTCTGGCACCAGTTTGGCAATAATGGATACTGAAGCTTTCTCTGCCTTCTGCAGAATGGTGGAATTACAAGGCAATGGGCATGTGGCTCTTTCACATTTCAGCCTTTCTCACTTTGAGCCACAGCCTCAGCTAGTCTCATTGAGTTCAACGGCTTTATACCAGACAGAGATCTAGATCTTTCTGTTCTTTTTAGGCTGGTTCTACGCTGGGTCTTCTCTATCCACATTGTCATTGATACATATCCTGGCCCAGATCCCTGGCTGGTATAAGTGGACACGATTCCAATGAAGGCCTTTGACTCTCTAGTAAAGGGAACTGAGCAGTGCTGCTTTACCCTAGCTGAGCATCTGGCCTAATGTTATTGTCTTTTTTTAAAGAAAAACAATGGTTTTATGTGGAAACTTTTGTAATTAACGCCTGTATATTTAAAAAATAAACTGCTATATTTTAAGAGCTTTTCAAACTGAATTATTTTCCATTCAGGTGGCCAACACTAGAATTTACAGGCTGTCACTGGAATTTTCAATACATTGGCCCAACTTTTTAAAAACCCCTTGTGGTTTTGGGTGCCCAGGCTGAGCTGCCTTAAAGAGGATCTCATCTTCAGAAAGCATCTGCCTTGTGAAAATCATAGCCCTTTAAGGCATCTCAAGTTGTGCACCCAAACAGAGTGTCCTGAAGATGTTAGTCGCTTTCGCAAAGACAGCCAGTGTCACTGATGACAGAGATTCTCGAAAGCTGGACCCATGTCCCAAACATAGGTACATGCGCTCTCCAGAAAGCCACACCTGCTTTTAAAGAATAAAGTGAAAATAGAGAAATGGTTGACAGAAATAATACATAGCTTTCTCAGTGCAGGAACTCACATGCAGTGTCGCATCACCACGTACCTGTGTGGACATGACTTTTGTTTCACACAGATCAGGCCCTGAGTGATTTTCTTTGCTCTTGTAACTTAAGCAGCTTCTTCTTAAAACTTCTGTAATTTTTAACACGCGGTTTGATTCCCAGGTTTACTCCACGCTTGGGGCCAGATCTGTGGGATTAGCACTGCTGGAACAAGGAACAGAACTCATTGCTTTGCAAGCACAAGGGGCTAGATTTTCAATGGTATTTAAGTGCCTAAAGATTGCAGTGGGACATTGACTCAGCCCCTCACCCCCTAACTTTTAGGTGCCCTGCTGCCCGGTGGAATCCACAACCCTAACTGTGGCTCCCAGGTGCCTTGTACAATGCCTGGGAAGGACCAGGTACTGAAGAATGGGACTTACAGAATTCAGCACTCTAAACCAACCTAGACTAACCAGTAGGAAATAGTGCACAGAGGGAGTGGGCCTGTAATGTCCGTCCCCAAAGGATTTAGGCACCTAGGTCTGGGCCAGAGTGAGTTGCCTCTGTCAATATAAAATTCCCAAGCATGGAGCCAGCTCTGCTATTTTTGAAGAAAAATTGAGGAGGTAGGGGTACGGCTGCCTGTGTTTCCCCACTAGCCTAGTGATGAGGAGAAAGAACTGGTCCTTGGCTCTCCCACCGCACAGCCAAGTGTCCTGACCACCAGCAAGGCGGTATTGTATAAACACTGACGTCTTCATGAGGCCAGCGAGTGTGTGTATAGCTCCGGGGCTAGGGCGCTGACCTAGGGTATAGAAGGCCGGCGTTTGTGTTCCTGTTTCACAGCAGATCATGTAGGGATTTGAAAAGGGGTCCTTGCTGTATGAGGTGGGGCCTTAACCACCAGTATAATAGGAAGTTTCCTTTCTTTCCACCCCCATGCATTGTATAGGGAACCCGGGCACCTCAGCATTAGGCACAGTGGTATTTCAATCTTTCTGTGGAGCTGGCCCCCTGGGAACAGGACTGTACATAAATGAAGCATGCACGTTGTCAGCATGACCTGAAGAAAGGCAGCTCTCCAGCCCGGTGCCAGGGAGGTGAAGAGCTGTTGGAATCAACACAAAAGAGCTGGATCATTTTCTGCAACAAAATGATTGTGTTGGGCATTATAAACTGGAGCCATGCGGCTTTTCGGAGGCCTGTTTCCAATAGCAAGAGTTACAAAATGCATTTTCCTACCCATTACTAGGAACCGCTGGGTTGGGCTGGCTGAAGAGTGGTTTCGGCAGCTTGTAATTTACATATAACTTCCACTTTCTCAATTACCGGGAAAAAGTGGGCATGACAGATTTTATATGGGGCTGTTCGGCGAGGGGACAAAACACCTGTCAACACTGAACAGCTGAACTCTGTCTTTAAAAACCACTTTATTTTTGCCTGGGCAGGCATAGACTCTGCAATGGGCAGGAAAGGGCAGCCACATTTGGGAGCAGTGGTGACATTTGGTCTTCTCTCGCCTGTGGAAATGAAGACATCGCCCCTAATAATCCCACACTGGAACCTGCACCCCCAGCCTACAGCTTGCTTTTGCAAAATGACTCTTGGGCTTGTTTGCTCTGTCAGTGGGCATCTACAGTACAAACACTAGCAGGACACACAGATATGTGCATTGACATAGCCATATAAATAGGAAAAAAACAAAGAAAGAAGAAGTGGGACCGCTAAAAACTGAGGATGGGGTGGAGGTCAAGGATAATCTAGGCATGGCTCAATGTCTAAATAAGTACTTTGCATCTGTTTTCAATGAGAGTGAAGTTGAGCTGAGGGATAGCGGTAGGGAAGCTAATGGGAACGAGGTCATGAATGTGGAAATCACCATTCCTGAGGTAGAAGCCAAACTTGAGCTGCTGGATGTGACTAAATCAGGGGGTCCGGACAATCTTCATCCGAGGATACTAAAGGAACTGGCTCATGAAATTGCCAGCCCTTTAACGAGGATTTTTAACGAATCTGTAAATTCGGGGGTTGTACCGTATGACTGGAGAATCGCTAATGTAGTTCCTATTTTCAAGAAAGGGAATAAAAATGATCCGGGTAACTACCGGCCTCGGTAGTTTGACCTCGGTAGTATGCAAAGTCTTGGAGAAAATTTTGAAGGAGAAAGTACTTAAGGCTGTAGAGGATAACGGTAACTGTGATAAAATACAACATGGCTTTACAAAAGGGAGATCGTGCCAGACCAACTTGATCTCCTTTTTTGAAAGGATAACAGATTTTTTAGATAAAGGGAATGTGGTGGACCTAATTTACTTAGATTTCAGCAAGGCATTTGATACAGTTCCACCTAGGGAGTTATTAGTTAAGTTACGGATGATGGGGATTAATATGAATATAGTAAGGTGGATAAGGAACTGGTTAAAAGGGAGACTACAGCGGGTTATACTGAAGGGTGAACTGTCAAGCTGGAGGGAGGTTACCAGTGGAGTCCCTCAGGGATCTGTCTTGGGACCGATCTTGTTCAACCTTTTTGTTACTGACCTTGGCACAAAAAGCAGGAATGTGCTAATAAAGTTTGTGGATGACACCAAGTTGGGAGGTATTGCCGATACGGAGAAGGATCAGGATACCATACAGAAAGATCTGGATCACCGTGTAAACTGGAGTATCAGGAACAGGATGAAATTTAATAATGGGAAGTGCAAGGTCATGCATTTAGGGACAAACAACAAGCATTTTTCCTATAAGTTGGGGACGCATCAGTTGGAACGGACTGAGGAGGAGAAGGATCTGGGAGTACTGGTTGATCATAGGATGACTATGAGCCGCCAATGTGATGTGGCTGTGAAAAGAGCTAATGCGGTTCTAGGATGTATCAGGAGAGGTATTTCAAGTAGAGACAGGGAGGTGTTAGTGCCACTGTACAAGGCACTGGTGAGACCCCATCTGGAATACTGTGTGCAGTTCTGGTCCCCAATGTTTAAAAAGGATGAATTCAAATTGGAACAGGTGCAGAGAAGGGCTACAAGGATGGTCTGTGGAGTGGAAAACCTGCCTTATGAGTGGAGACTCGAAGCTTGGCTTGTTTAGCTTAACCAAAAGACGGTTGAGGGGGGATATGATTGCTCTCTATAAATACATCAGAGGGATTAACATCAGGGAGGGAGAGGAATGATTTGAGTACAGCACCAATGTGGACACCAGAACAAATGGTTATAAACTGTCCATCAAGAAATTTAGGCTTGAAATTAGATGCAGGTGTCTAACCATTAGAGGTGTAAAGTTCTGGAATAGCCTTCCAAGGGGAGTTGTGGGGGCAAAAACCATAACTGCTTTCAAAACTGAGCTTGATAAATTTATGGAGGGGATGGTATGATAAGCCTATTTTGGAAATTGACTAATATTTGGCTACGTGTGGTGGATTTACAAGTGGCCTAAGAGGGGAGAGTACATGGGGTGGGTTCTGAGTTATTACAGAGAATTGTTTCTTGGATAACTGGCTGTTGAGACTTGCCCACGTGCTCAGGGTTTAACTGATCGCCATATTTGGGGTCGGGAAGGAATTTTCCCCCAGGGCTGATTGGCCTGAGCTCTGGGGGTTTTTCGCCTTCCACTGTAGCACAGGGCATGGTTCACCTACCGGTGAATTCTCTGTATCTTAAGTCCTTAAATCATGATTTAAGGAGGTAAATAACTCAGTCTTAGGTTGGTGGCCTATTGCAGGAGTGGGTGGGTGAGGCCTTGAGGCCTGCATTTTGCAGGAGGTCAGACTAGATGATCGTACTGGTCCCTTCTGACCTTAAAGTCTATGAGTCTATGAGACCCTGAGTCTCCTGCATGTGGGGCAGGGAGAAAGGGACAAATGTGCTCTAAACCCCCTTTGTGGCCCTATAGTCTGGGACTATGCAGGGCATGACAGATTATGGCCCTTAGTGTAATTTAGAGTAGTTTCAGGGCTGCTCTAATGTACACAGACCTGCGTGGCCCCTCCGCAGCAGAGAATAACAGTGAACTCCAGCCCTCCCCTTTCCACCCACCATACCCTCTGTGCTGGTAGCAGAGAGCAGGGATAGTACATTGCCAGCTTTCTGCTGGCTGGAGTGGTTCCCTGTGCTGGGCTGTTCCCAGCTTTCTAGTTCTGACCCCTTTCTGGCATCAGAGCAGCACAACAGTGTCCTAGAACAAATGGGAACTGAGGCATTCTCTGTAAGTACTATATGATACACTCTAGCAGCTCTTGCCAACTGTGAACAGGCGCTGCACTGCCATCCACAGTCACCTGGACAGGTATTTGACACCACTGCTCTGCCCAGCAACTGCCAACAATCATTAAAAAAAAAAAAAGGAACCAGAAATCGTTCCAGATCCCAGCTCCTTTTATGGGGCTCCCATCAAAGCTGGGGTTACCCCCTTCTCTTCATCTGACTCATCTTCATACGTTGCATGGATTCCAAGGCCAGCACGCCTCATCTGACCAGGCCAAAGAATGTCCCAACCAGTTCCTGGCACAGCTTTTTCAGAAAAGCCTGACTTTTTAAATTCTAACTTTTAAGGTAATTTTCCTCCATCTGGTTGTGCACTCATGATAGATCTAATTTTGCTCTGCTCTTCTGCTTTCCATCACCTGGAAATTTTTCTCATTCTAACAAATGTATTTATTGCGTGCACTTTCTGACGAAGTGAGATTTTTCTCCCATGAAAGCTCATGCGATAAATAAATGTGTTAGTCTTTAAAAGTGCCCCAGGACTCCTTGTGTGTGCTCAGTCTTTGTAGCGCTGATGCATTTAGCTCTCAGTAATGTGTATATATAATCAGGTGACTTGTCCAACAGGCATGACCTGGCCAGCTGCCGACCCAATCGCTGCAGGCTAGTCAGTATCTGGCCAGCAGGTCACTGGTGTTAAAGCACACCGCCTTGTTAGCAGTAGGTTGTTGGCCCAATTAAGGGTAACAATATCTCTCTGGGGCTAGGCACTTCTGTGATGGGCAAAGTCCAGCATAAGGCCAGGCGCAGTAGGCGGGGCTTGGGCTATATAGCCACCCCCAGGGCATCGCTGCCCGTTAACAGCAGAGCCTTGCAAACTTGGCCCAGCCAGTGGGCTCCTCCCTGCTGGCAGATATGGGGCAGAAGAAACAAGGGGCTAGAAACACTCCTCCGTGAGGAAGGCTGGTGGGAGAGAGGCTCTCTCCCCTGCAGAAAGGTTTAAGGGGCGGGGGGTGGGGTGTAGGTGAGCCAGTCAATACCTATCCTGCATGTGGAAGAGGAACAGGTGCAATAAGGATGAATTAAGAGCTGAAGCTCACCTGGACAGGAACAGGTGGGACTGGTGTAAGGTCAAGTAGCTGAGGGTAGAAGGGCTGCAGGGAGGAAGGCAGAAGCAACTCTCTCTTTCTCAGGCTGGGGAGAAGGGAGCTGGCCTGGAGGGAAGCACACATCCTGGGGAGGGTAGCGAAGTTACCAGAGAGAGGGGCATGGTAGGAAACCGTCTAGGGAACCTGCAGCCAGGTGTAGGACACGGCAGCCCTTGGCTGTAAGGTCTTGCAGGTAGATGGTGGAGAGCCCAGGTTCCTGTCAGCCACTGGGGAAGTGGCTCCCTTGGGGGGCTGTGAGTTGGGAAGCTGCTTGAGACAGCTGGTGGAGACAGATTTTTGGTACAACCTACCCAGCAGGGGCAACTGCAGTGACCTGGCCAGAGAGTCACAGCGTGAAGAGAGAGTGGGACAGAAGGAGCACCTGCAGGAGGGGCTGTCAAACTGGCAGAGTGAATCCCCAGCCATGGCCACACAGAGGTGTGCTGGGGTGCTTAACTTTTTAAGTAGCAATACCCTCTAACTGCTGAAAATTTTAATATGTACCCCAAAACTCAGTTGCCTTCCAGCTGGGACCAGGGGAAGCAGGCAGCTGCCTTGTGTACCCCCAGGGTATGTGTACCACAGGTTGCGAAACTATGCTCTGACATGGGGATTGGCAACCCAAAAGATAAGAGCCATTTAAAAAAATTCGTTCACTAACCAAGTTTTTTGAGAGCTGTAATGGGTGTAGCCTCCTGGGGGGAGCTGGGCCAAGGCACCTGTGGCAGGGTCCCCTGGTAGCGGTGGGGAGCCTAGTATGGGCCAACTGCAGGGTCCCCCAGTGACAGCGACATGGCTCAGCAGGATGTGGGAGTCCTGGCTTCAAGTCCCTGCTCCTTCAAAGACTTTCTGGGTGAGTGGCGGCAAGGTGCTGGGCTGCCGTTCCCGGCTGTGCCTGTGGGTAATAGCCCCAGCCTGCCCGCAGATGTGGGGAGGCTTAACACCACAAAGACCATGAGTGATGAGGCCTCCGGCAGCAGATGATCCTGCTGCACTAGGTTTCTACAGCCAACCAAGCTATTTGCTCTGGCATTAAGGGTAGCATCAGCATTAATGTAATTCTTCTGGGGAGTAGCTGAGGGTGTGATCCGTGCCCCATGTTAGATGAAGAACTTTCACCACTCCAGCGCTGCTGAATTTCGCTCTCAGTAGGTTGCGTTAAAAGTTGCACATGTAAAACTTCCCTTTACTTGGTTAAGCTGCCGCAGTCCAGGGGGAGACACTTCAGTTATTTTGTGCTGGGTTCCTAAGAGCGCTATCTACTTTGTTCTCAGGTGTCGCTTTCTCATTATCCCAACAAGCCATGTGTAGAGCTGTTAAGGGCAGCTAATTAACCACAGCGCCATCTTTAGACTAAAAACCAGCCGCATTCGCCCAATTAGATTTTCCACAGTAGCGTTTACAGCCCTTCAATCTAACACTGTGCTCTGATCAGCCCCTGGCCCTAATCTCTGTGGCATTAATTAACAGCCTCTGCCCAGAAAGTTGGGTACTTTTTTTTTCTATCCCTTTTAATGACCGAGTGACTGTTCACAGCACTTGCTGGAGCGTGTGCAATGAAAGGCTATGTGGTATCTTAACAGAGTTTGTGTGGGAGCCCCAGAGACCCAAGTCAATCCCTTAAGAAAATGCAGTGTCAACTATGAATCTTCTTTAGCTGTTAAACACTCTTCCTACTTACCCCAGCTTACACTGGCTTTCTTCCTTGGTGAGGAACATCAGACATTCCCAAGGACCCCGCTCCCTTGGTGAATTGAACGGACTAAGATTTTCCAAAATAGGTGCCTGACGTAAGTGTGTAGGCTCCTAAGACTTTATTATGGTGCCTAAAACCTGGGTCTAAAATCCATTGAAACCAACTGAGTCTTTCCTTTGACTCCAATAGGTTTGGAATCAAGTGCTAAATGAGTTCCCCTGAATTCAATAGGAGCAAATTCTGAATTCAATCGGAGCTGCTGGAGGCTCAGAGCTTTTGAAATTCAGGTCATTCATTTAGGTACCTAAATATGGCTCTAGGAGCTTGTCTACGGCCACCTTAATAAATAAGCAAATGGAGCAGAAATCCATGGAAAAGACTGTTTTCTGGGCTCTCAGATGTTCTGTTTGGAAGACCGTTTGGTTTCTTGCTTTCCCTTCACCTCTCTACAGGGAATTCTAGTCTTCAGACTAGGGTTAGCACCTGCAGACCAACTATTCACCCAGATAAACTCTGCTGCACACAGGGAATGGTCTTGGAAAGGTAAGAGTAATACAAGCACTGACCAAGCATCCAGAAAAAGACTAAGCTGATACTTCTAATTACTTCGTAATCTGGTGTGCCAGCAATTAAACAGGCCCCGTACTACTGGGAGAAACCGTGTCTTGTTCCTGCAGCTGGCCAGCAAACAAGCCAGATTCTCCCACTCTGGGTTGGGTGGGTGTTTACCTGTCTCTCTCTGGCCCGGCATCTTTCATTCCATTTAGTTACAGATTGGTGGCCGGGTGTCTACCCCTTGGCAGATTCTATGGCCAAAGGGGAATCAGTGTTATCATCTGGTCTCCTGTGTAAAAAAGGCCAGAGACACTCAGCCACTGAGTGCTAGAGTGACGGGAAGCTCAGGCTGAACTGGGTTCTTCTTGTAAGCCGTCCTAAATGGTTGTGTATCCCACTGCTATGACGGGATCTACGGCTTCAGTTACATACCCATTCTCGAACCTGACAGCACCTCCAACCAAGGGACAGCCGATCTAGCTATTAACTAACAGACATCTTCTCTCTTTTCTGACGCTGCTGGGAGGCGAGAGTCCAGGTAAGTAGTTAGAGCAACCTTTTGTTTACGTGGTTTAATTTATGGGATGTGATCAGAGCACAGGATGGGTGTAAGGAGGTACAGCAGGAAACTGAAGACATTACTATGTATTTTTGTTTTGATTAGCTCAGCTTTCCTCCCCCCACCCATTCAACAGCATATCTGGAGCCTGCACTTCTGGGGAAGACTGAGTGACTGGCTGGTTCTACTATTATCCTGAAAGGATTTCAGCATAGCAGACAGAAAACACTGCTTTCTGGTTGACTAGAGTAAGCATGATAAATGGGCAGGCAGGACATTTTGCCATGTACACATTCCATGCATCTGCTGTCCTCTATGAAAATTCTCATTTTCTGCAGATCTGACAGTGGGAGAATGGCCCAGAGAAAAGTGAAAAGACACTTTTGCATAGTGCTTTGGTGTAAAAGGAAATCAGCAATATACTGAACTAGAAAAATGCTGAACTTCCCTAATCTTGCCTTTAGTGATGATGGGAAATTGCAAAAGTTGAGAGAGTCGTATGCCATGTCCAGGTCAGGAACAATATGCACCACGCAAAAACACGCCCAGTTAATGGGCTTGCCATGCGTCCCAAAGCAAGTAAGGGTAGGAATAAGATAAGAAGTTCTGATTTTTTGTTCCTCCTACTGGTAAGAACAAAGGAGAACTTCCTTTTCATGTTAATTATGGTACTCGCCTAGAGGCACAGACATCAAGAGGAAGAGGGATTGATCAGGTGAAAAAATCTGGACTTGTCTTGTTTAAGGGGCACAGTCACAAATCGCACTTGTTCGGCAGCCGGTGAAGGCCATAAAGCATTCATTTTCCTGCCTGCCTTCTTTCACAAATTTAATGGGACTACACTTGGTCAAGGGCTAAAGGAAATTTGTGGTCAAAATATCCCTGCTGTGTGGCCTATCCTATTCTTTCCTCCCCCCCAACTTCCCCATACCCTCTAAAAGTATGTGTGGAGAAAGGAGGAAAGAGTTTTGGTTTTATTTTATTTTTGAAAAGGAGTGCTTACAGGGATGAATGTCTGCCCAAACCCAGTATTAGCAGCAGCCTCCGATGCCTTAAAGTCCAGTGCCTGGCAAAAAAAAACTCTTCTAGGAGCTCAGATTTTGGAGTGGGATCAGTAAACTGACACCAGCTTTGCTCTTGCGGTGGCTCCTGCCCTGTCCTTTCAGCCGATGTTCTCCTCAGCGAGATGTGCACAGGATTCCTTTAGTTCATCTTCTTGCGCTTCTGCTGGCGCCCTGGGGGTTTGAATGCAGGTAAGGGCAGAGAGAGGGTGGCCAACTTGTGGTCTTCGTTATCTAGGAGCCCTGAAGGTGCCTTCCTTTTGGAGATCTTCAGCCTCATGGCTTTGGCGATCTCAAGCATCCTGACAAAAACAAAAAAACTCATTTCAGTGACTACAAGAGCGAATGCTCCAGCGTCAAATCCCCAAAACTCAGTAGAACAAGGCAGCCTGAGCAAGCAGTAACTTGGCTCTGTGGCTGTTCCCTGGACCAGTGACGGCCAATACAGATCTCACTGTGTGATGGCAGAGCCATTTCTAGAAAAGCCCAGTGAGGAAACAGGGTGATTTCGGCAACAGGACTTTGGGGGAAGGTTGGAAAGCCATTAGGGTCTCTGCCCAGCTTTGCTTAGTATTAGCCTTTTGCTGTATTTAGTGGCGCTCTCTCTCTCTCTCTCTCACACACACACACACACACACACACACACACACACACACACACACAC
>ML685839.1:6493317-6517587 GCA_007922175.1 Pelusios castaneus
ACACACACACACACACACACACACACACACACACACACACACACACAGAGGCCAGAGCTATTCAGCCCATAACAGCTGGGGGACAGGAGTAAAAGCAGCCTACATTTTCTAACAGGGTTACGGCTAGGGTATTTATTTATTGATAGCACCGAGTGCTGCCATGCAGGAGAGCTCAGGTGACTTCCAGACACTCAAGCCTTGAGTGGCTCAATAGCGAACTCCTTTGGCAGTCAAGGGTGCAGCATTGATGGGCTTTTGGGGCCCAGTATGTGGCTGAAACCTCGAGGTAGACTGCAGCAGTAACATCAGCAAGGAGAATTTTCTAATCAGGGGTGCAATGTCCTTAGGTTGAGAATTCAATCACTCAGGAATATAAGAATCACAGCAATTTCTCAGTCTTCCTGTGGCCCATGGAGCATCTGAATGTGACTAACTATGGTGCCTGTTATAGTGAAGTCCTAGACTCATTTTAGAATTTAAACTGTGTTTTGATTTCCCAGAGTGAATTCTGATTGACTCATTCATCTGTTTCAATGAACAATGCAGTTTGCAAGACTAAAGGAGAGGCTTTTTCCAGTATGAATCTGACTCTTGCTTTTCAGATTTCTGCGCTCATTGTTTTAGTATCCCCCAAAAGATAGCTGTACAAGTGAAAGGTCTGTGGTGCCTAATCCTGCTCACAAAAGGCAGCACAACCATTCCAAAAGCCATTTATTTCAGCTTTAAAAATGGGGTCTAATTGGCTCCAAACACTGCCATTAAAATAGTTATCCCACGTCTGTTCCAAACAGCAAAATGAATGAAATCAGCCAAAGCACCTACTGCCACAACATGTACAATGAAGTCATCCTGTGAAAAGTTAGAGAGCTAACAGGTTTGATCACTTTCATTTACTGTTGGAATTTGACCTTTCTAGTCAAGAATCACCTTATTATTTTCCACAGGATTTTGAGATGGGAAATGATGGATTTCTTGTTTGAACTGTTAATTCTGCAGGACACAGCTCTCAATGGATTTTTCATATCATGCCCAGAGCATCCTGAGTGATCTTGTCAGGAAAGCCCATCATTACGAACCAAGTCAAGCTACAAAGCATGTCCTTGGTGTTGCATTTTTCCCAGTATGGTGTAGCAAGCTAAGCATGGTTAAACTCAGATTGCTGATTGGGGGCCAATGCATTTCACTTCCAGCGTATATTTTTCAGTTGCTCTCCATGCGAACAGCCAGTCCACTAGACCAGGTGATTAGAGCTATGCTCAATTCTTGATTTATTCTCCCAGAGCCTGAACTATAGCACTTTCAAGTGAGTAGAAATACCCCTCTGAGTCTTATGGATTCTGGATCAGGCCCTGATTGACACCATTGATAAAGGCAGTTTTCTTTTTTTTGTTCCATGGAAAACTAAGTGCTAGAAACCAAACTTCCCCAGGAAGATAATGGAGCAAACGTTCTTCATTAAGGGCCCATCCTGCACCCTTTTAACCACCAGAGTTGTCCTTGCAGGTCCCAATAAGCCAAACCCTCATCTCCAATGCTTTGTGCAATTCTCTCTCCTCCCCAAATTCCAAGAAAACATGGATCCTGTACACCAGGCCCAAGCAAGGCATTTTTTTTTTGGCAGGCAAGGGGACATGTTGTGCTCACCATGAGGTTTTTAAACAAAATCTAGTTCCAGCCTTTGTGAGAGCAACTATTGCCTCCTGGTAGTTAAACACAGATCTGGACTCAGCAGGGAATCTGAACTCTGCTTCCTTCTTGCAGTGGGAAGGGAGCATGGAGAAGAAACGGTTACTTACCTGTAACTAGTGTTCTTTGAGATGTGTTGCTCATGTACATTCGAACTCAGGTATGCATGTGTGCATGCATGGATCGCCAGAAAGTTTTCCCCTAGAATACCCGCAGGGTCGGCTGCAGTCACCAGGGGCGCCCCTGCCACCCTCTATATATAATCCAGCTGACCCTCTCCCTCCCTAGTTCCTTCCTGCCAGAATTCCAGCTGGGGGAGGAGGGTGGGTGTTGGAATGTACCTGAGCAACACATCTTGAAGAACACTAGTTACAGGTTAGTAACCGTTTCTTCTTCGAGTGATTGGTTATGTCAATTCCAACTCAGGTGATTCCCAAGCCTTACCTTGGAGGTGGGATGTAGCACCACTCTGCCCACTGCTGCATCATCTCTTGCCTGCTGGGTGAGCGCATAATGGGCGGCAAAGGTATGCACCAATGACTACATCGCTGCCTTGCAGATATCTACTATAGACACATGTGCCAGAAATGCTTCAGAGGATGCTTGAGCCCGGGTAGAATTCACAGTCACCCGGGGGGCAGGAATCTTGGCCAGCGTGTAACACTGTCTAATGCATACTGAGATCCAGGACGACAGGCGTTGAGCGGACATGGGTTCCCCTTTCATCCTGTCCGCAACCGCCACGAACAGCTGAGACGATTTGGGGAAGGGTCTAGTTTGGTCCAGATAGAAGGCTAAGGCCCTTTGGATATAAGGTGTGGCGTCTACGATCCTCCTCTGTGGCATGGGGTTTGGGGTAAAAAACCGGGAGGAATATGTCGTGGGAGGTGTGGAAGTGAGAGACCACCTTGAGGAGGAAAGTGGGGTGAGGCTGGAGCTGCACCTTGTCCTTGAAAAACTGAGGGTATGGGGGCTCCGACGTGAGCGCTTTCAGCTCCGACACCCTTCTGGCTGATGTTATTGCCACCAGGAAGGTGACCTTCCAGGAAAGATACAACAAGGAGCAAGATGCCAGTGGCTCAAACAGAGGGCCGGTTAGTCTGGACAAGACCAGGTTCAAGTCCCATTGGGCCACTGGTGGCTGAATGGAGGGGAAGAGCCTGTCATGAAACACTTCACTGTATGGTCGGAGAACAAAGAACCCCCCGATGAACCTGCATGGAAAGTTGAGATGACAGCCAAATGGACCTTAAGTGATGCACCTGACAGGCCTTGGTGCTTGAAACTGAGATTAGGGGATACTGTGTCCAGTTTTGGGCTCCCCACTACAGAAAGGATGTGGACAAATTAGAAAGTGTCCAGCAGAGGGCAACGAAAATGATTGGGGGCTGGGGCACATGACTTATGAGGAGAGACTGAAGGAACCTTCATCTACTTGAAGGGATGCTCCAAAGAGGAGGGAGCTAGGCTGTTCTCGGTAGTAACAGAGGACAGCACAAGGAGCAATGGTTTCAAATTACAGCTGGGGAGGTCGAGGTTGGATATTAGGAAAAACTTTCTCCCTAGGAGGGTGGTGAAGCATTGGAATGGGTTACCTAGGGAGGTGGTGGAATCTCCATCTTTGGAGATATTTAAGGTTCGGTTACACAAAACCGTGGCTGGGATGATTTAGTGAGAGTGGTCCTGCTTTTAGCAGGGGGTTGGACTAGATGACCTCATGAGGTCCCTTCCAGCCCTATTATTCTATGAAATAGTCCAGGATTAGCGGGATGGGTGCTGAAGCCGCTGAAATTCCCTTCCCTGATGCCCACGTGGAGAACCTCTTCCATTTTGCTTGGTACATGGCTCTGGTTGATGGTCTACGGCTGTTGAGCAGGACCTCTTGCACCTGGGAGGAGCACTGTAGGTCGCTTCTGTTCAGCCATGGAGGAACCATGCCTTGAGGTGCAGAGACTCGAGATTGGGGTGCCTCAGTGCTCCCTGGTTCTGCGTGAGCAGGTCTGGGAATAGTGGCAGTGGGATCAGGTCCTTGACCAAGAGGTCTAGCAGCGTCATGAACCAATGTTGCCTCGGCCATTCCAGGGCAATCATAATAACTTTTGCTCTGTCCTGCTTTACTTTTAGGAGGACTTTATGGATCAGAGGTATTGATGGGAAGGCGTAGCACAGCTGGAGTGGCCAGGAAATCAGGAACATGTCTCCCCGGGACCCCGGGCTGCGGTTCTGAAAGGAACAAAAGATGGGGCACTTCCGATTGATTTTCGATGCGAATGGGTCCATCCAAGGAGTTCCCCACTGTCGGAAGATCTCCTGCACTACGTCCCTGTGGATGGACCATTCGTGGGTCAGGAAATGGCTGCTGAGAGCATCCGCCAGGACATTCTGGGAGCCAGGTAAGTATGATGCTACTAGGTGAATCGAATGGCGGATGCAGAACGCCCACAGACTGCGGGCTTCCTGACACGGGAGAGGAGCGAGCTCCACCCTGTTTGTTGATATAGTGCTTGGCTGTGGTGTTGTCCGCTGTAGCGAGTTATGCCGGGGGCGGTGCCGGCTGGCCACGGTGCCGCAATGTTCTTGGGGTCGACGTACCTGGTGACCGGAACTGAGCCGCACCTGCTGCTGCGATGACCTACCTACCTATCGCTACAACTGTAACAATGGTTTTAACAACTGTAGACTCTAACTACAACAACAAGAACAATGAACTGAGATAGGGGATTGCTAGCTAGGAAGCAAGCAAGCACTGTTCCAGCGACTATCAGGGCAGTAAGAAGGAACTGGGGAGGGAGAGGGTCGGCTGGACTATATATATGGAGGGTGGCAGGGGCACCCCTGGTGGCTGCAGCCAACCCTGTGGATAGTCTAGGGGAAAACTTTCCAGCGATCCGTGCATGCGCACACCTGAATTGGAATTGACATGAGCAATCACTCGAAGAATAGGCTGGAATACACAGAGGCAGTGTGTCTTGGTAGATACAGCACTGGACTGGGACTCAGCATTATTCTTCTGGCAGTCACTGGTCTGCTTAATGACTTTGGACAAGTTACCTTCCAGCTCTGCACCTCAGCTTCCCCATCTGTATAATGGGGATAATGCTACTGCTTGCCTTGTAGAGTGCTTTGAGATCTATAGCTGCAAAGTGTAATATAAGAGCTGGGGATTATGGGTTATGTTAAAAGTTACCCCATTCCACCCCACTCCTGCACAGAGCTCTGGCCAGGTGCATCCCTCTAAGAATGTGGGGAACCTGCATGATACTCATTGCAGTAGCTGAATCAAACTCTCTCAGCTGCTCAGTTAAAGAACTGACAACTGTTTCCACCCCCACCCTGCAAAACTTTTTAAAATTACTGACCGCTTTGTGTTTCTAAAAGTATTAATAGAATCATCACTCACCTCTTCTCCCGGAGTCTCATGTCCCTCTGTAGCACAGTCAGGTCTGTCTCAAAGTTGTTAATGTGCAAGGCTAAAGCTATTACGTAGGCTGTAATTTTAGCCTTCATTGAAGCCGAGATTAAATTCTGGATACTGGAGGATAAGAGGGTAGAGGGAGAGAGACAAAATGTGACATTTTAACAGTGTCAAAGAATAATCCTTTGGAATTGCATCTGCCTACGTCTAAAGACAAGCCCTGGGATTGCATTGCCGGAACACACTTTTACCATAGACAGAAAAGTGTTCTAAGTAGAGCTGGAAAATAAGTGATTTTGTGCTTCAATTGCAGTTCCCCAAATCATTATAAATAGTTCAATTTGAATCAAACCAAATCTGAAATTTTTTTGAATTTTCAGTGAATTGGAAAAAGTCCCTTTCAGGGCCATTCTGGGGGGAGAAATCATTTCTGGGTCTCTCCACATCCCAGCTGGACACCCTGCTCTCTGTGCTAATGGTTACGATGGGAAGTTTCGTGGTAACACGACCAACACTTCCTCCTCCAGCCCTTTGGGGAATGACTGAAAACCAGTGTGTCTCTAATCCATGAATAGTTTAATGTCAACCAAAACTCATTTTCCGTCCACCAATTGAGTGGTCTGAAAATTTTTCCCCGGCTCTAGTCATAAATCAACAAGGCTCCTGGGGCAAACGCATATAACGGATTGCTATTCAGGCAGATGTTGCACGTCTACTTTCAGAACTCCAGGCTGCGTCATAGTAACTTTGCTAACTGGAAGAGTGAAGACACAATGCCTGCAAAGCAAAATTGGGGCCCCTCTGCACACAGCCACCGAGGCAGGAGCCAAACCAGATTCTTTACAACCACAAACAGCTTCTTGGAAATGCTATCCAACTAAAACTGCTCCACAGCCGAATACCACCTTGCAGATGCCTGTCTGAATTACTTTCCACCTGTCTTCAGACAACCCGTTCTAACTCAGACACCTGTATTTCTCAATTCGTCTGCTCGGATACCTCCTGCTGGCAGCCACTAAGCTGCTGAAAAGCTGCATCATGGTGAAGAGCAAAGAATCCAGTGCCCAAGAGTAGCAGAAGCCAGCGCTGTAGCCCCATTTTACGCCAGGGCCTTTGCATTGACACCATTAAATAAAATACCAGCCATCAGGCCAGAGTCTCCTCTCGCACTAGTGTGACTTCACTGACCTCAGCGGAGCCACCCTTGATTTACACTGTCATAAAACAGAGGAGAATCGGAGCCAGAGTTTCCACACCGTCCCCTCACAAAGTACAGATGACTGCTCAGCATGGCAACAGAGAAGCAGGTCTGAAAGCCACACCCCTTCCATTATCTACCCAGAAAAATCTCTGCACCAACATCTACAAGCAACGAGCAGGGAAGATGTCAATAATTCATATTACTTTATATGGGTGTTGACATGATTTCCAGAGAACATGGGCACCATTAGGACTGATCCCTTGATCTGAACTTTCCTGTATCCACCGCTCATGACCATCAACTGCAAACAAAACAAATCATTCGCTACCTGCCATTGTTGTATGTCAGGGCAGTGAAGTTTTTCATGAGTTTGCTGTTTATGATGTGTGGACAGTCGGGGCCCATTGCATCTAGAAGAGAAAGCTTTTTGCAATGAAATTATAAACACACACACTGAGCATAATGGTGCTTCATTAAAATTAATATTTAAGCAGTACAGTATTATAATAGTTTTTATGCCGGTTCTATTACATCTTTAAGGAAATATTTAAAAATACACAAATCAGTCTTTTGATGAACTAGTTAGAGCACCTATGGTAAGAGAGTCAAGCCACGTGTAAGTGATTTGCAACCCAAAACCCCATTTTCAAAAGTGACTTAGGTGTGTACATGCCTAATCATTGACTTTCAATCAGATTTAGGCTCCCCACATCTGGTCACTTTTGAAAATGTTATTTCTAGAATGTAGGACAAGCTTCTGGGCCATCTACAGACTGTTCTTCTGTTCTCTGTTTGTACAGCACCTAGCACATTGTAGGCCTGGTCCATAACTAGGTCTCCTAGGCACTATTATTAATACATTACATTAAGTATTAACATAATACCTTCACTATCTGTATTTCCTGTACCACAGTAAGATATTAGAATGGAAATCGTTTTTCAGAAAACAATGTCCTTCTCACCACTTAGGCATTATCTGCACTGGAAATGCTCTGCTGCTGTCGTGCTTTAATGTAGATATTACCTGTGCTAACAGGCAGGTTTCTCTCGCTGGCAGAGTTAATCTACTTCTCCAAAAGGCGATAGCTAGGTCGACAGATTTCTGCTATCATCTCTTGTGCTGGGATTAAGTCAGTTTAACCATATCACTATAGCAATGGTCTCAAGATGCAGTGGGAGCAGTTGAGTTTGGAGATTAGGAAAAGCTTTTCACTAGGAGGTGGTGAAGCCCTGGAATGGGTAACCTAGGGAGGTGGTGGAATATCCTACCTTAGAGGTTTTTAAGGCACATCTTGACTGGCTGGGATGATTAGATCAGGGCTCGACAAACCCTGGGTGCCAGGTTGCCATGGTGCCTACATGCACCATGGCACTTCAGGGGTGGAACGTGCCTTGGTGCCTTAAAAAAACCCTCCGAAAAGCTGCTCGTGCCAACAGTTTCAGCAGTGCTGCCCCTGCCACCCAAAGTGTCCTAAGTGGTGGCGTTTTTTGGCGGCAGGAGATACCTTCGTTTTCGGGCTGACGCTTAGTGTGCAGCTACATTTACTGAGGCCTGGATTAGTTGCTTTGAACAGAAGACTGAGCTATAGATGACCTCCTGAGGTCCCTTCCAAACCTAATCTTCTAGGATTCTATGAGCACATAGTAGTGTGGACTTTTCACACCCCAAGTGATGTAGCTGGTTCAATCTAACTTTTTAGTGTAGATTGGACCACTTTCACTTTGCCTTTCGGACGCCCATGCAGCAGGGTGTCTGGATTCTAATACCACAGGGAAATATTTAAAGAAAGTCTAAAGCTGAGATTTTCCAAACTATCCAGGGGAGTTAGATGCACATTTCCTGCAGTTATGCATCCCCTTTGAAAATCTCAGTCTGAATGTTTTGGGTCGAGCTTTTAAGAACTCTGGTTACTGCACCTTTTAAAAGAAAGATCACTTTGGATAGAGTCCAAAAGAGCTTGCTAGTTAAAGCAATGGAGCTGAAGTTGGCCGGAGACTATACTACAAAGTGAGGCCAGTTAAACTTGTATATAAAAAATACTCCCAGTTCTGCAAACTCTTATCAAAGTGTCTCATGATATTTGGGGTCTTTTTTAAATCTCCAGCTGCTGGAATCAGGAGATTACATGAGACACTCAGCTTTCATTTTGAAAGAAATTCCTAACCACCTTGATGGTGGAGAAAATCTTGAAAACATGGAAGTGTAACCCTGAAAACTCAAACAGGAAAGGAAAAGCACCAAAAATTATTTTAAATAAATTTAATCTTTGGGTTTTTTTTAAGCCAGTCGTTACACTGGCTCATGCTTTTTGACAGCTGGAACTGGTAATACCATGCTAGATTGATAATTTTGTTCATGCTACTCTTATCCAATTAATAACAAATAGCTCTTGTATAGTTTACAGTCTTATATAAGAGCTCTATGTAGTGATTTTCATTAGCAGACCAAGGAGGCCAGTATCTGTATCCTCATTTCACAGATGAGGAAACTAAGGGACAGGGAGGTGAAATGATTCCCCCCATAGGCCAGTGGCAGAGCCAGGATTAGATTCTAAGGCTCCTGAATCCCAATCCAGTGCTCCATCCACTGAGCCCTCTGTGTTCCTTCAGTTAAAGCAGTGCAGAAGTAATTTAGATTAATTTAGAAGGTAGGGACTAGCTGACTGGATATGAGCAGAGAAAACAGATTTCATGACTTCAATTTGTGGATACAGACACACAATCAAAAATGCAGGATAAGTTTAAGGTGGCAATATTTCTATCTTTTAAAATATTCTTTCCATTTCCAAATTATTATTAATTATTTGCCGTATGGTATCAGCCTGAAGGCCCAGTCAAGGCCCAGGAGGACTCCATTGTGGTAGGGACTGTACAAACACAGAACCAAAAGACAATTCTTGTCTCAACAGGCTTTGTTAGGCAGAGGCTGTTGTGTTAATTTGTATAACAACGCAGAAGTCCACACCCTGAGATATGTCCCCGTAATCTGCTCCACACGCAGAGGAAAGGAAGACTAAATTTCTCAGACTCGTTGCCCCAAAGAAGGCAGGAGTTAGTCTCTAGTCTTTACAGTATCCTGCTCTAAAAGAGCGAAATCACTGATGAATTGAAACTACAAGTTTACAGTCTTGAATTATTGGGGCCTTAACTTTTACTGATAAGGAAATTCAATTTCTACTTCTTAATGGAAGATTGTTCGTCACACTAAGTTACATGTTTTGTTCTGTTATGTTCACTGTCGAGGTACTGACTTAACACTACTTGCTTTCAAGCTTTTATATTCCCCTATGCAGATTCATCAACAGCCTTTGCAGGGAATGAAAGAGTTAATTTTTCATCCGTGTTCTTGGGTTGAGTTTTTCAAAGCATTCCCAGGGGTTTTGGATACATACCTTCCATTGGACATATGCCCCAATGCCTTAGACTGCTTTCAAAGTCTCAGCCTTGTTCCAAAAACGAGCATGGGGATCAAACTGCTACAGGTGTCTATTAGATCTCATCTGTCATCTTGGTGGAATTTAATTTTTTTTTCTGGGTGTAAGACTCTATTAGTTACAAGACAAACCCCAATCCATGGCTGAAAGATAAATGGGGCAGAAAGATGCTCCTGCTATTCACTTACATTTCTTCTTAATCACTTTCTGGAAACTGAACTTGATGAGGGCATCCAGAAACCACAGACACCGCGCCTTATGGTCCCGGCTGTCCTCATTTAGAGGCATGGACTTCAGTTCTTCTAGAACGAAGTAGCAATGGCTAAAAGAGAGGGAAGATCTCTTAGAGCAAAGGCCATAAACTTAGAAAGGGGGTTATGGGTACAGTAACTAGGGTGGTGGCCACCCAAGTGTAAGGAATACACAGATAAGGCCAGGTCTGCAGCTATTTAAATTTGCAGAGCTCCATTGACTTTGATAGAGGTAAACCAATTTATGCCAATAGAGGCCTCATGTGTATTTCTTTGTCAAAGCACCCACTAACCTATCATATTTCACCCAGAAATCTTAAAAGCACTAATCCTTAATGATAAAGGAATGAGTAGCATTCTTGGACAAGATTGCAGAGTTGCAGAAGGACATTTCCACCTAGGGGAGCCATCACGCTGAAAAGGAGTGCAGATTATCCTATTGTATAGTAATATGGCAGACAATATCTGTCCGACCTGAAAGCCTGTCTACTGTAGTCTCAAACCTCACCAGAGCACAGCACAGTTTGAACCCAACCGTTCTCTAAGCTGCTGTTCAGGCCTGCCATCTCTTTATGTCTCCCCTAACCTCAGCTTTCCAAACTTCAATGCATTCCCTCTTCAGCAGCTTGTCTAGAGAAGAACCCAGTAGGGGGCCATCTCTCACCATGCTCAGAATCCCCATTTGCTGCCTGTTCACTGCCCTGACTGCACCTACACAAACAGGTGCAGACTCTGTCTTTGGTATCTGGCTGTTTCCTAGGTCCCTCAGCTCTCATTGTTAGAAAGCTGCACGTGCACAGAGGCACTCCCTAAATTATAGTCATTGCTCAGCCTGTTGACTAAATTTTAGTTCTTCTCACGGGGGGCAGAGTTCGCAGCTCAGTTAGTTATTTATACCATCTCAGAATAAAGGGAGCAGAACAAAGAAATGGGCTTCTTTTCTCCAGCATTTGAATCACAACTCTAAGGTCAGTAAGAAGAGACTACTTATATGTTATTGGAAAAAAGAAACAAGATTTTACAAAGATAACCTACCAGGCACAGGGGAAAATTGACAGAAGAACCTAACACTGGCCATACTGGCTCAGACAAATGGTCCATCTAGTCCAGAATCCTGTTACCCTTCGGTAGCCAGTGACAGATGCTTTGGAAGGAGTGAACAGAGCAGGGCAATTTATTGAGTGAGCCATCCTCTGTCTTTCAGTCCTGCTTCTGGCAGTCAGAGGTTTACGGATAGCCAGAGCATGAGTTTGCATCCATGCTGACCTCGGCTAACAGACACTGACGGACCTCGCCTCCATAAACCTATCTAATTCTTCCATCTGGTTCCAGGTTTTCAAAACAGCACTGAGTGTATGCATCTGCTAGTTCCTGGGGCCAGTGGTCCATCAATTGAAACCACTAGAACAATTCTACTGAAATATATCTGGACATACCACTAGGGATAAACAGCTTCCTACGTGTGTCAATTGGATTCCACAGGCATTTTCCTTCATGCTAGAAACTGCCCATTGTCTCAACTCATATTACATTACAAGGAACAGACCACTATAGTTACCCCATCAACAAGTGCTTCCTTACCTTTTTTCTTCTGCCTTCTTCAGGATCTCCTCAGGAGTAATGTTAACGAGGGCGGCAGCTGGAGTCTGCAGTGCCTCATACTCGGCAGGGGAGAGGACTGGAGGGTTTTAAGAAATAATAAAGAACTCTTTGCTCTTTCAGGTAAGGAGCGAGAGGCCCTGACTGCCCATTAGGTTTCACAACACCCTGATATAGTAGGCAAGTCAGATTGATTTACAGTGCACAAAGGAATCACTTCCCTCATTGCTGACAGCAACAACAAATAACGTTCTAGGCCAGCACAGACAGTATATCCAACTAGCACTGCATGGCGACATGTACTGTGAAGAGGCCCAACCAATCAAAGGACTGAAAGCCAGCCAGGATTAACGTTTCTACAGGTTTTGATTTCATGATGAAGTATCTCTCTCGATCCTTGGGTCAACAGTCCCAATTCTAGCCTTTGCTGTCTATAACACTTATGTTTGAAATCTACTTAACATTCCATGGGAAGGCACAAAATCACCTGCTCTGAGAGAAGCCACCCAAAAAGCAGGATGTGTGACGTGTTGGCCCAAAGCCCTAATGCACTATCTCTAATTCTTCGTCCCAGCTTTTTATTCACAGACAGAAAGCTCGTCTCTCAGCTGACACACAACTCATCTGAGTCTGAACCTTTTCTTTAACTCAGTGTTTTCAGCTGGGAAAAGCAACGCTCTGCCCCATAAAGGATACGGTCCTCAAACCTGTAGACGTTCTCTGGTTTGTCAGCATCTTCGTGGCAGGGAGGTAGGAAGAGGGAGACATCTGGCAAATCATCCTGGGCTGCATCACTGACTAAAGCTTTCAAAGCAAGCAAGAGATGAGAGAGTGCTTAAGTCGATGCGAACGTGAAGGCAACTGCAAACCAAATGCTCGTTTAGTGTCTGTCTATTCTAAGGCAGTGGTTCCCAAACTGGGGGGTGTACCTCCCCTGGGGAGTGCGTGAAGAAAATCCAAGGGAGGTGTGAGGCTGTGAAATTTTCATAGCGAAAAATTTTTGCATCAAGAAAACCTATTTGTGGTTATTTTTAATTGTACAATTACAAATTGAATTTTTGTTAAAAGGGGGTTGGATGATGGTAAAGGAGAGGTGCGGAGGCATGAGGGTTTCTCAAAAATCAGAATGGAGGAGTGATGCCATAAAGTTTGGGAGCCTCTGTTCTAAGGGAATTCCTGGTTAAAAAATGAGAGCTCCTCTTGTAAGAATTTTAAAGCTCTAAATGTTGCATGGTATATGGAGGGAATAACAGAAACTTTCTGAAATGAGTAACATCAAATTCACGATTCTGTAAACTTCCACCATTTTTCTCCCCCCAAGTAGTTATCTACTGTACGCAGAGCATTCTTGTGTGCGCAGATCATATCAATGCATTCCCTGACTGGGAACTCATAAGTGGAGGGCTGGAAGGGACCTCAAAATGTCATCTACTTCACCCCCCATCACTGAGGTAGGATTAAGTATACCAGACCATCTCTGGCAGGTCTCTATGTAATCTGTTCTTAAACCTTCAGTGGCAGACGGATGGGGAAGACCTTTTTCTTGTCCATTTGTACGGCCCCTAACACAGTGGGGTTCCCAGTCCCTGATTAAGGCCTCTCCAGGCAATACTGAAAGAACTGTAATATAAATAAACTACCTAATTCACCATTGTGGTTCTCCACAGTTTTACTACACTGGCATCATGTCATTGCCCGTAACTCTGGGGATTTGCAAATCCTCATTTGGAGTACGAATGGACATGGTGACACAATCCTGTGGAACAAGGGCAAGAATAGCCGTTGTTTCTGCAGTTTGTCTGATGGGAAGGCTGTACCCAAAGGACTGACAGGAGGACTTAGCCTTGGGGTCAGCCAGTCATTTGTGCTGGTCCAATGTAGCACCATTCTTTAAAGGACAAAGTGTGACAGGTTGTGGGGAATAACTTTCTGTGAGAACAGCTCACACAATGGACCGGGAGAATGACTTTCCAGGGCCCTCTGCTACCAGATGGCTGAGATGGGCAAGGAAAAGAATTTCTGATCACACTTCTTATAAATTGGCGAACCATAAGTAGATTTTTTACTTCAGTGTGCGTGTACCAGAGAGGCCTGTATGGACCTCTCCCAGAATGATCATTTGTGGCTGCTCAAATTTCTCCAGTACCACTGCCATCATAGAGTTCAACGCACCAGTTCATTTAAAATTCAGAACAAATCTGCCTCTCCTTCTCCCTGTCCTTGAGTTCACTGAATCCTCTTAATTTGTTAGAGGAGGGAATGGACGCAATGAATTAGCAGGTCTCCAAAAACCTGCTGTTCATCCATATCCCTCGTTACTTACCAGCTACACCTTTTGCCTCTATGATGTTTTCGGCTGCTTTCATCACAGCCACATTTAAAGTCTCACTTCCAACTTGGTTCATCCTTCGAGAGTTCAGGGCTCGCTTCTGCTTGTTGGTACCGAAGGCTTCAATACATGAATCCACCTGCACAAGAAATCATTCTACATTGTTGAATCTAGATACATAGGGATGCTCCATGGAAGGCATTGGAGGGGAGCAGTATACAATGCACACGGAATAGAATGGGCTGCTGTTATGTTGCAGAAATAGGATTCTGTCTTGTGAGGGAAATATATTTCACAGGACCAAATTCTCTGCCCAGTTCCAGTGGTGCTACCCTACTAATGTTAATCAGTATGAATGAAAGAAAAACACAGCCTTTAAATTACAGTCCAAGGTAACAAACTACAGAAGAGATGAGTTACTAAGAATGAACGGAGGTGACGGACAATTTTCAACGTGCTAGAATGCGGCCCCCACAAAAACCAAGTGGTCTCTGAATCATCACTGCAAACTAAGACAATCATCCTGCCAATGGACCCAAAATCTGTGGAACGTTTTGATTTCAATGGGACACCAAACTGAAATTAGGGTCTGCCTGCCTGGATTTGACTGCAGGACCATGCCCATATATTAGTGGGCCCTCATCTAGAGAAATGCTAGACAGGAGACATAAACAAGGGTTCTAGAGAACTAAATACAGAGGGTTGGGTCAGCTAGAACTTTTAAAAACTTTCTAACTTCATAGTCATTTTGAGTGTGCAGAAGGGCTTTCAGGTTATAGCTACAACGTATAGGGTCTAAAAATAAGCAACAATAGAGTTTTACATTTGGGGTGGTGGTTGGGGGGAGATTTTCCTCTCTCATATACTGATTAAGGCCCTGATTCTGCAAAGAATTATGTTAAAAGTGCCGCAAGACTCTGTTGTCTTTCTACAATAGACTAACACGGCTACCCCTTTGGAATTTGACTACATGGAGGGCACTGAATACAGCCGTTTGAAGTGGAAATCCATCAACTTCATGAAACAACTTGCACAGATCCAGACAGACATCATCTTCCTTTACAAATGCAAGCAACTAGACATTATACCTAATGGACTGAAGGTAAAGAACCCATTACAATCGACATATTACACAGATTACAGTGAGAGATTGTGCCATAAACTCTCTCAGAAATTAAGAAATCACCTTATCAGCATCCTGTACAGCAAACAGAAAAAAATTAGAAACGAAGTCTCCACACTGGATTCTCTTCTACAAAACCATCATCCAGCACATTCTTCACTCTGGGTGGACTTCACTAAAAAGAGAAAATCCATCTACAACACACATTTTGCTCACCTACAGAGGAAAAAAGACAACAAACTGTCCAGGCTCCAATATACCACAAGGGATAACAACAGCACCTCTATCCCACCCAACAACATTGTTAATCTCTCATGCTACAGCCTCACTCCAGCAGAGGAATCTGTGCTGTCTCGGGGACTTTCTTTTTGCCCCACCGCCCCCACACATAAGATACAATTCTGTGGTGACCTTGAGAACTATTTTCGCCGTCTCAGGCTCAAGGAGTATTTCGCCACCACCAATGTAGAACACAATGACCTACAGATACCTTCCTCCCAACATTGCAGGAAAAAGTATTCATCATGGACTCCTCCTGACGGTCGGAACAACAGACTGGACTCCTATATAAACTGTTTCCGCCACCAGGCAAAGGCTGAAATTGTGGACAAACAACATCACCTACACCATAACCTCAGCCATGCAGAGCGTAATGCCCTCCAGAGCCTCAGAAACAACTCTGACATTATTATTAAGGAGGCTGACAAGGGAGGTGCCGTCGTCATCATGAATAAATCGGATTACGATCAGGAGGCTTATAAACAACTGTCCAATGGAATGTTCTACAAACCACTCCTCTCTGACCCCACTGAGGAATACCAAAAGGAACTACAACACCTACTCAAGAAACTCCCCAAAGCAGCACAAGAACAAATCAAGACAGAGACACCGCCAGAACCCCGTCCAGGGATATTCTATCTACTACCAAAAATACATAAAAGAGGAAACCCCGGACGCCCCATCATCTCAGGCATTGGCACGCTTACAGCAGGATTATCTGGCTATGTGGACTCTCTCCTAAGACCCTATGCTATCAACACACCTAGCTATCTGAGAGACACTACAGATTTCCTGAGAAAAATCCAATCCATTGATGGTCTTCCAGAAAATACCATCCTAGCCACTATGGATGTAGAGGCTCTTTACACTAACATTCCCCACAAGGATGGATTACAAGCTATTAGAAGAACCATCCAGGATGATGACACAGCTAAACTTGTGGCTGACCTCTGTGACTTTGTACTCACCCACAACCATTTCAGATTTGAAGATGATCTATACCTTCAAGTCAGTGGCACTGCCATGGGTACCCGCATGGCCCCACAATATGCCAACATCTTTATGGCCGATTTAGAACAACGTTTCCTCACGTCTCATCCCAAAGCACCCCTACTTTACCTACGCTATATTGATGACATCTTCATCATCTGGACCCATGGTAAAGATGCCCTTGAAGAATTCCACAGAGATTTCAACAATTTCCACAACACAATCAAACTTAGCCTGGAACACTCCACACAAGAGATCCACTTTCTGGACACTACAGTGCAAATTAGCGATGGGCACATAAAGACCTCCCTATACCGCAAACCTACTGATCGGTATAGTTACCTACATCCCTCGAGCTTCCATCCTCGACACACCACACGATCCATTGTGTACAGTCAAGCCCTAAGATATAACCGCATTTGCTCTGACCCTTTAGACAGAGACAGACACCTTCAGGATCTCTACCAGGCATTCTTAAAACTACAGTACAAACCCACAGAAGTGAAGAAACAAATTGACAGAGCCAGACGGGTACCCAGAAGTCAACTACTGCAGGAGAAGCCCATGAAAAACAACAACAGAACGCCACTGGTCATCACCTACAACCCCCAAGCCAGACCTCTTCAACACATAATCAAAAATCTACAGCCTATTTTACAAGATGATTCCTCACTCTCTCAAGCCTTGGGAGACAGACCTCTCCTTGCTTTCAGACAGCCCCCTAATCTTAAAAGGATACTTACCAGCAACTACAGATCACAGAGCAGAAACACTAAAGCAGGAACACAGCCCTGCAGCAGACCACGCTGCCAACTTTGCCCTCATATCTACACTGATGACACCATCACAGGGCCTAATCATGCCACCTACTCCATCAAGGGTTCGTTCACCTGCTCATCCACCAATGTGATTTATGCCATCATGTGCCAGAAATGCCCCTCTGCCTTATATATTGGACAGACAGGACAGTCTCTGCGCCAAAGAATCAATGGACACAAATCTGACATCAGAAACTGCAATACTGAAAAACCTGTAGGGGAACACTTCAACCTCCCTGCTCACTCCCTTAACGACTTGTTAATAGCTGTGTTGACACAGATGAATAACAAATCACAGCTTCAAAGAGAGTCTGCAGAGCTCGAACTTATATGCAAATTTGACTCAGTTGCCTTGGGGTTGAACAGGGACTATGGATTTTTCTCGCATTACATCAAGTGAATTGACCTCCCCCCTCCTCTATGTGCTGTTCCCCAGTGTTTTGAATCCTAACTCCTACTTTGATTTGCTGTTACAGCCTGACCTGATGCTATGTCATACACTCCCCTGCATTTAATTTCCTCCCACTCTGTAACTTTCCTATCTTCAAAGCGTCTGACGAAGTGGGATTTTCTCCCACGAAAGCTCATGCGATTAATAAATCTGTTAGTCTTTAAAAGTGCCGCAAGACTCTGTTGTCTTTCTACAATAGACTAACACGGCTACCCCTTTGGAATTAGATCACCACTGACATTTCATAGAATCCTAGATGAGGAGGACTGGAAGGGACCTTAGGAGGTCATCTAGATCAGCCCTCTGCTCAAAGCAGGACCAACCCCAACTAAATCATCCCAGCTAGGGCTTTGTCAAGCCAGCCCTTAAAAAACTCTAAGGATGGAGATTCCACCACCTCCCGAGGTAACCCATTCCAGTGCTTCACTACCGTCCCAGTGAAAAAGCTTTTCCTATACTTATCACAGTCCTCTTTGTAACAGCCCTTAACATATTTAAGGATTGTTATCAGGTCCCAATTCACCCCCTTTCCCCATCCTCTTTTATTAAGAATAAACAGTATTTTAACCTCTCCTAAAAGTCAGAAGATTCTTTTCCTTGGACCTATTTTACAGTAATTTCATCCACTCCTCATTTCCCTAGTTTGCTTATGAGAATGTCATGTGGGACTATATCAAAAGCCTTATTAAATCAAGATATATCACATCTACCACTTCCTCCACTAGGGCAGAAACCCTGTCAAAGAACAAGTTCCAAAGGGGTAGCTGTGTTAGCCTAGTTCAGCAAGACAAACAAGGAGTCTGGTGGCACTTTTAAAGACTAACAAATTTATTTATTGCATGAGCTTTCGTGGGAGAAAATCCCTCTTCATCAGATGCTTGAAGATGGGGAACTTCTAGAATGGGAGCAAAATAAATGCAGGGAAGTGTAGGTCATAGAATCTCAATGTGTCTGAGGAAGTGGGATTTTCTCCCATGAAATCTCATGCGATAAATAAATTTGTTAGTCTTTAAAAGTGCCACCAGACTCCTTGTTTGTCTTGTCAAAGAACAATTAACATTAAACTTATTCTTTGTGAACATGCTCCAGTTAATTTAAAATAAATCACTGAATACAGCCCAACATTTTGGTAACCAGTAATCTGCTAAATGTTTAGCAAGTTCATAGAGCCATCATTTAAGCTGCAATAATGATAAAAATATTGCTTTTACATCACTTAACACTTATTGCTCAGCTTCAGTACATGCTAAATGTGTTAAACTACACCCATTAATAACAAAAGTGAACAAATCATTTCTACACTAGCATCATTTGCTGTGGTTAATCAGGTGATTATGTTAGAAAATGAAGCTTTTACCTTCTCTCTGTAGGATTTATTCTGATAATCTGATGGGTCATCATCTATTAAATCACCTACCAAAGGAACAAAAATGAGTTCACTTAGGTATGACTCTGTCATTGCAGTCTGTAATATTTATACATCTTCATTCACATTGTGCCAGAACCTGGCATAAAAGATCTCATGCCTGACACTCCAATTTTTCAAAGGATAACACTGAAATGCTAGACAGCGTTTAAGAGACAAACTGTTACTACAAAAAGGATGAATACATTGTTTGGCAAGTCCCAAAGGCGGGTCTTGGATACTACCAATATCAGGATCACCCAGTGCTCCAAGGAAACAATTCACTGAGGATGCTGAATATTTTCCTCATCTTGTGGTGGTAAAAGCAGCCCTGCTGAAGAATTCTGCTGTCCAGGGATTATTTTATTTCTCAGAGAGCGGCAATTCAATCTCCAGGCCTGTTTAATTCTAGTTTTTCCTAAGCAGAAGACAGCAAAATGGGCTATTTGAACCATTGGTTGGTGTTAAGTTCAATGTTTTCCACCTTCCATCTTGATTTACTCTAACTCGCCCTTCCCCCACTTCCTAAATATCCTATCCTATCTACAGTTCTCCCTTTTAGGGATTTCCCCATTGCCTGTTATCTCCTTGAAGCACAGGAAAAAAGTGTATTGGGAGGGTATTGTACAATTGACTTGTGCTCTTTCCTTTCCATAGCGTCACTCAGGGACCAACGAGAATATCCATGATGCTGGACTGACAGACATAGGACAGAATCTCATGACCTGGAGCCAAATTATAAGCAGCAGACATTGAAATGCATATAGAATACAGATATACTATAATGTTGGTGGCAGGTTACCTGACAACAATGGCTGCATGTTGAATAATTCAGCATTATAGACATCCATTTGTCCAGAGTCCTTGTCTAAAACACCAACAAAGTACCTATGGAGAGCACAGTGAAGGATGATTAACCAGAGATGATCATAAGTGGCACATGTTAGCAAGTTAATATGGTCTGATGCTCTTTATGTCTCCAGCCCCACCCAGCAGTGACCAATTTTTTCAATCACAACAGCTAGAATTTCACTGTAAAGTGAATTCCATAAAAGCCACATAGGAGGCCTGATTTTTTAAACCCGGTATCTCAAATGAAGGCATCTAAACTAGCCCTAATGCACTCAGAATGAGTGTTTAGGCACCTGAGTGCCATCCTTGATTCTCTTTCTTGTTTCTATTTGCAGGAATCCTAACAGCGCCTCTACACATGACCTCCTTAGGTGCAGTTTGGTTTCAGAAGTTTAAGTCTGAAGTTCTTCCAGAGCTGCTTGAGGCTCAGGATCAGTACTATCTGGAATTCCAAGGGTACCGATACTTCAAACCCTGATGTGGTTCTCAAGCAAGTAAGTGTTTGCTGAAAGCAATTTGCTAAGTTTGGACAACTCTTTTGCAGTTTCTGTTGGTTCTTTTTAAAGCTCAGCCTCCATGTGGCCATTCTCTGCTTAGTAATGGCCCCTTGAGCTGAAGGCTTGAGCTACACTTGAAATTTATACCAGCATAGCTGTTTTGGTGGGGGAGGAAATCACACATCCAGCCAACAAAACCCCTCGTGTAGACAAGCTATGCCAATAGAAGAGTGCTACCTTTCCATCTTCCACCTTCAAGAACTAGCCTTACTTTAGCCAGGCGTGTGTCTAGGGAGCTCTACACCAGCTGTTCCAAGGATTGATTACATCATTAAAACTGTCTCTTAATCATGTCCAGTGATAAGAGTGTTCAGAGATGAAGTCCTAAGTTGGTATAAAATTGCACATCATTGATATTTGTAGCATAGATGTTCATTAGACTAATTGGTTCTCAATTTAATTCTCCAGACACAAGCATAAAACCACCCCAGAGCCCTGTTGCAATGACAGCATTGTAAATTAACTTCTGTCAAAATTAAAGTCACAGCTCTCCTCATTTCATTTGAGAGAGAGGAGAACATGACCAGCATGTAATCAATCTCTTTCACCTTTTAGACAATTTTAGTCCTGGATTTCCAGCTGCAGCCACCCGTGGACTTCTTAACAAAATGGTTTGTAGCAGAAAGGGACATTATTTTAATCTAATTCTTTGGCACTGACCAGATGAGGATATTAAAGTTTAGCACTAGTCTCCTCGCCACACTCTCCATGACCCAAAACAGTGAACCAATTTGTTCCTCTTCCCCCCATCATGCCCCATTAATATTTTAATTGTTACGAGGCACGGATTGCAATTCTGTTACTAAGACAAAGTGAATAGGACTCAGACTTGACAGACATTTCTAAAAATCTTCTTTTTAATCCTCTGCTCATGTGTATGAAACATAAGAGAAACATCAAGTCAAATATGACCCCAAAATGTAGGTTGTCTCTAAACCTAAGACAAACTAGCTCCAAAGTTTGAGTTGTGAACACCGCAGGCAAGTGTTTTAGCTGGATTTGCCTTAGAAACAGTTTAGTAAGAGGAATAGAAATCCACTTCTAGGTCTTCTCTACATTCCACTTCGAAGATAGGATTTTCATAGCTGCCTTAAGTACCAGGACATCCAATTACCACGTGGATTCCTCACAGGCAAGTACATGAGCCAGGCAAGTATATGAGCCAGTTTTTGCAGCACTGGGGCTTTAAATGATTTTGTTGTTCAATTCCAACAGAACCAAGCCATGTTGTACTATCAGGACTATTGCCTGAATGCACGTAAAAACTTGTTCTGTTCTTTTTCTCTTCCTATTTATATACATATCAAAACTTAAACTTAGGCTCAAGTTTGACCTGAGAATGTCTCTTGACTTCTCCATTCTGGCTGTGCACTTATAGAAACTTTGATATTAATGGGAACATCAGTGGCATCAAGGGAAAAACAGATACTCTTAACCGATATGCCAGGAAAGGATTATTTGCTGTTGACATCTTGGATCCACTAATTCCAAAGCTTTCTATCAAAACCAGAGGTTCCCTTACTTACTGTTCCCGAATCAAGCAAGACTTGACAAAACAACATTATTATTACTACTAACATTCTCCTGAATGCTCCAAGATCTGTTATCCTTTTTCCTATCCTTCATAATGAAAATTCCGTACCAACACGTCACATATATTTTCTCTTTAGTATATGGAACAGTCAAATGGATTATCAAGATAGATATACCACGCTGCAGTCCTGCAACCGTACGGTGATCATGCAAGATCAGGGAATCCTCTGCATGTATCATGTGTAGATTCTGCCAAATTTGAGGGATGGATTCTTACACTGGATTCTGATACATCAGAGTTTCTCTTTATGATTTTACTTCTTATTTTTTAACCCAAATCTTCTTAACATGATGTACATCTACACTGCATGGCCAGAATTTTCAGAAGCACCCAGCACCTCTCACTGAGAACAATGGGTGCTGAACTCTTGTAAAATCTGTTCTCTTTATTTCAGAGCCTCAGCAGAACCTGGGTTCCTTCTGAAAACCTGCCCCCACATTAATAAACAGCACATCTGAGAAGGCTAAGAGAAGAATCAAGTAAACAGAACAACTGCTTCCCTTCCGCACATGCACCCCATACCTGCATAAGGAGTTACATTTCAGGACTCCTGAGCCGAAGTTCCTTCCAACATAAGAAAGTCTGTCTGTCTCCGAAGTCTAAAATACAAAGAAAAATAACTTTAGAGGTGGGCTATTTTGACAAAAATTCTCCACATGCATTGAACTTGCTAGTAAATCCCTTTTTCCTGAGTGTCAGATACCCGTTCTCTGAATAAAACTTGCCCATTTTTAGAGAAATTTTCTCATCCATTTTATATTTTAAAAAAAAAAAAATTCCCAAAGAAAATCTTAAAAGAAACAACATCTCTTACAACTGAAAGAGCCCAGAGTGGAAAATAATGCTACCTCCACATTAACTTAAAGGGAAGGTAAGAACTGTCACATGGAAGTTATTGCTTTCATTGTTCTAACAGTATTTTTTGTTAACTTCAGAGCATTCTTAGCACTGTCATGGACTTTGGAGGCTCATTAATTTAAAAACACAGCTAAGATGTCTTGTCCACAACAGAAATCTAAAAGCGATAGTTTGTAATAGAAATGCTGTAACTAGTTTGGGCTAAAATATATAAGAAATTAACTATTTTTGCTATTAAATTTAAGATATTATTTGAAATGCTTTTAAGTTACATTCAGCCTGCCATTATAACTGGAGCTAATGACTTCCTGAAAATAAATTCTCCTTCGGGACTCAAAAAATCACTGTGTTTTGTCTCAGCCCCAATGTTTTTCGTGGGGGAGTGATAGCATGAGTAAAATTAATTCAGCGATTTAAAAAAAAATTATAATTCTAACACACAAGCACACACTATCACTGTATAGGTACGCTGTTTTATACAATCTTGTCTTGTTTATGTGCCCATAGACTCAAAAATAGCTGAACTTTAAAATCTCATAGCATCATTAATTTAGGTCCCCAGTCCTGAAAGCAATTCATCCACTCTGAACAATTTTTCAGGGTTAGGGACTACATTTAAAAATTATTTAAATAAAGAACTTCTGAACTTCTGCAGCACAAAATGTCTACCTAGATTTTGGTTATACAAAGCACTACTGAATAACATACACAACCGTATAACTCAAGTCAGATTTTTCCTTTTCCAGCCTTTAGCTTGTTTCTCTTTCCACTAAAGCCAATGCAAGCAAAACTTTCACACAAGAGAATTCAATCATAACAAAAATTACAGCAATGGAATGTTAAGATTAGAAAAGTAAACATTAGAGAAATCAGAAAATGCAACATAGTTTTTGTAGTCATCTTAGCCTGCCTATTCTGCAAATAATAGCTTTACCTTTTTCATTAGTGATGCCCTTAAACATATAACCTAACATGTACAGTATATGCAATGTGGGAAAGTCAATATTACTTTTAGAATACATGACTTTGGCTATGTACACACGATCACTTTATTGCACGATAAGGCTCCTTATCGCGCAATAAAGCTGCCTGCGTACACACGATCATTTTTCTTGTTGCGCAGCAACACCCTCTTGCCGCGCAACAGTTAAACCACTCAAATCGAGAGTGGTAAGCATTACTGCGGAACAGCTGTTCCACAGTAATGCTCGTGTGTACGCTTTTTGCGTGTTACACAGCCTCCGGAAATGGCCCAGAGTGCCAATCGAAGGCACTCTGGGACATTGGAGCTGTCAAATATGTCAATTTCACTGCTCTAGCTGAGCAGTGAAATTGACTGTTATGGGAGCTGCCAGGTTCGGCGGCTCCCTGGACTGAGCTAGGTTCGGGCCAGCCCTCTAGCTCAGTCCAGGGGTTCGGGTGGCGGCA
>ML685839.1:6522587-6560084 GCA_007922175.1 Pelusios castaneus
TCATGCGATAAATAAATCTGTTAGTCTTTAAAAGTGCCACAGGACTCTGTTTGTTTTTCTGCAATAGACTAACCTCTTTGGAACTTGCTTGCAATAGAGTTCCCCTCAAATACGTATACTTTCTTTCTCTAGGGAGAATTGTTGGTCTGCTTATAACTACCACTTAGTTAACAGTCAAGTTTAAACATTCTTCAAACAATGTTTTTGGGGCCAGCCTTCGGGGATATGTTAACTAGAGCATTCCTCCTACTAGTCCAGATTTCTGGACCAACAAAGAACAGGCTTGTTTCCTGTTATGCCAGTAGAAAAAAAAAGTTTAGACAAAGGATAATAGGTGGAATTTTAATATTAATAAGAGATACTAGGTGTGTTTGGATATTATTACAAAATAATTTTATTGATTATATATCCAGATATGAGTAACTATCAAGGGGACAGTGAGTTTCACTGGCCACAGGCTGATGATTCTCTCTAAGGGGTGAATTAAATCATTATGCATGGAGGGAGGGAAAGGCGGCATAGAATTGTAGATGGTGCTTATAGGCATTGTCTCCTCTTGCTCTCACACCCTGTGTGAATCTGTCACTTCAGAGGTTACAGTTGAGGTAATATTATTTTATGTCTAGATCATAGAGGAATAGGTCACTCTGCATTATTTCTGTTTTAACATATGCAATACTGCACAGGTACTTGAACTCAAGCTTGCAAAATCCTTCCTGAGCTACCACTGCTTCTCCTGGCCTATATTTCACAATGTCATTAGGGAGATTATTACTGACATCCATAGGAAAACGTTGGTACTGGATGCAAGAATGTGTATTTCTCTCCCTTTCTACTGCCTGGTTCATGTAAGAGGATAGAGAGTCTGCTGCTAACAGGCAATGGAAATTATTACTTTTTCAGTTCAAATGATAAAAGAACATTGCTTTTAGTGCTAGAGTCTGAAATTCAAACCCTGCTGAAGACCCAAATGGAAGAAGGAGAGAGCTGTTGTTACAAACTGGTATTCAAAATGACGTGTTATTTCGTACGAATTTAATATGGTAGTCTAGGACCTGTCTGCGGTAGCAATTTGTTTCATTGCTGACAGTGGATCTGCACCTTACTGGCCAGAATGAAGGCAATATTTTGTTAGTTCTGCACAGGGTTTTCTAGCAGTCTTCTTTATTGGGATTTGGTTTTTTTGTTTTGTTTTTTGTATCTGTTTTTCCCAATGGCTGATGCATGGTTGATTTAAACTTTGGTTTAATATATTTATAAATTGCTTTATTAAGATGGTTCTAGATGTATTATTTTCTGTATATTATGAGGGAGAAGAAACTCATCCTTGCCGTGGGCTCTGCAGCCATTATTGATGGTGGAGGAATGTCTGCTTCTTGTAATTTTTGTTTTCTTTTGAAGTTTGTCCCCATCAATATAGTTGGTAGTTAAGAGTCAGGACTCAGAATTTTCTGCTGCTTGTAGAATGGATTGAATTATGCTTCTGGAAGGCTTCAACAATAATTTATGGCTAGGTTTTACTCCCCCCTAATGTAACATACACATAGCTGGATATGGAAAGCAATGCACCAGGAAAGCCTATGCTCAAATAAATGTAACAGAGTCTTGTGGCACTTTTAAAGACTAACAGATTTATTAATCACATGAGCTTTCGTGGGAGAAAATCCCACTTCGTCAGACGCTTTGAAGATAGGAAAGTTACAGAGTGGGAGGAAATTAAATGCAGGGGAGTGTATGACATTTGATGCTATGTCATACACTCCCCTGCATTTAATTTCCTCCCACTCTGTATTACAGCCTGACCTGATGCTATGTCATACACTCCCCTGCATTTAATTTCCTCCCACTCTGTAACTTTCCTATTTTCAAAGCGTCTGACGAAGTGGGATTTTCTCCCACGAAAGCTCATGCGATTAATAAATCTGTTAGTCTTTAAAAGTGCCACAAGACTCTGTTGTCTTTCTACAATAGACTAACACGGCTACCCCTTTGGAATTCAAATAGATGTGTTAGTCTTTAAGATACCATGGTACTCCTCAGTTGTTTTGCTGAAACAGAATAATACAGCTGTCCCTCAGGAAGTTTCCAGCAGGCTATAAAAGCATGACTGTTCCCAAACAATCTCAGATTTCCAAAAATCATGAATCAGACTCCAAAAATCTTGAAACAGTCTTAGAAAAAATCTCAAGACTTTTAAAAATTAAAAAGTGTTATTTCTCTTTGCATTCAGGTTTTTGAGTCTTTAGTGTGCATTTAAATCATGTTTTCAATCTTTCCACTGCACTTGTGAGGGCTTCACTACTTTTTAATAGAAATGAGAGCTGAGATTTTGCACATAATCCTGTGTCTCCAGGAACTGGATTTTAAATGAAACATCAGCTATCCCGAGAGCCATGATCAAAACCCACAGGAGTTCGCAACAATATGGACAGGCGCTGGGAGCGAAGGGGTCACCACATCCAGGGGGTGTTGTGTTACTTTGGATGACAGGGGCGCTCTCTTGGGCCTCAGCCTTCCTTGCTAATTTACAATCGTATTCCTGATTGGTTTATGGCGCGCCTGTCCAATCAACGAGCAGCGTATTGATAAATCCCGGGCACCGTGGTGTTATCAGCAAACTGGTGGCTGATTGGGTGAGCTACCCTCGGGGAGCCGACGGCGGCGAATGGAGGCCTGTGATTGGCTAGGAGCTTCGTATCCCGCGAGGCTTCTGGTCCCTTTTTTCTTCCCGGTCCCGCCTACTCCGCTGATTGGCCGTATGATACCATGGCGTCACTTCCTGCTGTCGGCGAGGCCGTTGCAGGGGGGAGGAGGAGGAGACCGGAGCGAGTTGGGAGAGGAACCCGCCAGGGACGGGAACTACGGCTCTCCCCCCCGCCCGGAGACACAGAGCCGCGGGAGGGGAGGGAACTGCACGCAGGTCAGGCAGGCAGGCCGGCCGGCCGGTGGCGGGACGGGTGTCTGCACGCGCGGGCTGGCTGGCGCGCGCGAGACGGGGAAGCAGTTGGGGCTGGCGCCGCGCGCGCTGGCTGGGGGTGGTTCTTGTCACAGCGCTTGTCTGGTGTGGGAGAGGTGCGGCCAGTGCGCGTGCGCGGGGGTCTGGGAGACGGCGAGATTTTAGTGTCGCCGTCACTAGACCGTCTGAGCGGGAGGGGCGGGGCCTCGGAGTCGGACTGCCGGTGAGTGACAGGGCGGGGGTCCTCTGGCCAGGCTGGTACCAGGCCCCCGTACTCGCCCCTTCCTCCAGGTTGCCCTTCTCTCTTTCCCGGTCACAGATATGTCCCCGCATCCTGGCTTCCCCCAGCCCCTGTCCCAGCCCCCACCGCAGCCTCCCTTCATCTAGCTGCCCCCACCCTACAGCCTCTCCTCCTCTGCCTCCCCCTCCCCCTCCCCCGGTCAGGCTCTCATTATCTCTCACCCCCATCCCTCCTTCCCTCAGTCTGTGCAGGTTCCCCTTAGTTCCCTGTAGCTCTTTGTTACTGGGTTGTGTGTAAAACAACTTGTTGGGGAAAACTAAGCCCCAGTTCACCAAGGCTAGGGGTGTGTGGGGTGAGCTGTGGTGAAATTCCCCCTGATTGGGTACCCCTCAGCAAGAGTGTTGGGGGTGGTGGGGAGGGAAGAAGCCTGTAATGAATATCACCCGGTCTCAGGTTCTCTTCCATGCAGGTGTGGTGTTCCAATGAGGAGTGGGCTGATGGCCTCACCTGTAGTCTCTAACCATTTGTGCTGGAAATCCTGCTGGGTCATCACATTTGTGTGGCTTGATAACTGATGTAAGGTGCACCTGCAACTTGTAGTAGAAGCATTGAAAAATAATTATGGGGTCAGGTCCAGTCACCCCAAAGTGAGCAAAGTCTTGCTGACTTCACTCTGGTGGCTACTTGCATAAGTGAGGGAACCGCTAAACAAACAAGGAGTCCTGTGGCACTTTTATAAACTAAAACATTTATTTATTGCATGAGCTTTTGTGGGCTATAACTCACTTCCTCAGATGCATGAAGTGAAAACTGCAGTATGTTAGGTGTATATATACACAAGCAAAGAAGGGTGAGTCACATTATTATTTAGAGGATTAATGAGATCCATTCAAACAAATTGATGCAAAAGTGAGAATGTTTAAAGAGGTAAAATTACTTTTTGTACAGAGTTAGCCACCAGTCTGATAGTGTCAAGTTTGCACATGAATTCCAGCTCTGCAGTTTCTTGCTGAAATGTTTTTAAAGTTTTTTGGGGAAGTATGATAACTTTCATATCTGTTACTGAGACAGATGTGCTCCTCTACTGGTTTTTCAGTGTTGCCATTCTTGATGTCTGATTTGTGTCCATTCATTCTTTTGTGTATATGGCGGAGGAGCATTGTTGGCACATGGTGGCAGGTCAATGAGCCCCTGATAGAGTGGTTAGGTCCTATGATGGTGTCACTTGAATAGATATGTGGGCAGAGCTGGTAATGGGGTTTATTGCAGGAATAGATACCTGGGTTAGTGTTTCTGTTGTATGACATGTAGTTGCTGGTGAGTATTTTCTTCAGGTCGGGGGGGGGGGGGGGGCTGCCTGTAAGCGAGGAGTGGCCTTACCTCCCAAGGCTTGAGAGAGTGAGGGATCATTTTCCAGGATAGGTGGTAGATCCTTGATGATGTGCAAAAGAGGTTTTATTTGGGAGCTGTAGGTGATGACCAGTGACATTGTTTCTTTCCTTTTTGGGCATGTCCTGTAGTAGGTGACTTCTGGGTACCCATCTGGCTTTGTCAGTCTGTTTCTTCATTTCCCCAGGTGGACATTTTAGTATTAAGAACACTTGATCCTGAAGATGTTTGTCTCTTTATGAGGGATTGGAGCAAATGCAGTTTTATCTTAGTTAGGGCTCTGCTGTAGACAGTGGATTGAACCACGAGTTATTGGTTAGTGCTACTGAACCAGTCCTTTGTGGTTCCTTACTTATGTTGTAGTTGATAGAAAATGTGGTGTGTGTTATGATTTAAAAACCCCCTCTGCTAATGGATAATGTATAAGTTTCAGAAAACCAATGGGATCTTTTTTTGAACTCATGTCAGCCTTTATACTCATGTCATGGTATAGGTATTTCTTGACAGCTTCAAGTTTTTGTCAGCTCACACAAAATTGTCACTTTCAGGACATGGTTCATGCTATTGAGACTTCTAAGCCAGGAGGAAATGAGGTATTCCAAAACAGCATTTGACTTATTATGGAATCTAATGAAGTTCTAAAGGGGTAGCTGTGTTAGTCTAGGTCAGCAAAACAAACAAGGAGTCCTGTGGCATTTCTAAAGACTAAACCATTTATTTTTCACATGAGCTTTCGTGGGAGAAAATCTCACTTCATCAGACGCTTTGAACCGTCTTCAAAGTGTCTGACAAAATCGGATTTCCTCCCACGAAAACTTGTGCAATAAATACATTTGTTAGTCTTTAAAAGTGCAACAGGATTTCTTGTTTGTGTTAATGAAATGAAGTTGATGTTTGATTTCTGCTGCAAGACTATGAAACACTCCTTTTAAATGTGGGATTTGAAGCAAATCAAATGTTACAAAATTGTGACCAAGTATGTGAAGCAGTTTTTAAAAAAGAACATTTTGCAGATTTTTTTATTTGCTTCTAGAATAGCGACTGATAAAAGGTGTGAAACATTGAATATCTGCAGTTACTTCCATTGTAAGTGTAGTGTAGAGACAATCTAAATCTGTACAGATACGAGTGACTTGCTGTTCAAGTAGGTGTGAAACAAATTTTGATGTAACTTAATTCTTCAGGTTGCCTTTCTAGTGTACTCAAACATTTGTAACAATTATTCCTCCCTTTCTGCTCTTCTCTTCCCCAATTCCCCAATCTTCCCCACTTCTGGTTTGGTTATTTGCTGTTTTCAGATATGCTGTTTTCAGATAATTTTAGGTGATTGTTTTAAGCTACTGCTGGTTTTTGTATTCATAACTTTGAACTTGTTGTGGCAGGTATAATGGAAGGGACAACAAATGGTGCACTATGTTGCAAAACAAACTGCCAAAGTACAAAAAAGATAACTTTGTAGTCATGGAGGTCATGTAGTAACTGCATTTTTGTGATAATTTAAAATATGAGCATTATTTTTGTTTTGTTGATATTAGGAGGATCTGTGTTTTCTTATACAATAGTACTATCAAAGATAAACTCTGCAAACATCAAACTAGTAACCTCATTCTATTGTTACATATTTTAACTGGATATCAAAGTGTAGCAAAGAAATGGGAGCCTGTATACCATGCTGTCTGTGCTCTACATTTAGGTAGCCTGTTGCTGCTTTTTTCTATTAGTTTTGTTGTCACTATTTAAATTATTCAGTGATTGAAACTGTTCATTTCTAGTTCATTATGTCCCATAATTAAAAGTAATTAGTTTAGGCATAGCTACATTTATTTGGACATATGATAAACTGTTTTTTAAAGAGAAAACACCTGGTTTTAGAGTGAAGAAATACAAAATTATTATTGTTCCTTCAGCCAAAATTATTTTTTATTAATTAGTACATGCTAAAATGTTTGGAACCATATTGTGGATTTGTATGAAAGACTGTACAACACAGACTTTTTCCTGGTACTAGTGGCTCAAATTGTACTGCTATCAAAAGTACATTCTTGACATAATTTTAATATGAATGGGTTTGGGGAGGCCAGAAGCAAGTGAGTGTTACATCTCAGTTAAAATGCATATTGATTTGCTGGGGACATAACTAATTAATAGATACAGTAATCTGCTTTGGAAGTTAAGATCATGTAGAAAATTGATTCAGCCCATGTATCATCTACAGTGGAGATGATATTCATCCCTTTGGCCTGGGTTCTTTTCTTCTGGTAAAAAAGTATTTTCCCATTTTGAGTTAAACTAAATCATCTTTGGTTAAATGTCTAGGATTAAAAAAAAGCAGGCAGAGATTTGTAGATTTCATGGCCAGAAGGGGCCTCTTTGATCATGTTGTTCTCTAACTGGGTGTTGTGACCCTATCCTGTTTTAAAGAAGTTATCAGTGCTAGCATTAGACTCACTGGGGTCTGTGGGACTTGGGCTCAGGCCCCCCCCCCCCCCCATTAGCCTGGGGTGGCAGGGCTAGGGTTTGCACTCCAGCTCTATTCCCCCCCCCCCACACACACACACCTGGGTTCATGTAGTAATTTTTGTTGTCAGAAGGGGGTTGTGGTGCAGTGAAGTTTGAGAAAGTCTGAACATAGTCTGACTTCCTGTCTAACACAGGCCATAACACTCCCTTGAAATAATTCCTAGAGTGGATTGTTTAGCAAAACATCTGATCTTGATTAAAAAATTGTCAGTGATTGAGAATCCACTGCGACCTTTGGTAAGTTGTCCAGTGGTTAATTATTCTCACTATAAAAACTTGCGCCTTATTGTCAGGTGGCTTCAAAATCAGTAAGGGTTGAGAGAGGAGTCATTAGAGTTTTTGAATTTCCAAGGTAAACTGAGGCTGATGTTTTAGTCTTAGAAGTTTAATGCCTTGTTTATCATGCTGAGATATCTCGGCTGCTCATTTTCCTGTGATGCTTAAATGCAGCTCTTTTTGGTTCCATATTGTATTTTGAGATTTGATTCATGTACAGAGGATTGCTTTTAAATGGGGAAAGCTGGAAACTGAATTTTCTTTTTTTAAAGTTGGACCACCATTTGAGGCAGGTGGTAAGTGACAGAGAGACCATCCTAGTGGATCTGTTCTGCTTTTGCAGATCAAGGTGGAGATTGAGCATACGCATGACTCATTATGGTGCCATAAATAATCTTACAGGAAAAGTTTAGGTTTTATTGTAATGTTAAAACTTTATTTTTCAGAAATGCTGTAAAACTGACAAAACATAGAAATTAAAGCTGAAATAGTATCTGAAGTTTTCATATTGGTTTGGTGCTGGTCAGGCCAATACAAATGAAATAATAAGACAATAATCTAGAAATGTAGGGCTGGAAGGTGTCTCAAGAGGTCACCTAGTCCTGTCCCACGCCCCCTCTCCCCCATGCCAACTGAAGCAGCGTTAAGTATATCTAGGCTCTCCCTAGAGCCATTCATCTTACCTGTTCTTAAAAATCTTCATTGATGGGAATTCCACAACCTTACTACATGGCTTGTTCCAGGGCTTAACTAGTTAGAAAGTTTTTTGGAGAACAGTCTTTTAAGTATTTGAAAACTATTATGACGTCCCCCTCAGCTATCTCTTCTCTAGACTAAGCTTGTTGTGGGAGGAAAAATTGAAATCCTTTAATTATTTTTGTTGGTCTGCTCTAGACCTTTTGCAGTTTTGGTATCTTTCCTTAAAATGTGATGCCCAGAACTCCACACAGTACTCCCAGCTGGGTCTCACCAGTTTCAAGAGATGTAAAAATTAGTTTAATGAACTATCTGTTTAAACTTAACAGAGGAAAGGCTCCAACAGAAATCAGGCCTCCAGGCTTTAAAATCTGCACTGCCTGGGTGACTGTTATGCATTCAGATATCCCAGGCTACCAGCCCCTGCGTGACAGGCTCCTGGCTGCTAGCCGGCTTGGGGCTGGGCAACCTGCAGGATGCTGCAGCCTGATTCTGAGGCAGGATCATGCGGGATGTGGGCAGCTGCCACCTGGATCCCCAGTCAACCAGGATACAGGTAGTTCCCACCCAGTACTTGGCTCCAAGGTGGGATGCAAGCTGCTGCAACCTGGCACCCGGCTCCGAGGTGGGATGCTGGCAGCTGCCATCCAGCTGAGACTGGCGAAGGGAAATGTCTCCGTGCAGCTGTCTAGGCTCCCAGTTGGGACTAGCAAGTGGAGGGGCAGCCCCCAGGGGTTTAATTAAACTTTTAACTAAATCATTAAACGGTAAGTCTGCTGCTCACCGTTTAAACATTTAGCAGCTTGCTTCCCTATTTTCAAGTAGAGCCAAACAATTACCTTTTAGGTCTTGCATATGACACTGTTGTTAATATGTCCCAGAATGGCTGCTTTTGAATGTGGCATCTTTTTTGACAAGTGTATAAACTCCTTGGATCTGTCTTTTTGCATCACACCTTATCCCACATCTGCTGAGTAGATATTTGTTTATATTCTTACATAATTTTCACCAGTTACTCTTTTTATGTATGGCCACGTGAAGGCACCAGATTAAGTGTTTTTGAAAGTGAGTTGCCTGTATATAATTTTTCTGCTATCTCCAGATTGTGCTTGAGCAGTTAGAGAAAGAGAGAAAGTGCCACTGTACCTAGTAGTCCCTAAAACAGTTCCTTGAGCTGAGAACATGAATTCAGATCACACACAGTTTATATTTCCATGCCCATCGCCACTCTTTTTACCAACCAATGCCATGACCCCCACCCTATAACTCAGTCGAGTGTGAGTTGCCATCTGTACTCCACCCTACACCTTCCCTTTAACAAAAAAAAAACAAGGTCATTTCAGATACACTAAGGGCTGGTCTACACTTAAATTGAGATTGACCTAACTACGTTGCTCAGAGCTGTGAAAATGTCTCATCCTGGGTAAAGTGGTTAGGTTGACCTAACCCCACTGCACATACAGCTAGGTAGTTGGAAGAATTCTCCATTGACTTAGGCTCTTTGAGAGGTGGATTACCTGCATTGACAAAACAGCTCCTCCTGTATCTATGCTACAGCAGTACCGAACTCAGGTTTCTAGTATCATAATCTTATCCACTCTGCCATGTTGCCTTTCAGATTGATTGTTGCTTGCATTTTTTGTTATCCTATCTCGAATGAGTGTACTGTGTTGCCTTTTTGAAATGCGGGATAGAATTCTGGATCCCTGATCTCTGTTTTCTATCAGTATGTAACAATCCCACTGGGAAAGTGTGTGTCAAGTCCCTTTAGTGAGTGGTCCCTGGAGGCTAGCAATTACTCTTGTAGTACAGGTTATAAAGGATTTGGCTGCTGAGATGCCAGGGTTCAAATTGATGACCCCATGAGTGATGTTATGGATAGATGTGATAAAATCTTCTTAATCAGCCAATTTAAATTTTCTCAGTGAGAAAACACCTTTTAACTTTTTTTTTTTTAACCATTAGAATCTATGAACTTGGTGGTGTGATGTGCCAAAATACAGATTTTTCCCATTTTGGTCATTTTGTCATGTTTTGCTTTCAGGTGTCTCACACTACAGCTATGGAGGCTGAAGGGAATGCTTCAGACAGGCAGGGCAAGGGATCTAGAAAGAAGAGGAACAGCATATGTAGCCCTGCCACTGGAGTGCAGGCTGGCGCGCACTCTGCTGCTATAGCTGCTTTTGGTTGTGTCAAACTTCTAAAAGTGAATGAAAGTCTATGTATGTTTCAAGAAGCAAGTGATGACGCTGACTCCTTCACAGAGCTTCACTTTAACTGTTGAGCTGTGCCATTGCTGTTAATTACAGTAGGTCACTCTTGGAGTCTGTACTTCTAGTAACTTTAAATGGTGATAAAATGTTAGAGACAAAAGCTCTACTGAGCCATGACCGAGCCTTTCCTGGAGAATTGAGGTGACAAGCGCAGCTCTGGCAGTGCAGTTCATCACCCTGAGAGCCAACCAAGTGCAGCTCACCTGCCCTGTAACTGGGGAGTTAATCACTGAGCTACACATATGTAGTACAGGTGATAGAATTTTTTTCAGAGTAACTCCAAGAGCATATTCTTTAGAAAAACAAGATTGGAACCTCCATCGTATCAACTTCTGATGGATTGGTGTGTGCCAGATGTGATGATGGCCCATCCTCCCGCTTCTGGAAGAATGGAGCATTCTTTTCCACCACATGTTTGATGCTTTACCTTTCCTTCAGCCTCCTTTTTATTTTATTTTTTTTAGGGTGGTCATCTTCTCCAAACAATTCCAGTATCTCCCTTTTCTGCTTGGGAAAACTGTGCACAGCAATGGTAAAAGGAATAAGACATGATTTCACTTTTGCCAACAAAGGTCTGAAGAGCACTTACGACTCTTATGTCTTAACTTTGAGCTGCTGCTTGGGAAAGCAAAATACAGCAGCCTCAAACACTAAAATAGTCTGCAGATGAATGAAGACAGCATTACGTTTGTTTGTGAGGATTATTGCACACCCATAATATCTATCAGTCAATATCTAGTCAGATATTGAAGTAAAAGCTTACATTTTGAAGAAAGTAGTGGCTTAGCATCCACATTCATGAGAGCTTCCTGCTTCATATGAATGCACATATATAGTAGGAGAGAGACACTTCCTTGAATAGCTTGCAATCTAAGTAAACAAGGCAGACAATGTGGGAAAGAGGAAATATCCCCATTTTTATAGATGGAAATATGGGGATGGGTTAAGTGAGTTGACCACGGTTACAGAAGAAACTTGTGGTAGAGTTGGGCGTTGAGGCCAGATCTCCTGAGATACAATCTAATAGTGCCTTGACCATAAGACCATCCTCCTTCTTTTTTACCTTGGGCATTGCGCATGAACTTCCTTTTCCAGTTTGATATAAATATATTTTTGTAAAAGGTTAAGGTTGCAAAGACAAGCACTCAAAAGTTAGGAAATTTCAGTATAAATTTCTTTCTTAATTTTGTCCTCATATGTGTAAGCATTGATAACATTTGATTACATAGTTGCATACTGTCCCATTCCCCACTCACTCCCATAGTGCCCCTGCCTCAGTTACTAAATGGATAATTATTCAGTATTTCTACAGACAACAGCCTAATTCACTATGCAGCCCCGATTCATTTCCAGAACACCATCAAGTCTGTGCACTGAGGTGCAGGTCCTGTGATAAAAGTGTAGTAGGTGATCATTTAATTAAAAATTATTATAATGCATACACACAAAGGGACTGACTTGGGCAACCTTAATCTGAGCAATTACTAACTTTTGAGTGCTTGACTGCAACTTTAAGTTTCTTCTAATGTGGCTCTTATGTGACTTCCAATATTTTAAAATTTGGTTCCACCTGATACAAATTAAAAAAACAAACAAACAACCCCAAAAATATACTGATCTTCAAATTATTAATAGACTTTGGACATTAGGTGCACAGCACAGTCCTCTACCACTTCTTGAGGTAATGGAGTATGTTATCTTTGCTGATAGCAGAGGAATGCAGAGATAGAAAATTTCAGGTTTTGTAGGGGAGAATTACTAGTGGTTATAGATCCTTCCCTCTGTCCCCAATTCTCCAGTCTGTTTCTCCCTCTCTTCTATCCAGTCTAACCAGCTCTTGCCCTCCTTGCATCCCCCTACTTTCTTCCTGCCCTCTGATTTGTGCAACACCGTGCCTTTTTCCTCATCCCTCTTCATTCTTGGCAGGCAGTTTCCTCTTCTGTGCTGCCTGGGTGCCAGCATAGGGATCGTTGAGAATACAAGAAAGACTGGCTCCCTGCTCTCAGTTCTCATGGCTGCTCAGGAGCAGCAGTTTCAAGGAAAGAGCTGGGTGGGAGCATGGTCAGTGTAGATGGAATTTTCAGTGAATATAACTGCTACATTCTTCTTTATTGACCATACACTGACTGATATTTTGCAGAGGTTTATAACAAGGATAAGTGCAAAGTCCTGCACTTAGGACGGAAAAATCCCATGCACTGCTACAGGCTGGGGATCGGCACTGCTACAGGCTGGGGACCGATCGGCTAAGTAGCAGCACTGTAGAAAAGGACCTGGGGGTTATGGTGGACGGGAAGCTGGGTATGAGCCAACAGTGTGCTATTGTTGCCCCAATGGCATATTGGGCTGCATCAGTAGGAGTGTTGCCAGCAGATCGAGGGATGTGATTATTCCCCTCTATTCAGCACTGGTCAGGCCACATCTGGAATACTGTGTCCAGTTTTGGGCTCCCCACTACAGAAAGGATGTGGACAAATTAGAAAGAGTCCAGCGGAGGGCAATGAAAATGATTAGGGGACTGGGGCACATGACTAATGAGGAGAGACTGAAGGAACTAGACTTACTTAGTCTACAGAAGAGAAGGCTGAGGGGCGATTTGATAGCAACCTTCAACTACTTGAAGGAGTGCTCCAAAGAGGAGGGAGCTAGGCTGTTCTCGAGGGTAACAGAGGACAGAACAAGGAGCAATGGTTTCAAATTACAGCTGGGGAGGTTGAGGTTGGATATTAGGAAAAACTTTCTCACTAGGAGGGTGGTGAAGCATTGGAATGGGTTACCTAGGGAGGTGGTGGAATCTCTGTCTTTGGTGATATTTAAGGTCCGGTTAGACAAAACCCTGGCTGGGATGATTTAGTTGGAGTGGTCCTGCTTTTAGCAGGAGGTTGGACTAGATGACCTCATGAGGTCCTTTCCAGCCCTAAGATTCTAGGATTCTCTGGTTATGTTTGGGTGAATTTTTACTGGGGCTGCTAAAAGCACATCTCTAACCCAGCTGTGATCCCCTTCTTCTGCTGTCCCCCAGTCAAACTTCAGACCTTTTCTTCAAGGTATGAAGGAACTACAGCTTCAGTGAAATGGTTGCATTAATTTTTTAGTATGAGGAAAGAACATATTTTCTCCTAATCTTGTTCTCAGAACTGCTGAACTGTTTTAGGCTAAATTTGGCTGGAAAGTATTAGCTAAAGCAGAGACCTGGCATGGAAATTTCAGCCTGGAGGGTTAAATTTTGGTGAAGTTACGAGAAACTGAAAGATGTTAGGCAGCTTATGTAGGCAGTGTTAGTAATTCTGCCTATCATATGTTTGATAAGTAGCTGGGAACTACACTGGAGAAAATCCTGTAAAATGAAGCGAGTCTAGCAGAAGCTGCAGCTTCTCTATTCTTCACAGGGTTGCCAGCATAAGTTAATATGGTGGTGGTAAGTATAAGATCAGTTATTGATAGTTTGCCTCTAAGCCACCTGCTTTCAAATTTTAAACCTTGGTTCACTGTGATATAAGTGGAACTTTAGCTGTTTTTGTTTACATCTTTATCTTTTATTTTGTAGGATCATGGATTTTCCAGGACATTTTGAGCAGATCTTTCAGCAGCTCAACTACCAGCGTCTTCATGGTCAACTTTGTGACTGTGTCATTGTGGTGGGGAACAGGCATTTCAAAGCCCATCGCTCTGTTTTGGCAGCATGCAGCACGCATTTTCGAGCTCTTTTTACTGTAGCAGAGGGAGACCAGAGCATGAACATGATCCAGTTGGACAGTGAGGTAGTGACAGCTGAGGCCTTTGCTGCTCTGATTGACATGATGTACACCTCCACTCTCATGCTTGGAGAGAGCAATGTTATGGATGTCTTGCTGGCAGCTTCTCACTTACATTTGAACTCTGTTGTTAAAGCATGCAAACACTACCTTACTACAAGGACATTGCCAATGTCGCCACCTAGCGATAGAGTTCAAGAACAAAATGCGCGCATGCAAAGATCTTTCATGCTTCAGCAACTTGGACTGAGTATAGTGAGCTCTGCATTAAATTCCACCCAGAATGCCGAGGAACAGCAAAATACTATGAGCTCATCAATGAGAAGCAACATAGACCAGCGCACTACTTTTCCCATTCGGCGTCTTCACAAACGTAAACAGTCTTCTGAAGACAGGGCCAGGCAGAGAATCAGGCCTACCATAGACGAATCCATCATTTCAGATGTTGCCCCAGAGAGTGGGCAGTCAGTAGTTCACTCACGGGAGGAATTTTTTTCCCCAGATTCACTGAAGATTGTGGACAATTCTAAAGCTGACGTTGTTACCAATAATCAAGAGGATAATACCATTCTGTTTGATCAGTCTTTTGGTGCCCAAGAAGATGCTCAAGTGCCCAGCCAGTCTGACAATGGTGGAGGAACCGTTTCACAAATGTCCATGGCATCTCAGGCAACACAAGTGGAAACCAGCTTTGACCAGGAAGCTACTTCTGATAAAAACAATTTTCAGTGTGAAAATCCAGAGATCAGTCTAAATGAAAAAGAACACATGAGGGTGGTGGTTAAATCTGAGCCCTTGAGCTCCCCAGAGCCTCAAGATGAAGTGAGTGATGTCACTTCCCAAGCAGAAGGCAGTGAGTCTGTTGAAGTGGAAGGAGGAGTAGTGAGTGCAGAGAAGATAGAATTGAGTCCTGAAAGTAGTGATCGTAGCTTTTCTGACCCTCAGTCTAGTACGGATAGGGTTGGGGACATCCATATTTTGGAGGTGTCAAATAACCTGGAACACAAGTCTACTTTCAGTATCTCAAATTTTCTGAATAAGAGTCGAGGTGGCAATTTTGGTGCTAATCAAAATGATGACAACATTCCAAATACAACCAGTGACTGCAGAATGGATGGGGACGCCTCTTATTTAATGAGTCCAGAGTCTGGGCCTACTAATGGTCATTCCTCTGCTACTGTGTCTCATGTGGAGAATCCATTCAACGAACCTGCAGACTCTCATTTTGTTAGACCTATGCAGGATGTAATGGGTCTTCCATGTGTACAGACTTCTGGATACCGGGCAGTAGAACAGTTTGGGATGGACTTTCCAAGGTCTGGCTTGGGGCTACACTCTTTATCAAGGGCAATGATGAGCTCGCCAAGAGGTGGAGCTAGCAGCTTTCCTGGCTACCGTCGCATAGCCCCCAAAATGCCTATTGTGACCTCTGTTAGGAGCTCCCAAATGCAAGATAATGCATCTAATTCCCAAATGATGATGAATGGGACCACTTCCTCTTTTGAAAATGGGCATCCTTCCCAGCCTGGTCCACCACAGTTGACCAGGGCATCCGCTGATGTTCTTTCAAAATGTAAGAAGGCCTTATCTGAGCACAATGTCTTGGTTGTAGAAGGTGCTCGCAAATATGCCTGTAAAATCTGCTGCAAGACTTTCTTGACCTTAACAGACTGTAAGAAGCATATCCGGGTGCACACAGGAGAAAAGCCTTATGCCTGTTTAAAGTGTGGCAAACGGTTCAGCCAGTCCAGCCATTTGTATAAACATTCCAAAACTACCTGCCTGCGGTGGCAGAGTAGCAATTTACCCAGCACTTTGCTTTAATCCTTCCCCCACCCCCATAAAAGTCATGCCAATACAAATTGAAACATGAGCTATGTCCGGAACATTAACACTATTTTGTTCAAGACGGCAGATTAAGAAGCTGCCCTTGTAGTAAACACTTAAGTGTGATTTGTGCCACACACACAAAAAAAGTCTTGGTTCTGTAAAATGCAGATAATACCATACCTACCTCACAGGGGTGTTGTGAGGCTTAAACAACTCTTTGGAAGTGCTTTGAGATGGTCTGAAGGAGGCACTATAGAAGTATTAAGTATTATTATTATTATTATGTAAATGCAGGTCTTTGGCTCATGGGGATACAATCCCTAAAATCCAAGTAGTTCCTTTGCTGTGGAGGAGGGAGGAATAGCTGGGAAGGAATAGGGAAAAATGTAGCCAGCTCCTAATTATGTTAAAGTAGCACGTTCCAAGAATGAGGAACTGAAGTGCAAATTTTTTTAGGAATTTTGTAAACTTGTGAAAGTGTTTAAATAACTTGTAAAATAAGTTGATACATTATGTGTATGAACAAAAATGCAAAGAGCTCTTTACTGTTACTAATGCAGATTGCATATCCTTAAAGAAAAACCATCTTGGATGCACCTATCTACCATAAAATGCTTTAAAATGTTAATTATGGAAATAGTTTTAGAGGTTCTGAATGTATTTTGGGGTGTTTTGCAGTAATGGACACTGTAATGAAGGTGCTTACCTTGAGTCCAAGGCAAGTAACATGGACTGTTAGATGTAAATATACTTTAAGTACAGCAAGATCTCCTAGGTGTTTAACCAGTTTTTTTCTGTATAAACTTGTAATGAGTGATCAGTGATGTACTGTTTCCGTATGTGCTATCCTTAGCAGTATTTTAACCAACTTGTATTTCATATGTTAAAATTCCATATACATAGATGTCTGAAAAGAGCTTGTTGTCTACTTTATTTTAAATGGGAGATACGATTTGTGGTGGCTTCTTTTATGGTGTAAGATAGTTTGTTACCCTTTCCAGATGCTGACCGTCAATCTGATCTATTTTCTTGCGTAAGCAGACTATCCTCTTCTGTTGCTTTTATCTTCAGGATTTTTAATTTCCTTCTCCATGAACTTATTGTTCTCCCAATCATGGATTGTTCCTCAGATTGAAGTAGTCAGGAACAAGAGCCTGTCTTGCCATAGTCATATGCGTCTCTGTATAAAATGTAGCAATTGACTCTAATTCTTCAATTTAGAGAAGTAAAATAAATGTACCTACCCACAAGGAAAAATAGAGCACAGATTTAATGTAGAAATAGCATTATGAACTTGTTTTAAAGGTGTATAATCTTTATGCTTCCAGTGAATCATACAGATCTTAACTTTAATTTCCTCTTCTTATCACTGTAACCAATACTCTTTGCAATTTGTGTGTGTAGTTTGTTTTTTAAAAATGAACATGAACTAACTCCTGAGTTCAACATACTAGGTTTTTATAAACATTTTGGAGCACTTTTACTGATAAATGTTACTCTGTTCATCTGGAATCTGGGTCAGTGCTTCAGTACATCTGGCATACCCAGAAGTGACAGATCACGAGCATCTCGTATAGCTAATCCACAGCAATAGTTGTGGCTTTTTTTTAACTATAGAAAAAGCATTTGCAGATTTCCCAACCTGCTCATCTTCAATCTGGTATGTGTAGCAAACTCAGTGTGTGCCGTTTGTGTGACCTTGATTAAACGTACGCTATTTTTCAATAGGGATGGTGTCCTCCTGAAAAACCTTGGACTTATTTGAATGAAAGCTGAAAATTAAATCCTTATTCCTGAGTTCTGTAAGTAGTTTAGTTGTGAATGATTGAGATATTTGAAGCATGGGAACTAAACAATCATGGTCAATACCAAAGGAAACATGGAACACTCAATAGACTCATTGGGCTGTGTAAGAATTGATATCTGGCTGATAAAGAAATAAAATGAACTCTTCTCCACTTTGTGGTGAGAAAACTGTCTAAGGTATGTTAACATCTGCATTGCAGCTGAAGTACCTAAGGTGAGCGGGAACTTGTAACTGTTACAAATGACATGACTCAATTCTTTAAAACCGCTCAGTCCCATGACTTTTTTTTTTAAGGCACCAAGGAAATGTGCCAAGTTCATGACTAGCATTAGGAAATGCCTTTTATGTGGTAATCATGTTGATGTCAAGGGACTAACAGCATTGAATTATATGAGTATCACTACATTCCCCATTAAAATTGGATCATCAGTAAAATGCAGTATTTTCTAATTTAACCTTACATTGATGTGTTGCCTTATTACTAATATCTTGCCTAACTTTCTCATCTCTTTTGCCTTTCCAGGTTTCTTCCAAAACCATTTTTTCCCTATTTTTCATCTGCTTTCTTTATCTAGCTTCTGTGTCTAACCCTCCTTCCCCCTCACCCACAGGAAGAAAGTTGAGATCGGGGTGGGGGTGATTAAATGCACTTAATTTTTAAAATGAATATGAACGTGTAAATGAAACCTATATTTAATTGTACTTCTGAGTCCATTTTTACCTCCCCCCCCCCCCTCCAAAAAAAAAAAAAAAAGCTTGTGGCTATGTAACAGGCCAGAAGGTGGTAAGGGAAGTCTCTTTATATAGAAACGACAACAAAGGGGGGGGGGGGGGACAGGAATTAAGATGTACGTTGGGAATCTTTTAGATGTAACAAACTTAATTTTAGTGTATGAAAGGATAGTATTTATGGAAGGACATATACAACTTCAATAACCCATGTTCGACTGTTGCTTTCTTGGTCTTCCTATCTGAAGCAATATCTCAGAGTAACACCCACTACTGAACTGAACCACCTTATACAATGAGCAATAGCTGATAACTAAACCTGATTATTGTCACAAAAATAACCTCTCCCCACTTCTGTTCAGATTTCAATGCTGAGCACTATAGTGCAAGCTCATGTGAAGCTACAGTTCGTTTATAGTGTTGAGATGCATCTGAAAATAAACACTACATTTTTCTGCTGAGGTGTCTGATTTGATTGAATTATTCACTGGACTGCTTATCCCCTGCAGCGGATCTACCAGTCAGTGTGGTGAGATCTTCACTGCCTGGTGCTCTCAGGCTGGAGTTGAAGGTATTGAGTAAGTTTATGATCTATAAAGCCCTAAATGACCTGGGCCTGGCCTACCTGACGATTGTATCTCTCTGTGTACCATAATGCCACCACTGCTGGCTTGAGCTGGAACTTCCTTGTAATAAAGTGGGGGAGGAGGGAGGTGTAGTGTATTCTCTGGGTGAGTTCGAGGACTCTGAACTTGCTCTGAAACTGTCCAAATTGGGTGACCTCCTAGGTATGCTGCCAAACACAGCTGTTGGACTACTTTTGCAGAAGGGTGTGCATATCATTCATTGAAAATGAAGGATCTGAAAGGAGATTTCGGAGATGTTTAGGCTACCTGAGTTCCTATTGAGTTAATTAGACTTTTAGGTCAGAAGGGACCAGTATGATCATCTAGTCTGACCTCCTGTATAATGCAGGCCTCAAAACCTCACCCACCCACTCCAGCCATAAGCCTCTAACCTATGACTCAGTTATTTACCTCCTCAAATCATTATTTAAGGACTTCAAGATACAGAGAATTCACCGGTAGGTGAGCCATGCCCCGTGCTACAGAGGAAGGTGAAAAACCCCCAGAGTCCATGCCAATCTGCCTTGGAGGAAAATTCCTTCCCCTTCCCTAATACAGCGATCAGTTAAACCTTGAGCACGTAGGCAAGTCTCACACCCAAGAAACAATTCTCTGTAATAACTCATAACCCACCCCATCTACCTTCCCTTCTTAGGCCACTTGCCTATCCACCACCAGTAGCCAAATATCAGTCAATTTCCAAAATAGGCTAATCATACCATCCCTTCCATAAACTTATCAAGCTCAGTTTTGAAGGCAGTTTATGTTTTTTGCCCTGATAGCTCCCCGTGGAAGGCTATTCCAGAACTTTATTCCTCTAAGGGGTAGAAAGGTGCAGCTAATTTCAAGCCTAAATCTCCTGAAGGATGGTTTATATCCATTTGTTTTAGTGTCCACAGTGGTGCTGTACTCAAATAATTCCTCTCCCTCCCTGATATTTATCCCTTTGATGTATTTATGGAGCGCAATTGTATCACCCCTCAACCTTGTTTTGGTTAGGCTAAACAAGCCAAACTCCTTGGCTATGTCTTCACTAGAAAAAGTTAGGTCGACTTTAAGTTGACCTTATTAAAGTCTACTTAAGGGTTACTCCATGTCCACACTGTCCTTAAATTGACTTAAGGGTTAAGTCGACCTATGGTGTGGTAGTTATAAAGTCGACTTAAGCTTTCATTAAGTTGACTGGAGGAATTCCTTAAGTCGACTTAATGAAAGCCTGGTGTGGATGTGGCTTAATTTAAGTCGACTTAAGCCTCATTAAAAACAGATGCAAAGTACTTAGTTAGACATTAAATTGCATTGTTAAGGGTGTGTTAAGGTACCAACATCCTTGCACAGATGTCGTTGGTTATTTAAATCCAAATAAAAAATGAAAGCCTGTAATATTGCTGACATTCATAATTTAAAATTTTGTCTTGGAAAAACTATGCCCCTTATTGTCAATTCTTTCTAAGTAGCATGCTATATCAAAGTCAATAGGTGGAATTATGGGGTGAGGAGTCTATAATAGAAGAAGATTCACAACCAATTGTGACATTTCTCAGGGTGCAACCTGGACTGCTGTGTTTCCTTAGCTGTCCAGCCTGGGTTGCCTTTTACACTGCTTTACCTACAGAAAAGCTGCCCTGCTGGGCTCTGTTCACTCAAAGCCACCAGTTCATGCCCAGATGAATACCTGCATGCTATGTCTAGCTATCCATGAATAGATAAAAGGTGACTCCACATCTACCTCCCTTCCAGCCTTGCCCCTAGAAATGTGTCTTGTATGATCCAGTGGGCCACAACAGTACAAGCTCATAGTTTGTCAATGAGTAGCAAATGTGTGCCAGTCTTGTTTGCACAAGTAGAGGTTTCCCAAGCAGGTCAATCAAACACACCAGTTTAGATAAAGCAGTAAACCAAGTTTATTAATTAAACTAGAGACAGGTTTTAAGGGATTTACAGGTGATCAGGCATAAATCAGAATTGGTTACAAAAGAAATAAAAAGCTACACAGCCCTGGTCTACGCTTGCCATGGATTTTGGCAGCAGCTGGCAATATGCAAGCTATGTATAGCAACTTGAACAGCTCCCTTTGGCTTACGAACGCTTGCTTACCACAGCATCCCCGTTGTGCTGAGTCAACAGGAAATGCCCTCTGGTCAACTAAGCACTACATTACTCGCTGGGTAGGTCTTCATAAATCAATCTCTGGCTACGTCCAGGCTCAATTGTGCATGTCTTCACTGCTATGATGCTTGATCGAACTCACACAATCCAGTGGTACCAACAAGATCTGAGCTCCTTCACGTTACTTAAAATGGTTTTTAAAACTCTTTCCTCTCACGGAAAAAACCCTTGGCAAGACTAGATGCTGGCAAAGTCTGACAAGTTAGAACACGTTTGTGAGTTCTCTCTGTCAAACAAAAACATTCACAATATACTTCATGCCACTTGCTTCCCTACCGTGCGCTCATGAGCATCTTACATTTAGCTCTGTCTGCCACTGGCAATTGCTCATGTGCAAACTTGGCTTAAGGACAATGGAAACAAGGCAGTGGTGCCTCTGAACTCCGAAACGTGTGGTGCAGGTGATGGCTGTTTAAACACCAAGAAATAATTTGCTATCTACTGGAGATGTCTCTATTACTCCCTCTTCTTATTTGATCACCTGCCCCATTATGGTCTGTTACCTCTGATATTTGCCAGTTTGAGGAAGTGAGGCTAAAGATATCATATTCTCTTAATAGTCTACTTGTCCCACAATCCTGGTTCATTGAAAAGCGGCAATTTTACGTGTGCTTCTAGATTGCTGTTTGAGGTTCCAAACTGTATGAAATGGCATCTAAGCTTGTGATGTCAATAATATTTACTACAGCCGTAATGTATATTTGTTCTTTTCCAAAAAGTAACTAAAAATGGCACTAACTTACTCAACTGCAGCCCTGACCTTGCTCCTTTTCTGTTTGTTTGATATTCTCCTTTGAGCAGAGCTTTGACAGTAGCGACGTCTAAGGGATTTGGTCTAGACAAACGCATAGCAAACGTTACTGGTGATATGTCCTTATCTAAAGTAACTTACAGCAGCGCTACACACGTTTACCCAAGATCCAACTCCTGTATCTTCAGATAAAGTTAAGTAGCAAATAATGTTACAGGCCTGCTGGCCTTAAACAGATGAACAACTCAAGTCTAGTCTATCTTGTGCATTAATGAGTTGTGTATTAGCTCAGTTACACTTATGTGAACACATCCCAGCAGTGGTATTGAACAGATGGGCCTTAATTGCAGAGAGTAGCTAGAGGTTTGGGTCAGGCTATAATGTGGCTGCTAGCTGCGCTTCAGGTGCATGAGTATGCCTATATCCGCAACGATACTGTCCTAAGGCACTGCGCTCCCTCATGACCCCCGGATTTGAGATAAGCTAAAGCTGTATTGGGGGAGGGGGATTTGTACTTGAGAACTGCATGCATTTGCTATAGAGCAACGAGACGGGTGAGGTCATCGCTTTCATAGGTGCGAGAGAGAAGCTGGTGAGTTCATACAATGCCGCATTTGATGTGGAAATTGCTGCAGTGCAATAAATGTGAAACCCCTCCATTCCATTTTCATGGTCATTTGAAGCAAATTGTACTTTTAAAGCCCTCCTTGCTTCCAGATACAGAGTGAAAAAGGAAAAGCTACCCTCCCCTTTGAGCTGCTGCCTCACGAGCCAGGTGACAGTCCCTACTAAGGGGGCCCCAGTGTTTTCCAGAAACTGCCCCAACAAGCGTGCCTAGGAGAGTCGGTAATATGGTCAAGATTTTCAGAAATGGCCACTGTGATTTTGGGAAGGAAAAAGGCTGGCTGCTCAGCTGAAAATCAAGGCTGTTTAAGGTTTCTCACATTAGCCAACCCAAATTACTGGGCATTTCTAATAAATTAGGCCATGGCTCTGTCTGTACAGGTAGGCCATTGGTGCACAGCTGCTATCTGCTGTAAACCATGCAGGACAAAGGCATCTGCTTTTAACTACCCAAGCTGTGTAGCCGTAGCGTTGTAATTCACATCAGTCAATAGTTTTTATTGTTCTTTAAGTATGGCCCATTTAAATAAAGTCTATGGAGATTTGTTCAATGTATCCTTCCATTATGAAATTAAAAGAAAAAGTAGCAAGTGAAAAGTGTAAGTGGGGGGGTGGGGTGAAAAACCAACACACACAATAACCCCTTTTCTAATCCTTTTTTAAAAGGGTCTTCACACCATTTTAGAAGCACCTTTCAGCACACTCTCTTATATTGCAAAATGTTCTGGGTTATCGAATAAGGAACATATTACCTTTTACACTCATCCGTAAGTTAATAGTGTCACAATTCAGGTTGGCACTTAGAATCAGGGAGCAGTTTAAAACAGTCATGACTTCTTCACCCCACTAAGGAGTTTGTGTTCACAAATTATAAATGGTAGGTTGAACAATTAGGCAGACAGCTCAAGCTACCTACCACACTGTGGGTGCGTCTACATGAGTAAATTAAGTCGACTTAAAGGTGTATGTGTAAACATGTCTGTGATTGCTGGCAAGCAAATTGAAATTTCTAAATGCCAGTTTTACCAGGCCTTAGGGGACTATGAATGCTAGATTGTTGCCAGACTCAGAAAAACATCTAGCCAGTGCTGTTGAAGCGCTTGACTCATCACGTTTCACTACAGAACTGTCACTGGAATTTGGTGAAAGTGACACAAAATGTGTGTGTTCCAAGTTTGGCATTGCATTTAATGAAGTGAAATGTGCATATTGGGACTATAAAGATCACAATACTTAGTGTGTTATGCAGTGTTTGCTAGTTTGTCTATAGCAATTATTGTCACAAACACCATATAAAATTATAAATATTTTTATGGAGTGATAACTGAGGCATATGGTACTGAGAAGTGGTTGCAATTGCCGACACGGCACTCCAGCTGGCGGGGAGACCCGGTCGTCCCAAAAAGCTGGAGCAAGGTCCCAGCCAGATGGGTGTCGCAGAGCTCCCTTCTGGCCGGGACTGCTCGGGTACCGACAAAAAGGGAACCCTGCGCTCCCTTTTTGCTGGGACCACGGCGGTCCTGGGACAAAGGGAGCCGCCGCTTCTTTCCTGCCAGAAGGGAGCCGCGCAGTCCCTCCTACCCGGGACCGAGCGGGCATGGCCAGGAGGGAGCGTGAGAGACCTGCACTCCAGCTGCTGAGCAGTTGGCAGCTGGAGTGCGGGTCTCCCACACTCCCTCCTGGCCACGACCGCTTGGTCCCGGTTAGGAGGGACTGCGCAGCTCTCTTTTCCCTGGGACCCAAGCGGTCCTGGCTAGAAGGGTTCCCTTCAGCCCAGGACCTGAGAAGTCCCGAGCAGAAGGGAGCCAAGTGGTCCAGGGCAGAAGGGAGCGCCACGCTCTCCCCTGGAAAAGCCCTCCTAGCTTGGGGAGCCGAGGCTCCTCCCATAGACCTAACTAGTCGACTTAATAAGGTTGACCTAAATTCCCCAGTGTAGACATAGCCTAAGGGACCTGCTGGCCTTCTCTGTGCAAAAGAATAAGACAAATCTTCCCTTACCCAAAACTTCCTTTCTTCCAGGGGGAAGGTCTGAAGAGCCCATCCCAAGCGTGTGCAGAAATTCATTTCTCAGAGACTAATTTTTCCTCTCCACATCTATTCTGCCCACATGTGTTAAGGCAGAATTAACAGTTGCTGCATAGCAGGAAATGTTTGTACCGAAAATTCTGAATTTCTCTATTCAGCCACCTGTTAGTTAATCCAGAGAACTCAATGTATGAGCACACCACCCCCTTTGCAAGTATCTCAAACTGCTGTAAACCTACATGACAACTGGCATTTTCACTAATAATTTGGGGATAGAACCTGGGATCCTCAGAGCTAAATGCACGAGTTCCTTCAACTTGAGCTAATCTCTCAAGGTGAAAATAATAACAGATCCTCTAGATCGGGCATGGAGGGGGACATCCAACATGCTGGCCCCGGATTACATCTGAATTTAAGTACATGTTTAAGGGTTTTGCTTAATCAGATCCACAAGGAATAAAACAACCCACCTGATTACGATTGCTGCCCACTTGTGAAAATGGGACCACCCTGTTCCTGCAAAGAGAATGATTTTCTCTGATCTCTCCCTTTCCATCCACATAGTTAATGTGCTCTACAGAGTCTCACAAGCATTGGGTTTGTCTCTTTGAAATAGCACAATGTACATGCTGCATCCACATAATAAGCACACGGCCGGGTGTTACTCAGGCCTACTTTATTAAGTTCTACTTGCAGAACAACAGAGGCGCATACAGCTGCTTCACAAGTCAGGAGTTGCTCTGCTTCTCTGGGCTAACAGACAATGGTCATTTTTAAGTTATGACCTTGCCTAGCCAGCCATATTCTTGGGCTTCTCTTCACAGCTGGAGTTCACTTGGCATCTTTTCCCCTTTCAAGCCAGCCAGGAGGTTGTTAGCGGCCAGCACAGACATAGCGTTTCTGGTACCGTAGGTGGCACTTCCAATGTGAGGCAAAATCACTATACAGGAGAGAGAAGAGGGATTTTGGAGAATGGTCTATGAACCCATGTGTTTGTTACTCTATCATGTACATGTTCATTTTATGGTACCTTTGTGCCAAGTCTCTGTAACTAGTCTCCATGTGGCACGGGGAAGAAAGTTCAATACAACAGCCATTTAGTCCCAGAACTGGCTTCTAGCAGCATTTGGGATAACATGGAAGAAGAGTTTGGTGGCCTTATCTTAGTCACCATGAGAAAAACCTGCCCACAGTGGCCTCAGTGACAGCTCCCCCCTACCTTCAGTGGGGCCAGCATTTCACCCCTGGTTTGCAGAACTGCATCATCTCCACAAACTGTAGTCTACTAGCAGTGCTAATGCTAGCTCCACCCAGGAACAGATGAGCAAGGTGGTGTTAGGTCAAGAGAGAGTATGAAGCCAACTCCCCCGTGGCTTTTTTTTGTTGGAGTCTTGGCTATTGACCAATGGGTTTGGTATCTGAGCAGCTCTCTCAGGGAAATTAATAAACCATTTGAAAGCTTACTGCTTTTAAAGGGGAGTTGAGAAATGATTGTGCCCTTTATGTAGTATAAAAGCCACTTCTCTGAAAACAAATATTAGAAACAGTGCGAAGTCAGGCCCTCTTGTTCTGTTTAAAAAGAACACAGGAGTGGAAGGGTCGTTTTGGGCCCGGGCTATCACAGAAATCATCTAATCCCATTCCTGAATTTATGAAGGGTTGCTTTGATTTGACATAGACAAATTGTAAGCATACTTTGTTTTAATAAAATGAATATTGAGGATCCAGATAGCCTTCAAAAAGGGCTTGTGTAACTGACCAATAATCACAACATCTCTTCCTGAAGTGAGGGTGCAGTTTTCAAAAGTGCCTAAGTCCCATAGGCATTTTTGAAAACTGCACCCACCCATCATCACCCTCCAATGGGTCTTTAAAAAAAAAAGAAGCAGTCATGCTGTGATATAAAACAGAGAAAAAACATTGTGAGAAACCACCGGTACTGCATTTGTATATCCCACTGAAGCACTAGTGGGCAGACACCAAATTTTCATTTTGCAGTTCAAAGTGCTTCTCCATGGAACCAATGTTCCTAGTAATAAAATGTAGCTTTTTGTGTCCTTAAAGAGGACAGAAAGCAGACTTTGGGGACCATTTGTATTGACAAGGATATTTGGAGGGAAAAGATTTTGGCAAAAGCAATTTGCAAGTAAATTAAATTGCATTGAAAAAAACCCATAAAACTCATGCTAAAATAAGGTAGCTTGATTAGCGAAAATGGAAGGAACCAGAGCTGTCAGGTCGTATCATTTCCACTGCTAGGAAGAACATCCCACTTTATCAGAAGAGGTATTCTGGTGGGGAAATACAGTTCAGCGTTTTAATGATTAACTGGTATTAAAGTAATGAATAATCGCAGCAAATTACCTTCTAACTAGGAATAAATGTTCCAATACATCCTTTCACACAGTGTGTGCTGCTTGCTGTCTCCATTTCTGTGTCTAGCTATCTACTCACACACCCCTCCCTACCGTAGTATTTGAGCACATCATAATCATAAGTGGATTTTATCGTCCTGACACCACATTAATTCCTCCTACTCACATCGCACCCCTTGTGCATATCAAATCTAGCCAATCAACAGGGTGAACATCGAGAGCTCTTTAGCATGCAACAAATATGACCTCATTTTGTTCAGTCCAAGAAGGGTGCACATTAGCATTCAGAAAGGTGCCTGCAATTTTATTTTTGGACACCAGAGGGCACTCCTCCTCTGCATTGCCCCAGCAGAGCTAGGCCCAAGCAACATATTCAAGTTGCCATGGTGACCTGGCACCCAGGGTTTGTCCAACCCTTTTGTACTGGAACTCAGAGAGAACTGCTGAGCTTTGCAGTCCTTTGCATCTACACAGACAATACCCCAATAGGAGAAAAGGTCTGACGATAGAGCTAAGAAGAATTCATAGAGATTCAATTTAAGCAATCACCTAAGGCACAAGAATAAAAATAATCTAGAGATGGACTTCCATTACACCAATTACCATAGGCTTTAGTTTGAATGACTATCTTGATGTGTCTAACGTGGTCATCATCTTGTTGTGATGGGGTCTATGATCTCAGCTGATCAAATACTGAAATCCATCAGGGAGCTGGTTGAAAATGAGCCAATCAATCTGAATTAATCACCATTTGCTCTGAACTGAATTAAGAGCATTGACAAGGTTTTCCCTCCTAAACGTCCCTTACATCACACTGCCTTGCTGCGGCTCAATGCTAGGAGTGGTTTACTTAAGCACAGGTGGTTTGACTTGTCCCTGCCTGCGACTAATTACACCTTGCATTAAACCCGCGCCCTAGGACAATTAGTTGTCGGCTCAGTTGTGCAAACAGAATAGCAAGAGGTGCATGTGCGTGCCCTCTGTTCTAGCCACTAGCGTCCTTCTCATCCGAAGTACAGGACGTAGGAGGCGGGGGGAAAGGAGAAGGTGCAGAACAGCTCCTGTTTTCAAAAATGGCAGCTTACCACAGTTCTTCAGAGCCAGGAGAGGGTCGTCTGTAGGCAGCGGCTCCGGGGTTGTGACATCCAGTCCAGCAGCTGCAATCTGGCCACTAACCAAAGCCTGGTACAAGTCGTCTTGGTTCACCACTGCTCCCCTGAGAAACACAGTATACGCTATAGGAGAACTAGCTATTAAACATGGGACACAAACACTTCCAACATGCTTAATTTTACACACCTGAGTAGTCCCACCGGCCCCAATGGAACTACTCACTTGCCTCAGCATTTGCCCGATCAGGGCCCTAGGCAGGAAGTATCAGATCCACGTGCCATTTTGTGCCCATTGTTCAATACCTCCACCAATCAGATTCTGTTTAACTGCTCTCTCCATTCTCTGCAATATGTTATTGTAACATTCACTGTACCCCAGTGCTGTAGTCATCCCAGTGCGTTCTGGTCCCATTTGGACACAAATCATTTGAACTGAGTTTAAGCACAGGTTTAACACTCAGCTGTAACACCCACGTAGACAGGCTCGTCGCATCTGGTCAATCCCCATGCGACTCCTGGTACCCATCTTAGATGGTGACAGTACTCAGACCCATCCCTGGGAAGAGGACCGCTTGAGTACAACATGGGCTTTTACCACTAACACAAAGTTGTCACATCGTTGAAAACAGCCACAGCGACTTTCTCTTGTTGAGGCGAAACTCCAAGATGGTGGCCATTTTGCAGCTTTGAAAGTGCAATAATCCCATTCTAATAGCCGTACTCCACTTTAGCCGGGGGAAAGTTACTTTCTTGTGTGTAATATATAGTATCCATTTAAGAGAGGATCACAGAAGGACAAGCTACAAGGCTCGCGAGTACTTGCTCAGAGTTGCTGTCATAAGCCAATACAAACACAATACGATACAAGCAAACTGCCCATGGCAATTTCAACATAATCTCTTCCCATCCATGCATATCACAGTTATCTGACTATCACCCATTACACCCTTTCCCACCACAATCCAGTCTTGTTTAAAAAGACAATGTCTGGCTTTCACCTGCTTGTGTTGATAAACACAGATGTTTTCTTCATTCGGGCAAAGAAATCCTCGTTGCACATTCCTTTCGTCTCAGGAGTTAAGGAACAGGTTACAACAACAAAGTCCGACTCCTCCCCTAGTTTAGTGAGTGGGACTGGGAGAAAACAAAACATGTCATGAGTTTCCTCAGGGGGTGTCTCGTTTATTTTCACTAATTTGAGAACTAACCGATGTCCATTAAATAGTCATCAGTGAGTGACTATTGCTTCAGGAAGCACTTGCTAACGGCTGCCAAACCCAAGAAAAATAATGGATGGATAAGATGCCAATTTTTTTTATGGGACTTATAAAGAAAATAGTCACGGTTTCATCAACAAAGACAAAGTTAACACATGCTTAGCCATTCAGCCTTCCACCCCAGCATGGCTGCACTGTGCATTTCAGGTGTGGTATATATTAGTTAGCAAAACATTACCATCATGTTTTAAGCAAACATTTGGAAGTTCTGTAAGGACTGAAGACAGATTTGACAACTCTTTCAGTTTTCAGCCACGGATGGAAGAAGAGGATTATGCAGAGTTCACTGGATTTGCAAAGAAAATCAATAGAAATTGATTTTTTTTTTGGGGGGGGGGGGGGGGGGACTGTTTATTTTTCAATCAAACAAGTCACAGATGGGCAACAGCTTAGACTTTGCCCAGAAAAGTCCTAGCAATGACTCTGAACGTGCAAAAAGGCACAGTACAGAGATTGCACATTATTATAGGCAGATATAAAATGTGAACATAGCTGAAGAGAGTCTCATTTAGAAGTTGCCAGTTATTCTAAGAGATCTGGGATGAAATCTTGGCCCCACTGAAGTCAATGGGGTTCCAATTTCACTCATGACTCAGAGCCTCTAAAGTCAGAAGGAACCAATATGATCACCTAGTCTGACCTCCTGCACAATGCAGGCCACAGAACCTCATCCACCCACTCCTATAATAAACCTCTAACCTATGACAGAGTTATTGAAGTTCTCTAATTATGACAAAGATTTTAAAGCAGTGGTTTTCAAAAATTTTTCCTTGGGACCCAGTTGAAACAAATCATTTATGCCCCCCACCCAACAATTACATCTTTCAGCAATACATTCCAGTCTTTCGGCGGCAGCGGCAGGGGGCATCACGACCCAATACCTGAGGGTCTGCGACCCACTACTGGGTCCTGACCTGTGGTTTGAAAACCACTGCTTTAAAGTATAGAGAATCCACTAGCGAGCCATGCCCCATGCTACAGAGGAAGGCAGAAACCACCCCCGTCACCAATTTCAATCAATAATACGCTAAATGTGTCTGCGCTCTACATTCAAACACCAGCCAGTCTTTACAGCCCTAATAATTCAGCACTGCTCTGTTGTGCTTGAGGAATTCTTCAAGTTCGCCATCCCCACACCCAAAGACAAGATATTCCCTGCTTCAACTCATGTGTACAGTTTGTTATTCTGCAGTTAGGAAGAAAGTCAAGCTGGTTCCAGAGCTGTCTTTCCAGCTTTGCTTGTGTTTCTTACCAAACTCAGCTTGAAACTCAGCAGCACTCTCCGGTTTTGGATGACTTCCTGTATACAAAAATTTCTTGACCCCAAATGGCTTTAGGCGACGCGCCACTGCCTGTCCTAGAAACAAGAAGAGACTATGTCTGTATGCTGAGATCATTCGGAGCAGGAAGTACACCCTGAACCCTATACATGTGGGAATCCATTGTTTCTAGATACTGCAGCAGCATCTCTCTAGCTCCATTGTGACAGCCCAAAACAGAATTTATTGCTCCAACATCTTTCAACAAGATCACAGTCCTGTTCACTCAATTGCAATGCATACTGTCACTTTTATCAAGTGATTACTCTAAAACCCCAGCTAGGACTGTTACGGAGTTTCACATTCGTATAGGAGGCAACATTCTCTCACTCACTCCATGGGAGGTGATTGAATTTTTGATTGGTAAAGTAGCTTCAGCAAAGGGAATGAAGGGACATCAGATCTGAAGCTACGTTTTACAGAGAAAATTTAAGGGAGGAAGAAAAAAATTCATTTACCAGTTCCAAATCTAATGGACAAGACAGTACCCCGGTGTACCATGGACTTTGTTTGGGGGTATTTGTTTAACTGAAATACATACAGCAAGAGAAAGTCCAATTTGCTTTAGGAGTCTGATAAGGTGAAAATATGTGAATGTTTTACAGCTTACAGTCTAAGCCTGATTGTGGTCGCACTGATTGGTAGGATGGAGGGACATTTTACAGATTCCTGCTTAGGCTCTGAATTATGGGATGTAGGTGAATGGTGGAGACCATCAGCCACTGGTTTGAACGTCCTCAAATAGAATTTTTTTCATTATTTCACAGTTTTGGTGAAAATGCCCAGCTCCACCACCATGGGGCCCAGACACAAAGTTAAACACAAAATTGTTAGCATGACAAAGCTAACTCCCCACCTAAAGGGCGAAATAGTAACAGTCTACTCAGCAAAAGCCGGAGTGAACATATGGCCTGAGAGTTACATCCTGGATTCAGCAGACTAATCAGGAAGAGAGCTCATGAGTCACGGGTCGTCTCAGCAGGAAAGAGGGTTTGGAGATGGAAAAACAGAGGCAAGAAGGAAGTTTCTGGCCATGATAAAACTAATTAAAGTTACAGACAGCACACACTGGAGATAGATACATTTTCTTCCCCAGCACTGAGTGAGTTATTGTAATCAAACATTCTATTCTATACAGGTAGTTGTACCACATCTGAGCGCCTTCCTCTAGTGCATTCAGCAACGACAGCTGTCTTGTATCTGTTCTCTCATCCTCTCCCCAGGGGGAGAAGTATGTGCAGTGGAGTGTCCTCTTTTGGATTTTAAAAAAATTGCATCTTACACATGCACGTACATTGCTATGTCAGTCAACAGTGCTTCCGTTATTGGGAGATAAATACTATTACACACATACCTATTCTTCCCAGCCCTATGATCCCTACAGTGCTATCGGAGAGCCCGTACCCACACATCCACAGAGGCTTCCATGTTGTCCAACCACCACTATAAAAGGAAGGGAAATACAAACAGATATTAAGCAGATTCCACTTTCCAGATTAGTTTGGAGTCTAGCTGTGGACATGACAAATTACAAATCGCACAAATACTGCGGCCTTCGCAACCCATATGTCACAAACACACAAGCAGATACGATTTAAGTTCAGAAACAGAAATGGACAGGTCTGAATGATGCTAACAAACAGCGACAGACTACGTCTCTCCTTTAAGCCACCTTTGGAGTTAATTTATAGTTGTGCTCTTCTGGCTGGGGAGGCCCCATGCAGGTGGATCTTCAGGAGGCCATTTCCACCTACTTTAAGGCCCCTTTATACTACTACAGGGCTCGACAAAATTGGCTGTCAGCTAGGTGCCAGCAGTTTTATTTTTGGTTGCCAGAGGGCACTCCTCCGCTGCATTTCCAGCTAGGAGCCAGGCTACAAACCCTGGTTGCCATGGCTTCAAGCTTCTGATGAAGTGGGATTTTCTCCCACAAAATCTCATGTGATAAATACATTTGTTAGTCTTTAAAAGTGCCACCAGTCTCATTTGTTTTGCTGGACTACGGCTACTTCTTTAGAACTTGGTATTTATGTAAACGTCTCAAGGCAGGGATTGTTTTTACTTTGCATATTGGGACTCAGGATCTGTCAATAATACATTTGATGGCATTACTCCAGATTCACAAGGATGTCTCATAGCTCAGGATGCAGCTCCCAATTGTAAATACTCACTTCTTCACTTCCTCCATGGACTCCGGCAGCCTGCGAGATGTCGCTAAGAGCAAAGCTACAGCGAGCTCAGCAGTGGCATCAGTCAGGATGTCTGGGGTGTATCCCACCCGGATTCCACTACAATTCAAACATAGCATTTTGCTCTTCAAGTGTGGACACACAAAATGCTCATTTCTTTACATTTGCATTAAACCCCGTTCGTACTGCACTTAATTCCACTGGGCATTTTTTCCTATACAGGTTCTAACATGGCCCTGCCATCACCATATTATTGGAGCACCAAACAAACAATAATTCATCACCTATCCTCTCAATACCACTGAGATGGCAGAGCTATTAGCCCCATTTTACAGATGGGGAGCTGAGTCACAGAGAGACTAAAGATCATGTTTTAAAAGCTATCTAGGTGCCTAAAGATGTAGACAGGCACCAAATGGGATCCTTTAAAAATATATGGCCCTTATGCTCAGATCCTCAAAGGCAGGGGCTCCCAACCCGTGGCCCACAGAGCTTTTTAAAATGGCCCACGCTCAGCGGCTTGGCCAATGGCCGGGAGCCGGGCCACAGCCGCCCGGTCACGGCATGCAGATGGGAGTCCTGCTGTGGCCACCCACCTCCTCTCCTGTCCTGGCCAGGGCTCCAGGGGCTGCTGGCACGGCTGTGGGCATGCTGGCTGCGGATGCGGCCATGGGCTGGCACAGCCACAGCGGGAGGAGGGGGGGCGGAGGCAGGAGCGTGGGCCGCCCTGTTGCTGGGGCTCAAATGCCTGCCCACAAACTGGCCCTGTTCTTGGGCAACCAACCCCCCCCCCCTCCTTTTTTTTTTAAAGAAAAACTTTCAACTTTTTTCAAATTTAAAAAAAAATCTTTTTGACTCAAGGGCCACAAATATAATTTATACAACCTTGAAGGGCCACTAGTCTATTTAATTAAAATTGTATTTAAATTTAATTAATTTAATTTTAATGTAAATTTAATGAAATAGACTACTGGCCCCTCAGGGTTCTAAAAATTATATTTGTGGCCCTTGAGCCAAAAAGGTTAGGAACTACTGCTCAAAGGAATTTAGGTTCTATTGAAATTAATAGGTGTTATGAACCTATAGGATCAGGCCCTACGTGACTTTCCCAAAGTCACATAGGGTGCGTCTACACTTACAAATTAAGTCGACTTAATTTACTCCGCGTCTACACTAGGCTTTCCTTAATTCGACTTAAGCTGCTCCTTAAGTCGAATTAAGGAAAAATTAGTTCGAATTAATAACACCTCGTTTTAATTTGAACTAGCGCTTAAGTCGACTTTATTAAGTCGACTTAAGCCAGTGGAGACGCGGAGTAGTGCCTAGTTGGACCTTTTTAAGTCGACTTAAAACATTAAGTTGACTTAATAAGGCCAAAAAGGGGCCAAATCTACACTTGAAAAGTTAAGTCGACTTTTGTTAAATCGATTTAATAAGGTCAACTTAAAATTGACCTTATTAAGTCGACTTCATAAAGTTGACCTAACTTTTCAAGTGTAGACCCAGCCATAGGGCCTATGGTAGAGCTGGGAACAGAACCTACACTTCCTCAGTCCCAATCCAATGCCTTAATTCCAAGACATCTTCTGTTCCAATTGATTTCTCTCATTTAATAGCTCTCCAGTTCTTTTACCCAAGAGACTGGCAGGGGACACAGAAAATACTCAAAGTAAATGTATTCGGTGGTTACGAGTTAGCATGCAAAGGAGCAAACAATACCGCTTTTTAATTTCTTCTAGGGCCAGATGGTCAACGCCAACAGACATTGTACTGATCACTTTAAGGTTGGACCCTGGAAAATATGAAAACAGGACCCTCAAAATCTACAGAGCTTAAAGGCAGAAAAAGACAACCACAGAACAATGGAAAAATGAAAGGATAAAAACATCTTAAAATTACTGGGTTGTAATTACTACAGAAACCTGTAACACCTGGCAAAGCTGAAACTGAAAGAAGTTAGCAAAAGAGAAATCCTGCTTTTTCAGGCAGCTGACTTTGGACATTTGACAGAGCTCTGTGTATCATCACATTCACTAATTCCCCTTCACAGTCGGTCAGTTTTCACCTTCACTGAGATTTACGGAGTTAAAACAGAGTGACCATTATGGTCATCTAGTCTGATCTCCTGTTAACACAGACCAGAGAACCTCACCCACTAAGTTCTGCATCAAGCCCATAATGTCTTTGGACCAGAACAGGTTTTTTACATGATACCTTGTAAACATCAGCTGTAAATCCCTCTAACTTTTTAAGGAACTGAAAACAAAAATCAGGATGTAACATTTAGAGGATCTGCCAGAAACAAGATTTATTTTTTTATTGTCAAAACATTAATGAAAGTTGACAGTGTCCCTTTAGCTAAGGAAAAGTCTCTTTAAAGATGCTGCATCAATATTCCTAGCTGGCATGGGAACAAATCATTCTTTAGCTGTCATTTTCTGTGGAACTCTTATGTTGGGCAGAGAGGTTTCTTCTTGCACGGAAAAAACGCACACACAAAAAAGGGATGGACAGTGAATTTCAACTAGTGGGTTACTGAACCCTGCATTACTGGCCAGCGGAGAACAGGAAGCTAGGTGCATCTCTTCATGTCTTACAGCACCATGCTTCTGTGATGGAAGGACATGGTGTGAAATGGTATTGAGGCTGAGACTTCATATTAATGCATGGCAGTAAAGGATGGGTCAGTCCAATCTGCTTCTCAGGGACTGTGAGGCAAGACACTGGGATCAAGATCTGGGCAGTATGGAAATCATTCTGTATGTCCCTTTATTCTTTGATGACAAAGGATCCACTAAAGCCGCTGCCCATGCTCACCTGCTGCATCCAAGACCTCTTTGTCTATCCGATCAGATAAAAGGCAGAGCAGTCCATGCTTCCCAGCCACCTGCGCCAGCAATTCTGACCGTGGGATCGGTTCATCTGAATCCCACTGCTGGAAGCTGCAGCTAAAAGGATATAGGAAAGTCAATCACATTAAGGCTCGAGAAAGAGATCTGCTTCCTGCCAGTGTGGTGTACTACACGGGGTATTTGTACTGCGTTTGCCAAGGGAAACTGGCAAAATGGAGTGAGAAACACACTCTTATTTTAGCCAGGAAGATTATGATTCCCTCCTTTCCTCCCATATCGATGTCCCTTTTACGGTCAGTTGCTAAAAGACAGTCACAGGATATTTGTTGTAGTACACGTAGATCAGCTACGAATTGGCACGTGAAAGGTCTTCTGGTGCCTTCTTTCAATAACTGCAGCAGGCGAAGGAGGAAAGATAGAGGTAGGATTGCTTCATGCTTGTAACAAAGAACGTTTGCCTGACAACTCATGTATGTATGGCTGATGCCCTGGAACACCTTCTGACCTCTTGTATCACTTTCAGCTAGTTCAAACCGTAGAGTCTAGCCTGAAGCAGCTGGACTTGTGTTCTTTACACTAGCTGTCTAATGTGGGGACTGACTAAGCTGGCAAACTTCATTTTTAAAACTCCAAATGGTACAGATATTTGGGCATGTCAAGAACTCCCCCTTGAATCTCAGTCTCAGATGGTATCCATGCGCCGAAGGGACCAAACTTTCAGGGATTTCCCTGCAGCAGGATTCCAGAGTAGGTTTCAGAAGTGGCTTCCCCTTAACCCTTTCCTAAGTTAATCTTTCCACACTTTTAAATAGCAACTTAAACTTTATATGGCTATCCCATCACTGGAATATCTGAGCCCATCCTAATCGACAGCACCCCAATGAGGCAGGGATGTATTATTCTTGTCATTTTACAGATGAGACAACTGAGGCACGGACAGACTAACCCATTAGTCCAAGGTTACTCAGTGCATTCTGTGCATCCCTGGCCAGCACCTTTATTACACAAACCCAATGTCCTGCTCCTTTCTGAAGACCTTGTTTTGAATGCTGGTCGATTTGCTCTTTTCATGTTCAGAGGGTAGTTTTTGACTGCTCTTGGGCAGCCCAGGGTGCCCTGCAATGCTCTATGAACACAGTGCTACCATTCCTGCAAATCAATCTGGAGGCCTACAACTTTACAGAAGGCCTGGAATGCTGCTGGCAATTTCAGCAAAGACACCACACAACTGCTCCCTGCCCATGCACTAGCTTTGTATTTCCATAACGCCAGTAACTAATATTTTGCAGTCTGTGAAAATTGTTTTCTTAAAAAAATAAATATGGGCACAAAACACAACATGACTCATTTTAGCATATTCAGTGACTGAAATGAATCTAGCTGATTCAGTTTCGAAGCTGAGCTGTCAGAACTTGTGCACCAGGAGAGGGGGAATCCAGTGGGAGCTACTGCACACTGCATTCTTTTAAAATACTGTTTGCCCCTGGGCTTTGCACAGACAAAATCAAGGGAGGAGGAGGAGGAGAGTAAACTGTTATTAAGAAAACAACTTTCAATACAAATACAAGGTTGGTTTCTGAATTTTTTGTCTGGAAAGCACTAGAAGGTAGGAGACAGTTAAAAAACTGTGGGCCTGAGGATAACATACCATATTAAACTAAGACAACAGAGTCCTGTGGCACTTTTAAAGACTAACAGATTTATTT
>ML685839.1:6560484-6586561 GCA_007922175.1 Pelusios castaneus
AAATAAATCTGTTAGTCTTTAAAAGTGCCACAGGACTCTGTTGTCTTTCTACAATAGACTAACACAGCTACCCCTTTGGAATCATATTAAACTAAGTAACCCATAGCCAAGGGGGAAAAATAAAATCACAAAGCAGACTTCCGATCAAAGCCAATGGCAAAACTCCCATTGATTTCACTTGTACAAAACATAGGCCCTGTTCCTACGAACACATAGGCATGGCCTTAATTTTATCCACATCAGTGATTCCATTGATGTCAACTGCATTAGTTAAGTGGATAAAATTAAGGATAGATGCGAGTGTTTACGTTAACGGGGACCTGAGCTGGCAATGCACAGCCTTGTTACTTTCATTTTAACTTTTGCATCATGGAATCAAAGGCACAAACCAGCATCGCATTAAAAAGAAAATAATAAGAACACAAACACGAATACAAAGTCTTTTCAAGTAATGGAAGGGAAAAAAATTGTTCTACGCAAATTTTCTACTAGTGCCACAGTTCCTGAAATCAAGGGGAGTTAGATGTTTAACTACCTCTGAGGATCTGGGGGCCTTAAGTAATTTAGAAGCCCAAATCCCACTGAGAATCAATGGGACTCATGCTTCAAAGGGCGACATCAGAATAACGCAGCAGTTTGTTTCTTTCCTTGTAAATAAAAAAATGGCATTCTGTCCCTCAGGCGGGTCACTTACAAGAAAAAGAGAAATTACCACCCAGCTGTAATCGGAGTTTATCATGCAAAGGGAAAGAAAGAGAACCGCAGTAAAATAGATGGCATCACAACACAGTCCTCATTCTAAAAAAGAAACAAGGAGTCCTGTGGCACTTTTAAAGACTTAAGAGATTTATTTCTCGCATGACATTTTGCATGCCCACAAAAACTCATGAGATAAATAAATTTGTTGGTCTTTAAAAGTGCCACAGGACTCCTTGTTTGTTTTGCTGAACCAGACTTAACTCGGCTCGCCCCCTGGACCTTGTCACCATTCTAAAAAGCCCTTTTGTCCTCCGGGACACAGAACAACCACCATGTACCTTGGAACGCATGCTAATAATCACTGTAGGAATCACTAGTGTGAATCATGCTGTAAACTTTTCCGAGCTGGGTTTTGGTTTTTTTTACTATGGCTGCAGGCACACTTAACAGATCTGCAACAGACATGAAATCAGCTACTACATTTGTACCCAAAACATTACCATCCGGGCTGGCGCAGCAGTTGAAAGCTCTCATTATTTATAAGCCTTTATCTGCAGTCTCACTTTTGTCAATAAAACCTTTGTCAGTCAGGGTGTGAAACTCCTTCCCCCCCCCCAAAGGTTTCCCTGACAATAGCCCTGGTGCAGTCAGCGTGAAGTTGGCGTGAGCGGGCACAGGGTGGTTTCACAAGAACTGTACAGCAGATCAGTTGTGAGGTCTGTGGTGTAGACAAAACCAACTGTCCACGCCCTGAGGGACACAGGGGCTGTCTTTTTTCTGTGTGTACAGCACCAAGCACAAAGGCTTCGCCTAGGCCCCATGGCCAATACAACCCTGAAAGCAGCAACTCACTCAGGGCGCCACGCCGGCTTGTGCTGGTGGGCGTGTCTGAGCGCTGCCGCCACCGACCTGGATCGGGGCTGCCAGCTCCGCTCACGCCCTCCCCTGCCTGGGACCCAATCCCGGACCCCGCCCAGGGCTCCCGGACCCCGCCCGATCAGAGCTCAGTGCCGGGCCCGGGCTGCACCCCGCCAGCTCCCGGGGCGGCCGCACGTGGGGGCCCAGCAGCGCCGGGCGGGACGAGGCGATGCAGAGCAAGTCGGGCCCCGCTGCACCAGCCCAGGCACCGCCCGCAGCCCCCCGGCCCTTACACGCCAGCCTGGGCCAGGACCGCCAGCCCCTCCTGGGGGATCCGCCGGGTGACGAGCGCCTGCATCAGCCTGCTGCAGCCGGGCCGGCCTGCTCTGAGAAGGAGGCACCGCCCCCTCGTCCTCGCTCTGCAAGAGCGCCTCCCTGCCTGCCCCTGAGCGTGCAAGGCCCTCCGTCTGTCTGCAAGGGAAAGCCCGGAAGGAGGCTGGCTGCAGGGAGAGATCTGGGGGGGCTTTGCTCCTGCATAATTTGATGTGGGCTCAGAGAAGGGAGCCCCAATCTGAGGCAGGAATAGATTGGACTGGAGCAGCCCCCCTCCAGAACTAGGGCTAGACAGCAAGTGTGAAAAATCAGGCCGGGAGAGTGTGGGGTCAATAAGCTTCTGTATAAGAAAAAGCCCTGAATATTGGGACCGTCCTTACAAAACTGGGACAGCATAGAAGACCTGTTTAGGGGGTGAATCATTTGTCCTGTGAAGAGCAGCTTCCCAGAGCACAAGGGACCATCCGGCCCAATTCTCTTTTCAGGTGTCAAAGATTCCTTCCAAAGCAATGAGTGTGATTGCTCATTAATAAGCAATCCCAGGTTAATAATACATGAACATTATTAGTCCACCACAAGAGTGACTAGAAGAGTGTCACGCTGGGCTTCAGAACAAGCTAAGGAAGTGCTGTTTGACAGTCTTTTTATCAAGCTGAGAATTTCACTGTAGACTAACAAATTTGTTTATGGCATGAGCTTTTGCTACCCCTTTGGTATTTAAATTTGTTGGTCTTTAAAAGTGCCACAGGACTCCTTGTTTATTTCACTCTAACCAGTAATCCAGGGAGCAAGTGGTCTAGTATGTTTTAGGAAAGGATCAGCTAATTATGTCACCAGAATTACATTGTCAGATGTAGAAACTAAGTCATAAAGTTACAAGGGATCCCAGTTTGTTTGCTCTAGAACATGCACCCACTGATCAGCTGCAGGGTTCAAAAGGAATTTTCCACCACTAAAAGGGTGTGTCTACACTTGTAAATTAAGTCGACTTAAGTTTGCTTAAGTCGACTTAATTTACTCTGCATCTACACTACACTTTCCTTAAGTTGACTTAAGCAGGCTGCTTAAGTCGACTTAAGGAAAAGTAAGTCGACTGTTAAACCTCGTTTAAAGTCGACTTTAGGCTTAAGTCGACTTTCTAAAGTCAACTTAAGCCAGTGTAGACTTGGAGTAGCCCTCAGTCGACTCTAAGTCGACTTAGGGCTCTCCAGGGCTCCTGCACTGGCCTCCCTGCCAGAGGGGGTGGCACAGGGAGAGCATGGCATGCCACGCCACAGGGCAGGACAGAGCCCTGCCCCTATGCCCTGCCAGGGTCCCTGTCCACCTTTGCCCCATTGTACACAGGTACAATGGGGCAAAGGCTGAGCCCCCTGGCACTTGGCAAGGGGTGCCCCTCCTGCCACTGTGGACCTGACCAAGGTCCCCCTAGCCCCTACAAGTTGACCTAGGTGTCCAGTGTGGATGCTCTAGGTCGACTTTGTAAGTTCCCCCCTAAGTCGACTTAAAATTTAAGTGTGGACATGCTAAGTCGACTTAACAAAAGTTGACTTAAATTCACAAGTGTAGACATAGCCAAAGAGACTGTAGAATTGAGTAGGTTCATTAGGAATTAGTTGTTTGTTCCTTCTTCTGAAACATCAGGTTTGGGGCCACTGCCTGAGAGGATGTCAGACCACTTCAGTGTTTCCCACATTAAAGCTATCTCTATACTACCACTTACGTTGGCATAATTTGTCATGCAGAGGTGTGAATAAATCACCGACCGAGCGACATAAATTACATCAACATAAGTATTCATGTGCACATCACTATGTTGGCCGAAGGGCTTCTCCTACCAACATAGCTTCTGTTGTCCACACAGGTGGGTTTTTTTATGCCAACGGGAGAGCTCCCTCCCAGCTGCATTGACCATCTTTACCAGAGGCACTACAGCAGCCTTCCTGCATTGAAACAGCTACACTGCAGCAGCACCATACATGCAGACATGGCCCTAAATTGACTTCTTTAGGGAGCTGCAAACCAATCAAGAGGGAATTTTTCTTAATGCTAGCCACATGTTCAGTAGACCGCTGGGAAAGCTGAGTAATGATGGGTCTGTGGGTGGTACGTTTGCAGAAGGCGGTAGACTACAGTACAGTCCTCCAAAGCAATGGTTCTGGTGCCCTGGGGCGCACAAATGCCTGTGTTAATTCGCATTTATGATGTCTCTGCTGATGTGTGAGCAGCAAGTGCTTGTTAAGTCAGAATTTGATCCACGGAATGCAGGACCCCTTGGAATGGTGGACAGACCTATCCCCTGGGACTCCAAATGTTGTTGGGAACTAACTTACTAACTACCACTCTGAACAACCCCACTGCTTATATAGTGTGAGGTGAGAGGTACAAAGCAGGGTAGAATTCATTCCCACGTAACTAGCTAATGGATGAATTCTGCTCTTAGTAGCATCAATGTAACTCCAGCGTTATCTCCAGTGGCTTCTGGGGAGTTATTCTGGAATCACACACTGTTGTCAACAAGATCAGGCTCTGTCTCTAAGGAACCTGTCAGACCAACCAACCAACAAGTAGAAATGCATTTTGCAGGCAGCCATGAACCCATGGTGCGGGTCCATGGTGTGAGAGCTCTGAGTGGATCTCTGAGTTGTCTGTTGACATCCTGTACAAGATGGCCCCGTGCAGTGCTGACTATGTCATGGAACGCCTTGCTACTATCCAGTTGATCAGATGGCGCCTTCAGAAATGCATTGCCTTTAGTGAAAAAACAGCTCTGCACACCATTGATAAAGGGCAAAACACCAGAAAGAAATTACAGCTGGGGGGGCGTGGCGGGGAGAAGTCACCCCAGCCTGCTTTCCTCCCAGGGCTGTTTGAAGCCAGTAAGTGGCATGCCCTGGAATCAGTAACAAGAGTGTGCTGTTGAATGAAGAAGGAACTCTGTGGGGATTGCTAAGCTGGGGAGACACCCTAATTGTGCTGCCCCACTGTTGCAGGCATTTGTTTTGTCAGCACTTCTCCCAGCACGCCATTCAGATCATCCTCCCCTCGATGGCCTGATACCCCCTTTGAACTGTGCCGTCCCAACCTCCTGCCAGGGGTTGAAATCTTTCCTATCAGTCTGATCTCTGCTTGTGTCGCTCCCACAGACCTGACAAGTGCCCTGAGTCCCCCCCACCCTTTTCTTCCCGTCTCCCTAATGAGAAGCAGCTTCCTGCCAAATAGTCCCAGTCTGCCTGAGGCCCCCTCATCCCTTGCTTTGCACAGGGCTCTGGTAGATTACTGTTATTGTTGCTGGATGCCAGGAGCTACTATGTGCTCAGCAAGGATAGCAAGCTGAGCCTGGGTTGGCGGGATGTGGAGACCTGCAGTCACAGCAGCAGGCTGAGACAGTGATGTTGCATTGTGTTTCATTGGGATTGCCTCTTTCATTAAAACTCCAAACCTCCTCCTACAGCTGGCACAAGCCTCCAGCCATTATTCTGTCCTTTTACCATCATTGAAGTAAATGGGCAGGATATTACTTTGATTTCTTACTTGTCCCCTTCCCTCCCCTCCACTCTCCCAGCCGTTTCTTATTGAAAGAGAAAAGTGGCTGGCAAGTGAGGCTTGTTGGGATGAAGTATTTCAGCTAGTTTCTGGAGAACATTGTCTCCGGGGCAGATGCCTCTGTTGACAAAAGGATGAATAAAACACAATCAAAACCGATTCAATTGCTGTTTTAGCTCAGGTGATCATCGTTATTGATGGCGGTGTTCAGCCATGAGTGTATTTAACCTTTGGTCAAATTTCCCCCCCACCTTTCAGCAGTATCACATCTGGACACTTTTGATAGTCATGTGTGGATGTTGCCTGTTTTGTGTTCAGGGATCTGATCCACTGATGGTTACACTGTGCTCTCAGATATATCCTGTTGCCTTTAGTGAATGGAGTTTGGCCTGCCCATCCAGTGTCAAAGTGGTGCCATGCACTATAGAGGGCACACAACGGATATGCGACCCTAGCAGTTGTAATGATCTTGAAGGTTCATTAAAGACCATGCCCTTTAATGAGTGAGGAATAGAACTTTAATAACACAGACAGGAGTGATTCCCAGGTGTGCAGCTGGGAGCAGCCATGTTAGATCACCTGTAGGGTATGTCTCCCATTTCACACAACACTGGCCCATGCTAGGGAGTGTCTCTAAAATCACCATCTTCTACAAACATCTCTCTACAGCAGTCATTAAAGGGAGACATTGGCCATACAGTGATAGTGATGCGGACAGTTTACCAATCTCAGAAGCCAGCCAACATTGCCCTGGAGAGATTGTCCCAGACAGTCTTGAGGAGTCATTTAAGAAACAAAATGAGTTTCGTGTGTGGATGATCAGCAAGTGGAAATCAAGCTTTGCAGTTTAGTGTAAGGTTAAAAGGCATATAAGGCATATCTGAAACATTCATTCAAATCACAGTAAATGTGCTTCCCCAGCCTAAGGCTATTCTTGGCCCATAAAGGTCCAGTTTGGAATGTCTTTTCATGCTTCATCTCACACAATAACCAGCTGAAGGTGTACTGTTTTTGAACGATTACTTTGTGTGAAAGCATATATACCAGAAAGCTCATCTTGAGCAAATTATTCCCAACTGCTCATTTTTCTAATGAATCGAGCTTCGCTTCCTCCTTATGGAATATCTCTGCATAAGTAGATTACAGTTTTACCTGGATAGAGAATCACAGAACGGTAGGGCTGGAAGGAACCTGGAAGTGTCGTGTTTAGGCCCCAGCACTGAAGCAGGACTAAGAGTGTTATCATGTGTTCCCCTTCAATCTACTTTTCTGAAGACAAAACATGCCCAGTTTTTTTTAACCTTTCTTCATAAGTCATGTGTTCTAAGTCTTTTATCATTTTTGTTGTTCCTTTTGTTATTCTCTCCAATTTATCCATATAGTTCCTAAAGTGGGACATCCAGAATTGGACACCATGAATTTCTTATTTTAGCAAATTATTTTACCTCTCTGGATTGAGTGCAAGATGTTCTTGGTGAGTCCTTAAGATTTATTATCTAAGCATGTGTTGGTTAGTTGTGATAGGTCAGATTAGTCACATTCTATCTGTCCCTGGATTGGCTATCTGTACAAATACCGCTGCTGCAGATGGGCATGCACATCTTGATTTAGTTTCTACAAATAACTGAGCATACCACTGGTAAATTCCATTTCCTATGCCAGTGAAATTTAATGGGATGAATAGTTGCAGAAAGAGTATGCAAACAGGGCAAGATTGTGGTTTGAATCCTAATAAAAATGAAAATACGATGAGTTATTCAAGTGAACATTCAGTCAATTTTTGCAGTATTCACCCATCTCAATTGAAAAACTCATGCTGGGCAAACATACTATAACCAGGAAAGCCAGGGTTGGACATTTAAATTACATAACCTGTAAACTCAGGCTGGAAGGGGCTATATATTGATGAGCCCCACAGTAAAAACAATTAAATGCACCAATTTAATCACTAGATGTCTCCATTGCACCCATCCCAGCCACTCATAGGTGTCTCCTAGACCTGCTTGGAACATTTTTCCCAAAAGGTAGCTGTTTTCATACAGTTTTTCTCAGCAGAAGCAGGTGAGATTGATGCTTCGTAACAGTGGTTTTCAACCTCTTAATTTGTGGACTCCTAAAAAATTTTGAATAGAGGTGCAGACGCCAATGAAAATCTTAGACATAATCTGCAGATCCTTAGGGTGTCTTGAATACAACTGTTCTATGGTAACAAGAATCTTTTGTGGACCCCTTCAACATAGGCTGTAGACCCCGCAGGGTACATGGATCACAAGTTGAAAGCCACTGCTTTATAGCCTGGTGGTTAGGGCACCAACCTAAGCTGTGGGAGGGCTAAGTTCACTTGCCTGCTAAACCAGATTCAAAATAAAGTCAGATGAAAAGTTGCTTTCATTCAGGACAGGATTTGACCTTAGATCTCTCCCATCTATCCAGACTGGAGACCAGACCTGCACCATCTTTCCCACATCAGAAAGCTCAGGTTTCAGCCAGAAAATGGACATTTTGATGCCAGTCCAGCAAAAAATGTTCAAAAGATTTCATTTGTGTTCCAGTGTGGAAACCAACTTTAAAAACCAACCTCAAAAGTTCCTGCAAAATAGAGTTGTCATCCTCCAGCCAGCTCCGTCTAATGTTTAGTGCACAGATATTTAATGTACTGAAGCCACAGAGACTGTGATGGAAGCAAACCCAGATAGGTGAATAATACATTACATTGTCAGGAGGCAGAAAAGCACAGGTTAATCAATGTCCACCACCTAAGTGAGGATGCACCAGTGACAAATGAGCTCAATTCTGTGCTGGTTTAAACCCAGCTGAAGTTAACAGGAAGTCAGCAGCTGTAAATCAGCACAGAATTAGCATTAGGTCACTTCAGACATGGCCGGGCATTTTAAATAATGAGCCATGCAGTGAGACACTAAGGTAAGAAATCCATCTTCTTTAGAAACTTCTTGCTGTATCAGGATGGTCTGTGGTTCGGTTGCTGGCTTCCAAGCTGGAAGACTTAGGTTCAAGTCTCTGTTGTGGGAAGGACTTGGACACTGCACTCAGTATCTCTGTGCCTCAGTTCTCTTTTTGTACAATGGCGATAACCTCACAGGGGTGCTGTGAGGTTAAATGCATGGCAGATTGTGAGATACTCAGATAGGACGATGATGAGTCGGATAAGTTCCTTAAGTAGATAACATTTCTTGCTCCAAATATTCTAGGCGGTCCTTTGGGGTCTGGCTTTTCAATGACCTCTTTCCTTGAGTGACCAGTTCTACTAAAGTCCAGGGGGATTCCTCTGGTAAGATGTGGGGATTTCCAATAGAACCAATGGAAGTTAGGGAGCCAAAGGGGTTTGGGCACCTAACTCTTTTGAACATTCCAAGTCATACCTCTTGTGTAGAGTACAGCCAATGAACACCCAGCCAGCAGGGGTAGTGTAGATGGTGAGGCACTGCACAGGTAAGCACATGTACGCAAGAACCCTAGGGCTGTGGACAAAGGAGTTAGGGTACTTGTAAGCAACCTGAATCTCCACACATGAGTGGTAGATTTTTGAGACAATAGCTCAGTGAAGGGTTTCACCTACTTGTGGACTGATTAAAAGTGAAATCCATCTTGTTCCCTTAATCAGGTGAGTAGCCCCATTGAAGATAGAGTGATCACTTGCACAAGCAAGGGGAAGCAGGAGTTGGCTACCATGCTGGGCATACATGCATGTCTTAGGTTGAAAGATTGATTTTCCTTGATTTAGCTTGTTGAGATGCGCTCTTGGTTCCTTTCTAGGGTAAAACTACAACTTGTCTGGTTCACACTCGGATTTCACAGTGCATTTGTGATCTCATTGGTGAAACTCACCATAAAACTCGCTTTGGTGTACATTTGACATTCATTTTGCATATACCTTGAATGCCAGCCTGGTCCACTCCTTTGCACCACTTTACTCCTTCTGCTTGTTTTCCAGTACATTTAAACCATGCATGCAAGTTACACCACTGTTTTAAGACACTGATTAATTTGCTTCCTCCCACACTTATATGTGTTTCACTTCCTCAGCCAACACCATCATTTCAGTCCTTTCCCACTCTGTGAGTGCAAAAAAAAAGACTGAGGGCTAGTCTACATTGTAGACTGTGGGGGAATTCGGGGGGGGGGGGGGGATTTCGGTGGCAACCACAGGAAGATACGCAGTTACTTAAAATACCTTGTATTTCTCCCTTCGACTGCCTAACGCCTACTCACTGCAAGATCCCCACAGCAATAATTTGATGGGAAATGCCTTCCCGTCCAATCAGCACTATGCTACTTGCTGTGTAGGTCTTAACAAATCAACCTCTGGCTAATTCTGGGTTCGATTGAGCATGACTTTACAGGCGCTCAATCAAACCTGCACAATGGATGCTACGGTGCCACTGAGAGTGTAGCCTAGGTGTTAATCATAATTTCTAATCCAAGTATAATGAACCACATCTACTGTCAGTAAAATAAATACGCAGCAACTGAGAAAATACACATGGTGACAGGGGACAAATGAAGCACATTGTAGAACACTAAAATGGGGCTCTGTTTTTCAGAAGAAAAGTAAAACCCTTGAGAATCTTACTCAATGCAACAGATACAACCTAATGCACTGAAACAGGACACTAAGATGTGAGGAAGAGAAGACAAGAGGTGTCTGTAAAGATTTCATTTTGGTTAATTAAGAACATCAAAACTTTTGAAGTTTGACAACCATCTTTTTTGACGCAGTAGAAATGGAAAGGTCTTTTCATGTCATTAATGGGCAATAGCTTTCAGAGGTTCCAGAATAAGAAGGAGAGCATAATCTGAATTCACAAAGAAAATTAAATTTAAAAAAAAAGTGCCGAGGTTGATAAAAATGTTATACATTTTATTTCTGGAAACGTGCCCATTCTAAAAATGCAAATTTACTAGAGATCTTCCCTACTGATTGTGCAATGCACAATAAGACTACAGACCATTTTAATTGTCCCCCTTAGCAAATGCCAAGGTAGCTTTAAGAAAAAAGGTCACATTTGAAAACGATTGCTTATCTTTTGGTGACATTCACGTCCAGCAATGAGCAGAATACGAGTGGGAAGACCGTTGCTAATGCCAGGGTGAGTGTCTGTAGACCCTCCAGCAGCATTGAGTGCCGTGGGGGGACAAGGAATACTATATAATCCATACACTAAGCTATAGTACGTCGATAATGGGGGTGGGGTAGAGATGGGAGGCCAACAATGGACTCCCAAGAGCTGGGTACAGTGTTTCTGAGACACTAGGAGAACTGGCCTATTTTCTCTCTAGGTTAATAAAACAAGGGTGCAGCTAGTTTGACAGTTTGCCTCTTATACAAAACGGAAACGAACATAAAACAATAGGTGCTATGGCTCCTCCACTCACAGAGCCTCCCCCTGACGGCAGGCTGCATTCATCAGACAAGGGGCTTGTTTGCAGGTGGGCGTGTACAAGTTCAGTGGGTGCTGTGTGTCCCGCTCAGAGTAGAACCTCCTTGCCCATCGCTTTCCCCTGAAGGCCTGCCAGTAAATTGCTGGCAGCTAAGGCGGCCATGCTGTTCCGGGTTGTAACTGTAGCACTGGCAATGTGGGGGAGAATAACTGCAAACAGAAAGGAAACAAAATCGAGAGAGAGAATTTCTTGGTGCCGAGTCCTGCCATAGCAATCAAATGTCCCGGCCCTCCCTGAATTCCACCCTCTCAGCAACATCCATTGTATGCTGTGGTGACGGCCTCTGAAAGCATTGGCACTAGCTGGGGGAGACGCTCGGCTGCCGGGATAGTCGGCACTGAGTTCCTCAGACAAAACACATCAAAGACCCCAGGCTTCTGCACTCTCCTGCACTTTACAGGGGAAAGCACCGGGCAGAGATACTACCGAGCTGAAATGGTCCAAGAAGCACAGTGAAGTACAGGCAGGGAAGTACGGACTGTTTGCCAGAGGAGGGGAATTGGGCCCTTTTTGCCCCTTGTAACTTAGCCCGATTTGCTACAGGGGCTGCAAGCCCTGAAGGCTGAAAGGGCCTGTCAGAAACAGCTGGCCTAAGCAGAGACCTACCAGCTGCTGGCGTCTACATGCAAGTCACACCAACTGTCTGCTCCCCTTGCCTGCTCCATTCTTGTGAGCTGGCAGGGGATGGAAACTTACAAGAATCCGGCAGGGTTTTTAAAGGATTTTTAAGGTTAAGATGATGTTTTAGTCAAATCCTGCTGGATTCTTATAAATGTCAATCCCCTGCTGGCTCATAAGCATGGAGCAGGCAAAGCGAATGGACAGATGGTGAAACGTGCACAGGGACGTCTGTGTCACAAGCGGGCACATGCACCGTTTGGGTTGCATGTGAATCTGGTTCCTGGGGGTGCGCAGGGAAAGGAGATGGCGTGAATGTTTATTTTTAATGCCCATGGAGAGTGGCAGCCTAGGAGAATGTATCCCTCTATTCAGGAAAGGGTCCCTTCTCGAATGGGGAGACACCGGAGTGAGCTCCACCACCCAGCCAGTTGTAGTGTCCAGAAGCTCAGCTGTAGAGCAGGGCCCTCCTGTGCTAGGTGCTGTATAAACACAGGAGAAAAGAGAGTTCCTATCCTGTCCCAGTGAGCTGACAATCTAATTCCAAAGGGGTAGCCGTGTTAGTCTATTGTAGAAAAACCACAGAGTCCTGTGGCACTTTTAATGTATTTATTGCATGAGCTTCCAAGTGTCTGACGAAGTGGGATTTTCTCCCACGAAAGCTCATGCGATAAATAAATCTGTTAGTCTTTAAAAGTGCCACAGGACTCCGTTGTTTTTCTGACAATCTAAGTCAGTTACAGTGGGGGCTTGGTATGGTGGGAACCTCTGTCCCCCAGATGTGGCAGAGCCATCACATTTACCCTGCACGGGCTGCCTACCTGTGACAACCGCCAGTCTGGGTCAGTTTTAGCAGCCACGGCCTGGCCCACACCAAAGAAACAGGTCAAATTCGACATCAAGCTGGCCAGTGGTTTTAGACATGACTTTACACCTAGTGTACACACAGTTCAACATCTCTAAAGATGGGTTGATGGGGGCCAAGAAATGCTAATTGTCAAATGTGGCCGGTGGTCCTGTCCTGTGTAGTTTCCATGGCCCTCTGTCCCACTGCAAGGCCAGATCCTAACCTCTTGAATTTTAGCAGCTATCATGGGAGGTGTGTAACTTTCTGCCAGTTGGAGCCGGCAGCAACAGGGGCTGGATTCAATGTCTAAGGGTTCCTTTCAACACTACAAAACTGGTTTGAGGCCCCACCCAGTAACCTGGGACAATCACACACCACCCTTTAGATGCCTCAGTCTAGAAGCAACACTTTGCCTTTCTCATGCACAGAGATTGAGTGTAGAAACGAGACTTTTAATAACAAGGGGAAAAGCAACCTAGTATTGACTTTGGAAAACGCTGCAAGCAGGATTCACACGCGTAAAGCCAGGAACAAAGCACCCACCCTGCAGCATATGGGTCAATCTCCTTTTGCTTCAGGTTCGTAACTCCAGCAACAGGAAGTTCCTGTAATGTGCCCCTCCCATCTCAGCTGCTCCCTACTCAACAGGTATTGTCCTTAACAGGGCCAACCCAGAGCCTAGAGGCACAGCTGTGACGTTCACCTCCCACCCTGGTTGGCAGGAGGAGGGGGAAAGAAGGCACCCTGCTCGCTGGTACATTCTGGCCACCCTGCCAGCCTCCTGCTCCACAGGCCAGTCTGCCAGCTGCATATCATCACCTTCTGCTACCATCTCCTTCCTCACTGTAACCACTGAGTCGGTGCCCTGAGATTCCACCCAGCTCTTGGGATGTCAGCTCTCAGCGGGTGAACCTCAGTGCAGAAGTGGGGCAGGAGTGCTGCCCCACAGTAGGTGAGTCCAAAAGCATTTTGCAAAACAAAAGACTCCTCCCTGGAGCCTTAATGACCTCTATCTTTGAACAGCAGAGGGGGAAGGTTAAACCATGCCTGGGACTCTTCGGCAGAGCCCACACTTCCAAGCAGAAACACCTGCTCCACTAACACATTTATTTGTTGCATGAGCTTTCATGGGGACAATCCCACTTCATCAGATGCATGAAATGGAAAGTGTTTCTGACCAAGTGGAACTGTGCCCACAAAAGCTCATGTGATAAATAAATTTGTTAGTCTTTAAAAGTGCCACAGGACTTCTTGTTTGTTTTTGCTGTAATAGACTAACACGGCTCCCCCTCTGGAAAATATTAATTAGTACATATAGTATGAATTATAATCTACAAATGTAATATAATATCACAGAAGGGTAGCCGTGTTAGTCTGTATATAGCAATAACAACGAAAGTCCTGTGGCACCTTAAAAGACTAACATGTTTCTTTGGGCATAAGCTCATGCATCTGACGAAAGTGGGCTGCAGCCCACGAAAGCTTATGCCGGAAGAAATTTGTTAGTTTTTAAGGTGCCACAGGACTTTTGTTGTTTTTGCTGTAATATCACAGTTCTTATTTTAATATAAAAGTCTCACTGAAATGCATCAAAACGATAAAATCATGAAACATTTTTACCATGTTGAAATGAAACATTTTGGTGATATTGAAATGACATGAAAAAGTCTAAATGATTAGTTCCAGCTTCCTCCTGTCAAAAATGTGTCAAAATTCATACATTCTCTCAAAATGTTTCGATATCAATGCAGCTGTCTTTCCCGAAGGAACAACGTTCTAACGAAACAACAGCAAACGAATGCAAGAAGAGGCTGCCTGGACTAGAAATCAGGTGGCAATTCTTACTTCCCAAATCACCAGCTTCAGCCTCTGTGCTTCTGGAGACAATAGCAGTTTTCCACACAGACTCACCACAGTTTTTAAGTTTAAAAAGAGGATGATCTGTAGGCAGAGGCTCCGGCTCTGTGACATCCAGACCAGCAGCTGCAATCTGACCATTGACCAACGCCTGGTACAGGTCTTCCTGGTTCACTACACCTCCCCTGTTGGGAAAAGAAAAACAAAGTATCTATCAACTTCAGGCATCTTCTCTCTGTAGCTTTTCTAGCAGCTAAGGGCCTTAGTTATCTGGTGAAAGCTTTAACAACGGGGTTTATAAGGTTGGAGTGCATAGAAGAATGATCTTCATGGCTGCTTTGTAATAAACTCTGAAGCCAGGGGCTTACAATCTGTCCTCCAGCAAGATTCATACTGTATTATGTGCAGGATATCAGCTTATCTAATGAGACTGAATGCTCTGGATGGGATTTTCCTATGTCATGATACATAGCCCAGCATCGGCGCATTGTCAGATTATGCCAGCGTAAGCCTTTTATTTTTAATAATTGCTTTAAAGTTGATTTGGTTTTATTGAGCCGGGATGCCACTAGAGTCAGGAATATAAATCTTGTCCCCTTCTGATCATGGAAGGATTTGTGTCAGTAGTATATGTTCTCCAGTGTGACATCTGTGTATTTATCTTGCTGAGCCCTGGCTCTCGGATGTTTCTTTCCTGCCCATCCTCCCTCACCTGCTGGTGTTGATAAAGATGGCAGTTTCCTTCATTAGGGAGAAGAGCTTGTTGCCACAGAAGCCCTGTGTTTCAGGAGTTAGGGCACAGCATACAACGATGAAATCTGAATGCCGAGCCAATTCATCCAGGGGCACTATTAAGAATAAAATAGAAAGGCTGAAGAGATTAAAAAAATAGCCACCTACCATTGGAAAAAGCCTTGGATTTATCTTTGCACTGAGTTGACCAATGTCCACAGATAACAGACTGACCTAGAAAGAGTTTTCTGAAACTGCCTTCCAGTAGGAGGAAAGGAGGCCAACAATGGAACTGGGCTTAAAATGGAGCTTCATAAGTTTACAAATAGGAGGATATGACAGGGTTGCCTGGGAAGCAGGGACTGGATTTGATGTCCCAGGAGGTCACGTCAAGTCCTATGTCCCCAGTGTGAATATTCTCAGGGGCCCAAATTATTTTATGTTTACTGTAAATTCATGTAAACAATTTCCTCCATATGGAACATTGTTAGTCCAGCTGAACAGAGCTACAGACACCGCCTGTGTTCCACAGCCTACAGCTCTCTGAATGTAGCCTTCAGTGTATGCATGTTCAAATTCAGATTTCACGCCAAATCTTTGTCTGGTGGTGGGATCTCAAACTAAAAAAAAAAGAGATCAAGACAAACTGACGCAGATGAGGCTGCCAGAGAAATGCCCAGTTGACAAGGGTTTGGATGGCTAGTGTGGGAGTTAAGAGACATACTTCAAGGCCCAGAGCAAGTTACAGTGAGGAAATGTGTTAAAAGTCTGTTTGCAGAAAGAGTCATTTTAAGTGCTTTCGATTCTTTAATCACAGCAGTTGGGGACAAACTTTCTGTGTGTGTTGTCTGGATTAAATATGCCATGGGGTGATTGGCTGCACTTAATTACAACTATGCTCCGTGACTTCTCTGGGCTTTGAATCAAGCATGTAATTTGCAATATGCTGATGTGACATGCTACCCCTTGGAAATGACTCAGAAAGGCTCATGGCTACATAAATAGGAAGGTAAAGCTTTTTAGCAAACCTGCTTAACTAAACTACTTCTCTGGACTTAAGAGATGTCGCCAGCTCCCATGATTTGATCACAAGTCTCACAAAATTGAGTGTCTTTTTAAAGCTCCAGCTTCTGGAGTCCTGGGTTTCCATGAGAATCTCTGCTTCCATTTAAAAATTTTAGAAAAAGCGGCTCATGATTGTGGGAAAACTTGAAAAGGCAACGCTGACCTGCTGAGAAACCACAAAGCAAATACAAAGAATCCACCACTTATGATTTTTTAAATCTCACAATTTCTATGACAGTCTCATATTTTCCGAGGGGGAGGCCTACCTCGTGGTTTTTAAATGGGGGTGTTCTGGAAGGTGGTGGGGGAACCTCAGGCTGTCACTGTTTTTAATTTAAATAGAAGCCTCCACTTCATATCCTATACATATGCAAGGCAGGAAGCTCCCACACAGAGTAGTTGAAGCTTTCTGGCAGTACAGGCTTTACCCTGATGAGGTGGGTTTCTAGCCAGAGTCTCTGTTGTCTGGAAAACACTCTGTTCCATCTTACCAAACTCAGCTGTGATCTTGACGGCCACTTCAGGTCTTGGGCCAGTGTCAGCATAGAGGAATCGCTTAACTCCAAATGGCTTTAACCGTGCTGCAACAGCTGCTCCTATAAAGTGGGAATTACAAACATGAGTTTCACCCTGTCACTGCTCATCTGCCATGCAAATTCTCCCCCTCTGTCGGAACACAAGTCTGTAGGGAGCAGGAATCTCTAAAGGTAGTTTCTTTTACATCTTCACTTTGTGGACAGAGGCTTTACTGGTCTATGGAGTGAGCAGCCATCCACCCCTCTAAACCTGTGCGGGGCCCCCAAATCTGCATGGGTCTCAGGCCATTCATGGAAGCCCACAGCAGCAGACACCACCAGATACTACGCCTCAGTCCACTCCCAAGGGAAGTGGACTTTGCTAAGTGAAGAGGTCACTGATTTATTGAACACCTTCAGTGTTGAAATAGGCTGATGTCATGAGAAACACGTGTCCATGTCCCAGTCTGGCACCTCTTCTCACCCCAAAATGAATTGGCTGAGGGGATTCTGTGGGAATGGCGGGAGATGACTGAACCCCCACTACAACTTCCTACCCAAGTGCACCTAATCTAGGTCTTTTCTGTTTGCAAGGACTTGCAAAGATCTCCCATGACATGTTTGGTAACTAGTTGGGTTTGGTTAATGCAGTTATTAAATAGTATGGCAAGCAATCAGGCCCCAGGCAGTTACTCTCATTTATTGTGGCGATGGTAAAGAAACCCAACAACAATCGCCTTTCTTCTTCCAAGCCCTTTACAAATCCTAACTCATTCTCATGACAACCTGATGGGGTGGGTTAACAAACAGGATTGGGTCTGCTGCCCAGATGGGGAAACTGAGGCAAAGAGACTACATTTTTAAACCTAGGGACATAACTCCATATTTAGGTACGTAAAAAGTGGCCCAATTTCAGAGGCTCTGATCACCTGCTGATTCAATTCAGCCAATGTGCAAATACTTTTATTGTAACCCTAACCTCTCAACACTGTGCAGTGAGGGCGAAATTCAGCCCTGCAGATTTAATAGGGCTTAAGTGGAATTTAGTGGGCTTTGAAAAGATTTTAGCAGATCAATGGCTGAAACAGCCATAGAAGGCTAAACGATTTTCCACCGCCCAACACTTTATGTTGTCACTTAGGAGCACAGAAGAGTGAATAATTGATTTTTTTGGTGTAGGGGTGGAAGCTGAAAAAAATTGGTTCGTTTCAAAGCACAGCTAAATTTTTTCAGTTTTTTTTCATTGTGGGAACAAAACCCCAAAAGATATTAGTTTTGGGTTGACCAAAACATTTTATTTGACCTGTAACAAATGTTATTATATTCTGACTCCTCCTCACTTTTTAAAAATTAGATACATTTTTTAAATGAAATGTTGTTTCAAACAAAAAGTTTACAAGTTTTATTTCAAATATCCATGATGAATCATTTCTATTTTTTTCAGGAAAAAAACCCATTTTGGGGGCTGAATCTATCTGCCGAATTTGACCAGAACTCCCAAGTAGTTTCAGTGTCTCCCAAAAATGCATTTTCTGGGGCAAATTTATTATTTACCAGGCAAATTTTGCCTAGTTCTAATTATAAATGTGCGAAGTGTAGAATGCCACACAAAGATTCTTCATTCAGAGGCAGCGACATTGCACAAGTATAAATGAAGTCTTAAGGTGTCAATACTTCAAACCTAGTTCCACCCACCACTGTATAAGCAACAAAATGGAAGCTATTAATGGTGTTTTTATTAGAACTGATACAAAAAGGGGAACTAAACAGAAAAATATTAATGAAAAGGTTTTACAGCATGTTTCTTTCTTTCCCAAACTTTGGAAAATTTTGTCCAGCTTTACCAACAGCCAAAACATTGGAGGAGTAGAATTTTGCAAATTCCAGATCTACTTTTTTTATATTAATTGATATTAAAACAGAAATATAAAATAAAAGCAATGTCATGGTTTTGTGTGTGTGTGTGTGTGTGTGTGTGTGTTTTTTAATTGACACTTTTGAAAAAGACTCAAACTTTGACTAGCTCTACCTCTGGTTGATTTTTGCTGTCTCTTTTCTTCAATTTGATTTTTTAGCAAAAGAATTTAAATTACAGAACTTTTTTGCCAGCTCCGGACAAAATGCTATGAGAAAATTTGCCAAGGATTTTGGCAAACTTACCTATTCTTCCAAGTCCTAGAATCCCCACAGTGCTGTCCGTCAGACCATAGCCACACATCCACAGAGGTTTCCAGGTTCCCCAGCCACCACTTTAAAGTAACATTTGAAGCTATTTCAGGGATACACTGTAGAACATCAATGCTTCACCTGCGCTTTGGAATGTTTCTCTTTAGCTCCAGTTGATCATTTAATAGGAGTTGCCAGACTGGATCAAACCAAGTCCTGAACAAGTCCAGTAGTCCTGTGTCCAACATTTGCCAGCACCAGCTGATTTGGAAGAAGTTGCAAGAAGGCCAATAGCTGGTGGCTATGGAATAAACTACCCCCAGGGAAAGTTTCATCCTAACCCTCATTAATTAGTGGTTGTTTTTTGCTTTGAAACGATAATGGTTTATATATTCTCTACAAATCTTAGAAAAATTATTATTAACTCAGAGAGACAAGGGGGGGTGAGGCAATATCTTTTATTGGATCAACTTCTGTTGGTGAGAGAGAGACAAGCTTTTGAGTTTACACAGACCTGAAGGAGAGCTTTTTGTCTCAAAAGTGTCTCTTTCACCAACAGAAGTTGGTTCAATAAAAGATATTACCCTCACCCGCTTTATCTCACTAATATCCTGGGACTTACATGTCTACAGCAACCATGTATACATTACTAACTCTGAACATGCTTGTTGTTGTGCTCCAAATACATATTCAACACTTTTGTGTATCCCATGCTGCTGCCCCTTCAAAGCTGTTGTTATTTGAACTCGCGATCAAAGCTATCTTGGGCATGTCTCCACTCCACTTTTGAAGGCAGGGGTAGACATACCTATAGAATATAAATAAGGAGTCCTGTGGCACTTTTAAAGACTAACACATTTATTTATCGCATGAGCTTTCATGGGTGGAATCTCACTTCGTCAAACTCATGTGGTAAATAAATGGGTTAGTCTTTAAAAATGCCACAGGACTTCTTGTTTGTTTTGCTGAACTAGACTAAACACAGCTACCCCTCTGGAACTATAGAATATATTTTCTCTTCTCAGGTCATGGGAAGTATCGCCTATAAAAATCCTAGCCACAGCAATGAGACTATGTTCTTAAAACACTTGTTCAAATCCTCATCTTTTGGTTATTTACTCACCAACACATTGGTGTTCCACTTCCTGCCAACAGACTTGACAAACAGTTTTCACTAGGTAGTTAGAATAAAGAAAGACCAACAAACAAAATTACTTCTTGGCTTCATCCACAGCTTCTAACAGTCGACGGGATGTCGCCAGAAGAAGAGCAACTGTGAGCTCAGCAACTGCTTCAGTCAGTACATCTGGTGTGTATCCTAATCTGATTCCTCTGCACCAAAAAACACAAAGATCATCTGAATGTATACACTGTTACATTGTTGGGGTCACATCTGCACTGATCTAGGCCATTGCCATGTGAAGATTATGCCACATGTCCTCAGAAATATAGTCTTCTCTAGACTTACAGGAAGTTATGATCAAAGTTATGATTAGATCTGTGTGAAAGTTCATTATGAAAACCCAGCACATTGTGTTGGTGTTTCATTAGGGACTGGAAACTCGCTGAAAGTAACTGAGACTCTACAAAACTATTCTGGTGAATTGAGTATTATAGCTGGACCCACCATTGAGCCAAATTTTCCTATCTTTTTTTTTTTATTTTCAGTCCAGACTTGGGACAACTCAAAGGGGCCAGATTATCAGAGGGCAGCTGCTCAACACTTCCTGAAAACTGGTCTCCTCTAAGGTGTCAAGATAGATAACCAAAATCATTAGGTGCTTCTGAAAATTGAGGCCTGCCTATCCATTCCTCCTGAGATGGAGATTCCATGGTTTAAATATAACAGCACTGGGACAAGGCATCTATTGGCTCAGACTGACTCTGTTTCAGGAATTGTGTTTCTAGGGAACATTGCAGCTGCCTTAAAAAAAAACCTACAAGGGCCTCTTGAGGAGCTTGGGGGTTAGCATCATGGCAGGGGAAAAGGTGAGTCTGGGGTGTGCAAGCAGGCTAGAAGAGGCCAGTTCCATCTCTGAAGAAGGCTGGGATGCAGCAGGTCCTGTGCAGTTCTGGCTCACTGTTCATTTGTATGTGTGCACTTCTGCACTGCTTCCAGGGCTGTGCACTATTTAATGGAACACTAAAGATTGCTTTCACTTCTGAAACAAACGTATTGCTCCAGCAGGCTATTTAACCTTCAGGAAGAGGGTGGAGCTCTTGGGGAAAGAGCACCGACTTCCCCTTCAGGAAAATAGGTGGGGCCACAAAGACACAGAGCTCTCCTAAATATGGGAGACAAAGACCAGGGATTGCACAATTTCTGTCCTTGCTCACTTGCAGTGGCGCACCTGGCTGAGCTGTCTGTGCAAGTGTAAACGTACCACAGCCTCCCAGTCAAGGACCTCCTTGGCTATCTTGCTGACATGGCCAGGAAGAGTGGTGATGGTGACAGAGATTAGTTCTAAGTGAGGCAGTTTCTGTGATGGCTTTGGCATCGTGTATGATCTCGGTGGAACGCACTGTGTTCCTACCACAGCAGTAAGTGATTCAGATTCCAGGAGCTACAGAGCCAGTCCTAGGGCAGTCCAACCTTTAAACTATCCCCATTCCCACCTAGTGGAGAGGAGTTACTCCCGCATTAGTATGGCTTGTGACTGAACAACAGCAGTACATTTTACCTCTTCTTCAGCTCCTCCAGTGACACGTGATCATAGCCCACGGACATCGTGCTGACCACCTGCAGGCTGGGCCCTGTCGTTGGAGGAGAGAACAAACAGACTGATGTTCACACCCAACCAGTGCTTGACTGGCTAACAATGTTGGCATCCTCAGATCTGTGCCTGGGGCTACCTCAGATCTTCTAATGCACACTGCCAAAAACTTGAGTCTTGAGAAAAGACGACTGAGGAGGGGCCTGATAATAGGCTTCAGATATGTTATGAAGGGGGTGGTGATCAATTGTTTTCCATGTCCTCTGAAGGTAGGACAAGAAGTAATGGGCTTAATCTGCAGCAAGGAAGATTTATGTTAGATACCAGGAAGAACTTTCTAACTAGAAGGAGAGTTAAGCTCTGGAGGTTGTGGAATCCCTGTCATGGAAGGTTTTTAAGAACAGGTTAGACAAAAACCTGCCAGGGATGGTCTAGGTTTACTTGGTCCTGCCCTAGTGTAAGGGGCTGGATTTTATGACTTCTCAAGGTCCCTTTCAGCCTTGTAGTTCTAGTCTGCTCTGATTCTCTTACTTTTATTACTCCTCCTGGAAACAGCCACTACAGTGATCTTTGATCCAGGGCAGGGGTACTTATCTTAGCCCCATCACACATCTCCACCCCCACCCCACCCCATGTTCTGCAGGTTTCTTTCTCATGTTCCCACCATGTTACACCTGCACAGCACTCCTGATCTGCATCAGAATTTGGAACTGAGGATAAAACCCTACTACTGCTGCTTGCTAATGAGTTGATTCCTTTAGCTCATGGCATTGGATTACAGCAGTCTCTCTCTTTCTTGAAATGATTTCAAAAATCATTGTTTTCTAACCCAGACCCCTGGCTGTCCAGTCAAATAGCAGGGTGCATGCAGATCCCTAATTTAAATCAGGGAAATGGCCACGTAGATGGACAGTCACATGGAAACCTTCTTCATGGACTGATTTCGCTGTATACACTGGGAAAAGGAAGGGCCTCTTCAGAGACCATTTCAGTTACTGAGGCTTCCACATCTCAACCATAAATGATGTAAAATGGGGACACAGTAGCATGAGTGGACCCGAACACCTGATAGCTTGGGGGCATATCGTTCATCACTGCTACTGCCACAGCGGCAATTTTCAAGGACTTCTGCAGCATTCAGTGCCCTACCTGCTGCATCCAGCACTTCAGCATCTATCTTCTCGGTGAGGAGGCAATACAAGCCTTGAATCCCAGCAATCTTCTTCAGGAGTTCCTGGCGTGGCACGGGCTCATCAGAATCCCACTGCTCAATGTTACAGCTGCAAGAGAGATGGGGAAATGCAGCAGAGTCAGGGTTCTGGCTTATAAAGCGCACTATTAAAATTAGAAATCTAGATTTATCATGGGCCTAATCTACAAATGAAGCAATTTCAGAAGAGCTACCGTTACCACTGCAGTGCCTGGTGTCAATCTAGCATGGCATTTAGCTGAAGGCTTCCTGTCTTTGTACCGTAACCAGTGTAGAGTCCTCCTGGGACAATTATTGTTTCAGTTACCTTGGTGTAAACACAGCACTACTCCACTGACTTCCCAGGGTCAGGCTGGCATTACAGGAGTAACTGAAAGCTGAACACGCCCCTTTTTGCTGAAAGAGGGAATTCATTCAGTAGTCCAAGTGGGAAAAATGTAAAAAGACATGGCCTGGAGACCATTTACTGACAAATAAAGTATACCAAATTTTCATTGTGTGCACAAATCCCCCCCCCCCCCCACACACACACACAATTCCCTCAGGAGTAACTACTTCCACTACATGTAAATCCATTGGCTTTGGTGGAATTCCTCCAGAGATAAGTAAGCACGGAACATGGCCCAGTGAGTAATACAGCATAGTTCAACAGGGAAAAAAGTAGCTGGCACACCTCCACTGTACTGCATGGCACCCTAGCGTGAGCAATACAAACCATGCCGGGAATGTAGCACACTAAAGCAGGTTGACAGACAAGTGAAGGCTGCTCCCGCTGACTTCATTGATGACAGGGTTGGACCCACAAATTCCAAGTCCAGTCCTGTGTTTATTGCCAATACTTATCTACCAACCTACCTACCTACCTACCATCCCTCCCTCCCTTCATCCTCTGGATGCTATTGAACACCCCGATGATGCATGCATACACCTGATAAAACCCTCACCTGTGCTGGGCAGAGTCTTTGAACAGAGCAGCTCAGAATGCCGGGCAAAGGTGCATTGGTATTAGCCTCATTAGGGATGATGAAACTAAGGCACAGAGAAAGTGGAGACCGAATCCAGCGAAGGTCCCAGGGTGCTTGAGAGCGAGCCACACCCCCTGCAATGGGGCCAGCTGAGTGGAAAGCTTTCTTCTGTTAAGAAGCAAAGAATCTGGTTTGATGGACCCTTCCAAAGGCTACACAGTGGCTGTGTCTACACTGGTAAATTAAGTCGACTGAAGCTTGGCTTAAGTCGACTTAATTGGCCCTGCGTCTACACTACACTTTGTTTAAGTCGACTTAAGCAAAATAAAGTCGACTTAATGAAAATTAAGTTGACTTTATTAAATCACCTTTCTACTCGACCTAAGGCTTAATTCGACTTTTTAAAGTAGAATTAAGCCAGTGTAGCCCTGGGGTAGCCCTAAGTCGACTTAGGGCTACCCCAGGACTACACCAATGCCCTCCCTGCCTGGGGGGGCACAGGGGGAGCCTGGCATGCCCCCAAAGGGCATGGCATGTGGGCAGGGTGTGATGCTGTCTGGATTTAGGGAAGCATTTATGATATTATTTTCAATGGATATCTCATAAATGCTATAATCCATAGGAACTCCGTCATGTTTGGTATCAATAGAAAGGTAGCAATTTGTTGGGAATGATTATATAGTTTATGTCTAGGAATTCTATTTCGATTAGAAGTTAGAATTTGATGTTATATCCATACTTTAACTTATGTTAAAACCATTGTGTCCTTAATGTTTAGGAATGTGCCAGGACCATGGTCCCAGGGAGTTACCTGATGAGCCATTAGGACACAATGGTTGTATTCCTTATGTCTTTAATGGCTATGGATTATAGAGCATTTATGAGATATCCATTGAAAATAATATCATAAATGCTTCCTAAATCCAGACAGCATCACACCCTACCCACATGCCCTGCCAGGGTCCCTGTCCCCCTTTACCCCATTGCACACAAGGGGTGCCCCCCTGCCACCGTGGACCTACCCAAGGTTCCCTTAGCCCCACAAAGTCGACCTAGAGCATCCAGTGTGGATGCTCTAGGTTGACTTTGTAAGTTTCCCTTTAAGTCGACTTTAATTTTAAGTGTAGACTCACTAAGTCGACTTAACTAAGTCAAATTAAAGTCGACTTAGTTAAGTCGACTTAGTTAAAGTTGACTTAAAAGTGCAAGTGTAGACATAGCCAGTGAGCCCTGGGTGAAGCTGGGACCAGCACTCACATCGCTGGACGTCCAAGTCAGCTGCTCTAATTACCAGACCCTGCTGCCTCAGGAATTACTGTATTGTGTTTAACTGGTAAACAAATCAAGATCTAACCCTACGCTTAATCTCAGAGGCCACAGTCATTCCTAGTGTGACTGCTCTTGTACCAGTGCATTTACACAGGGATGAATTTGGCTCTTAATCTCTGCCCTGCTCTAAGAACTCTCCAGCCATAAGAACAAGAATGCAGAACCTAGGTAACCTAAACAGAAGAATATCTTTCTCCTGGCTAGGTTGCTGGCCCAGCCAGAGGCCAGCTTTGAATTTCATTTTGCATTGAGGGTTTAGTTCCTGTCATCTGTCTTGGTTTTGCATTGCTCCAGCATCCACAGCATCCTACACAACTCGCAGCAGTGATTCCTCTCTGTCTGCAGTGAGTACTGCCAGAGACTTCACCTGGGGATCGGAGATCTGGCACCGTGGTTTCAGGTTTTGTGACATTCCGGAGCCTATTAACCAGATGAAAGTCTGTGCTCACTGGAGTGCAAACACATGGATTTAGGCAGTTAAAAAAAATAATCTTGCTGTAATAGTCTAAGAATTCTGTTTCCTGTAGGGGAGGAAACAACGCATTTTCTCCATTAGGAATTTTAACCACCAGCCCTGTTTAGTTAATCCTTCTTAAGGCATAGACTGGGATTTTGTAATTAGTTGCCACCAAAATCTTTGGCCAGTGATGTTCTAAGGAGCAGTATTTTCATTTCCCTTTATTCAAAGAGAAAAGGACTGAGTGTGTGTTTGTTTGTTTATGTTTAGACAGTTAAATGCTCCAATAGGAGAAATTTCATAATCAGACCAAAGGGACGGGGTGTAACCAAAGAAATCACTTAGGACACGCATATAGCAGCAATGACTAGACTAGAGCTTTAGGCCTGGCCTGGAGTCCACTGTGTTACATGTAGTATAAACACAGAACCACAAGTGGCCCCTGCCCGAATACCATGCTTGTTAGATTTTAGTGGTACAATCTCATGGTGGCTACTCACCCTTTGAGTCTTTCCTCACTCTTGTTTCCAGCCGGCATAGTGAACAGTCCCAGTGAAGCAACTGACTAGCTCATTTGACAAAGTCGGTAACATATGTATACTAAATCTAGAAGGACAACAGAGTCCTGTGGCACTTTTAAAGACTAACAGATTTATTTATCGCATGAGCTTTTGTGGGAGAAAATCCCACTTCGTCAGACGCTTTGAAG
>ML685839.1:6586961-6601384 GCA_007922175.1 Pelusios castaneus
CTACTTTACCTACGCTATATTGATGACATCTTCATCATCTGGACCCATGGTAAAGATGCCCTTGAAGAATTCCACAGAGATTTCAACAATTTCCACAACACAATCAAACTTAGCCTGGAACACTCCACACAAGAGATCCACTTTCTGGACACTACAGTGCAAATTAGCGATGGGCACATAAAGACCTCCCTATACCGCAAACCTACTGATCGGTATAGTTACCTACATCCCTCGAGCTTCCATCCTCAACACACCACACGATCCATTGTGTACAGTCAAGCCCTAAGATATAACCGCATTTGCTCTGACCCTTTAGACAGAGACAGACACCTTCAGGATCTCTACCAGGCATTCTTAAAACTACAGTACAAACCCGCAGAAGTGAAGAAACAAATTGACAGAGCCAGACGGGTACCCAGAAGTCAACTACTGCAGGAGAAGCCCATGAAAAACAACAACAGAACGCCACTGGTCGTCACCTACAACCCCCAAGCCAGACCTCTTCAACACATCATCAAAAATCTACAGCCTATTTTACAAGATGATCCCTCACTCTCTCAAGCCTTGGGAGACAGACCTCTCCTTGCTTTCAGACAGCCCCCTAATCTTAAAAGGATACTTACCAGCAACTACAGATCACAGAGCAGAAACACTAAAGCAGGAACACAGCCCTGCAGCAGACCACGCTGCCAACTTTGCCCTCATATCTACACTGATGACACCATCACAGGGCCTAATCATGCCACCTACTCCATCAAGGGTTCGTTCACCTGCTCATCCACCAATGTGATTTATGCCATCATGTGCCGGAAATGCCCCTCTGCCTTATATATTGGACAGACAGGACAGTCTCTGCGCCAAAGAATCAATGGACACAAATCTGACATCAGAAACTGCAATACTGCAAAACCTGTAGGGGAACACTTCAACCTCCCTGCTCACTCCCTTAACGACTTGTTAATAGCTGTGTTGACACAGATGAATAACAAATCACAGCTTCAAAGAGAGTCTGCAGAGCTCGAACTTATATGCAAATTTGACTCAGTTGCCTTGGGGTTGAACAGGGACTATGGATTTTTCTCGCATTACATCAAGTGAATTGACCTCCCCCCTCCTCTATGTGCTGTTCCCCAGTGTTTTGAATCCTAACACCTACTTTGATTTGCTGTTACAGCCTGACCTGATGCTATGTCATACACTCCCCTGCATTTAATTTCCTCCCACTCTGTAACTTTCCTATCTTCAAAGCGTCTGACGAAGTGGGATTTTCTCCCACGAAAGCTCATGCGATTAATAAATCTGTTAGTCTTTAAAAGTGCCGCAAGACTCTGTTGTCTTTCTACAATAGACTAACACGGCTACCCCTTTGGAATAAATCTAGAAGGAAATGCCCCGTTCTTTGCACAGGCAGCTACAGTAACATGTGTTTGTGAGGGGCAATGCTCATTCAAAACACTAGTGAAGAGATACAGCCCAGTGCTTCCTTTCACACCATCATTTTTAGATCAGTGTAATTCCATGGACGCCCAAGGCAACATCCGCTTAAAACCACAGTCACAATGTGGTGACTCAGGCAAAACCTTTAGTTTGGCCTTGCTGGCCATCTGCTTCCTCTCTAGTAATGTCACTATCGGCCTTTAGCAACCACAGAAGTGCAAGCTGCACAAGGCCGTGCAGTTGGGTGACCCTGACCCATTCACGTATTAGCACGGCACACAAGGAATCCACAGCTTCTACCGAGGTTGGTGAGGCTACACCTATAGCAAACCATCCCAGCTCTGCGGTGCTGTGCAGAGGGTCAAACTGCTCTCTGCTCCATCAGAGGAAGGCCTGGGGATGAAGCCGGTCACACCTAAGGGAAAGATTAGGAGGACTTTCTTCCAGAGAACTGTGCCAGACTTTCCTGGATCCCTCCCATGGGAAATCACATATCACAGCATGGCCTGCCTGTGTGGTAGCAGTCCCTGCTGGCATGCTCTTCTTCAGTTCTCCCTCAGCCAGGTGCCCTGTCTATCCTAGGGCTCATAAGGCTCAGGCTTCTGGTGGGGTCCCTTTCAGTCCCATCAGGACGACAAGTGTTCAGATGAAGAGTTCTGTAGTACATTGGCTCTCAACCACCGTGTTGCGATACAAAAGTGTGTCGCGGCATAGCAGTGAGTGTGCCATGAGCTAAGCCTGCCCCACCCCTGCTGAGCTGCTGCAGCAGGGAACCATGGGTCGTGACACATGCAGCCTACTAATGTTAACCCAGAGTCAGGCTGGAGAAGGGGAGAGACTGTGGGGTCGGGCTGGGGGAAGGGGAGAGACCTGGGTTCGGGCTGGGAAGAAGAGACACAGGGTTGGACTGAGGAAGGGGAGAGATGCAGGGTCGGGCTGGGGAAAGGGAGTGACGGGGGTTGGGCAGGGGAAGGGGAGAGACATGGGGTCAGGCTGAGGAGAAGAGACATGGGGCAGATGCGAAGTTGGGCTGGGGAAGGGGTGAGATGTGGGGTCGAGCTGGGGGAAGGAGATGTGGGCTGCAGGGCTAGGATGCAGCGCTGCTGGGGTGTGGGGGCAGATGTAAGGCTGGGGGGGAGGTGGGGGCTAAGATTTGGGGGGGTTGATGTGTCACACACAGCTGTGTCATGACCCTGAAAAGGTTGAGAACCCCTGCTGTAGTATATTAGGTTGCCTTAGTAATAGATGGTGAATTTTCATAATAATAGATGTAGGTAAAACCAGTCTGGCTGGTTCCTAGTTCCTTCCTAATAAAGCCACACACTTTTGGGCTCCTTGTTGTGTGTCTGTTTCTAACATCTTTTTGGATATAAGGACCCTACATAACAAGATCTTTCACCTACTGGGGCTCCCCCTTAGCCCACCCTCAGGGCTCCATTGAAGTCCTTCATTCTGGGATAGCATCTTGACCAGGCCTTTCCTAGAGTTCTCCAACAGCCTCAGCCCCTCCAGGCTGCCTGTCCATCTTCCCTGTTTTGGGGCAGAGCACGGATTCTCAGGCGCCTTCCCTTGAATCCTTCCAGGCCCTCCACACCCACCCCTGCAGTCTACTGAGCTGTCTTTTCTCAGCCCTTTTCAAAGGCCCAGGTGTCTCAGGCTGCCACCTGGCCCCAATTAGTCCAGCCCTCTTAGACTGGGAGGCTGCTTATCCATTGAACTGGTCCTTAAAGAGACTGTTACAGGGCCATTCCCCCTTATTACTGTTTCCATATATTGGCAAATACTGAAGTCACTGGAAACCTCTCTAGTAACTTCCATGGGATTTGGATTGGAGTGGATTTGCAGGGGGAAAAATCCTTATCCATTTTTCAAACTGATTTTTTTAATTAAAAAAATGGATAAGGATTTTTTTCCCCTGTAAATCCACTCCAATCCAAACTTTTGAACTAAAAAAAATTCAAATTTCCTTTGGGAACCTTTACAATCAAAGGAAAACATATTTAACTGCAAAATGTTTTCGTTTATTAAACCCACCAACATTCTGTTTTTAACCCTTTTTGGATCCACCCCAGCAATTTTTCTCCTTTTGAGCCCCCTGTTCCAAGGGGAATCCCCCTTTTCACATTTACTACTTTGTAATTCTAACAGTAAAATGGCATGGAAAAGCAGGGTTTCTATTCAACTTTTAGTAGTCAGAAAAGAGGTAAGTGGTCAAAAGTGCCTGTGGGAGGAGTCCCTAATTCTGAAATGAAAAATTGTGGTTCTTTCCCAAAAATATTTCATTATGAAAAAAGTGCAATCTAACTTTTTTTTTCTGCAAAAAGCATGTTGACAAAACCCAGTTTTTCTGCGAGAAAATGTTTTCACTGGACAATCCTTGACTGGCAGTGAATATGTTTCTTCCCAGAAGTCCTTTTTTTCTGGTAGGGATGGGTTTGAAATGGCTGACATCTCTCCCCTCCATAGGAAAACCAACACCGGCTGGCACCTGGTCAGGAGTGGGTAGCATTACATCCAGCTCAGGACTGCAGTGTGTTGGCAGAGCCGTTGTTTGAGATGACACAATGCCTGCTCTGGCCAATGCAGTGAGGCTCTTGCTTTCAGGCACGATACAAAGTTGCTTCATGTACACAAACATTATCAAATAATGATGTAGTAACCAAAAAATCCTAGAACTCCTCTGTGGCAGAATGAGAAATGTTGCACTGTGTGAGATGGAAGTGATCCTGGGGGCCAATGGCTGTTGAAGTTTAATCACACCTCACAGATATTTCTTGTGCCAATGGGATGGTCGTCAATATCAGTTATAGCCTGTTGCGGCCGCACAGATAGCTGTCAGGACAGGCCAGGACAATCATATAAGTTGTGGATCTCACAAACTAGACCCTGCACAATCAGTTCAAAGGGGGACAACAGGCCAAACTTGCACGTTTACTTGGAGTTTTCACATGTTCTTTCCCCAGGACTCCTTCCCACTTACCTTAGCTCACACCTGGTGTGTGCAGACGGAAGGGAATGATCTGGTTTGAGCCCGACTCTCTCTCTGAGATCTTTTGAGGCACCTCAGCTGCTTTCTTCAGAGTACTGGGCGGGGCCACTGGCAACTGCTATGCAATTGTTGTCTTGGGTTGAGTCAGAAAATGATTTGAACTCCTCAGTACTCAGCAAGGCACAGAAATACTTCCTCTCCTGCATTGATGCTCTATAGCAAGCACAGCAGCAGCCTATAAGGTCTAATGTTCAGTTGTTCGTGACTCCACCGAACACTCATGGGTCTGGCTACAACTAAAACTTCCACTTGTTCGACCTTCCTTTTCCCATACCGCAGGATAGAAGCTGTCTAAAAAACTTCCATAAAAATATGGGGGTGGGAAGATGGAAAATTGGGGCTTTACCAAATTTAAACTTTCACAGAAAGTTTCTGCTTTCCTCAAAAACTTCAAATTTTTGAGATTTCTTTTGTGACAAAAAGCCAAAATATTTCACAAGGGGGAAAAGTTTTTCAATCCATTTTCTACTATGCCTCCCTCAGTCTTGTCTCTTGTGTTAGCTAACTCAAGGAAAATCCTATGAAGACAAGGCAGTCTACGGTTTTCACATAAGTTAGCAGGTCAAGTAAAAAGCGATGGGGGGATCTAGTCTTGAAGTAAACCTGCTAATTCGTGTGAAAAGTACAAACATTATCTTCATTTGGATGTTACCTCGAGTTAGCTAATACAAGATAAACATGCACCTTTTTTCTAGTGAATACACAGCTCCAGCATGTCTCTCTTTTCTTTCCATTTGACTCTCTGTGGTTCTCTTCCTACTAGTGTGCATCAGAGCCCCATCATTGGCCCTGCCTCTCCTATCTAGGTTTATTTCGCTCTCTCCTCTTTCTCCATTGCTAGGATGGCTTCTTTTTCACTTGCACAACTTTAAAAACAGTCACCCATGAAGCCAGAATGGCCATTTCTGGTGTCTCTTTTTCCGCGTAAATGACAAATCTCTTTGTATGTCATGCAGTTAAAGTCCCTCATGGGTAGAGTTTTAACAGTGAAGACTCATGTGGGAAGATCCTATCTTGCTGCTCCACTGACTTCAATGGAACTATGCTACTTAAAACTCCAACATGAGTCACAGTGAGGTTTAAGGGCTGTAGCAAAGGCTCACTGCAGTGTCTTCTATATTTTCTCTTATCCAAAATATTTAGGGTGGGATTTCCATAATATTCCAGTGACTTTCCATGGGGCTTGTACTCCTAATTCATTAGGGCACACTTAAAAATACCCCCCCTTTACTGCTATCCTGTTCATTATTGAAATGTGCAGTGAGTTCTCTCTTTCTCTTTCCCATTCTGGTTCCATGGACTGTATCCATAGCTGTGACCATTTCAGTTGTCAGAATCATTTCCCCACATTTCAGTTACAAATGCACTTATTAAACAGCTCTTTTAGCTCATCTTGCTCATTTCCAGGAGAGTTGGTCACCAATGGTCATTTTTTCATTTAAAACAAATTTAATTAAAAAAATTGTTTAAAACTTTCAAAACTCTTTGACCAGCACATTAAAAAATGGATTTCTGTCCTACTCTCACCACTGATTTTTGTAACTCAAACATTCCAACACGCTTGGGTTTCCACATTCCACATGCGTTTTTCAGGGACAATGCCTTCTGCAGCCGGGCAAGGCTGCAACTTCCAGACTCAGAACTAGTTTTTATTTCATTGTGCCCCATGCTGATCTGGTCCCAGGACAGGTTGATCTAATACCCAGTCATCACTCATGACCTTCTGGGTTTTGACACCGCTGAAGGTTGAGTAACAGGACACAGTTCTGAACTTGACTGTTTTATTATTTAACTTTCACCTATTAGATACGCAACCTATTCATCCATTCAGCATCTAATTCCCACTTGGATCACACTCTCTTTAATTAAGACTTACTACTTTCTCTGCCCTCGTTTCAACTGGCTTCTCAAAGCTCAATATTTTGTTTTAGAAAATCCAACAATACCTAATTTTTTCCCCAGAGATTTATCATATAAAGTCAAGTAACTTGGTTCTGGGCATGACATGTATATTTGGTTAGAACATTAAAATTTTATTTGCAGTCATTTGGAATACTGATTTTTACATTGTAAAAAGTGTCATTGTTGCTGAAGAAAGCTTTATAAATGCCTTAGCCTTTCATTGGCTTAAGTATAAAGAATTTTACTGAAATCTTGTATTTTTGTATTGTTCATCCTGACAAATGTAATAAAAACACAGCAGTTGCATGTTTTGGGATGCCTGTGAATTACAGCAGGCACTTTGATTAAAGGCTACTGTTCATAGAATCATAGAAGATAAAGGTTAGAAGGGACCTCAGGAGGTCATCTAGTCTAACCCGCTGCTCAAAGCAGGACCAACCCCAACTAAATCATCCCAGCCAGGGCTTTGGCAAGCTACACCTTAAAAACCTCTAATGATGGAGATTCCATCAGCTCCTTAGGTAACCCATTCCAGTGTTTCACCACTCTCCTGGTGGAAAAATTATTCCTAATATCCAATGTAGACTTCTCCTACTGCAACTTAAGACCATTGCTCCTAGTTCTGTCTTCTACTACCATTGAGAACAGCCTAGCTCCATTTCCCCTGGAACCCCTCTTCAGAAAGTTAAAGTCAGTTGTCAGATCTCCCCATATTCTTCTCTTCTGCAGATTAAACAAGCCTAGTTCCCTCAGACTTTCTTCATAAGTCATGTGCTCCAGCCCCCTAATCATTTGGTGCCATCCCCTGGATCCTTTCCAATTTGTCCACATCCTTTCTGTCGTGGAGGGCCCAGAACTGGACACAATACTCCAAATATGGCCCCACCAGGGCTGAATAGAGGGGCATAATCACTTCTCTCCATCTGCTGGCAATGCTCCTAATAATTCAGTCCTATATGCTGTTAGTCCTTTGGGCAATAAGGACACACTATTGATTCATATCCAACTTCTTGTCCACTCTAACCCCCAGGTCCTTTTCTGCCAAACTGCTGCCTAGCCAGGTGTTCCCCAGTCTGTAGCAGTGCATGGGATTCATTCATTTGTCCTAAGTGTAGACCTGTGCACTTGTCCTTTTTGAATCTCACCAGATTTCTCTTCGCCCAATTTGTCTAGGTCACTCTGTATCCTATCTCTGCTCTTCAATGTATCTACCATTCTTCCCAGCTCAGTGTCATCCACAAAGTTGCGGAGGGTGCAATCCACCTTACCCTCCAGATCATTAATGAAGATGTTGAACAAAATCAGCTCCAGCACCGATCCCTGGGGCACTCCGCTCATTACTGGCTGCCAATTAGAAATCAAGCCATTGATCACTATCCATTAAGATCAATGATCTAGCAGGTTTATATCCATCTTATAGTCCATTCATCCACCCTATACTATTAAAACTTGATGATAAGAATACTGTGGGAGCTTTGCTAAAGTCAAGGTACATCACATCCACTTCTTTACCCACATCCACAGAGGTAAAGACTATGGTAAAGTTTCCCTGGATTTCAAGGGCAGAATAGCACTTAGTATAATGAATTTACAATACAGACAAATCATTGCCAAGGCAAAATGAGTTCACAATCATCTCACGGCTGCAGTCTCCTTTCAGTAAGAATTTTGTAAGTCCAGTTGTATCAAACCCAAACAGCAGCTTCATGGTGAGATAGCTAAGCCCACGTGTATAGGCTTTGAAATGACTCTACATAATGAATCCATGGATGTCAAACAGCTTCTCACCTCACCTGGGGTGAAATGCTTCCACTGACTTCGTTGGGGCCGGGATCTCAGCTGCAGAGTCTACCTCCAAGTTAGTTAATGGAGTCAGACAGAGGCGTGACAAACCCTCAAGCATTCAAGAAATGCATCAGAGAACTATTGGAAAGCTAGTGCCTTCTGCTTTCTTGGAAGTTAATGATTCACTCAGTGTTACAGTCACCATTAAACCTAACTGGACTGACATAAGAGACATTTACATTCAGGGTCTGGAGCTCCCCTCAGTTACTGCAATTTTACATTATTGTTACTACCAGATTGCAATGAAGCTACTTCTGCTTTACAATGGTGTGAGAGGGGTGGGCTTTGTTCTGCCTTTCTTCTTCCCAGGGGAGGTTGTTGAACTAAAAAGAGTACTCACAGCCCTGACTGGCTCAGGATCTTCATCCCATCTTGTGGAATCTTCCTGGTCACATAGATTCTAGGTAACTGCTTCCCAGTGGCATTTGTGGCCTGTAATTTACTCCAGAGGTGCAACTCTGACACCAGCCTCGTCTTCAGTCGTCTCAAATGACAGAGTGTCCCCATTGCAGAGCAGAGGCGCTCACGGAGTAGAAAAGCAGGACTTTGGATGGGATGTTTTTGTACCTGGCAGTCAGTTCAGTGAGCCTGAGGTTTTGCGACCAGGGGGAGGGAGGTTGTGTGATAAAATCCCTTTGTCCAATGAGTGGGGACGCCAGGTTCTCTTTACTAGGATGACCTGTCACCGGCTTATGTTTGCACACTCTTCTTAATCTAGCAGTTTAAATAAGACAAGGATTGTGAAGAGGGAAAGCCTAGTTAATAAGAAACATGCTCACATTAGCCTTTGTGACCGTGAGGAAAAACTGAACTTCTGCAGAACTCTTGTTTTGTTTCCTGTTGCATTAAAAGTGTGCCCTGTTGGAGGGTGAGATCGTATAACTGTTGGAAAAAACAATTAGCTTTTGAATTGTGAAGTAAAAAAGATTGGGACAGCTGGGTCACAAATATTTACATGGGACTATGTCAAAAAATATACTGGGTGAGGTGTTATCTCAGCTGTTCCTGAGCTGTAGGTCACAACCCCAGATGGGATGGTACCATCAGCAGATGGAGTGGCAGATCCAGTGGGCTGGGTTTGGTCCATGCGGCGATGCCATTTGCCTCCAAATGTGTCCAGACCTGCTCCACAAATGCCATGCTAAGAGGCTGCCATTTTGACCTACAAAATGGCACTCTCTTCACACATGTGCAATGACTGCCATTTTGCAAAATGGCAGCCTCCAGGCCCAGCGTTTGTGGAGCAGGCCCAGACACGCTGGCTGAGCGGAGGTGGTTGCGCACACCTCATTTTGCCATCTGCACCATCTGGTTGTGCAAGCATCCAGCTGAAAGAGCTCAATCCAAAAGATCCTTATCTGTCAGCAACAGCCTTGCCAACGGAACAGCATCTCAGTTTGAGCTGGTAGGAGCCTGTGCTAGCCTTGACTGAGATGGAAATCTTGTGAACTCATTAAGCCAGAGCCCATATCTACTTTTATGCTATCCCGAGTACACGGTTGGCACTCAAGCACGAAGAATCACTGCAGGTCAACGTCTCCGTGCTGCCCTGACCACACAGGGCTGTCCTCTGTCCTGGCCTCGTTTGTTTAGCAGTGAATTCCTCTCTCCGAGTTGTGACAAAAGCCACCACAGCCCCCATTTTTTTCACAGAGTGGCTGCTTCAGTCTCCAGCAATGAGTCTTGTCATGCAGTTATGACAGTGGCCTATCGAGGGGGAGAATGGGGGGCGGTGGGGGCAATGGGCTGTCACTCACAGCTGAACTGACTGCGATTGAGTATCTCCCTGGGCAGGTGCTAAGGGCTAACCTTGGTACCCCAAAACTGGCTGCTTCAGAGTGGGAAGGGGCTGCCCCCAGGCTCCCCATTGAAAGGCAGAGTCTGAAAAGCTTCCTCCAGTCCTGAAGGAGTCAGGGAGGGTGAGGTTGGGGTTTGCAACCCCCCCAACCTGCATATAGGAGACCCCAGCCCAGTTCTCTGACTCACCTGGCTGGGATGGAGAATTCTCTCAGCATTGCAGTGTGGTAAGTAAGGGAGGGTTGGAGCCAGGGGGACTCCTCTAGTTGGAGGGAAAGGGGGGGCTAAGGGCTGGATGGAACCTACTTGGGTGGGGTTCCCCCCAAGTCTCCTGCTGCAAGGACTGTAGCTGCCTCCAGCGCTGAAGAAGCCAGTGGGAAGGGACAGTGGTGGGGGCTGCGACCACCCTACAAACCTCATCGCTGGAATGGCCACTGCTGCTGGGCAGGGGAGAGAAAAGAAAGGGGGAAAGCATTTCCTGAATCCTCAGATGTGACTTTGCATCTTAAACAAACAAACAAAAGCAGGGCAAGCACTTTTTTTGACAGTAGGAATAATTTATATTAACACTGCAAAAATACAGAACAAAGCTGGCCCTGCAAAGCTCACCTACCTGAGCAGTGAGCACGCAGCGTGAGCTCTACACAACACTTGGAAACCCTTCATAAGGGACACATATGAACACCACCATTTTTCTACCACTGGAAAGAACTTCCATTATAGAGAACTATATTCATTTCTGAACACTATTAAAAGGCATCATGTGAGATGGCACCTCACCACACAGGCCAAAAAGCTTCACACAATTGGAGAGACTGATTTTTTTCAGCTGCAATTGATATGGTGAAGATAATGTGTGGGGAAACTGAGGTAAGCAAACACAAAGCCGTACCCCTCTCCAACACCACAGTGAAGTGAAGGACTGAGATGATAGCAGCAGAGCAGGAGAACTCACTGGTGGAGCCTCTGCAAGTCATTGGTGCTTTTGCTCTTCAAGTTGATGTGAGCACAGAGTGTTGTGATGCACATTTTTGGCTGGACATGTAGGATGAGAAGATGTCCTGATTTTATAGGGAAAATTCCAATATTTGGGTTTTTATTTTATATAGGTGCCTGTTACCCTCCCACCCCCATCCCAATTTCACACTTGATATCTGGTCACCCTACACTCTTGTGATGGAGCTCCGTCTGTGGCAGGCCACGAGGCAGGTCTTTGTGCCTTGATAAAGAAAACTGCCCTTTCTGCTGTGTGAACTCACTGCACGGTTCACAGAGAAAGTGAAAGCTGTGGGTCCGGAGCTAGATGAAGCTCTGCAGCAGGTTCCATCTATTGTGAACTACATGAAGACTCAGCCTTCTTGTGTGCATCCGTTTGCAAAAGTGTGTGAGGACCTGGGATTTGAGCATGACTTCTTGTTGTTGCACATTGAAGCTCATTGGCCCTTGAGAGAAAAAATACTGGGATGATTTTTTTGAACTGAGGGATGAGCTGGGTGCCTAAGCAACAGACTGCAAAAAGAGCGGATTTGTTGATTTTCTGTATGAGCAAAGGAAGATATGCTGCCATGCCTCTGTCACAGATACATCTGGGAAACTGAATTGAGGTCTCCAAGGAAAGAATGCTCAGCTGAGCAGTCAAATCACAAGATTCATGAAGAAAATTGAAAGAATAATCTATTGAAGGCAAAAAATGGATTCTTCCTGCTGCTTTCCTAGCTGACAGTGAAATTATTTAGCCTCCCACGCAGGTGATGGTTGAGCATCTCAGCTGGATGGAGGAACAGTTTGCATCCTTTTTCCCCAACTTGGATGTGACAAAGTATGCTGGGGTGCGAAAACCCTTTCAGCACAAGACTGAGGCCATGGATTTGCCAGCAGCTGAAAATGAACAGCTCATCGAAATTTCCTGCAATCCATTCTTGGGAGGAACATATACCCAACTTTCTCCCCTGGAGTTCTGGTTCACTGTCAAGAATGAATGTCCTGTGCTCTCTACACGCGCCTTGAAATCAATAGGGTCATGTGTGAGCATGTATCTCTGTGAATCTGGTGTCCATCAAGTCGCAGAATCAATCTACCACTGATGTCACGTCACAGATTAGATCTGCAATTTCTGTGAGGATGCCAGACTCTGAGAGGCTGGGTCCAACATGCAAGCCCATGTGTCACATTAAGGAGCATTAAATAACGTACTGAATGAGTAAATTCCTTAGATTCCCTGGTTGATATGTTGCTGTTGTCTGGCATCAAAGGAAAGTCTCAAAATGGGGTCATGCAGGCAAAAACGTTGGGCACTCTTGTAATATCTTTTATAGGACCAACTTCTTTTGGTGAAAGAGAAAGCATTCAGGCTACACATAGAAGCTTGTCTCTTTCACCAACAGAATTTGATCCAGTAAAAGATGTTACCTCACCCACATCGTCTCTCTAGGATCTTGGGACCAGCCTAGCTACAACCACACTGCAAACAAAAAATATACCAGTAATTCCTAGACTTGATTCACTGTTGTGTTGCTCTAATTTTAGAGGAGCTTGAAGTAAAACTGGACAAATGCTGTGGGTGAATGAGACTCACTAATTGTAAAAAAAGAAAAACAAAACAAGTGAAAACCTACAGTGTTAAATTGCACTGCCAAGAGATAGTGGTTGCTCTTGCATTGCCTCCTGATAAAGTATAAAGGCCCCATAATTCCCGTTCAGGAAAATGTTTTATTGACTCAATAGGAGTTGTGTTTGGGTGATGCATTGTAAAATATGGACTTAAATACTGGGGTTGTTCCTTGTTTTGCTGTTTGGTTTGTTTTTTAGTAAAGTTGGCCAAACATTTCTCATCGATTTTTAATGGAAAAATAGTTTTTCAACTTAATGGAATATTTTGCAAAAAAATAATCCATTTTCATCAAAATATGTCTGCATCAAACAAGGGAAAAATTTCAACAGGAACTAAAGAAGTTGTGGGGGAATAAAGAAATCATTTTCTAACTAGCTCTAGTTTCTAGACTCAAAAATTCCATGTTCTCTGCCTGTTGATGCAAACGAAAGTTGTCTTTCACTGGCAGAAAGGGGAGTAAATCCCAATTTTTACTGACATCAGAGCTGGCAGATAGCAGTTGAATGCCAGCCACCACTGGTGGCTCAGATGGTCAGGAATCACATTGTCCACAGTCACTCAGGCTATGTCTACACTAGAAAAGTTAAGTCAACTTTGTTAAGTCGACTTAATAAGGTTGACTTTAAGTTGACAACTTTTTCTAGTGTGGACATAACCCTTGTCGACCTTATTAAGTTGACTTAATGCTTTAAGTCGACTTAATAAGGTCGATTTAGGCGCTAATCCCCGTCCACACTTAAGTCGACCTAAAACTAGGTGTTATTAAGTCGACTTAAGTTTTCCTTAAATCAACTTAAGGAACAGCTTAAGTCGACTTAATAAAAGCCCAGTGTAGACAGGGAGTAAGTTACCAAACTTGTAAGTGTAGACGAACCCTCAGAGACTGGGGTTCCCCCTCCACTCATGGTGGTTGGGAGCTGTGAGGGTCAGACATGTCTTCTGGTGCCTGCTTCTACAGCCCATGGAATCACCTGAGGAGACAAAAGTTGAATTCTGAGGAAGCCAAAGACTTGTAATAGCAATTTCATTCTAGAGAAACTTCACTGTACTATTCCCTCTTACTGTGGCGATGTTGATACACTGTGAGATACTTGTGTGCTTTCTCACAGTACAGCTGATCAATCATTTATCCATATCTACTCCCTCCGGGGAGTGACACTGGAACAGGAGCAGTGATCCAGATATTGCACAGCTTTACTCCTGCGCATTCATTGACTTCTGGGGGTAATCGTCAATGGCACTTTCCATGCTAAATCCCCAAGGGATGTGATCACCACCAGTGTTCCCTCTATGCTGCGCGGGTGCACGGCCGCACAGCGGCCGTCGCACCCCCTGCGCAGCACTGAGGGAACCCCGCGCAGCCCGGCAGCCCCCACTGCTCCCTCCAGACCCCTGGGGCTGCGGCTTTGCCGCGGCAGACCTGGCCCGGGCCCGGCCTCTGGGCTGGCCCTCCTCGCCCCCAGGGTGGGACAGGCAGGCTGAGGCTCGGCTCAGGTGCACGGGCCTGCCTGCCTGCCCCACGCGGCCGGGGCAGCGGGGTGGCTGCGGTGGGCTCCCAGGCTCCCACCCACCGACTGCCTCGACTTCCCGGCCCGGGGCCGGGGCTGGGCTCATCCGACGGCCTGGGCCTCCCAGCATGGGGCCGGGATCAGCCTCCGGGGCTGGGGTCTGCTCTGCCCCACCGGTGGCTTCCCAGGGCCGCGGTAGGGTCCTCCCCTGCCAGAGGCCTTGGCATCTCTCTTTCTCTTCTTTGCTTTCCTTTTTATTTCCTTCTTTCTCTTC
>ML685839.1:6601394-6612348 GCA_007922175.1 Pelusios castaneus
TTTTTCTTTCTTCCTCTCTTTCTCTTCCTTCTTTTTTCTTTCTTCCTTCTTTGTCTTCCTTTTTTCCCCTTTTTTCTTTTTCTCTTCTTTCCTTCCTCTTTCTTCTTTCTCTCCCTTCTTTCTTTCTCTTTTCTTCTTTCCTTCTCTCTTTCTTTTTCTCTTCCTTCCTTTTTCTCTCTCTTCCTTCCTTCTCTCTTTTTCTCTCTTCCTTCCTTCCTTTAAAAAAAAAACTTTTAAAAAATTAATTTTAAATAAAAACATTTATAAAAATTAAATTTCAATTCAAAATTCATTCAAATTCAATTAAACACAATTAATTAATTCTATTTACAATTACTTTAACTTCAATTAATGCCTATAATTTCTGTCGTGTGAGTTTACACAAAAATTTTATTCAGAAAAAGTTTTGCACACAAGCCGCCAAACCTTAGAGGGAACATTGATCACCACCCTGCCCTCTTCCCCCCCTCCCTGAGCTGGATCAGATAAAATACCTCCTTTGTCAGTAAATCATTACTCTAATTACTCTACACTTATGTCCTTGCAGAATTGAGACGCAGAAACTCACAGGCCCCCAGAGGGTGCCCAGAAATATTTTTAGGCTTGGAACATTGTGATCGTCTGAAGGGAGAAGCTGGCAGGAGAACATGTCTGCCAAGGAGTTTCCAGAATGTGACCCTTTCTTCAGCATGAATTTGGCACCTCAGAAGGCATGCTAGAATATCAGATACTTGCAGGGCACAATCTATTACTAGGGCTGTGACAGCAACTTCTGTCAAAAGAGTGGCATCAAGTACCAGAAAAAATCTATATAATAATATTTCTTTCCTCTGTTCAGGATCTGATTTTAAAAATTGTGCATTTGCAGGTACCCGTTCAAAGCAGCACATAAGCAGGAGCCTTGCATGGATCACTATTTGTACTGCAGTGGCACCTGGGGGATGTCTACTGTACAAGAGTGTTTGTATTGTGGTAGTGCTGTTACCCAGTTTTAGCAGTTCTGGGACCCTTCCATTTTATGAACCCTAGTTGACCTTGAATTTTAATTTGTACCCCCCCCCATTATTTGCCTTCATATTCAAAGAGATGAACCTGGGCATGGGGTACCTGAACTAGTAATGGGTCGTGTGCGTAACCTGAAGAGATGTGTGCACAGTTACAGGGCTGTGTGCACAATTCTGAAGGGAGGTGTGCACAGCTAGAGTGCTGTGTGCATTGCACAGACAGAGGAACAGGTACAAAGGTGGGAAAATGGAAGCACTGGACTGGCTGAAATATGTGCATATAAGACTTACAGTTCCACATGGAGGTTGCTTGCCACCTGGAAGGCAGCTACATTATCTTCCATTCCATAGACTCCAGAGAGCAGAGAGCTGAATAAAGACCTTGTAATGGGGCCTTCCTGAATCCTGGTGATCCTGATGTTCATTTGCAGGATCCCTCTGTGTCTGTCCCTATTCCTGCATGCCTAGAGCACATAAATGAAAAAGACTTTATTTGAGCCATTTATGGAAAAGTACTGCATTTTATAACCCTGGGTTCCCAGGAGTTAGGCCCTTTCCGTCCTGGACTTGTGTTATTATATTAATAAATCATTTTAAACATTAAACATTCAAATCCAGTTTCCCCTCACTTAATATCCCCCCAGGCCCCTTTTGCTCCTATGTAATGCTTTCTCCCCATCCTGTTGCTAACAGATACTCAGAGCCTGCAGCTGGATTCTGCTTTGTCAAGAAAATGCTTGGGATGGGGGCGGGAGGAAGAGGATGGGAGAGAGAGATAGAGGGAAAGGAGGGGGCGGTCTTTCCTCAGGGGTGAAGGCTTGATGCCCTGGTACGAAATAGAATTGCATCTCCATACCTCAGTGAGACTAGATGAAATGGCCAGCATTTAATGCTGCAGGCAGGCAAAGGAACTGTGCTAGGAATTATTTGGGGACAGCTGCTGGCCTGCTTCCTGATTAACTGCACTGCTGGGCAACCAGTGAGCCCAGCTCCACTGCCTTGGAATAGACAGAATAGCCCCAATCCCTGATTAGCTGCTGGTTTAGCAGCCCTGCTTATGAACCAGGCCACCCAGCATAGCAACTGCTCAACATGGACCATGCCTGCGTGCCCTTGTTTCAGCCCTGCTCCTGGTCCCTGTCCTAGCTTCCCTTGGGCTTGGGCTCCAGATCTCTATCCCTGTCTGATGACTCTCTGATTCTGGCTTTTGGCATCTGTCTGCTACTGATCCCTGGCTCTGCCCCTAGCTTAATACTCTGGTTTACTCACCCCCTCTCCCCGGCTCTGGCATTTGGTTTCTATCCCTCCGCTTTTGACCCTTGGCTCATTGCCTGGACTGTGCCTACCCTAGACCCAGCGCTAACCAGTAGGCTGAACACTTGCTTCTGACAGCCCATGGCCCGGCCGACTATGGTGACACAGCAACTATGGGTGAGGGGGCAGCTGTATAGACTACTTCTCCTTTCTTCTCACATGTCTCTGGGATTCTCTCTGCCCACAGAACAAACAAGGAGTCCTGTGCCACTTTTAAAGACTAACACATTTATTTATTGCATTTGTTAGTCTTTAAAAGTGCCACAGGACTCCTTGTTTGTTTTGCTGACCTAGACTAACACAGCTACCCCTCTGGAATATCTCTTCCCACAGGTGGTGCATACTTCTGACTATAGCCTATATGGCTTCAGATCTTCCATCGTAGGAACGCTATTTATTTTTGTCTTTGACTTAAATCTGCTCTTATTGGTTTTTCTCACGTACCGTGTTACTTAATGCTTAGAAAGGGGGCTGTACTTTCCCTCTTTCCTACCAAGGATTAATTTGATCTTCTAAAGCCAGAGTAATATGAGCCTTTCCTTCATCTGTATTCAATGTTTTTGAAATGCCCAAATGTATCTTCCATTCAATTTACGGCTGCTTGCTCTCTCTCCTCACCTTTTCATCATTTTCAGACTGGCCTTTCATTGCCTCTCTGACATGGGTCATGTGATCATATTGTAGGGCCTACAGTTTATAAGGTAGGAAACTTTGAAACCAAATCTGAGAGCTCCAGGTCCTTGCCCAGCAGCTGCCTGTCTAGCCCAGTTCTGAGTTTCACATGGATTTTTTAACCTTACGTAGTCAAGTTCCAAAGGGGTAGCTGTGTTAGTCTATTGCAGAAAAACAACAGAGTCCTGTGGCACTTTTAAAGACTAACAGATTTATTTATTGCATGAGCTTTCGTGGGATTTTCTCCCATGATAGCTCATGCGATAAATAAATCTGTTAGTCTTTAAAAGTGCCACAGGACTCTGTTGTTTTTTTAACCTTATGGATTCACTTTATTAATGTGGGTAATTCAGCTATTCATTGGTCCTGCCCCGGGCAGGTCCCTGACTGGGTTTGTGCTCCTATTGTGATTTAGTCTACCGAGAAGCTGTATCAAGGTGTTCTGGGATTTAGTCACTGCAGGTGGCGCCTCTTCCTGTCCATCCTAGAGATTAGCTCTATAAGGCATTGCACCCTCCTCTGGTGCTGTCTTTGCCCATTCCAATTCACCCTGCAGCCTCTTTCTTCGTGACTCTGCTCTCCAGCCAAGTCATTATGTGGTTCCCCCCTTCCGGGCTGAGTCTGAGTAACAGTGTCTCCCAGAACAAAACAGTCCCAGGCAATCCTTGTCCTCTGTCTGGCCTGTGCCACATCCTCACCCTCTCTACTCTGGGTTTCAGCTCAGGAGACCTCTGGTCAGCAGCTACACTCTGCAGCGTCCTACCTTGCTGCTATTCCCGAGCCTTCACCTGCCTCCTACCTCTCAGGGAATAACTGCAGCCTACTTCTCTGCAGCTCCTTCTGATGCCAGCTACCTGGCTTTATGCAGGCACACCTCTTCCTGTCCAGCTTGACTGCCTGCTTCCAATTAGTTCCTTGCTCTTGGGCTCCTCCTGCAAGCTCAGCCTGTGGAGTTAATTGGCCTGCGTGGCTATCTTCACACCTGCAATGCTATGTGGGGTGGACACCCCATTGCACTTGGTTTTAGTCCATTGAATGTTCCAGAGGGGTAGCCGTGTTAGCTTAGTTCAGAAAAACAAACAAGGAGCCCTGTGTTAGTCTTTAAAAGCGCCACAGCGCTCCTTGTTTGTTTCATTGAATGTGATTCACTCACCCACTAGTGTAAATGGGGAACAGCTCTGCTGAAGTCAGCGTAACTAGACTGATGGACCCCTCTGTTTGTATGTGACTGATCAGATGTGGGCATCTTCCCCAGCGTACATTCCCTAACCCGCCCTACTTCACACTGATGCAGGGATTGGAATGATTCTGTTTCAAAGCAGGTCTCTCTCTGCCCAGCTCAGGAAGGAACCTGACTCAACTTGTGCAGCAGGGCATGGAGCAGTGCACATGAGTCCGTTTCTCTTCTTCCAGTTCCGACCCACTGATAATTTTCCATCAAAGCTGCTCTTCAGCAGAAACCTGCAATTTGACTGCACTGCATTTCCTGGGAAGTGTCTGCTCACCGTGGAAAGATGACTTTTCAAGAAAACCTTAAAACTTTTGAGATGAAGACTGGCACATTAGGTTTGCCCATGAAAAATAAAAAATCTCTCTGGAGTTAAAACCCATTTTCTGAGCATGGTAGTGCTCAGAAAAGGCAGTGGGCCATGCGGTTACATGTAAAAGGCCCAGCCAGTTGGACAGAGACTCAGTGAGCTGCCCACATGAAGCAGCGAATGCTCTCTCTGATGCTCAAGTTTCTTTTCTGGTATCTTTCTTGCGTAAGCAAAACAAAAGTCTGTGGCCATCTTTCTTTCATGTGACTTATGGCCAAATCCTCAGCTGGCATAAATCAGCATCAATCAAATGGAGCAAGACCGATTTACTCTAAGAGAGACTCTGGCTCTAATTGTTTATCAGTGCAAACAATATGAATCCCGAACAATCTTAATAGGGCAGCTCGTACGTCTTCAGAGCTCCCTCTTCTGGCTTTTTGTAAGCTAGCGTCTCTGTGGTTTTGCCAAAAGGAGCTCAGCAGCTTTTAAGACTTAGTCTGGGGCATGTCTGCACTGGAGCTGAAGATGTAATTCCCAGCTCGGGGAGCCAGGCTTGTGTTTGCTTTGATTTAGCTGGTGTGCTAAAAATAGCATAGCCATGGCTGCCCAAGGGGCTGGATGGGTGAGCCACCTTGAGTACAATTCTGAAACCCTTGGCATGTACTCAGATGGCTGGCCCCTCCTGCTGCCCACACCGCCATGATCACAGCACTATGGACATCACAAACTAATTCAGTCAAAGCTAACATGAGTATGTCTGTCCAGGTTGGAAATGGTGCTTCCAATGTAGACGTAACATGAACCTACCTAAGCTCAGTTGCACCTGTTGTACCTAGGTGGGAACAGAAAGCTGGGATTCAATTCCAAATTTCTATGCCACTGCAAAGGGGCTCCCTTTAGGGGAACCTTTATGTTCAGCCATTTCTTGGGTGTCCTTGCCTGGGGGCATCAGAGAATAGCTATGCCCTTTCTCAGCTCCCTGGAAGATCTTCTGCGTTGGACAACGTTGCAGTGATTCTTTGATTCCAGGGAATTATAATTATACAGTGCAGTAAAAACTCATGGCAGGATGACATTCAGCTGGGTAATTCTCAGTCTGTGATAATTTTTATTTGTTGACTTATTTATGGACACAGTAAATATATAAGATGTCCAGAAATCTTCAAACCTGCTTTGCAGTCCTATACTTCAGTTACTTTTCTGGGCTGTTTTACCTAGCTAGCACTTTTCATCTGCATGACTCAAAGTTCTTTCTAAAGGAAAAGCTCATTAGCCTCATTTTACACAAAGGGGAAACTGAGGCACGGGGAGGAAGTGACATGCTTTGGGTCTACAAGGCATGTCACTTTTAGGACCAGGAACAGAAGCCAGGGAGCCTGACTCCCAGACCTATGCTGTGGACATTGGACCATGCTAGAATGTCTTGTACAAGAAAAAGCCTTCATTTAAAAAGCAATCAAAAAACTAGTTCAACTACAGGATATGGGCTGGAAGAAGAATTGCAGAGTGAGATTCTCTGGTCTGTGCTATACAGAAGGACAGACACAACTAGGCGATTATAATGGCTTCTCCTGGCCTTGGAATCTATGAACTAGCCCCAAGTGCTGTAATTTATAGCTCAGACTCTGACAGTGGGTAAAGAACCAACAGAAATTTGTGCTTTCAAAAAGGAATAACTATCCATGCAATTTGGCTCAATGCTGTTTGCTGTGTGACAGTGCCAATGACAGAAAACAAGCATTCTTACTTTTAATGCGTTTTCAATATAACTGTAATGGTGTGGGCTGTCTTACCACCTGCAATAGCATGACAGAAGTAGAAGGAACAAATGCAGCAGAAGAAAATACGCCAAGGTTAACAATGGAGCGTTTAAACTAAGAAGAGAAAGGAAGGCAGATGGCATGAATATTAGTGCATGAAAATGACTAACACTCTGAGAATTTCCCAGTGTACTTCTCACTTGTTTTGCCCTGCTTCTGTAATTAATTTATGGAAAGCGCCTAAATTGGGAATAAACACAATCTCACAAATCCTTTCTAATCTCTGCCTGTATTTTTGAAATGATACCCTCAAGGTATAGTTTCTTACCATGATTAAACTGTTTTCTTTTCAAAGAATTAACACGCTCTGATTTATTTATTTACACAATAGCACAGAGCATTGGTGGTCAGGGCGGAGGTGAGCACTATTTCAGAAGCGAGCTATTGTTATCAGTTGCCTTGATGTGGACATTTATGTGCTGTGCTGCTGTGTCTGCCAGAATTTTTGTCTTGGATTCACATACTTATTAGCAAAATGTGACACCGTGAGCGAAGCCGCAGAACGTGACAGCACAGACACATTTAGAGGTTGGGGTGCACTTGGAAACAGCTTCATTTAAAAGAGATGTATGTATATTTTTTCAACAGGCCACTTCTTTAATTCGAAAATAAGAGCAGAGGAGCTCCCTAGAGTTAAGGTATCTGAACAGCCTCCTTTAGATGGGCTACTAAGGAAAAGCACAGGTGCAGCTGAATTGCAGGAACAATGGGAGTTCGGAATCCGGTACCATCCTGTGCTAGCAATATGGATTCATGCTTGCAGCAAGCTGTTCCATAGAGTTTTAAACACTAGGACCTGCCAGTAAAAATCTGGGCTTAGCTTATTTGGTCTTATTTGTCTGTTACATTTGCACTGGAGAGAGTTTATTTGATTGTTTCAGTTTCCTGCTGGGACACTGGTGCTCGCTGACACAGACCATATGTCCCTCCTGTGGAGGGGAAATGCATGGAGGGGACAGATAATCACAAAACGGCCTGATCCAAAGCCTTTGGAGTCTTTCCATTGACTTCAATGGGTCTTGTATCAGGCCTCAAATGGTGCAGTGTGTTGCCACCCATTCCCCAAGGAAACGAAGCTGGAAAAATCCACTGGGAAGAGCTACATGGATCTGTGGATCCTTCATTGGGAAGATGCATGAAACAAGGAAGCGTCACATGCACTAATGGGCTTGGTGGCAGCACTGCTGAGAAAGATCTGGGCATTCTGGTGGGTCACAGCCTCAGCAGGAGCCAATAATGAGATGCTGTTGCAAAAGAGCAAAGGCAATTTTGGGTTGCATTAACAAGGCACGGCATGTAAGTCACAGGAGGTGATAGTGCCACGCTGGTTAGGCCTCAACTGGAGTATTGTATCCAATTTTGGTGACTGCTGTTTAAAAAGGATGTAGAGAAACTGAAAAAGATCCAGAGATGAGCCACAAAGATGATCAGAGGGATGGAATGCAAGCCATATAAGCAAAGGCTGAAGGAAATGGGGTATGTTTAGTTTGGAAAAGCGGAGATTATGAGGGGGCATGATAAAGGTCTTCAAATACTTGAAAGACTGCCATACAAAAAGATGGAGAAAGTTGTTCTCTTTTGCCACAGAGGGCAGGAGAAGAGGTAATGGGCTCAAACTACAGCATGGCATATTTAAATTAAATCTCAGGCAAAACTTTCTAACTGTAAGAACAGTAGGACAATGGCACAGACTGCCTAGGGAGGTTGTGGACCTCCTTCACTCGAGGTTTTCAAAACCAGGCAGGATAGCCATCCATCTTGATGGTTTAGACACCACAAATCCTGCATCTTGGCAGGGCACTAGATTAGATGACCTTTGCAGTCCCGTCTAACCCTGCGGTTTCTATGATTCTATACTAGTGACTGGAATAAAGGCTCAGAGTTCACAAAAGTACAGGAGAACAATTGTTTCCCTGCTGTCTTAAATGGGGCCCACCCAGGGCCAGATGAAGAGTTCTGGGGGCCTTGGGCTGCCCACTTTTGTGGCCCTCCTCCCCAAGATGGCACCCGCCTGGGGGTGGGGCTGCACTTGGCGGGGAGGCCAGGGCCTGCAGATCGGCCAATGGCAGGCTGGCACTTGGTGCTGTGTGGAGCCGGCCGACATTGGGGGAGCCCAGGGCCTGGCCAGCCGTGGGAGAGGGGCAGACTTGTGCTCAGCCCTGGGGTTTGGTGCCAAGGTCCTGCTCCAGCCAGACGCTGTGGCTCATGGCGCTCCCTGAATCACCCCTGAGCTGGCTGGTCTTCCCTAGCAGGTCTTGGGCCTGCTGTGGCAGACCACTTAGGGAGCACTGTAAGCTGTCGCCCTGGGGCCCCAGCTGTTGCGCTCAGGCTAGGGTTGGATTTTAGCAGGGCGGCGGGGCCCCCTTTAAGATTATTGCAGGGCTGTAGCCGCTAAGGCCCTGCAATAATCTGGCCCTGGGCCCATCCCTTTCAAACACTTATTCACACCAGCCGAGGATCTGGCATTTTGATAGCACAATAATGGGCACCACTACAAAGCCTAATAAAGACTCTTCTGTCTGCTGTGGTGCATTGTGTGCTAACAACAAGTTCCTGCGGTCCAGAGCAGCCATAGCTTGCTATCCATTTCCTTTAGTAACCTTCATGGATTTCCCTGAGCACAACACTCTGAATGCTTGGCCTTTCCATGATGGCTTTTAGGCTTCCCCAGAGAATACTTCTGGTTTTGGAGGCTGTGGCTCTCTGGCGTGGAGCTGTTGTAATGTAAGTTGCCATGACAGCAAATCAAGAAGGAGACTTTGTTTGGTCCTTGGGCTTTGCAGGCAGGACGTGTGTTACGTTTCAGTGCTAGCTAACCCTGCTGCCACAGGAACACATGATCTAGAACCACTGTGAGGACTGTGATCCAGCTCAGAAGAAAGAGCTACCTGCAAGAAGCAGCACTGGGCTGGGCTGGATTTTTCTAAAAAAATTCTCCTCAGATCTTCTCTAGTTCAAACAGGCATTAATTTAAGGAAGTTCTGTGGCCTGGGCTATAGAGGAGCTCAGACAAGATGATCATAATGGTTCCTTCTGGCTTTGTTATCCATGAAGCTATTCTTTGTTCCTGAAAAGCAAGGCTTGGGTTGGATTCCACTAGGAGCCGGAGAGCAAAGGGGAATAAACAGAATTTTTATTGTATCTTTTACCACAGTGTACAGTTGAAATCAAGTTGGGAGTTAGTTGATGACACATACCAGCCCTATTTTTTATTCTTAGTAGATCACACATGCATAAGAGAAAGCGTTGCCTTGTTTCCTTTCATGGCATCATCTTGGAAATATGACAGCAGTGAATACAGACAGCGCTTCCGCCACCTTAGACGTTTGGTCTGCCGTTTCACGTGAATACTTTCCACTTTGTTGGCTGCTTGCCTGTGTTTTATGAAGTGACTTGCTTGTGCTGTCAACTTTTGGGCCCCATAACTAAGTCCAAGCAGAATCCGTCAGTCATCATTCCCATTCACAGGAGTAATTGTCTTAAATATTGTATTTTTCACTTTTGGGTGACCTCCTGAGTGAGATGGAACCTCTTTGTCACTGGTATCACAGAAAAACTTGTAAGCTGCTCCCAGTCTCAGTAGGATTGGAGTAGAAGCTCCTTCTGCACAGTGAAGCTGAACCTAAGAATGATCAGCCAAGAAAGTGAGTGATTGGCACAGTCAACTTTGACAATTGCATCCTGAGGAATCTGGCCGTCCTCATCCCATTTGATTTTAACAGTAATTGGGGGAGGACCCAGATCCTGAAAAGTAGTTAGTGCCTAATTCCCACTGAAATCAAAATGCCCAAAGGCCTTCAGTAGCTTTGAAAATCTCTGCCTAAACTTCTGTTTCATTCAAGTCTTAGTACCAGTCTCAACGTGATAGCTATACTGACTAAGCTCTAGGGAACTTATTGCTGGGCCCTATGTATACAACAAAGGAAAGTTAAGCCATGCTAGTAACAGCTACAGTCACAACCTCTTTTTTGCTAGTTGTCTTCCCAAGGTTTTCTTGATTCCTGTATACAGGATGGTTTATTTTTGAGAGCTATGTGATAAAATGCTATGGACTCTGTCAGGCGGTCCAGCTATTGTGCAGACAAGGGCTAACATACATACTCAATCAGCTGATTCTGAGGACAGAAAAGCCCAGAGTGAGGAGATCCCAGGGCAGCATATGCTTACCTTGAATCTTGTATTAAAATGGAGAGTAAAGAAGCAGCTTCAAGTTCCACAGCTAGTTTTCCTTTATCTTAGTCATTCTATTAAAGTCTACAGAGTTCCACTGTGAACCTCATAAAGAAGACAGTCAGGTTCCTGAGCTGGCAATATTTTAATTCTTTTCCAAGTGTGACTAGATTGCAGTGGGCAAATGCACTGACTTCTTCTGGGACACACATTCTTGTCCTGGCTGAGGCTGAGGCTGAGATAAAAACAGCAACATTGCAAAAGAACATACTGGAACCTCTGAGCCCTGAATTTCATGTCCAGCACAGCAGAAGTCAGATCTATTTATATTTTCATACAAAGGCTTTTGATACTGATGGCTGTTTTCTGAGCAATTACTGATGACTTCATATTCCATCAAATGATATATTTTGTTTATTGCATTATACTGGAAGTT
>ML685839.1:6612748-6685248 GCA_007922175.1 Pelusios castaneus
TGGCATGTGTTTGTCTAACCTGCCCGTAAAAACCTACAGTCATGAGGAGTCCACAATCTCACTGCGTAACGTGTTCTGGTTCTTAACTGTACTTGTAGTTATCAAGTTTTTCCTCATGTGTCACGTAACTCTCCCTTGCTACAAACTAAGTTGATTATTTCTTGTCTGACTGGTGGTGGATGTGGAGAACAACTGATCACTACCATCTTTATAACAACCAGGTCAGTCTGTGTGAGGTGTGGCTGCTTAGAAGAGTCTAGATAATGTTTTATTAATTTTTCTCCCTTTTCAGGTTCACTCTTTTTTTTTTTTTTTTTTTAATTGCTGGAAAGAACAGACCACCTCCATCATTGTTTTTTTTAGACTATAACAACCACAGTAATTAAAGCTTTTGAAGATACTCTGTTCCCTTAAGTAATAAGTGCTTTTGCATGTTTTCTCTAATTAATTACACAATTAGTTAAATATGTATTTTGTGTAACATGCATATTCACCCAACTACTTACTCAAACAGTTAAATGCATATTTAAATATTTATTATACACTTTAATGCATATTAATTGTTTGGTAGCAAGAGAAAACTCATTCTGAGATATTCTTGTCTAGGGAATAGATATTTACGCATAAAGTATTTTACTGACTTGTTATATGATAGTTGCTTTAGTCTTCTTATGGTCTATTGTGCAATAAATCCTTATTTAGTATGATGTTGATTTGTGGCACACATAACAACTGCGTGACTATGTGCAGCATATTGTGTGTTATAAAAAAAACATATGGCATGCTTCTCTCATTCTTTTTAAAACCCTTTTAATAGACAAATATACAGTCAGGTCTTAATAGCGCTAGGCCCCTGACCCAATGGACATGGAAGTCAATGGAAGTAACATGTAAATATTATTGATATTTCAACTTTCAGAGGAAAAATGTGACCTAGGATGGGCTAGTGGTAAATGAAGTAGACTGGAACGATGGAGATCTGGCTTCAGTCCTTTGCCACAGATTTCCTGTGTAATGTAGGGCAAGTAACATCTATCTGACTTTGATTCAATTAAGTATTTGCTGAAGTGTTCTGCTGTGTTAGTGCCTAGTGAAGCAATTAAGGGGGATAAGGACATAATGTAGCTACTAAATGATTTCTTGGTACCAGACATTGCTACAGAGGAAACTGGGTAGAGGAACTGGAAACAGGTAAAAGGGGGCTATTGGAACACCAATACGTTAAAACCACTTAGGCTAGACGATAAGCATCCAAGCATTTTGAAGGAAACCTGAATTGCCAACTACGCTATGCCACTTCCCATTAAATTAACTACAACATTAATATAAGAGGATAGGAAGGGAATAATTGTTGTATGTGTCTTTTAAAAGATGCTGGGAGTGACTCTGTGACTTACAGACCAGTGAGCTTTCCTGCCCAGGCTAGCCAAGCGGACTGAAACAATTAAAAACAGAATTCTCTAACTCCGTGATGAATGTGAGTTAACCATCCATTTTCTGCCGAGGAAAACCCTAGCTCCTTAACCTATTAGAATTCTTTGAGCATGCCCACAAAATAGTTAATAAAGGGTGACATTGTTTATTTGGCCTTTCAAAAAGCCTTTGAAAAAGGCTCACGAGAGGCAGTTAAACCACTAAGTGGTCTCGGGCTGAGAGAGGAAGTTCTGTCATGGTTCAGAGCCTACTAAGAGGTAAAAAGCAAAGAGGAGGAATGAAGGGTCAGCTTTCCAGCATGGCAGTGCAGTAATGATGGGGTGTCCCAGGGCTCCATGCTTATTAAACGTGACCCTGAGAAAGGGGTGAGCTGGGCGTGGCAACATTTAGAGATGACAGATTATTTGGGGCTGTCAAGCTAAGGACTGTGCTCTTCAGAGGGACCAGACAAAGCAAGGTGAAATTTCTCCCCAAGGTTTTTCTCCCTGTGTACTTTGAAAATGTGACCTCATAACTCGTTATCTTTCCTGCACCTCCTTCTGCAATTCACAAGAGGTCGTGCTCCCAGCTGCCTGCTAGTGGCAGCTCAGAAGGGCAGGAAGAGGATGGGGCATGTGTCTGATTTGATCGAGACAAAGGAGTCCCTTCTGCCAGCTCTGGTGCTTTGCACGTCCTCTGCCACAATGCCCAGTGGCCTTGGCCTAATGGATGCACCGTCCCAGCCTCCTCCAGCTGTGGTCTCTGCTGCAAAGCACGAGGAATTTGGCTTCTTGTCTGCCCTACCCCTACGCCCCAGTCCCTGCTGCTGCCACCAGCCTCCTGGCAAGTGAGTCAGAGGATGTTTTCTTCTAGCCCTTCCTCCCACTTGTCTGCAGCAGCCAGGCCCCAGAGAGCAGGTGCAGGGAAGTAACTGCATCAGAATTTCCCCTGCCCCTGCCTCTGGGGAACGACCAAGTGGGGTGTGTGAGATTCCCACCCACCAGTTTGTCTCAATGCTTCAAGCTTACCGCTGGCTCTAGGGTGGCTAGTGGGCTTCTCACGTTAGCTGCCTGTTCCCGAAGAGTCACCATGCCAACGAGTCCTACCAGCAAGACCACAGAAGAGAACTGTTCCCTGCAGAAGGTGTGGGGATTCCAGGACACTGATGCTGTCTCTGTAGTAAAGATGACAAATCAAAAAGTCTCCCAAGAAACCGGCTGGATTCCCTTGCCCTGCCCCCTTGAAGGAGGCTGGCTTTATCAGTTCAACTTGCTCATTGAACCTGCTGCAGTTAGGAGCAGCTTAGCACTATCCCTATTGATTTCCTATGGGAACTTAAGCTTGCAAGCAGACCGGCTAATGCACGAAGCTGTTTTGCAGGGTGGCTGTCTGTGGGGAGCAGTTCATCCACACAGCTCTTTCCCCTTGGTTTGCCTGTCTGGCTGGTAGTGTAGGGGTGCTTTGTATGGTCAGAGTGGATCAGATGGTGGTCAGACAGGCCGGTACCCTGGGTGTGACACCGATCAACACTGGTAGGAGTGTATTGGAATGACTTGTCAATTTTCTTTCAATCCAGGTAATTAGGAGTTGATTTATGCCTTGAAGCTAGAGGGTTTATATTACTGGCAAATATATTTTAACGGAATATCACTGTGGATGATTCTTATTCATATTAGTGTCTACATCTCTTTTACACTGGGTGACAAGTTGTGATTACTGACTGTCAGCTAATCTATGCTATGAAACCCTATTTTTGTACCTGTCCTGTCTCACTCCCCTTCTCCATCTCTCCTTTTTTTGTCTATCACAGTTGCTTTGTCTTTTAGACTTTACTGGGGGAGGGGTTGCCATTTTCTCCATGTTCTCATAGCATCCATCGCTCTGGCACCTGGTGGAGGTCACGATGTACTACTGAAATAGAAATGATCAATAAGGTCCTGCTCATGGCCTAAACATCATCTTGTGGTAATGAGTTACCCAGAACTGGGACTTTAAAAATCCACTTCCCTGGATTCTGAAAAGTGAGGGCATCTACCTGTGAGATTTGTGTCCATAGAAGGTTAGTTTCTTGCTTTGGGCTAGGAACAATTCTGATGGGCTTGGCTGAATTAGGTGAATCCTAGAGATCCCTGCTCTATATTTTGAAACCAACCTAGAATTCATTGTCAAGCAGGCTGAACAGTCACTGCTTATGCCAGTGGTTAGTAATTCCTGTCAGAAATATTATTCCCATAGTAATCTGTCATACGGAGCCTATTTAATGAGCAGACTTAACGTGAGACCAGATTGTTACTTATTCCCCATTGAGCGTCTATTAAACTGAGGTCTTGACTCACTGTGCTCTCTCCAGGAGCCCTGAGGGCCATCGCCAAGTCACGGCTGCATATTTGCATGCAGGCACGGCTGGCGTTTGGCTTTGTTTTTAACAATGGATCGGGCTGCAGTCTTTTTAGAAGCACTGCACTTTTACTGTACAGCACCAGATTGTACATCAGAACTATTATTCCAACATCTCCGGCTTAATTGGAAAACTATAATTCAAATGACATTGGGAGCTTGCTGGAGTTAAACTTTAATGGCAAGCCAGTGCCCTTTTAATGGTATTTTATACATTTAAATTGGGCATGATCCCTTTGGGAACAGTCATTTTATTCATGGAGATTATGTCTAATTTGAATATAAAAAACACCACTAAAAAGATACCGGACAGGCTATTTTTCACTTGCAGGAGCTCCAGAGCCCAATCTTTTCAACTGATTGGGCTTCAGTGGATTAAAAAATAAAAATCTTACTCAAGCAAAACATGCTATAGAAATCTGCGTGCTCATAAACACACTCCCAACCTTTCAATTTGTTCCCTAAGCATTGTGGGTACAGCATGCAAATGAGAATATCAAACAACCCACTTCACTGTGACGAAGATGTCTATTCTCCAGGATATCCATCGCATGTAGCTTTCAACACTGGTACGTGAGAACTAGCAAGCTGTGGGTGGTGAATAAAACACAGGAGTTGTGAGCCTGATTCTAAAAATCCGGGGCCAGTTCCACAATTGGTATAGATCTCAGCTGGTGTAGATCAGTGTTGGTCTTCTGAATGCAGTGAGGCTACACCAATTCACACCAACTGCGAATCTAGTCCCCAAGTTTTTCTATTGCAATCCCGAACCTCACTGTAGTTCACTGACAATGTATATAGCTCAAGTACATCTGCCTTGCTTACAGACATATGATTCATCTATAAAATATGTAGTAAATATCTAGGGGTATGTCCACACTGGAGCCTTAGGTTGACTTAAGGACGGTTAAGTCGACCTACAGACCGCTGCATCCACAGTGGGTGTTTATTAAGTCGACTTAAGTGCTTCCTTACGTTGACTTAATAACACCACATCTTAAGGTCGACCTAAGGCTTAAGTCGAATTCATTAAGTCGACTTAAGCCAGGATAGATGGGGGATAGCCCTTAAGTCAACCTAACTGGCCTCCAGGCCCCCTCGCAGAGTTCCTGGCCACTCCTCCCTCGACCTAGCACCTGCCAGTGTGGATGCAGGGCTGTGGAGTCTCTAAGTCAATTTAACAAGGTTGACTTTAAGTCGACAAAGTCGACTTTGGTTACATCAACTTAACAGAGCCTCCAGTATAGACGTACCCTAGGACCTGAGCTTGCAAACACATGTGGAATGTGTAAGTTTATTCAGCTGAATAACTCCATGAAATTCACTGGAATGACATGTGGGTAAAGTGTTTGAAGAAATGGCTTTGTCTTTACAGACTAGCAAAAACTTCAAGCTAAAGAGATGCAAATACCCTGAATGCTGGAAGTGGTTCAGTCCTGCGAAGGGTTGCATATTCCGCTCCTAGCTACTGCTCCTGTAGAAGTCACTGGGCATTTTGTTACTGACTTGAATAATGCCCTAAGGCTATGTCTACACTGCAAAATTTAGGTCGACTTTCCTAAGTCAACTTTAAGTTGACCGTATTACGTCGACGTAGAGAGTCCACACAGGACGCTTAAGTCAACTTAAACCTGGCCTTACTAAATCAACTTAGAAAGTCTACACTAGATGGCACGGTGCTCCAGCTGCAATTGCCGGCATGGCGTTCCAGTTTCTGGGGAACCTCTGGGGGCTCCCTAGCAGCTGGAGCATGGTCCCGGGCAGAAAGGAGCCCCACGCTCCCTTCTGGCCGGGACCGCTTGGTCTCGGCTAGGAGGGAGCGCGGGGCTCCCTTTGGCCAGGACCACTTGGGTCCCAACCAGAAGGGAGCTGGGACAAGCAGCTACCAGCTTCCTGGGGAGAAGGGAGCAGGGGCTCCCTTTTTCCCCTGCTCTGCCCTAAGTCAAGTCAACTTGGTGCATCCACACTGCTTAAGTCGACTTAAGAAGTCAACTTAAGCATTAAAGTCAACTTAAAAGGAGATCTAATTAAGTTGACTTTAAATTTCCTTAAGTCGACTTAAGCAGCAGCTTAAGTCGACTTAAGGAAACTCCAGTGTGGACGCAGAGTAAATTAAGTCGACTTAAGCCTGCTTAAGTCGACTTAATTTACTAGCGTAGACGCACCCTAAAAGACTGGGTCCTTTGGAGTTGCCATCTTACATCAAACTTCGCATAAGAATCAAGAATTGGCTGCGTGCGAGATGCCTGGAAAGGAAACAGGCTCCTACTCATCCCCAGCCTTGCATCGAGAGCTCCTGTGCATTCTCATTGCCCATTTCCACACCAGATCTCATGCAGACTGATAGCACCAGGAGGCACCTTTCAGACCAATAGAAGGAATACCGGTGCTGCAATGAGCTATGTCTGTACTTTGGATGTGGCCACTTCGCTTCAGAGTGACTCCAGACCTGGATCCCCTACGGTTCCTGGAAACCACCCTGTCCAGTTCTGGTAGAAGGGTTGTGACTGGACCTAAACTGGAGAGCAATCTCCCAGAAAAACCCTTTCTGCTGGTCACCTGTGCCCCTGCCACCAACTGCCCATGCTAATCCCTCTCCAATTCCTGGCCTCAGCCACAACTGAAGTATGGTATAATCTGCTTGCATTGACTGACTAGGGCATCCAGCAGCTTTGCACATTGGCCTTTGCTCAAGCTAACCATTTGCCCCTCCAGAGGAAACTTGTCTCAGAGTAGGTGGAGGCTATTGATGGCAGTATACTATCCTCTGGGCCCATTTCTCATAAGACAGAACCTCTCCAAGCTGAGATCTGAGACGAGCAGGAGATTACACAGTTTAAGATGACCCCTTTGCCATGCATTCAGGTCACAAATTAAACAGTAATACGTCACCAGGACAAGATGGTATTCACTCAAGAGTTCTGAAGGGCTCAGATATAAAATTGTAGAACTACTAAGTCTGGTATGCAATTTATCACTTAAATCAACTAATAACTGGAAGATAGCTAATGTGATACCATTTTACAAAAAGCAATCCAGAGACAATCCCGGGAATTACAGGCTAATAAGCCAAACTTCAGTACCAGGCAAACTGGTTGAAACTATAGTAAAGAAGAGAATTATCAGATAAATAGAAGAGCATGATTTGTTGGGGAACTGTCAACACAGCTTCTGTAAAGAGAAATCATGCCCCACCAATCTATTAGAATTCTTTGAGAGGGTCAGCAAACATGGGGAGCTGGTGACTCAATTGATACAGCATACTTGGACTTTCAGAAAGCCTTTGACAAGGTGTCTCACCAAAGGCTCTCAGGCAAAGTAAGCTGTTTTGGGATAAGAGGGAAGGACCTCTCAGGATCAGTAACTGGTTAGAAGACAGGAAACTAAGGGTAGGAAGAAACGGTCAGTTTCCAGAATAGAGAGAAGTAAATAGTGGGGTTCCCCAAGGACCTGTACTGGGAACAGTGGTGTTCAAATTATTCATAAATGATCTGGAAAAAGGGGGAAACCAGTAAGATGGCAACATTTGCAGATTATACAAAATTACTCAAGATAGTTAAGTCCAAAGCAGACTGCAAAGAGTTATAAAGGGATTTCACAAAACTGGGGACTGGGCAGCAAAATAGCAGATGAAATTCCATGTTGATAAATGCAAAGTAATGGACATTGGAAAATATAATCCCAACTATCCATATAAAATGATGGAATCTAAATTAGCTGTTACCACTCAGGAAAGAAATCTTGGAATCCATGTAGACAGTTCTTTGAAAACATCCACTCAATGTGCAGTGGCAATCAAAGCTTAACAGAATGTTAACAGATAGATAAAAAGATAGGAAATATCATAATGGCACTATGTAAATCCATCATACACCCACACCTTCATTACTGTGCGCAGTTTTGGTCACCCCATCTCAGAAATATATATTACAAATGGAAAAGGTAAAGAGAAGGGCAACAAATATTATTAAGGGCATGGAACAGCTTCCATGTGAGGAGAAACTAAAAAGATTGGGACTTTTCATTCTGGAAAAGAGACAAGGGGGGTATGATAGAAGTCTATAAAATCATGAATGGCGTGGAGCAAGCAAATAAGGAAATGTTATTTGCCCCTTCATATAACACAAGAACCTGGGGGCATTCAATGAAAGTAATAGGTAGCAGGTTTAAAACAGAGAGAAGGAAGCACTTTTTGTAACTCAGCCGTGGCCTAGACAGAGTGCCCTCTAAGGGTTAAAGGATATCTCTATCTTCTCTTGAAAGAGCTCTGATTTATTTTTTTATCCTGAAGTTTCCGTATGTTGAAATAAGCATCTTAGTACAGATCCAGAGGCAGATGTGGTAGTGACCCAAGCAGCGGAAGACAAGTGAAGATGACTGGATGTGGGAGCTGTGGGATATACATGATCCTGGAAGGGATACCTCAAAAGAGCTAATTTCGCTGCCTGGCAGAGCTCATGGAAGAGAAGATCTGAGGCTTGGAGATGCAGGTGGAAACTCTGGTTGAATTTAGAAGAGCGTTCAAGCAGATGATGGCTCAAAGGTGTAAGGAGGCTGCAAGGAAAAGCCCAGACTTGCAGGTGGAAGCAGGACCAAAGAACTCTGAGGGGAGACAGCTGGGTGAGGAAAAAGGCCAGCGGAAGCAAGTGATTATGAGAACCAGGTAGAAGAAAAGACAGGCTAGTGAAGGAGAAACAGAGCTCAAGAACAGGTTTGTGGCATTGGAAAATAAAGAGGCGGCGCATCAAGCAATAAATGAAGGTGTGAGGGCAAGGAAGAAGAGAAGAACAGTTAGTCCTACACAAAGAGAGGATGAGCCAATGGAAATACATTGAAAAAAGAGCCCCAAGGAATATATAGGATAGGTTGGAGTTGAGAAGATTTTAAGGGAGACTAAAAGACGAGAGGACTTGCAGCCAGAAAGAACAGGGGAGAGGCCAGAGAATCACACCATTCCCAGGAAAAGGCAGGTCTATGTGGTTGGGGACTCTCTACTGAGAAGAACAGAGAGGGCTGTCACAACAGGGGATATGGAGAATGCTGTCTGCCCAGTGCTAGGAAACAAGATGTGAACCTGAGGCTGAGGAGGATCCTAGCAGGAGCAGGAAAGAATCCACTGATTGTCCCTTGTGGAGTATAAATGATACAGCAAGTTTCTCATTGGAATAAAGCAAAGGAGATTACACCAGGCTGGGGAAGACTTTTAAGGAAATCGAGGCTCAGGTGATCTTCAGTGGGCTTCTGCGTGTCCCTAGAGAAGGGCAACAAAGACATGACAAGATTATGATGATCAACAGATGGCTCAGGCAGTGGTGATATAAGGAGGGCTTTGGGATGTACGGTCGCTGGGAGGCATTCAAGAACAGAGGACTGTTCTCTTGGGATGAACTTCACCCGAATAGGAAGGGAAATAGACTTCTGGGATGGAAGTTGGCACAACTGATTAAGAGAGCTTTAAACTAGGAAGTAGTGGGAGATAGTTGGGAGATGCTTGGTTAAACTCCATGCCTGATTTTAACATTGAAAAGAAGGAAAGTGAAATAGGAAAGGATATAGCACTGGGTAGGAGAATGGACGTTAAGAGGAAGCCTTTAGCTATGTCTACACTTAGAAAGTTAAGTCGACCTTAACAAGTCGACTTAGAGAGTCTACACTAGACTCTTAAGTTGACTTGGAGGGGGTTGAAGGGGTGCATTGTGGGAAGTGTGGCAGCGCGACAGCACAGGTCTCCCCTCCCCCAGCCACTCCTTCAAAAGAGGAAGTGAGCTCAGCCCCTTCCCATTATGCCTGGCAACATGGAGCCTGAGCAGGTCATGGACCAGCCTCTTCTCCTGTGCTTTGCTAGGCAGCTGCGCGACACCTGCCAGCTAGTGGTAAAGCTTCTTTGGCTGTGGAGCAGGCCTGTCTGGCAACCCACCAGCGTGGGGGAAGACGACAGCCTGCCCCCAACCTTGCTGCCCCAGCAAGCTGCCACACTCACAGCAGCGTGCTCCGTGCCTCGTCGCTTCTGGGCACGTGAGGCCAGCAGCGACTGGTGGGAGCAGATCATCCTCAGCACCTGGGAGGACGACCTGTGGCTGCAGAGCTTTAGGATGAGCAAGTGGACCTTCCTCAAGCTGGTCTGCGAGCTCACCCTGGTTCTGCAGCGCATGGACACCCGACTTCAACCCACCCTGCCTGTAGACAAGTGAGTGGATGTTGCCGTGTGGAAGCTGGTAACCCTGGACTCCTACCACTCCATGGCCCAGCACTTTGGCATCGGGAAGACCACCGTGGGGACCGCCATCATGCAGGTCTGCAGGGCAATCAACCAGGTCCTGCTAGCCCGGCTCGTCACCCTGGGCAACCTGCACAAACTCCTCACTGGACTTGGCTTCCCCAACTGTGGGGGAATTGTGGACGACACCCACATCCCTTAATGAGCCCTGGAACACCGTGCCAGGGACTATGTCAGCCACCAGGGGTACTACTCCATGGTCCTGCAGGCCCTCATGGACCACCGTGGAATCTTCCAGAACATCTATGTGGGCTGGCCGGGGAAGGCGCACAAAGCACGGATCCTACACAACTCCGCCCTGTACAGGCGCATGCAGGCGGCCCCCTTCTTTCCCAATCACACCATCACCATCGGGGACGTGCTGGTGCCAGTCCTGATCCTCGGGGATGCCGCCTACCCCTTGCTCCCCTGGCTGATGACGCCATACACGGGCCACATGGATGCCAGCAGGGACCTCTTCAATCGGAGGCTCAACCGGCGCCACAGCGTCGTCGAGCGTGCCATCGGCCGTCTGAAGACTCACTGGAGGGCCCTCCTGACCCGCCTGCAGCTCGGCAAGAGCAACCTCCCGGAGGTCGTCAGCGCATGCTGTTGCCTGTGCAACCTCTGCGAGCCGCAGGGGGAAAGGTTACCCCGCATCTGGGAAGCCGAGGCCGAGTGGCTCGCTGTGCAGTACAAGCAGCCCGACGACACCCTGTCCTGGACTCAGCGGGTCCAGTGGCAAGCATAGCCCATCCGGGATGCGCTGAGGGTCCACTTTGACAGCGAGGAGCACAGCGGGGCGGGCCTGCTGGGGAGAAGCAAAGAAGAGAGTCCCTCTCATTAGCTGGTGCGGTGTGCAGCCTGACAGCAGCTGCTGTCCCCTGACCATCCCCCTGCTTCCCAGTCCCTGTCCTTCAGGACAGGGACCCCTTGGTACATGCTGGCGTGCTGTGCTGCCCAGGTCAGGTGCAGTGCCCACAGTGGTGAGCTGCAGGCAGCCCTTCCTCGGGGGTCTCTCCTGAGGCCACGTGCCACCAGTGTCGGGTGCATGCTGTCTGGCCTTGGTGCTCCCACCTACAGGCCTCCCACCCCAACTGCAGACACGCCACTGCACCACTCACCTCCGGGTTCCCCCCGCCCCCACCAAGCAACCCCCAGCCCCTCTGCCCCTGTGGGAGAGCCTTCCCCCCCTGCCCCTGGGCCATGTCCCCCTGCAGTCCCTGTCCCAAAGGCATGCCCAGCCCTGCCTGCAGGGACGGAGGAAGGCAGGGAGGGAGTACTCACCAATAGGTGCAGCAGGTGTCTGGCGTGATGTCCCCTCGCCTGGGTCTTCTTCGGCCGGGGGAACCTGCTCCTCCTCCTCCTTGGTGGCGGTGTCTGCTGTCGGGGCAGGGATCAGCTCCGGGCTGGCAGCTGGCCCCAGGGCTGGCGAGGTGCCCTCCTGCTCCTGCTGGGCGCTGGCCTCCCTCTGCTCCAGCACCACAGTCTCGTCCCTTGAGCCTCCTCCTGGTCGTCATCGAGGGAGGGGGGCTCAGCAGAGTCAATGGTGTGGGCTGGAAGGCTGCCGCTCTCCTGCCCCAGAAAGGCATGCAGCTGCTGGTAATAGTGGCAGCTGGTGGTGGGGGCTACCCCCTTCCGGAGCATCGCCTCCCAGGCCCGCTGCAGGTCCTTGATTTTTACCCAGACCTGCTGGGTGTCCCGGGTGTGGCCCTTGGCAGCCAGGGCCTGGGAGATGGAGGCATACACCTCCCAGTTGTGATGGCTGCCTCACAACTGAGAGCTGACTGCCTCATCCCCCCATTTGGCCAGAAGGTCGAGGATGTCCTGGTGGCTCCAGGATGGAACCTGCCTGCGGCGCTAGCTCTGCCCTGCCCTGGTTCCAAGCAGCAGGTCTGGCCAGCTCTGTGGAGCAGGGTGGTCAGGGGTCAGTCCTGCCCTGTGGTTGGCCAGGGCAGGCTCTTCCTGTGCCAGGAACTCTGGGAGGGAGGTCTGGAGGCCATGGAGGTCGACTTAGGGCTACTCTGCATCTACACTGGCTTAAGTCAACTTAATAAGGTCAACTAAAGCGTTAAGTTGACCTAAAAGGTGTTATTAAATCGATTTAACTTTTCCTTAAGTCGACTTAAGGAAATGCTCAAGTTGACTTAAGGAAAGCCCAGTGTGGACGCACAATAGTTTAAGTCAATTTAAGCTTTCTTAAATTGACTTAATTCGTAAGTGTAGGCGCACCCTTTGAGATTACTGGGAGTTTTGACACAGACTTAAATGGGAACAAGATCAGGGTCTCATAGACTTGAGCAAGGCCAGAGAAGGAATCTGGTGTAGGATCAGAAACTGTACATGGGTTTCCTGAATCCTAGCTCATGCCTTAACTACAACCCCGCCCTTCGTCTCATTGCAAAGTGCAGTCTCCCCATTTATTTCCAGGCTAATGCTTTTCTTTTGAGAAGCTGCACTTTCCCCTTGAGTTTAAATATTTTTCCCCCGAAATGGCTGATCGAAACCTGCAAACTTAAATCCAGCTTAATTAAGTGTGTCTGGTGTCTTTTGGAGTCATAAAATTATAGAATCATAGACTATGTCTACACTGGCAATTTAAGTCGACTTAAATTAAGCCACATCCGCACTAGGCTTTCATTAAGTCGACTTAAGAAACTCCTTAAGTCGACTTTATAACTAACACTCATTAGGTCGACTTAAGCCTCCTTAGGTCGACCTAACCCTTCCTTAGGTCGACCTAAGCCCAGTGTGGATGCACAAGTCCACTTTGTTAAGTCGACTTAAGGGCAGTTAGGTCGATTTAACGAAATGGACTAAGTCGACTTAAAAAGTTGCCACTTGTTAACTCGACTTTAATAAGGTCGACTTTAAGTCAATTTAAAGTCAACCTTCTTAAAGTCAACTTAACAAAGGTTGACTTAACTTTTCTAGTGTAGACATAGCCATAGAAACTGGAAGGGACCATGAGAGGTCTTCGAGTCCAGTCCCCTGCACTCATGGCAGGAGTCTTAATTATATAGCAGGCAGTACTTGTCCATCAGTCCCTTTTGGTGCCAAACTGTCACCTGTGCTAGAAAGGGAGCGAGACAGATGTTCAGGGCTTGCTACAACTGGCCCAAGGGGAAGATTTTCAGAACAGTTTAGCTTTTCATTTTGGACTGAAGAGCTTCAACAATATTTAGACCCAAATCCTCAAAGGGAGTTTAGCAGCTAAATACCTTTGTGGGCCCTATCTCTGAGCAACCCCTCCCGTTTCCCAGAGAACAAAGGTAATTTCCCTCCTCTCAGGAACAGTAAGGTCGGCTGGGAGCTGAATATCTGGCCCATCCTGTCTAGTGAAATGCCACACTGAAGGCCACAGATGAAGATTTGTACCAAGTGCTGATTGTGAAGGTGGGCCACTTTAAATGTGATGGAGAAGAGTTGTGGTAGCCCCCGGGTTTCCCTTTAACCCTCATGATCACAGCATCACGCTCTCCAACACTGGTACCTTGACAATGGTAATGGCACTGTTATATCATTTCACAAAGCTTTAGCCATGTTTTCTAGTCAGGATAAACTATTTGGCCTTTGGACAAGATTATTTCTGTGTGGAACAGGATCGTTATCACTTAATTGAAAATAATTATCCAATGCAAATTAACTTCAAGTTGCCTAGCTGAGTAGAATGAAGGGAGCATTTCAGCTCAGCAGAAAGGGGACGGAGGTGGATGTTGTAGGTATACGTAGCTGCAGAGATGAAGCATGATTTATTTTATAAGACTGATGAGTACGAGGCATTACACAGTGTAACTATGGACAAGATCAGTGTGTAAGTGCTTATGTTAAAGGAAGCATTGGAAATAATTGTGCATTCAAATGGAGAATGCCTGCTTGTTAGAGAGATGGAGGACATAGCAACAGCGAATAAGGAGGCTATAACGCAATCAAAAGGATTTAAGGAATATTTGCACTTGCAAAAGTCAAGCTCCAGAGGTTGATGTGGTTGTTAGAGCCCCATCATATGAAGTTTGCTGTCTTAATCGTAGATGATATATAGAGCCTTTAGTACAGGGGCAGGGAAAGAGAATTCAGTCTGGGTTTCAGACGTAGTGAAAGTGGCAGGCTTCAGAGGCGTCGTTGTTGTCGGGCTGGCAGGGCGCCAGCCCCGGGTAGAAAATCCTGAGCCCTGAATCTATTTTCCCCAGCAGGCACATGCACACCCAGGCAGAATGCTGCGTTCCACCCAGGGGCCCCAGCGCAGCCGCAGACTCCTGCTGCGGCCAGGCTGGGGAGATTCAAATCTCCCGCCCTGAGCATGCTCAGACACAGCGTGCTCAGGTGGGAGCGGCCTGGCCCAGAAGCAGCTCTGCCAGCTGTCCCTGCAGCTCCGAGCCTCCGGCCAGGTAAGGAGGCTGGGAAGGGGCTGAAGGGAGGCCTGGAGAGGGGTGGAGGGGACAAGGAGACTGGCTGGGGGCTGGGTAGCAGTGGAGAGGACTATGGGCAGCTGGAGGGGGACTGGGTGGGGAGCTGGAGAGGGGTGGAGGGGACATGGGGACAAGGAGACTGGTGGGGGCTGGGGAGGGGTGGAGGGGATTATGGATGGCTGGAGGGGGACTAGGTGGGGCGCTGGGGAGGGATGGAGGAGGTTGGGGGACGAGTGGGGGCTAGGGACGGAGGGGCCTGGGGAGGTTTGGAGGGGGTTGGGGGCTGAAGGGGGGTGGAGTGAAGATGGGGGAAGCTGGGGAGTTAGGAGGGCTGGAGTGGGGGTTTGGGGGCCACAGCCCTGGATCTTTTTGCTATCCAGCAACGCCCCTGGCAGGCTTAAGGAAGAAGAGCAAACTGGCTGATTCCTCTCTGTCCAGTCTTTTGAGGACCACTTGGCTAAGTGGAGAAGTAGGGTGTCCACCAGGCTGGCAAGTGGTGGTAACATGTGCAGCAGCTGGTGCGGTTCTCCTCCTTGCTGCCCTCTGCAGATCCACTACATTCGCACAATGCTCCAGGGATTCGCAAGGTAACATTGCCCCTGTGAGCTATGGGCTGCTCTTTACAATCCCTCTGCCCATCTGTAGAGCAAGGCCAGCTGTCAGTCCCTGTTCCTCTAGGGGTTTTGAAAAAGGACTTTCCCTGTACAACCGGCGTAGAATAATTTCAGTGTGTCAAAAGGGAGAGACCCGTGGCACTGACCAGGAAGGCCTGGGCCAGCAGTGTTGAGGGAGGGAGGGGGAGGGAAGGCAAAGGTCCCTCCAGACCTGCTTTAAAGAATCATAAAAACCTCATGCAGGAAGGGAATTTGCGAGGTCATCAGGTCCAGCCCCCTGCGCTAAGGTGGGACCCACTCAGCCTAAACCATCCCTGACAAGGGTTTGTCCACCTTGTTCTTAAAAACCTCCAGTGATGGGGATTCCACAACTTCCCTGTTCAGAGCTTAACTCTCCATATATTTAGAAACGTTTTCCTGATATATAACCTTAATCTCCCTTGCTGCAGATTGTGCATTATGGCGTGTTGTCTCATCAGCAGACATGGAGAACAATTGCTCAAAGCCCCCTGTAGAACAGTGCTTCACATATTTGATGACTGCTCCCAAGTCCCCCCTCAGTGTTCTTTTCGCAAGACAAAACTGGCCCAGTTTTTTAACTACTCCTTGTAGGTCAGCCTTTATGCTCTTCTGATGCTGGGGGTGATTAAATTAGACTAGTCTCTGGGCTGCTCTAAGTCATTCTATTGCTGGGGTGCCAGGATCCCTGGGACACACCCACTTTCCCCTGGATCCACCCTCAACACCAGTAGCTGGGGGCAGGGCTAGCATGAGAGATCCTACAGCTGTTCCATCGGCTTGGCACACAGCAGCAGAACGGAGAGCTGGGGTCTGCAAGGGCACAGTGTTGCTACTAATGCTTTTCAATCTTGCCATTCTTCCATCCACAGGCCTTCTGACACAGAGATGGCTGATTTACCTGTGGCTTTAGCTCACACGAATTTCTTTTTCCAGTCAGCCGGTTCCAACAATAGGTTAGAGGAAGGCAGCCTGGCCACACACAGGTGTGAGGTCTTAAACTGGCAGCATTAGGGATGTCTGGCCTGAGACTGGTTATACATGGCAGTGTGAACACTTCCTCTGCTGTTGCATTAGCACAAAGTAGGGCACGAGGAGAATGAATGTCTGGGGCAGGTTAAGGCCATTTGTATCACCTCTAATTGGACATTAAATAGACAACAACTTTCAAAAGTGGATATTTTTAGCGTGGCTGAAATTCCTCTCTCTGTCACTCTGTTTACACCTGAAGGGGGAGACGTTCAAAGTGCCAGTAGGCATTTGATTTAATAGACTAGTTCATGGCCATTTGCTCTTAGGCTATGTCTGCACTGGAAAAAGTTAGGTTGACTTTGTTAAGTCAACTTAACAAAGTAGCCTAAGTTGACTTTAAAGTTAAGTCGACCTAACTGCCCTTAAGTCGACTTAAGGTTTACTCCCTGTCCACACCATCCTTAAGTCGACTTACGGAGTCAACTTAAGGCTTAAGTTGTCCTAACGGGCGATTCTTATTCGGTCGACTTAAGCTTTCATTAAGTCAACTTAAGGAATTTCTTAAGTCGACTTAATGAAAGTCAGGTGTAGACATGGAGTAATTTAGGTTGATTTAAGGGTCCTTAAGTCCGACCTAAATTGCTAGTGTAGACATATCGGCTATGTCTACACTTACCAAAGTTAGTTTGAATTAGTTAATTCAAACGAACTAATTCAAACTAAATTTAGTTAGTTTGAATTAACTTAATTTGAACTAGCATGGCCCCCACTGGAATTTTAGTTCAAACTAAGCAAGTGCCATGCATAGCACTTGCTTAGTTCAAATTAGTCAGTTGCATTAAGCTCAATGTGCCTGTTAGTTCAAACTAAGCAGTTAGTTCGAACTAACATGGCCACATTGACTTAATTCAAACTAACTAGTTCGAATTAAGGGTTAGTTCGAAAGGTATAAGTGAATTAATTAGTTCAAGCCCTTAATTCAAACTAATGAAAGCCTAGTGTAGCCTTGGCTTAAGTTAGTTCGAATTAAGCTTCCTTAATTCGAACTAACTTGCCAGTGTAGACATAGCCATCCTTAGTGACCATCAGCTCCTTGGCAATTTCTCTGTTTTTCCCCAGCTTGTCTGGATTTGGATTAGATGAACCCTTCCTGAAATATACACAGCAGCTCTGCCAATATATTTAACCACAAATATATCACAGACTGCTGGGCTTCTGCAACTTTTTTGGGGTACATTTTCTAGTTTGGTATGAGGTTCCTTTCTATTTTTAAAATAGTTTAAATACAGTCTCTTCAGAATAAATGTAGAATACCTGAGTAAGAATCTCTGTCAGTACTTGTTAGGAGATAGCGTGCTTTACATGGCAAAGGACAATTAGACACAGTCAAATATTGTCCTAGTTAAAGACTATTAATTTTCCTCACATTTGTCATGAATTAATTTTTCTGGCCTATATCAACAATATTTCCTTTATAAATACAACCAGCTCCTCTACACTGAAAAATTAAATTTGCTTTGATAATGAACTGAGGGGCTAATAATCATTTTGCAATGCAAAAAAGCCCAATTACTGAATGTCAGGCAGTGTGGTGTCACACTCAGCTATAATTGTTTGAAAAGACGTTTTAGCTGTGGGAAAAGGAGCTTGAGTGCTACTTGCAGGAAAAAAGGGCAAGATCAGCCGTGGCCTACGTAACTGGTTTTGTAAATGTATCCCTTTGCTGGCAGGTGTATTTAAGAAATGCAATGTAAATGCATTGAGTTGAGAAGAACTCTGGCACCAGTTTGTTTCTGCAACACTCACAATCGGTTTATGGCATTTGGCTTGGACGAAATGATCGTGCAGTCTATAAGCGTTAAATTGAAAGAGAAGCCTAAGATTTCCAATCCATGGTGATCTTAAAGATTGCTGTAGTGCAATGGAAGGCTAATATTGGTGCATCACCTTTTATTTTGCTTCCTTTAAATCTGCTTGCTGTAGCTGTGAGCTGTTCCTGATACTAGCTTTTAGTGACATGTCTTTCATGCCCTGTTGCTTGTCACCCATAACGCAGTCATACAGAAGCCATGCATTTTCACTCCATGTAGCGGTCCCTTAACTTTCATTACATGGTTGCATCTCTGCACTTCAACACTTTTTTTTTTATTGACTAACCAACCATTATTGCTGTTGTATTTCCTTCACAAGAGTGGCTGATCTGCCAATGCACAGGACTGTTGATTCTTGATCTGAAGTCTGAGAGGTAGTGTCACTGTGACTAATCTGATTGACTGAATATATCCATCTCCTTTCCAGACACACAGAGCAAAGAACATGCAACATCACTTGCAGATCAGATGCAGCTCTGTTAAAACACAGCAGAATATGCATCTGCATGAACACAAGCAAAAGGCTGGCGTGGTCCTCTCTCATGCAGGGAGGCCCCCTGGACTTAATTAAACAAGGCACTGGGTGTTCCTAGATCTCCTGCAGGGGAATCTGGCCTCACTCAGTCCTCTGGTCTCTCCAGGCTCAGCCAATTTACTCTGACTAGTAAGAGTTAGTACCAATACTACCCAATACTTCTATCAGGTGAGAGGCTTCTTAGCCCAGTGGTGTAGATTATTCCCTCCATCTGCCCATTAGCAAAACTGGGGGACCATGCAAGCATTACTTACCAGCTGGTGTGCCCCCTCCTGGCCAGGCCTGGTCCAGCAGCTGCTTCGACTCTGGTGCCTCCTGTCAACAACCCCTCTCACAAAGGCAGCCCCTCGGCCAGGTCACTTCTAGTTCTCAGCCCTTTCAGGGTAGGGAAAAATCCAACAAACCAAAAAGTCCAGTGACCTTATGTCAGCTCTTTGGCCCTTTGATGGACTCAATGGTCCTTATCCACAGACATCAGGAGGGCTTCGTACCTTTTCCTGGAAGCAGCTTTGATCTGCTTCCTCAGGCCCACTGCTGTTTCCCTGGGCCACCTCCTACCTTTGTCTGCCCCTTCTGCAGACCAACTCCTTCCAGCATTTTTCCCCAGGAGGTTCCAGCTCCTTGCACTGCTTCCTGCCATCTTGTGGCTGATGCAGAGCTCCTCAGGCTCCCCAGCCAATCCCTTCTGTCTGGCTTGCAGGCTCTGCTGCTGCTGCTGAAGCTAATTAGCCTCTGTTGAGGAGGCTGTTTCTTAACTGTTGGCAGTTGTGGCAGGATGGGGCTTATACCCCCCATCACAGGGACAAGAACCCACTCCATTCCAAGTGAAACCTACAAGGGCTCTTCTTAATAATGATCCATCCTGGATGCTGCTAACAGTGGATTGAATGGCCTTCCACCGAGCCAACCCATTCTCACACCACACCCTCCTGAAACCAGGACTTGGGGCCTGATACCAAGCCACCTGTCCATGGGAAGGGTTTTCCATGACTTCAGTGGGCTTTGGGTCAGACCCTGTCTCCAAGACTAAATATTTCAGCAAAGGTGAACTCTGCCAGGGCAAAACATCTTTGGGTAACTGGGTGTCCTCAGTGATGGCACAGGGAAGCTACAGTGTTCTACCACCTAAGTTCTTTCTGGGTCAGTTGCTCACCATGGACATGTTGGCTCCCCTGTAATTGTTATTCAAAAACATGTTCGAGTGGGGCAGAGGCCCTTTAAGCTTTGGTAAATAAATAGACTGACCAAGAATAGTGGTGGCTGTCTTCTTACCATAAAGAAACTAAGTGGTGGTGGCAATTTATAATTCTGAGCAATAATGAAGGAGGAAACAGAACTTTGAATTCAGTGTGGTCTATATATTTGCTTACACAAGAGGGTCTTCCACCCAGCCACAGATTCTTAGGGACACTGGTAGACGATCGCTGTTAGAAATGGCCAGGAAATAGTTAACTGACATACCCACCCCCGGGCAGCATTATATAATGCTGCTGACTCTCTTTGGTCAGAGAAATGAAGAGAACAAATACAAAAGCACCTGATTTTTATGGGCTGACTGATTATAACAATGAAACTTAAAAAACCCCCACAGTTTGAAAGTTAGTCTGTCAAATTCATTGAAACCCCTCTTGTGAGTCCATCTACTGGGGTGAATAAAGATACAAATAAATAAAGATACTAAATGATACAAGGAATAAAGATACTGAAATGATACAAGGAACCTGGGATTGCTTTTATCAAGAACGAATTATAGCTGTAGTACTAAAATTTAAAAGACTGTTTCTTGAATTGTTATATATTGTAGCAATCACCTAGAAGACAAGACTATTGCTGAAAACAGAAAGATTTGGAAAAGGTGAAACTCTTGAATATTATATCAACTTTTAAAATGTTTTAAGAATTTACAAATTTCATGTAGATTCTCCCACGTCTCTCTCCCTCCCAGACAGTACCTCCTGGTTAATTCGATCAAAACTTTCTTTCACTCAAGAACAACAGTCTACTCTCCCTAAAGGAGGAAAAATAAAATAGCAAAGAAGTGTCTGAATGATACAAAGCTTCTCATTAAAAAAAAATTAGATTAACCTTTTAGAACTGTCCTAAGTACTATTTTCTTTTTCCAAATCATTCTGACCATTCATATTGACTGGTCTAAGGAATTCTTTCTTTCTCATTATACTGAGTCACTTTGAATACTCATGGACACTGTAAATAGAAAGATAAAATACTATTTTTATAAAATAAAAATCTGTATTGTTGTAAAGTCCTTTGCACAGCATATACATAGAATAAGTGACCAAGTTAGTTACAAACCCACAACTTCTGACTCCTTGGTTCTGCCTCCACGACACAGCTGAAACCAAAATGGGGGTCATTTTGGAGAAATTAGTTCTGCTGGACTCAGACACTCTGATGCCGAGATACCTTTATTTGTTTGAACAGGTGCAAGTTGGACATCAGCCTAAATTCTCCCCACTTCATACCCTACATATCTGCTACACACATGATAACTGCCAGATTTCAGATCAGCAATCTCAACAGAAGAATACAGAGAGGCTGACTAATCTAGTCACAATATGCAGGTTAGGTGGAATTTTCTAAGTTTAATTAAAGCAGAATTTTGCTGGAGCTAATTTAAAATTTAAACAACCCAATGTGTGTGAGAGGCGGTTTTTTTATTATTATTTTAAAGCTTGGTGGTTACTTTGTTCTTTTGTTAAAAGTAAGTCATTAAAGTAAAAATTAAAAGGCAAAATGAAAAACCACTGTGCATAGAAAATCAACCAAGAGTTCAATAGAACCTCTTAAGAGACAAGTTGAGAGGCGGAAGAGGAGCGAGATGCAGCAACGCTGCTCAGTAAGTGGCAAATTTGCCATACATCAGGGTTCCTGAAGCTTGCGGTGTGTTTAAGCCCCAAAGAACTGGATAAAAATATATTTTTATGCGAGTGCTGCCGCATGCTGAGAGCGATTAGGGAGTTGTAGTGTTGGAGATTGGCCCTCACGGCATTGTTAGTCCTCATTAACTTTGTTTTAAAAAGTGCATGCAGTGAGATTTCAAGGGGTAACAGTCCACAGAGCAGCATCCTCAACCCAGGCGCTCTTACGGCTAATTTAGAATTCAAAATGTGGTTTTATTTTAAAAATCCTTATGCAGATATTCTCACCCGGCAAAGCCATGTGAAGGTCTCCATTGGGAAACCATTCTTGAGTTATCTGGGTCAAGCTGTCGGATATTACAAAACCACACTGAGCCTCCATTTCTTAAAGTGTCCTCTCCAGCCTGTCATAGTCTCCCTCAATGCATTCCAGCGAGAATCTGGCTGTATCATTTGTTCCCAAATGAAGGACAATCAGTGGATTATTTCCAGCTCCCGCTAGGATTCTCTTCAGCCTCAGGTCCACATCCTGAATCTTAGGTCCTAGCAGGTAGCACACCCTTCTGTTCTCCATATCTGTTCTGGTGACAGCCTGTCTGTTTGTCTTAGCAGGGAGTCCCCCATAGAGGTACTGCCTCTTCCTGGTGTTGGTGGGATTATTTGGTTCTTTCTGGCTGCAAGTCCTCTTGTCTTCTGTTCTCATCTGCAATCTTCTGAGGGTCACCCTCTATGCTCCTGGAGCTCCAAATTCTGGCTATCTCCATTGACTCTTTCCATCTTCTTGTAGGATTAACCGCTCTTATAGAATCATGGAATCGTAGCAGTGGAAGGGATTTGGAGAGGTCATCTAGTTCAGTCCCCTGCACTCAAGGCAGCACTAAGTAATATTTAGATCATCCCTGACAGGTGTTTGTCTAACCTGGTTTTAAAAATCTCCAGTGCTGGAGATTCCACAACCTCCGTAGGCAACTTATTCTAGTCCTTAAATACTCTGAATAAGAAGTTTTTCCTAACATCCAACCTAAATCGCCCTTCCTGAAATGTAAACCCATTGCTTTTTGTCCTATCCTTAATATCTCAGAGGATACAGAGAATAGTTTTTCTCCCTCCTCCTCACAACAAGCTTTTATATACACTAGAACCTCAAAGATACGAACACCTTGGTGAATGCCCCACACTCTTGGCACTACCAGCCCCAGCCCTCAGTCATCTCTCCCCAGGCATCACCTGCTCAGAGCATTTATTGCCACGCTCTAGAGGCAGCATGTGGCAGGGGATTAGTATCGGCAAGTTGCCAGTGCCTCTCTTTCCCCTGCCCCTTGCACTCCCACAGGCTCCGGCAGGATCCAGGAGTGCAATGACCAGCAAAGCTTGGGCCGCATTGGTGCACAGGTGGTGGCCCTTTAAAACTCCTCCAGAGCACAGCTGGCTCCCACTCCAGCTCCACATCAGGTTTCGGAGGGTTAGCAGGTTGGCTTGAAAGAAGCTAAATTGGGCTCGTTTCAAAATCCGCCGGCTTCCAAATTTTTATTGGTGGTTTGGGTTTTTTTGGGCTTCTTTCAGACTCCGCTGGCGCTTGCGGCCGGGCTGGTGGGAAGCCCCAAACAAGCCCAAATCTGCCGGGAAACAAACCAGTTTTGGCTTAAAACAAGACCAAATGGGCGGAGTGCAGGGGCCCACGGTACGTATGACATCAGCACACAAGCCCAATTCCAGGTTGGCTTGTGGTTGGCGGGCTTGGCATATTCTGATTGGCGGGTTGGTCTGATTGGTCAACTGACATCAGATCCTTGCATCAACAGGCAGTTTTCTTTCCCGGGATCCGAGGGGCGGTGGTAGTGGTGGTGGTGGGGGAAACAGCTTCTCCCTCCCCATGGGGTGACGTGGGAGGGGGGTGGAACAGTGTCCTTGGCTTACAGGAACAGACCAGACTCTGGACTGTTTCTGCATCCGGACCTTGAAATACAAGCACAGTATTTGCTTTTTTTTTTTTCTCCCTCCGCTGCTGCCTGATCGCTTGCTTCCAATATCACAGGGTGTTTGGCTGATTGGTCAGTCTGCAACCCTGGTGTTCATATCTTTGAGAATCTACTGTACTTGAAAACTGCTATCAGACCCCTCCATCCTCCAGTCTTCTCTAGATTAAAAAAAAACCCAGGTTTTGTTCAATCTTCCCTCATAGGGACTGTGTTTGGGATCTTTATACTTTTTACTACTCTTCTCTGGCCTTCATCCAGTTTGTCCAGTTGTCTTTCCTGAAATGTGGTGCCCAGAGAACTGGACACAATACTCAAATTGAGGCCCAACCACGGAGTAGAGTGGAAGAATGAGTTCATGTGTCTTACAACACTCCTGCTAATACATCCTGGAATGAAGTTTACCTTTTTTTGCACCAGTGTGACACTGTTGATTCATATTTAGTTTGTGATCCATTATCACCTTTCTGCAGTACTCCTTCCTAGGCAGTTATTTCCCTTTTTTCTTCGTATGTGTGCAACTGATAGTTCCTTCCTAAGTGAAGTAGTTTGCATTTGTCCTTATTGTATTTCATCCCATTTATTTCAAACCATTTCTCCAGTTTGTCTAGGTCATTTTGAACTTTAATCCTGTCCTCCACAACACTTGCCACTCCCTCCAGCTTGGTATTGTCCGCAAACTTTTTTGTAAGTATACTTTCTATGCCATTATTTAAATCATTGATGAAGATATTGACTAGAACCAGACTCAGAACTGTGGGATCCCTCTTGATATGCTCTTCCAGCTTGACTGTGAATCACTGATAACTTCTCTCTGGGAATGATTTTCCAAACAGTTATGCACCCTCCTCATAGTAACTCCATCTAGATTGTATTTCCCTAGTTTGTTTATGAAAAGATCATGAGAGATAGCATCAAAAGCCGTATTAAAGTCAAGATATCCCATATATACAGCTTCCCACCCTCCATCCACAAAGCTAGTTACCCTGTCAAAGAAAGCTATTAGGTTGGTTCAACATGATTTATTCTTGACAAATTCATGCTGACTGTTACCATCTTATCTTTTAGGTGTCTGCAAATTGATTGCTTATTTATTTGGTCTGTTATCTTTCTGGGTACTGACGTTAAACTGACTGGTCTGTAACTCCCGGGTTGTCCTTATTTCTCTTTGTATAGATGGAACTATAGCCCCTTTCCAGTTCTGTGGGAACTCCCCTCCAAGTCCTCCATGACTTTTCAAAGATAATGGCTCAGACCTCAGTCAGTTTCTGGAGTATTCTAGGATGTATTTCATCAGGTCCTGGCGACTTGAAGACATCTAACTTGTCTAAGTAATTTTTAACTTGTTCTTTCCCTATTTTAGCCTCTGATCCTACCTAATTTTCACTGGCATATGTTAATTTATATGTCTAGTTGCTATTAAACTTTGGTGAAAACAAACAAAAAAGTCATCTGGCACTTTTGGCATTTCTACATTTTCTATTATTGTTTTCCCCTTAGGGAGAATGGACTCTTCTCTTTATTTCTCCTTTGCTAGCTGGTCTTTTCCTCTGCCTGGTTCTTGAAGTCACATGCTTACACTGGCTATTTTCCTCACCCAGCAGTCCACCCTCATAGTTCTGCAGTCCAACTTGCATCTGCAAATCTTTTGTTTTCCCTTCAGCCTCCTCTCTCCTTCCCACCACCATCTGCCCAAATCTCTTTCAAAACTCAACCATAGTTTCCAGCTGTATCTCCAAATTTTGGATCTTTTCTTCCATCAGCTCTATCAGGTGCACTTCTTCAAACAAAGGACACTTCAGGTACCCAACTCCAGGATAATGGGCAACCTGCAGCTTCCACATCCTGTCATCTTCACTGTCTCTTCCATTCCTTGGGTCACTATAGCTGCTGTTTCTGTAGCTGTCGCAGCCTTCCCTCTTAAGTTCCTGTCATGACAGGGACTATGTGGGAATAGGGATGCTGTGAAAGGAAACTAGAGACCTGACCCTTAAAGGAAGCAAGCTGGCGAGGGAGAAGCATGAACTGAAAGAGAAAAGGAATTGTATAAGGTGAGTGCTGTGCAATCCAATGAGATGTTTTGAAACAGTGTGAGAGCTGTGAAGAAATCAGAGAGGGACAGGATCAGCTCTTAGATCAGGTGGCAAATCTACAAGATCAGCTGTGGAGAAGGCACCACCATGGGAAGAAGGATTCTGGAGTGTTTCCACCAGTTTGCAGCATAGCTGCAGGATGTAATTATGCACCAGGGCCTGTTCAGGTTTCTAAAGCTCCTCCTGCTTATGGAAATATTATGAGAAGCTATTTGTTGTCTGAACTGAGGAATATCTTGTGGGGATCAGGGTTTGTAACCCAGGATTCTGTTGTTAAGCTGGAAGGAAGCGGGGAAGACAACAAGAGGATTATTACTGAGACCCGTTTCTTTCATCTCTCAGGCTATGTCTCCACTTGTAATTTTAAGTTGACTTAGTGTGTCCCCACTTAAAAATGAAGTCGGCTTAAAGGGGAACTTAAAAAGTCGACCTAGAGTGTCCACACTGGATGCTCTAGGTCGACTTTGTGGGGCTAGGGGGACCTAGGGCAGGTCCATGGGGGCAGGAGGGGCACCCCTTGCCCAATGCCAGGGGGCTCAGCCTTTGCCCATTGTACCTAGGTACAATGGGGCAAAGGGGGTCAGGGACCCTGGCAGGGCATAGGGGAAGGGTGGGGCAGGGCTCTGCCCTGCCAGCTGGGAAGGCATGCCAGGCTACCCCTGTGCCCCCTGCACGGCAGGGAGGGCATTGGTGTAGCCCTGGGGTAACCCTAAGTCGACTTAGGGCTACCCCATGGCTACACTGGCTTAAGTCGACTCTAGGGAGTCAACTTAAGCCTTAGGTCTACTCAAAAGCAGGTTTTATAAAGTCAACTTAATTTTCATGAAGTCGACTTTATTTTCCTTAAGTTGACTTAAGCAAGCTGCTTAAGTCGACTTAAGGAAACTGTAGTGTAGACGCAGGGTAAATTAAGTCGACTTAAGCAAGCTTAAGTCGACAATTTACCAGTGTAGACGCAGCCTCAGTGTTGGACATCCTTGTTAAGGACTGGGGAATCCCTCTCCAGGTATGAATGGAACAGGGATACCCAGTGGATGGAGAAAGGAGTGACTTTAAAAGAGGTGAACCAATTAGCTATGCAGGACTGGGACAAGGTATTGCAGCGAGCCTGGGGCACGTGTGGCTGCAGGTTACAAGGAATTCCCTCACTGACTCAGATTTAGGGGCACAACTGGCAAATGTGTCATCTGGTTAAGACCAACATAGGTGGAAATGTTGGCCTTAAAGTTGGAGGAGAGTCCGTGGGAACTGACAGATCTCCTCTTTTGGTGGGGGAATCATCAGGAGCAAAATGCGCTCAATAGACGAGCAAGGAGAGGGTTGTGGGGGGAGACCAATTATTGAATTGTTGCTGAGTGTATTGCGCTCTGGATGTAAGGAGTACCTGGCACTGTCTGCACCGAAGCCTGATGCTTTGGATGATTTGTGAACAAGAGCTGAGCACTGGAGGGGGTTAACTAAGAAAAGAGTGGCAGAGACCAAGATCTGTAGTCTGGCCTTAGAGGCAAGGAACATTGGGGGAGAGGAGGATTCCAGAGCAGAGATCGAGAACTTGGAGGGTATGGATGACATCAGAAAATGAAAGGCCAGGGATACTTGGCAACTCAGAAAAGAGAAAGAGGAATTGGAGGAGGAAATGAAAAGATTAAAGGTTTGGAAGTAGGGTCAGCTCAGTGAAGGACCTCACCTATTGTTCTCCCACTACGGCTTCCAGAGCTCTGCACCTCAACTGTCCTTCATAGTGTCCCCTTCTCAGGACAGGTGGGGATGTTCCATGGTAAAAACCACTACAGCAGCGGTGAAACAAAACATTATCAGACAATGGAGTGGCAAGCATGAGGACAGAGTGCGTGCAGGAGCCTGGCCAGCATGTAATCTGTTACACGTCTAGTAAAGAAGATAAGAGATGAGCTGGAGTCGACCTGGTTTCTGGCTCCCAGAGAACTGGATGAAGTGTTCTCGCAGGGCTGAATGAAATGCTCTGGATAAGATGAGTGCAAAAAGTCATGATGGAAATCCCCAAAAATGGCCAGCAGCAGCTACAGCTTCTGAGGAAAGTGCAAGAATCCCTACAGTGATGGGATAGCTTGTGCACAGGGAAAGCTGCATTTGAGGTTGGCTCCTGCCCTGAAGTGGGTAGGTATCTAGCTCTGCTGAAGCTCCATGTTATTCTAACTCTGGCTCCTCTCGAAACTCTTTGAAATGTCCATTCTCGCCTGCTCACTCCCTCCTTTCCAGGCCAGGGCTCTGAATCATTCCTGGGGGGTTATGCTTTTGCTCTGACCTATGGGGCGCATGTAGCCATCCCAAGTAAACTCAAGAAATGCCTCTGAATAGCACCGAGGTGGAAGCGCAGTCAGATCTGCTGAGAGCGCATCCCTGAAACTCTTAGCACTCCAGACAATGCAGTTCTTTTAGCAGATTTCATCCTCAGCTCTCTCTCCAGGACACAACTTCTCTTGTCCCTCATGGTTCCGCAGCCGTGAGTTAGAGTAGGGAACGCTTCCCTTTCACTTACTTCAGTCTGTCCAGTGCTACAAAGCCAGCCAATCCTCCACCACATCAGCGTCCTCCTCACTATCCACAGTGCAGGAGCTATCTAGGGCAGATGAGACTGGCTGTTACGTGCAGCACTGGGCTGGGGCTGTGCTTTCAAGCTTGAGACTGCAATCCAGACTCATGCAAGCAGGTCCCCTGAGGTCACTTGGGTTACTCCTGTGAGTAAGTACTGGTCAGGTGACTAATGGCTGCAGGATCGGACTGATAGCATGCTGGCAAAACTGAAAGGCTTGTATTCACTTGCAGTAAGCCGAGATGGAGATTTTTTTTGATTCCAGTGGGGAGGAGGGCTGGTGTTTTCACAGGAAAAGAGCTGTCAGTCTCACAAATTGGCATGACGATTACTGATCTGTACGGGAAAACCAATGGGGACCTACAAGCTGTTTTAATTTAGAAGACCAAAGGCCCAGAGCTCTATTGCAAAGCATGGCAAAGGCTGGTTATGCTATACAAATCCTTATGAGGAAGCGACTGCTTGTTAGGAAAAACCTAACACTTAAACCTGCATTCACACCGCCGAGCTGCCAATTAGCTGTTGAGTCTTGGTGGCTTGGAGGACAAGGCACTAGACTGACACTCAGAGTAGGGTTCAATTCTTAGTTCTGTCATGAACTCCCGGTGTGACCTGGACCAAATCCACTTCATCTCTCTGGGCCGTGAGTCTCATCGTCAAATGGAGTTGATAATATTTCTTCCCTCTGGCTTTTGGTAAACTTCTAGTATGTGTCTATGTCTAAGGATACCCAATAAGTCAGTGGCAAATTTGGGATGAGAAGCCAGCTTTCCACCAGGCCACACTGCACTTGATCTCAGCTGAGGCCTGTGTTGCTACTGGGGTATCTAAGAATAGCAGATGGGTCTTCTAGGGAGATCTACTTAGCTGCTGGATGCGCTTCTGGAGAAGAGAAGAGCACACTTGACAAGCAAATACTGATGAACAGTTGATGGGCTTTCAGCCTGAATGTCCTTTCTCCACCTGAGGGATCATTTGAATGAGGGGTGCCTTGATGGGCCCGGCCATAGATTATTTTATGCTTGTAATCCAGGCCCAGGGTGGGAAATGTAAACCAACATTTCCATGAGATGAGGGTAGTTGGCAGCTCTCACCTGCTCTAATGAGGAGAACTTTCAACATGTCACACTGTAGAGCCCGGATCCTCAAGGAGATTTAGGATCCTACCTTTCATGGAGCTCAGTTTCAGTGGGAGTTAGGCACCTTAACTCCCTCCCCTCCTTACAGGGCAAACACAAGGGGAAAACGAGGGAGAGATTGCCTCTGGCTACTCCCTTTGCTAGCAGATCAGGCCTCAGCGAGTTTGCCAAAGCACTGACCAGCCTGCTGAGGTGCATATAGGGTTGTGTGACCTTGAATGACCCTCCCCAGGTGCAGAGGGAGAAGGGAGGCCCAGGGAACCTAAGGCTGTGTGCAGTGGGGAGGCAGCTGCTGTCTCTCTGCCCTTGTCCCTCTGCTTCCTGCTGTCCCATGCCACACAGAAGAGGGCAACAGCCCCTGTGCCTCAGCTCAGCCCCAACCCAAAGCTAGGGCTCACGTCTTCTAGATATCAGCCCAGCCTTAGCCACACAGCCGTCCTCTCTCTTTCCAGAAGCCTGCTGATCTCGCTGCCCCGACCTCCCCTTGTGTCTGTCTCGGAGCGGTGTGCTGTGCTGTGCACAGGGACCGTCCCGCAGTACAGACAGCCCAGCCCAGCATACAGATCCGGCCTAACCTTTCCGAGAGGCAATGTGGCTCAGGGCCAGCTCTGTGTTAGGAACAGCTATGTTCTTTTCCTGGCCTGGCAGAAGTGATCTTGGGGAACTTACTCCATTCGTACCTTAACCCAAGGGCAAAGGTAACCCAGGGGTGCTGTGCAAACTCTGGGCCCTTGTCCACTGGCTATTGCACAAGGGAGGACCAGAGCCTTTTACTGCTACCAAGTAAAGGACTTTGGCCTGGCCCCCTCTCACTGTTTGTACTAGTATTTCACTTGGGTGGGGGAGAGGAGGATGTGGGATATCAACACCTTTCCAGCATCCATGTGGGATGAGGTGTGAAGAAGTACTTCCTTTTGTTTGTTTTAAAGCTGCCACCTATTAATTTCAGGGAGTGATCCCTGCTTCCTGTGTCATGTGAAGGGGTGTATACCACTTCCCTATTCACTTTCTCCACCCCCGGCCTGATTTCCTGGACCTCTCTGGTAGACTTTAGAGACCAGTTAGCTTTAAACAGACTTAGCTGCAGCCTTCCCTATGAAGCCAGCATAGCTCTTCCCAACAGATCCCTTTAGTTTCTCTGAACACACATGCTGGTCTAGTGAAGAAGAAGAAATCACAATATTTCCCCTCATCTCCCAGCCCCACAGTGTCTGTTGTGTGGTACCTCCAACAGATTATGGACTGAATTCTTTCTGTCCCCCGCCTTGCTCTTGGGACAACTGTCCCCATTACTAGACAAGACTCTGATCCTTCCGTCCACCATTTCCCCGCACCGCCCACTCAGCAATCCCACACTGGAAGCTAAGCTGAAGCCCTTTATTTATTCACACAGTGTAGTCTTCCTCACACTGCTTCACCAATGCACATCAACTATGACCTTGAGACACCACCCTCTCCTGGGATAAGTATGTTTTCCAGAACTAGGCATCTCTGGAGTGAAAACTGACAGTTCTTTAAAGGAAGAAAGAAATAGCAGGTGGGAGGGATGACCTAGTGAAGCGCACTTTGGCTTAACAGGCTAAAATTGAGAGTGGTCAGACTCAGGGGCTGCAGTTCACTTGGCCTAGATGAGGCTCTCACAGAGATACTGTCCTTTAATTAGTGCATCATCTGATGCTCTTTTTTTTCTTTTTTTGCCAGTGGACAAGGTACAAGTATTTCTGCTAGTCTTTTTTGCTCTTGACCAGGATTTCCCTATGCCCTTCATATCCCGTCTTTCTTGGCATGGGCCAAATGTTTCCAATATTATTGTAATTCCTCAGACAACTCTTCAGTGTTTGATGCCGCGCCACGTGGCACAGATTGCAAATGAGCGCCGTACAATTAAATGCAACTGATTTGATTTTATGGACTATAAAGAAGCGGGTCTTATACTCAGGGGCCAGGAATAGGGCTGGGAAGAGCTAGGTTCAGTTTCCAACCCTGCCACACACTCCCTGTGCCTCAGTGCTCCTCAGCTGAAGGCGAAATAATTCTTCCTTTGTCCTGTCTCTTTTGATCGTAAATTCATTGCGGACAAGGACCATCTCTCGCTATGACCTGGTCTACACTACAGACTTGGAGTGGGGTAATTATATTGCTTGGGGGTGTGAAAAATACACACCCGTGAGCAACTTAGTTACATCAACCTAACCCCCCGGTATAGACAATGCTGTGTCAATGGGAGAGCTTCCCCCCTTCGCATAGCCACTCGGGGAGGGGGAATGGGAGAACTCTTGTTGGTGTAATAGGGTCTTTGCTTACACGCTGCACCAGTGCACTGTTTTAAGTATAGACCTGTCCTCAGGGTATATACACCACCCAGCATGATCTCCATTGGGGGTTTCTAGGCCCCAATTCTCAAACATGAGTAGATGCTAGCTCTGACTGATACCAATGGCATTGCGTACATCAACATCTTTGGGGATCTGGGCCTACGTATTCCAGTAACACAGTGGGTCCAAATAGATGTAGCACTGGACCCAGGGATCTGGGACCCATTCTTGGGTCTTCTGGACAAATCGTTGCCTTGCTCTTTGCCTCAGTTTCTCCCTCTGTGAAATGAGAGGAATGATGCTAAAAGACCTGGGTTTGTTTAGTCTGGAAAAGAGGAGACTGAGAGGGGACATGATACCAGTTTTCAAGTGCCTAAAAAGTTGTTATGAGGAGGAGGGAGAAAAATTATTCTCCTTAACCGCTGACCAGTGGTTAAAGTATAATTTGACAGGCCCTGGAACCCTCCTAATCTCTGGGCTCCCTCCCGTATTGTCTGGGCCCCCTTCATGCATGTGCGGGCCCCAGCCCAAGTAGGCATTTGCAACCACTTTTCAGTACCATATGCCTCGGTTATCGCTCCATTAAAATATTTATAATTTTATATGGCATTTATTTCTATAGCAATTATTGTCACAAACTAGCAAACACTGCATAACACAGTAAGTATTGTGATCTTTATATTCCCGATATGCACATTTCACTTCATTAAATGCAATGCCAAACTTGGAACACAAAAATTTTATGTCACTTTCACCAAATTCCAGTGACAGCTCTATAGTGAAACATGATGGATCAAGTGCTTCAACAGGACTGCTTAGACGTTTTTCTGTGTTTGGCAACAATTTAGCATTCATACAGTCCACTAAGGCCTGGTAAAACTGACATTTAGAAATTTCAATTTGCTTGCCAGCATTCACAGACATGTTTACACATACACCTTTAAAGCAACCTGCAGCAATCGCCTCACAAGCCTCTTGGTAGAACTCTGAATCTCACTCTCTGTGAGCTATAAACACCTGAACATGTTGACTTAATCAGAGTTTTGCAACACCAAGGACAGGTCTGCAAGTTCCTCCAGAGCATCAAGCATGAGACCCAAGTTTTTAACAAAAACTGGATTCTCCAGGTTTTATTCCATGCCAGTAAATTTTGCTTTATCTTTCCCTTCTAGTGAAAAATCAGTTGATTTTTTTCAAGAAGTGGCTATGGAGGGCTGCATATGACTGCCAAACAACTCGTACAGTGTGGCAGCTAGAGGCAACCCTACATACATCAAGTACACATCCAATCCTATTAAGCTGGACTTCCAGACCACTCGCACAGTCAGCCAGCTCTCTCAAGCATTTCCGCAACTGACTGTACAGAGCATACATTGAATCCACAAGTGATTTAAAGTGATTAACTTCACTGCAGCATTTGATAACATCAGCCACGGCCAATTCCAACCAGTGATTAAAACAATGCCAACCTATCAAAAGTGGAAATCATGTTTTTAATTTTGCAGCAACACCAGCCTTACTGCCTAACATGACAGATGCTCCATCTACACCTAAACCAATCCAATTATCTTTGAGAAATTCCTCCATGAACCCATGTGCTGTCAAACACTGCAGCAAAGCTAATACTATGCCATCAGCATCATTGCTGCCTAGTTCAACCAGATCAAAAAAAAAAAAAAAGTAACAGGACCAATGTTTGCATCAAAAGTTATGTACAAGTAAATTACAAGACAAGAAAGTTTACTTGAACTCGTACTCTCACCAATTAAAACAGAAATTTGATATTGCTAAGAAATGATACTAGAACATAAACTTTGCTTCATCTCCACAGATATGTGGTCTATTATGTCAGCACAAACAATATTGGTATGCAAAACATAACCCATACCAACACCATTTAACTGCTGTAAGTAATAAGGTCTGGATGGTGAGTGACCACCACCCAAATGAAAGACATTAAACGCATGCTAACCTAACAACACTACCTAGGACAGGGGTCTCAAACTCAAATCTCCATGAGGGCCACATGACAGGAGGACTAGGATATTGGCCCAAGGGCCACGTCACTGAAACCTTTTCAAACAAGGAGTTATTATTAAAACTAGAGACAGCACTGCTGGACAGCCTTATGACATCTTTCTAGGGGCCTGAACAAAACACACATGTACTTTTAGAATTACTTCCATTCAAGATCCAAAGGGGAAGCCATGTTAGTCTAGATCAGTCAAACAAACAAGGAGTCCTGTGGCACTTAAAGACAAACAAATTTACAAATTAACAATTACATTGCAGTATCATTAGAAAGACAAAGAATAAGCAAATGAACACAATTAAAATTTTGCATTATAAATCAGTAGTTCGCAACCTTTTTGGTTGAGGGACAAAAATACAGATTTTAAAGAGCCACCAGTTTATTTAATTAAAATTAAATTTAACATTAATTGAATTAAAATTGATTGTAATTAAAATTAATTGGGTTTACAATTTTAATTAACTGAATTTGAATGAATTTTAATTGAAATTTAACTTTTAGAAAGGTTTTTAAAAAACCTTTTAAAAAGGTTTTAAATTAAAATTAATTTTTAAAGGATTTAAAAAAAAAAAAGGAAGAAGAAAAGAAAACAAAGGAAGGGCTGCTTACATCCCCAAGCCCAGAGGGGAGGCAAGCAGTCATAGCCTGGCTCCCAGCTGTACGCCGGGACCGGGCAGGAGGAGGGCTGGGCCAGGCCCCCCAGCATGGAGCCTCCATGGGAACCCACCCCACACCCCAAACCTGAATCTTGTCCGGCCTGGGCACTCCCCAGACCCCCCATTTCTGCTCCCTGGACCCCCCGTTCCCTGGCAGCTCCTTGGCCCCAGGTCCACGGCCCTAGCTCCTCGACCCTCCCGGTCCCCACTGGCTCCCTGGCCCCTGACCCTCCCGGTCCCTGTTTCTCAGCCCACCCGGTCCCCGTTCCCTAGCCCCCCAGTTCCTCAGCCCCCCCAGCCTTCCCGGTCCCAGCTCCCCAGCACTCCTGGTCCCGGCTCCCCGGCCCACTCTCCCCTGCCTGCCCTCCCCAACTTACCTGGCCGGAGAGCTGCAGGGGCATTCAGAGTTGCTCTGGCCAGGCGGCCGCTCCTGCCCTGAACACGCTCTGTCTGATCATGCTCAGGGTGGGAGATTTGAAAACTCCCCAGCCTGGCCTGCGGCTGCTGCTCACAGCTGACCTGTGAGCAGCACCCTGCTTGAAGGGCAGGGTGGAACAAGCATTCCGCCGGAGTTTTCTGGTTTCCTGGGCCCCAGAACGCTGGCCCGGCAAATTTGTCGGCCCTGGAACGGCGTTCCAGTGCATTCTGGCTTACTTTAACCCCTGACGCTGACAATAGGACAAGAAGCAATGGGCTTAAATTACAGCAAGGGAGGTTTAGGTTGGACATTAGGAAAAAATTCCTAACTGTCAGAGTGATTAACTACTGGAATAAGTAGCCTAGGGAGGTTGTGGAATCTCCATTATTGGAAGTTTTTAAGAGCAGATTAGACAAACACCTGTCAGGGATGGTTTAAGATGGTACTTGGTCCTGCCATGAGTGCAGGGGACTGAACTCGATGACCACTCATGCTCCCTTCCAGTTTCTATGATTTTATGCTGCCCTCCTATGTAAAGCATTTTGAAAGCAATGGCAGAAAGGCAGTATATAACAGCTGTGATGATTATTATTAACAGTTGCTACCTAAAACGGATCAAGCTATGTTTACTTACCTCAAAATAACACCAGCCAGAGGAGTTAAATCAGACCAAAACTGCTCATTGCTCTGCAAAACAAAAATTACAGCAGGAGAAAGCCAGCAGCATTTGGACAACAGCTCTAAGGGCAAGTCTATATTGACGACAGCAAAGTCACCGCAGTCAGCGCGATCTTCAGGTTTCGATTGAGGCGTCTGTGTAGACGTGCTCAATCGATAACCGGACCAGAGCTGGAACACCAGCTCCATAACCGCACTTATACTATGCCGACTGGACGCCATTTCTGGTCAGCTTAGTGTAGTGTGCAGTGAGGATTTAAGAAGTTGGCAGGAGATACGCAAGGTATTTTACAAGATATGCAAGGTATTGTTGCTGCCGAAAACAGTGGTAAGTGTAGCCTAGGGCTAAGACAGAGAGGTTGAAAAAACAAAGTGAAGTTTCTGTTTTAGACTCCTAGACTTTAAGGCCAGAAGGGACCAGCTGGTCTGAACTTCTGCAGCAACAGACCTTGCCCACCACATCTGGAATAGGCCCAGAACCTCTGGCTGACTTACTGAAGTCCTCAAATCATGATTTAATAACTTCAAGTTACAGAGAAGTTTGCCAGCTGTGTGCACGTCTCAGAAATTCCCCCTTATTTTATGAATTTTCTCTACTTTTCATGGTGATAGAACCAGTCAGAGCGAAGGGCATAGGTCAGATTTGACCCTAAAGAACTGAATACATAGCCACGACATGCTGCACAACATGCTCCAGCATATGCGTTCTCTCCCTGCAATGGCCTGTTGACAACACACTTCTCTTGCACATGCATTAGGCCCCAGAGAGATGCACCCAATTTTGGGGCATTGGGTCTGTCTGGCACTCCAAGCTACAGCCATTGGCACCAAGACTAACCTAACCTCAAACAGCTACTGCAACAGGGAAGGAAGGCACCATTTGTGGCTCCCAGAATTTGAACGCTTTTCCCTTTTTTGGATTGTTATTGATAATTTTATCATTTCTATCTAGTAATGGACCAATACTGTTGTCAGGATTCTTTCTTTCCTAATATATTTTTAAAATTCCTTTTTATTGTCCTTAACTCTGCTGGCCATAGATTTTGCCTTACATCACTGTGCTTCCCTTATCGATTTTCTACAAATCCTAAACATAACTTGCTTGGTATGCCAGGTGCAAGCAATATGGCTCAATACAGGAACAAAGAACAAAGGCTATACTTACAGGATGGGTGACTCTATACTAGGAAGCAGTAACTCTGAAAAAGATTTGGCAGGCATGGTGGATAATCAGCTGAACATGAGCTCCCAGTGTGACGCTGTGGCCAAAAGGGCTAATACAATTCTGGAATTCATAAACAGGGTAATCTCGAGTAGCAACGGATAGGTTATTTTATCTCTCTATTTGGTACTGGTACAGCCACTGCTGGAATCCTGGTTCAGTTCTGGTGCTCATAATTCAAGAAGGATGGTAATAAATTGGGGAGAGTTCAGAGAAGAGTCATTATAATGATAAGAAGATTAGAAAAAATGCCTTATAGTGATAAGCTAAATAGATTGAGTTCTTTGAGACTAACAAAGAGAGGGCTAAGGGATGACTTGATCACAGTTTATAAGGATCTAAATGGGGAACAAATACTTAATAATGGGCTCCTCTATTTAGCAGAGAAAAGTATAACACAACCCAATGGCTGCAAGTTGAAACCAGACAAATTCAGATGGGATATAAAGCATTTATATTTAAACCGTGAGGGTAATGGACACTGGAACAATATACCAACAGTCGTAGTGGAGTCTCCATCAATGACAATTTCTAACTGATATGTTCTAGGAATTATTTTGGGGTAGTCCCATGGTGTGCATCATACAGGTCAGACTAGATGATCACAGAAGTCCCATCTAGCCTTGGAATTTATGAACTGGCACGGTTATTTAAAAGACACTTGTAGTTACTAAGCACAATAGGTGATAAATTTTCTACAGCATAGCCTCATTAGTATGGTAATGTTAGTGATGCTATAATTTGCTTTTTTGAGTATTTTTATATGTTTGTGGAGTCCCTGTGTTCCATCTCACTGGCTATGCCATTGAATAAAGTTTACACATCTCCATATTATGGACCTGGCAGGATGGGTTGGGGAGGAATGCTCTGTTAAGGGGCTGTTATGAGTACCCCATAAACTGGCCGCCACCTCCCTTGTGATATAAAGTCGCAGAGAAACTGTTTATCAGATATTCCCCCCAGGTCACGTAGAGAACTCATGGCTGCTAGGCTTGTGACTATCAACATGCTTTATTGCACGTAGAGAGCTCCTGGCTGCTAGGCTTGTGACTATCAACATGCTTTATTTGGACCCTGATTCGCTCTAAGCCAGCTCCCAAAGGGGTGGGTCATCCCCCTCGCCCATTTGAGGGCATCTGGAGGGCAAGTCAATCATGGCTGCTCTGCCCCCTCCCCCCCCAGGGGTGTAGAGGGTTCTGACCTGGAACCTAGAGAGCTGGTGAAAATTCCTTTGGCCAAATAAGGACAGGAGGAACCGGGCAGCCCCTCGCCCCCAAATTCCTGCTGCAGCGAAATCTGGCCAATCACAGCCCTCGGCAGGAAGCAGTGGCCTAGGCCATAAAAGCTACCATGCCGCATGGAGCAAAGTAGGAGTCTCCATGAGTTAACTGCCAGGCCTGATCACCCTGCAGTAGGAGTTCCCCCGAGAGTGCCGGCCCGAGTTGATTTCAACCTCCACCTTAAGACGTCATGCTGTTGCTAATTGCCTGCCTGATAGTCTTGGTACGTATGTGACCCCGAGTATCCCCCACATTTACTTCTCATGATTGTTTCTTTTCCCTTTAAATGTATATAGTTGAATGTGAATAACTCTTCTACCTCAGTTTTAACCCGAGGTATTACAATTGGTGTAGGTTTGGGGATTATTGTTATACTTATTGTTTTATGTATTGGATTCTGTCTTGTTATACTTTGTCTCTAAATTATCAAAAGAGTCCAAGAGGAGGGTTTATTCTGAACGTTTATCTCTGTGTAACTCATGATATGTTAAACTGTGAAGTAATCCCCTGGGGCTATCTTGTTATCTGTGAAGCTGACTTCTGAGTTAGTCCAGCCAGCAGCACAACTGTTAACAGTTTGCGTCCCAAAGAGGGAGACTAATAAAGTTTATTATTTTTGGCCACCACTTTAAGTTTCCAGGAGCCTTCCTTCTCCCATCCTTTACCTACTGCGGACATGCTCCACGCTCTTTATTTTCTTTTGGGTGTCTTGACAGTGAGATACAAAGCTGGGTTCAGATTAACCAGAAATTCTGGGCCTGAATGAGATTCTGTGCCCTGCGTTATGCCATAATGGTCACTCCTGCCATAAGAGCTATAAATTCGCAACTTCTAACATCTCTCCTTCATGAAAACCCACATCACATTGAGGCCTTTTATTCATTGCTAGCTGATGTATTCTCCCATTGTGGGGAGGGTCCCTGAGTCCGAATGTCTATATTCCAATTAAACAACCTTGTAGCCTGAGCCCCATGAGGCTCACGCCAGCTGTAGGTGTTTAATTACACCCCTGCCACAATGGGATTGTTTCATTCATGTAGGACTGTGTACATGCTTTGAATATGTTTTCCCAGAAGATGGGAACAGGTTCTCCCGTGCCTGCCTTGCCCACTACTTTTGGAGTGGGAAACCACCATTGCAGGAACAAGCGTACCCTATGTCTAAGGATGCAGGTCTGAGGAAAGGCCTGGCCATCCTCTTCCTTTGGGTGGTCACTTACAACTTATTATGCTGGGTGTTTCCTGGGCTTTGGGAACTGATGGCATGAGAGCAAAGGTCAGACCACGTGACACTGTGCAGACAACTCTCCTGATGGAGTCAATCCAAAGCAAGAAAAGTGCGGCAGGTATTGGTCAATTTGCTGTCCCACTGTTAGCCAGATTGGATGCTCTGCTGAGAAGTGAAAAGGAACATGAAATGCAGCAGATTGGGAATAAGGCTCAGAATGGATATTGGGGAAAAGTCAAAAAACTACTGGTGTAACTATAGTGGAATAATTATTTTGGGATAAATGTGTCCACACGCAGCATTTTACTGGCATAATTGAACTGGTGTAGCCGTGCTGGTAAGTCACTCCATGTAACTAAGGGCTTGTTTGCATAGGTTAACATGCACTGTTCAGTTTCTAAATCCAACTGTCTTCAAAGCCATTAGAACAATCTCAAGGAGTACATATCAACTCTATGAAGCCATTTGCATTAGCTACTCTTTTGATCATGTTATAAAAGGTGTTTATAACAGGGTATGCATATTATTTTATAGAAGAGAACCTTTACGTCAGAATGACAAATTTCATCTCTAACAAAAACATGATATTGTTTTCTACCTTATAAGAAAATGTATAACCAATGTATTTTTTCATGTATCTCCAAGTAAAATTTTATTTGGTTGGTTCCCTTGATAGAGTATTTATCCTTACAAAGTTTCTAATTCTTGGAATACAAAAAATACTTTATTTCTTAAAAAAACAAACCCTAAACCATTAAGTCATTAAACATCAGCATTGCATTTTTGGAAAAAGATAAATTGGTTGTAGGTCATATCTGGCTATGTAATTTCATCTTTTAAAAAGCAGGACCTCCACACTGTGGAAAAGTAGGACTATTTAACTCAAGATGTCAATCCAACTGCTTGTTACATTTTTTAAGTGAATTTCTCTTGCTTACCAGTTAGCAAAGAGATTTGTTATTCAATCAAGGATTTGCTTCCTCATAGCTCACCTGCTGCAGATACTTCAACTTGCAGTGATATGATTATGCTGCATTTGTGAAACCACATGAGTTCCCAGGGCAGAAGACTGTCATGTCATAAGTACCATATAACAATTGCACTGCAGACTCCAGCTGAGAGAGAAGCAAGAAAATGCTTCACCAAGTAGATTATTTTCTGTATTAGTTTCCTTTCCCCTTCTCTGCTCCTTCTCCTATTCTCCCCAGTGGGAAAGTCTCTCTTTAAAGTCAGGCTGCAAGGAAATCACATTTGCTTAACTACAGTACTTTAGCATTCTTTAAAGGAGTTTCTTTAAGGAAAGAAGGCCAAAGCTCCCCTCTATGGACCTTTCCCCCCATCCATACAAACAAAATAACCCCCAAACAGAAACAAAAAGCCCCCAAACTTTCATCAACTTACAAAGAGAGAGGGACTGCCAAAAAAGAGAGTATGATTTCACTTGTGTACATTAACCGTTTCCTACCCAATGGACAATGCTAAGGGAGGCAAAATACTCTTTAAGAAGCTGAGGGTCACAAGCTAAGCATTCTTTGTCTGGCTCGTTTTACACATCAAACAAAGGTGGATTCAAATTTGATATCTTAGCAGAGGATCAAAAAATGCCATGGCAAAATGGTGGTGAGTTATGCCTCTTCCCACCCTATTTTTCTGTTGCCAGATTAGCAGCCGGATTCCCGTTTTGATTTCTTTTTCCTCTGTTTTATAAGGAATAAACTCTCATCAATGGGACTACTGTCTTTCTTGTTTCTCTGCCTTTTCTTTTTCTTCTTCTTTTTAGTTGCACCCAGCAGCTCCTGCCCATTTTTTGTTTTCCTTCCATGTGGAGAGAAGACAGAGCCATAATGCTTTGTTTGGGCCTTTTTGCTGCCCTTCGGGGAGTGTGTTCCATAACTCCTAGGAAAGTCCTCCTCCACGTCATTATTCCTTTGGACATCCTTCTTGTGTTTCTTCTCTTTGCGTTTGTCTGCCCAGGACTTCTTATTGGCCTTTTTGTGGTGCTTTTCTTTTTTAGGACTCCTGACATGTTCTTTCCAAAGGCTTTTCTTTTTCTTATGACACTGTTCCCCCGTACGCTCTTCCTCCTTGTACAGTTTCTTGAACTGCATTGGGAAAAGGCCAGCTTCCTGAAGCTCTGTAAAATAGAACAGTTTCTTTTTAATAGGCCAGAACCATAACACCTGAAAAATCACAGCTTTGTTTAGAGTCTGGGGTCAGCAGTGCTAACCACAGACCATCCCATGGTGTGTAAAAATCTGAGGCGCATAATAAAACTCAGGCATTTTGGCAAGCACTAGGTAAATCAGATGTTTTCTATCATGTCATTTTAAAATGCAGTTGCTGCCAGAAAAGTGATATTGTGAGTTTCCATATTTATTCTTTCAGTGACTTCCTATCAAATTTGCTCACCTTCTAAGAGCCACATGGATGATCCCTACATTAAATCCAGGCTTGGCAAATCAGTGTCATTTTATCTCTGGTATTTCTAGTAGTCAAGATTCTGCAATCCAAAAATTGCTGATCTGCCTGTGAAGTAGATACAGCTAGTCTACAGATGAGTCTTCAGAGGTGTTGACAGAGTAATGGCCAGACCCTGCCAGCTTTCCTCATGCTGAGTAATATCTTCCGTCGCAAGTGGTCTCATTGTAGAAAGTGATCATTCATGTACATTGGCTAGGGCTTTTTAAATTTTAGTTATTTGTGATAACAGATTTTTAAAAACATCAGTTACAATTCAGAGAACACTCCCCAGCCATTTACAACCATTTTAAGGCCAGTGAGATTTTGGGGTTAAAGTACTTCCTAGTGTCCCTTAGATGCTTTGAAACAATGACTTTCAGAAACCGACAGAAGTTTCTACACTCATTAATCTTGCCCTGCTTCTTGGGTGAGATAATTCTCAATTCCCATCATCCTCTTCTACAACATGGAGAAACTCAAGATTACAAAATGTCTAACAAGTATCCCAACATACCCTGATTAACGACTACTAAAAGTACGATGGTCTGTAAAAAGTATTTCACAAAATATACTATACCTTCAACCTTTCTCTTTGCCCTCTGAGCTCTCTTTCTGATGTCATACTCATCATCATAGTAGTAGATGAAGGGAGAGGAAGGGAACGATCCACTGAACATCCGCTTCTCTGAGCACTCCTGCAAATCACATTTTAAGGGTTACGACATGCTGTGACATCTTGTTAAACTCTGGATTATTGATTTTAGAGATAAGGAAATAAACCAGATTCTTCAGGCTAGATCCTCAAATGGGTATATTAGGTTTTTAAATAGGTTTATTCTACCTAAATTCATGGATTAATGTTGATTTACACCAGCTGAGGCTCTGGCCACCAGTTCTTTAAAACCTGATATTTGTACTAGTTTTCAATAGCCCCATGTATATTTGTTTCATAATTGTGCCTATCAAAAACATTCATTTATTTTTAAAAATTTTTGTTCCAGTCCTTTGATAGTTAAGGGTGTTCGGTGACAGATGGAATCCCGTGTCTCCCATTGTTTATTACAAAACTGCTCTTTTTTGATTTATTAAATTATGCAGCAAATGTAGGACACACAGAAGTGAAAGCCTAGAGTCAGGCACACTGTTGAAAGGTACCGTACAAAATATGAATCAACTGAGGGAGGTCTGGGAAAAATTAACTTTCTGAAAGATACCGAATCAAAAAGTGTTCTACAGGAGATTTTGCCTGCAAATACATCAGACTGTGTGAAGATGAGATGAAATAGAAACGTCTAGAATCTTGAGTCACAGGAACTGATTGGTTTAGTTGTGTAAAGAACCTCACTTATATTGGGGGTCCTTGTCTATCATACAGACAGGTAATTATGAATTTATTCACAATCTTAGTTTTACCACAAGCCAATATGGCTAAATTTGTATTGCTTCCTATAACCCTGCCATTTAGTCAGGGTGCCATCTGAAACTAATCACTGCTTTGTTTTGCTTGCAGATTTCTTATTAAGCAGTGCTTGGAGGTATAATTCTTTTCCCTCTCTGAACCAAATCTAGTGAAGTCTGCATCTTGTCAATTTCATGAAATTGTCAGTGGCTTTCATGCTGAGCAGCTTTCTTTCAAGATTTTGCTACTGCTATCTCTACAATCCCCTCTCCCCATGTGTCCTCATACTTTCTCCTGCATCACTTTAGATCGATAAAACACTAAAAACATCTTCAGCTAGTGTTTCCTTGGTCTTTGCACCAAGGTTAAATGAGGCACTATATCTCAACTTGGTAACTGAAAGCATCTTTTTAACTTCTAACTCCTATGGTTCCTATTCACAGCCACGAAGAGTTTAGCTGAAGTAAAGTTAGGATTTGGAGAACACTTCAGTAACTTAAGAATAGAAACCCTTATAAACACACTGCCGTTAGGAAAAACCCCACAAACAAACCAACCCAAAAAATAACAGTAAAAAAATCAGGAAAGTTAAAAGATCAAATGTCTAAGAACCACGAATACCTGAAAAATATGCAACTTCATAATTAAAGAACTCAAACCACTCTTATTTTGCTAGCTCAGTGATCAAAACGTCCAAGTTCCAGAGGGGTAGCTGTATTAGTCTAGGTCAGCAAAACAAACAAGAGTCCTGTGGCACTTTTAAAGACTAACATATTTATTTATCGCATGAGCTTTTATGGGATTACCTCATCTTCAAAGCGTCTGACGAAGTGGGATTTTCTCCCACGAAAGCTCATGCGATAAAAAAATGTGTTAGTCTTTAAAAGTGCCACAAAACTTCCAAAGTTTCTTGCAAGTTGTGTTGGTCTTGGACCAGGACTTTGTCTTTGGTCTTTAAGAAGTCTGCAGCCTATAGCTTAACTTTAAATGTTATTAATGATCTATTAAGGTGAAATTTCCCCTCTCCCCCAATTGACTCAAATCCCATTCAAGATTTGTGCTGGCTCTCTGTACAGCTAGCTGAAAGAGTATGCCAAAATGTTCCATCTTTGCTTTTTCCTTATTCCACTATTCGACCCCAAACTGTTAAATATACAGCAAAGATCTAGAAAGCACTGTGCAAATTTAGTGTGACAACACTGATGTCTCCCCCCACCCTCACTGAACAACATTATCTATCATAATCTATGAGAGATGTTCCCTAAAAGTTTGCTAACTCTGATATAACCATGCAAACTGACTAACAGGCAGCAATTGGGAAACAGAATGATGAACAAAAAAGTCCTCAGACTTTAGGATTATGTGGGCTCTGTCTTGAAGGACTTTAAAAATAGTACCTAGGGAAGCTCAGCCATACTGCATTCAGTGTTCACGGAAACGGAAGGCAGTTTGGAAAAGGTATGCCAGTAAGAATGAAGATTAGACTAATGTAATATTTACAGAGGCCTGGTCTACGAAGGTAACATCTACCCAGCTAAACAGTTAGGTTGACCCAGCTATTTTGCTCAGGGGTGTAAAAAATCCAGTTAACCACCAGTGTAGGCAGTGCTAGGTTGATGGAAGAGTTCTTTCTTCAACTCAGCCACCTCCCCTCTCAGGGAGAAGGATTACCTACGTCACATGAGAACCACCCCTATCAGCTTACATAATGTCTATACTGAAGTGCCACAGCACTGTTGTATCATTTGAGTGTAGACAAACCCTACGACACGCTGTATGTGGCTATAATACCCTCAAAGGAAGAGGTAAAACAGGAAGTTGTTTTAAGCACAGTGCTATTACTGCATGGATTTCCCAAGAATAAATCATGCCAAACCAGCTTGATTTCCTTATTTGATAAGGTAACTGGCTTGGGGATTGGAGGAATGTGGTGGAAATAATATACTTGGACTTCAACAAGGCTTTTGACACAGTCCCACGTGACATTCTGATAAGTAAGCTGGAGAAATGCAGGCTCAACAGAATGACCATTAAATGAATACACAATTGGTTAAACAAACGCGAACAAGGAATAACTATTTATGGAATGTCCCAAAGGGGGAGCCGTGTTAGTCTAGGTCAGCCAAACAAACAAGGAGTCCTGTGGCACTTTTAAACACTAACCAATTTATTTATTACATGAGCTTTCCTGGGAGAAAATCCCACTTTGCCATACGCTTTGAAAGCTTCTGACAAAGTGGGATTTTCTCCCACGAAAGCTCATGTAATAAACAAATTTGTTAGTCTTTAAAAGTGCTACAGGACTCCTTGTTTATTTCTGGAATGATATCAGATTGGCGCGAAGTCTCCAGTGGGGTTCCACAAGGATCTGTTCTGTGTCCAGTAAGGACTCTTGATAAATTGGAGAAAAGGGCTCTAAACAGCAAAATGAAATTCAACAAAGACAAATGTAAGATGCTACGCTTCGGGAAGAAAAACCAAACACACAAATACTGAATGGGGGATAACTGGCTTGGCAGCAGCACTGCTAAGAAGGATCTGGGTGCTGGGTGGATCACAATCTCAACCATGCAAGCCAGGGAAGGTGATAGTACTGCGCTACTTGGTGCCGGTTAGGCCTCAGCTGGATTACTGTGTCCAAATTTGGTCACCAATGTAAAAGATGTGAAGAAACTGGAAAGGACCCAAGGCAAGTGAGAAAGCTGATGAAAAGGATGGAATGTAAGTCATATGAGCAAAGGCTGAAGGAATTGGGTATGTTTAAGTTTGGAAAAGAGGAGATGGGGGGGGGGGGACAGGGGGGGATGGGGAGATAATAGAGGTCTTCAAATACTTGAAAGGCTGCCATAAAAAAGATGGAGAAAAGTTGTTCTCTCTTGCCACAGAGGGCAGGACAAGAGTCAATAGGGTCAATCTACAGCCCAGAAGATTTAGATTTTCCTGAGATTTAAAGTTCCTAACTGTAAGAACAGTAGGTCAATAGAATGGACTGTCTAGATTGTGGAAGGTTCTTCACTGAACATTTTCAAAAGGAGGCTGAATAGCCATTGGTCCTAGATGGATTAGACACAACAAATCCTGTATCTTGGCAGGAGGTTAGACTAGATAACACTTGCCGTCTTTTCTAATCCTAGGGAAAACAGGACTTCTATTCCAGGACAGGCATAGAATTACTGGCCCAAGAAATTCATCAACTATTTCTAACAGTGGTTAGTACCTGATATGTCAAACTATTCAAAACGCACATTAGCACAATAAATGTGAAGCAGGAGGCAGTGGGATGGCTAATGAACCAGTTATCATTGGGACGATAAAGAGGAGGATTCTGAGGTTTTTTTTAAAGCTATCTTTAAATAGGTCACTTGAAGGGGGTGTGATGGGACAGATGCACAAGGACAGGCGAAAAACTTACAAACAAATCAAAACTATTTTGTGAATTTCTCTACAAAATTCTAAAACATTTTTTTTCTGGACACTACAGGAGACATGTCTGGCCATAACCACAGAGCTGCTAGGTAAGGCTCCAATTCGATTCTTCTCCAACAGAAATTTATAGGTCTCAGATTCAATCTATTCTCTTTTTGGTATGCAATACATATTCTATTGCCATTCATAATGTGTCTTACTATTGATAATTACGAATCCCCAAATTTTCCTGTTCTTGCCTCCTAGATGGTGCACTGCCCACTTATTAGATTCTTTTGAATAAGGGCAAGGCAATCCTTGAGAAAAGAAAATAATAGATTCCCTACCATGTTAAGTGACTAACTTTCCTCCTCTTTGAGTTCAGATTGATATAATACCTACATGATGAACTGTTAAGGCATAGGTAGGAAAAAACATCTTTTACATGTGAGTGGCATGAACCAGTCATCTAATGCAATGAATCAATGTAAAACTAAGTGGTGGAGAGAGATAGTTTGAGTCTCCATAAAGCAAAGGATTCTGCCCTTTGCACTATTCCAGCTCTTATGTGCCCCAATTCCAATTGCCCCATTCACTTACAAAGAGACAGAGAGGCATGACTGAATCTTCAGTACATAAAAGGGCTTCAAAGATGCATATAATATACTTCGCTAAGGTTTAACACGGGAGAAGCCCAGGAAGAGGCATTTAGGTTGGACGCTCCATATTGAGTAAGTAAGTAAAAGGAAACTAAGCCCAAACACTGCCTAATATTTATTCAAAAGCAACCCTGATATTGTTTTAGACAAAGACACAGTTATCTTCTTTGATGGCTATGAAACGCACTCCCCCAGGCCTGTTCTGAGATGCTGCACAAAGTCTAGGGCCTCTGCTGCAGACAGAGGGCCTTGGGTGATTTTTTGTTTTTGTTAAGATGTTGACAGTAAAGCCCTAGTGGATGAAAGTGCACATGCCTCCAAACCCAGCTTCTTCCTCCTTTAACTTCACTGCGGTGAATAATCATCTTGATAGTACAGAACATGCACCTTCCCAAACTGCTCACACCCAGATATACTGCCACACACCCTGTACCATCCACTACTCTTGGGACATTTTTCAGCACTGGCGGTAACACACACAGAACTGAAAGCACAGTCTGGTACTAACACAACAGAGGCATTTTCTATTTGACTGACACATTTGTATGTGAATGCAGGGCACATTTGCAGATACTGTCCCAGTACCTTATCATTGTTACATGCAAAACTTGTTGGGAAGTCTGAAAAATACAACAGGCTGCCACTGATTAAGGTGGGAAGTTGTTATTCTTAATGGTGAGTCCAGTACTGTGCTGCTGTTATGGCTACTCCTGTTGATGGCTTGGATGTATAGATGTAATGAAATGGCACATTTGTGGAAGTTTAGCGAGAAGAACAGGTTTACAATCAACATTAACCCTTTAAGTGAAGCTACAGTTCTAAAAATAATGTACTCTTAGTAAACAGATAATATCATAAATTAAGTCTATGGCAACTGTATCCTCCAGGCATCCATGCTGTATTAAGTGTGGCAGAGTACTCCCCAACTCGTGCCACCTAATGTCCAATCCCCTGGCGTAGTAGGGCCTGTGGCAAGTCAGCCTCCCTGGCAGGCCCACTTCTCCCTGTCACGACCGTGGGTTCACTGCCCTGGACTTAGTCCTTGTAGAAGGGGAGTTTTCTGCTGCCCCTGCTGCAGCGGATGAGGCAAGCCTCCCAGGCCTTGCCTAGTCTCCTTCCCTTCCTCTAACCCTTTCTGATGTTGCTCTGTTCTGCTCTGCTTCGCTTTCTCTCCTCTCCTCTCCACTCCACTCCTCCAGCCTCCTCTAAACTCCCACACATGAGCTGGTGGAGGTAGGGCTTTTATTGGGCCAAGAACAGCCCTTAACAGGGCCCAGGTGTCCCTAATTGCCCCGCAGCTATTTTTCCTCTGCCTGCTGGGAACAGTGCTTTCAGCATTCTAGGGCTGACAAACCTGCCTTCAATTACCCTTCTAAAGCCAGCTGGCCTGACTTTGCCACATAAGTATATGTCTAAGTATTTGTCTAAGAAGTTGGATGTGCACAAGTCTATGGGGCCAGATGAACCGGATGCAAGGGTGCCGAGGGAGTTGGCCGATATGATTGCAGAGCCACTGGCCATTATCTTTGAAAACTCGTGGCGAACGGGGCAAGTCCTGGAGGACTGGAAAAAGGCAAATATAGTACCTATCTTCAAGAAAGGGAAGGAGAAGGATCCGGGGAACTACAGACCTATCAGCCTCACCTCAATTCCTGGAAAAATCATGGAGCAGGTCCTCAAACAATCCATCCTGAAAAACTTGGAGGAAAATAGAGTGATCAGGAACAGTCAGCAAGGATTCACCAAGGGCAAATCGTGCCTGACCAACCTGATTGCCTTCTATGATGAGATGACTGGATCTGTGGATGTGGGAAAGAGCCGTTGACGTGGTATACCTCGACTTTAGCAAGGCTTTTGATATGGTTTCCCACAGCATTCTCGTCAGCAAGTTAAGGAAGTATGGGTTGGATGAGTGGACCGTAAAGTGGAGAGAAAACTGGCTAGATCAATGGGCTCAGTGGGTAGGAATCAATGGCTCAATGTCTAGTTGGCAACCAGTAACGAGAGGAGTGCCCCAGGGGTCAGTCCTGGGGCCGGTTCTGTTCAACATCTTCATTAATGATCTCGATGATGGGATAGATTGCATGCTTAGTAAATTCACAGATGACACCAAGCTGGGGGGAATGGTAGACATGTTGGAGGGCAGAGACAGGATTTAGGGAGACTTAGACAAATTGGAACATTGGGCCAAAAGAAACCTCATGAAGTTCAACAAGGACAAGTGCAAAGTCCTGCACTTAGGATGGAAAAATCCCAAGCACTGCTACAGGCTGGGGACTGATCGGCTAAGTAGCAGCATTGTAGAAAAGGACCTGAGGGTTAAGGTGGACGGGAGGCTGGATATGAGCCAACAGTATGCTCTTATTGCCAAAAAAACCAATGGCATATTGGGCTGCATCAGTAGGCGTGCTGCCAACAGATAGATTATTCCCCTCTATTCGGCACTGGTGAGGCCGCATCTGGAATACTGTGTCCAGTTTTGGGCTCCCGACTACAGAAAGGATGTGGACAAATTAGAAAGAGTCCAGCGGAGGGCAACAAAAAATGATTAGGGGGCTGGGGCACATGATTTACGAGGAGAGACTGAAGGAACTAGGCTTATTTAGTCTACAGAAGAGAAGACTGAGGGGGGATTTGATAGCAACCTTCAACTACTTGTAGGAGTGCTCCAGAGAGGAGGGAGCTAGGCTGTTCTCGGTAGTAACAGAGGACAGAACAAGGAACAATGGTTTCAAGTTACACCTGGGGAGATCGAGGCTGGATATTAGGAAAAACTTTCTCACTAGGAGGGTGGTGAAGCATTGGAATGGGTTGCCTAGGGAGGTGGTGGAATCTCCGTCTTTGGAGATATTTAAGGTTTGGTTAGACAAAATCCTGGCTGGGATGATTTAGTGGGAGTGGTCCTGCTTTTAGCAGGGGGTTGGACTAGATGACCTCATGAGGTCCCTTCCAGCCCTATGATTCTATGATCTATTTCCACAACGCAAACCAACGGAGGGAGTGCATTGGCCTGTGATTATCTTATGGCTGAAAATGGTCCTGTTATCTCTAGGAATTAACTACCTTTTTGCGGTTGCTTCAGTTTTTTGGGAACAGTGAAAATCTAGTGAATCCCCACATTTCTAACAAGAATAGAGGACTTCAGATTCCATCAACTAACATAAGAAGTTGCTTAAAATATAGGCCAAGATGGTTCTTTAAAATTTTTTCTCTCACTTCAGCTTTAAATGAAAGGCACCTTCTGCTGCATGGAATTTATTTCTTGAGGCTTGGGAGCAACAATTAAGGAAAACCATGCAGGTCTAGTTACAGTTAACGCAGTTTATTATTTGGAAATTCCTGCTGCCTTTTTCCATACTAAAGACAATCTTTTTAAATCCAGGCAGAGATGTCCATCTCTTAGAACTCTTAGTTGAGATGTCCAATGATTTCTGTACTTCATTTATGGAGCAGCTCTCTAGTTTTTTTGATTTGTAGATTTGAACTCATCTTCTAACTAAACATGTCTAGGTGCAACATCACCTGGGGCCACTGTCTGTTCTTTCAGCTACTTCTGAGCTGGAAGTTGTACGATGGAACAATTTAAGCCAAAATATGAATGACACCTTCTTTAGTGACAAAGGAATGAATTCTTAACTGCTCTGTAGATGCACAATGCTCAAAAACGTACCAAACACAATATCTTTCCTCTGTGTTGGGGGCAAAAGGTGTGGAAACTATGCAAGGGGACTCCACACATTATGGTTGCCACATAATTCATTTTTGCAGCAATCTTTCACAGGGAAATCTGATGGTGGATGGATGTGTCACCCACAAATGGGAGTAAGACCAGTGACTAAAACACACAAAACACATCCTTGTGGCTCAGACCCTGCCAAATGGCTGCTAGGCTCCCCTGTGCTCTTATTGCAGTTGGCTGTGGACAGTTTACATGTGTTCTGGTCTTAGAACAAGTCATGACTGAATATCCCTCCTCTGAACCCGACCTTGTTTCAGCTCTATTTTGAGTGAGCTAAACTCTTTGGCTTTAAGTTTTGCTATCTTACTCAGGACAATCCTCCATGGGAGTTTACTCCTGCCAGGTATGGTTAGCTCTACTGGCATGACAGTAAATCTACCTTGGTTTCGGGGTAGTCCTGTCAAATTTTAAACAAAGGTAACAGATTCAGAGATTATACATCCTGCAGGGTGTACGGTGACGTTTTCACCTCAGCGCCTGCCTAACAAATGCCACAGGAGTCTCCTGAATTAATTCCTCTTTAAACTACAGCATCTTGGTTACCAAAAACAACCAATCCTGATTTAAAAGTTTGCAGTGATGGAACACCCAATAGAAATCTTGATAGATAATGGATAATTACTCTTACTGTTGAAAATTTGTGCCTTAATTCTAGTCTGAATTTGTCTCGCCTCAGCTTCCAGCCATTGGATCTTTTTATACCTTTGCCTTTCAACCATTTCATTTATGCCATATTAATTTTGTATCCTTCTACTTTCTTATTCAAAATGTTGTGCGATGCCAAGTCAAACACATTAAGAAATCTTATACTGTTACCACACTGTTACCTTTAGCAGCCAAACCTGTAATCTCATCAAAAAAGGTATCAATTTAGTTTAACAAAATCTATTTTCCATAAAATCATGCTGATTTGCATTAATTATATTACCCTCCATTAATTCTTTATTAATCAAGTCCTGTGTTAGCCATTCCATTCTTTTGTCTGGAATTGAAGTCAGTCAGGTACATCTACGATTACCTGGATTATCCTGCTTACTTGATGCAGTTTAACATCATCCTTAATTGCCATTGGAAAGGAAATTACTTCATCATCATATGACATGAATAGATTATTGGACTTTTTCAAAAAGAAAAGAAGTGTTATTGAACACGTCTACCTTTTGTGCTTTATTACTGATGATTCTATCATTTTATCTAGTAACAGAACGATACCATTGTTAGGATTTTTTCCCTAATATTCTTAAAAAAAACCCAAACCCTTCTCTTTAACCCTAATTCTGCCAGCCATAATTTTGGTCTTGCGTCCTTTTGCTTCTCTTATTAATTTTCTATAATTCCTAGTCTTCTGGTTTACAGTCAACTTCCGCTTTCGTGTTCATGTTTTATTTTTCACTTCCCCGGTAAGCCAGGTAAATTTTTTTAACCTCTGTGGTCTTCTCACTTGTTTGTAACTTTTATTCTGTTTATAGATAACAAATGCCATCAATAATTTCAGTATTTTCTTTGTAGATGGTTTTAATAATTACACTCTGATATCTCAGACTGAGCAATGACTGAACAAACTCAGAAAGAAGTGTTTTTCAAAATTTGCCAAAGGTATTTATTCTTTTATCTGGACCAGACCATTTTATAATGGCCTCCAACAATTTTTAACAATGTTGCAAAATCACAAGTATTTAATAAGAGTTATTCTTTCTACGGTGTTCATCTTTCAGCTTCCTCAGACAACCACACACCATAGTGAAGACAGGCATTTGTACGTGATGGATACATTTAACATTGTGCCAGAGAAAGCTGAGACTTACATATCCATAATGTCCTCTCTGGGAACAGTTGTAGCAGTACACCAATGCTGAATGCTCAGAATACGAACTAGGCTTCTTGATTGATCCTGGTCTGGTCTGCAACATGGAAAACAGGTGAGAGTTAGGTCTTGTAGATGCCAAATGTTGAATTAAAATAATCTACACAAAAAGTTGTCTCAATCAACAATGTTCTAGCCTCAAGCAAGAAGTTTGGAAAAAGAAGCAAGTTGTTCATGTTACTGTAATATTACACAGCAAATTAAACCTTGATCATCAAAATCAAATGCAACACGAAACCTCAGTGTCAATTCTATACAGTCACTTTATTTCGACTATGAATACCGGAAAGTAAGCTGCTGCTATCTCTAACTCTTTCTCTTTTGCAGATGGCCACTATCCTCACAGAACAACCAGGGCTGTATCCACCAGCTGGACAGGAGCATTTGTGCATTGCAGAACTAGTTCCTCCCAGCAGGACTCATGTAAGGAAATATGGGGAAGGTCTTTTGAGAGAGATATACAGCTTGAATCTACTACACACGTACTACTTCTTCCAGTCCACCTCTTTGCCTACCCCTCTCCCCACTAAAAAAATTACTGTCAATTTTTGAGTCAATATAGGGCAGGGGTCTCAAACTCAAATCACCATGAGGGCCACATGAGGACTAGGATATTGGCCCGAGGGCCGCATCACTGAAACCTTTTCACACAACGAGTTATTATTAGAACTAGAGACGGTGCTGCTGGATAGCCTTATGACGTCTTGCTAGGGCCCTGAACAAAACACCCATTTACTTTTAGAATTATTTCCATTCAAGATGGCGGTATCATCAGAAAGACAAAGAGTAAGCAACTAAACACACAACACTTTACATTATAAATCAGTGGTTCCCACCCATTTTGGTTGAGGGCCCAAAATAGAGATTTTAAAACCCTGAAGGGCCACCAGTTTATTTTATTAAAATTATATTTAAAATTAATTTAATTCAAATTGATTGTAATTAAAATTAATTAATTTGGTTTAATTAATTGAATCTGAATTAAATTTTAATTGAAATTTAATTGTAGAAAGGTTTTTAAATATCCTTTTAAAAAAGATTTTTAATTAGAATTAAATTTTTTAAAGTTTTTTTTTTAAGAAAGAAAGAAAGAAAGAAAGAAAGAAAGAAAGAAAGAAAGAAAGAAAGAAAGAAAGAAAGAAAGAACAGAAAAAAGGCTGCATGCATCTCCAAGCCCGGAGGGGAGGCTAGCAGCCACAGCCTGGCTCCCAGATGTATGCTTGGACCGGGCAGGAGGTTGGCCGGCAGAGCCTCCCACAGGGACTCCATGGAGCCTCCCCCAGCCCGAAGCCCCCATGGGAACCCTCCATACACCCGAAACCCCCCTCCTTAGAGCCCACGCACTTAAGCCCTGTCCCGGCTCCGTGTGCTGAGTCTGCCTGCTCTGGCCACGTGACCCGCCACACTGCCCTGCCACTGCAAGCTGGGGCTCCAGAGTGGCACAGCTCCCACGTGGCAGTTGGCTCCTCCTCGGCACTGGCTGCCGAGGCCCCTCGGGGTAGAGGGAGCAGGGGGTACAGCATGGCCTGGAAGCACCGCCGATGGTGCTGAGCTCAGCTTAGTTGGTGGCAGGACCCCGGGTGGGAGGCAGGTGGCTGCAGTCTGGCTGCCGGCTCCCAGCCAGTGGGGGCACGGGCCAGTTTGAAAAGCCCCATGGGCCACTTCTGGCCTGTGGGCCAGGGGTTGGGAACCCCTGAATTCTGGGTCTCGTTGTGAGACGCAGGAGGTAACTCTGTGGGCTGCATGTGGTCCACGGGCCGCATGTTTGAGATCCCTAATTTAGGGGATCTGAATCTGCACCAAACTAAATGATTGTGTTTAGCTGTTTGAAGTGAGAACTGTTTTTTAAGGCAAAGAAAGATCTGGCACTCTAAACTGAATTCAGTGGATCAGCCACTTTTTAAAAAATTCAGATCCAATAAATAATAACTTTGTTCAGAGTGCAACCATATACGTTTTTATGGGAGTCCATGAGCACACACATATCTGTTGCAGGTTATAAACACACACACTTATTCCATAGGAAAAAAACCAAACCTTCATTTAATCAGAGTTAGCATATATGCAGAAGCAGGAGGGTTGGAACAAAGGTTCTAAGAAAAATGGTCAAAACTGAAGTCAATTAATTTAAAACACATATTTTCCTTTATTATTCATTTTAGTGGAACAGAGGAAAATGTGTAGGATTTCAGAGAACTTACCAATTTTTTTTTTAAAAGTATCCGTGTAATTGCAAGGGTTGCTTTTTTCTTTAAAGCTTTCTCATTACTGCTGCTAGTGCCTCTGTATGTTTTTTCTTTACATAGGAATTAAGGTGATGCTTGTAAAATAGGCAGAAAAATTACAGGATTATTCCTTGATTATCTTTGATGCATCTGACCACATATTTGATAGGGTTGGCCAAGCCTGTTTCACCACATTTTTAGCCCATGTGGCTTTAAAAAGATGCTATTACTGAGTTCACATTTCATTCACTACATTCACCGTGAAAAAAGGAACAGAGAGACATGTCCAATGAAAGAGAGTATAAAAATGGAGCAAAAAAATCAGAGTGTGACAAAAGCAGCAGAAAGACAAAAAGAGAAAGTCTCATATAAAACAGATTATATTCTGTCTCTTTCTGTAGAAAGAGATAGAGCTAGTTAGCCAGCAATAATGTGTTCAGGCCACTCACTTGTGCCAGCCTAGCTTTTTGGATGTTCTTTCTACTACACAGAACAGCCTAGAAAACCCACCACAGATTTAATTTACGCGGGGGAAGAAACCCCCACAACCATTTCTGAATAAAAGGTATACAAAGCCTTCAACCCTAGTAAATTTGGCCATCTCCAGTTTTTGGATCCCACACCCCGCTACTCACTGGAAATAAAATTGCATGGGTTCTAGTACAGAGTTCCTTAAAAGATGAAATAAATTAAATAAGCTGGACTCTTCTCCCTTTCCCACCATACAGAATTTTATGTCTATGAAATCCATTTTCTAGACTTATATTAATTGAAGCTCACATTGGGATGCAACCATGGAACTCGAACTGATCACTATCTCTGGTTACTTCAGTCACCACTTGTCTATTAGAGAGAGCTCTTCATCTAGAATATCTGTGGAGTGTAGCTGTCAAAGAAAGATCAACTGCATTATATTACAACTTGCTCTATATTTCAATTAAGCCTTAAAAGGGTTTAATATCAATGGTATAAATTTGATTAAATGGTCTTATTATAGTTTATGGTGTACTTGGAATACAAAATTGTAACTGTCACATATCAGAGACACAAATACTTTAATCTCAAAATATCTGTTACAATGTTAGTGGGGTTCTACACCTTGAACTGTCAAATGGTGTTACATGGATTTAGCAAATAAAACAGCTTAGACTATTATCATTCTATGTGTTTAAAATCTCTATTAGAATTTACATGAAGCTTAAAACAACGTCACTTTCTTTTCAAAAAGGAAAATCAGGTTTTCTTCTCTTGAGATATGATTTGTTCAATAAACACCAGATCTCAGGATCAGAGTGATGCTGCTAACATAGAATTTAGCATGTCTGCCGGTGATAACACTAGTAATTTATATGACTAAATGAATAAATAAAAAGTACTTATAGACTCCTTCACTCTAATCCAGTAGTTAAATCTTACAGAGGTAATCCTCCTCACTCATAAATTATGTTTGTACTTCTGTAGCTGGTGTCTTCTGTTTAAAGATGGTTCAGCACTAGTACTTGAAGTTCTTAGCAGGGACAGCCTCCGACATCTCTCCTCTGAAGTTTATGTGCTGCTGACCTGACTGATAAATGTGTGGATGTTAATCTGAACAACACTTGGAGCTGAAAACTTTAATTACTGCAACAAATGTTATCTGCACTCTATCTTTTAACGAACTGTAGTACACCACGCTACCAATAAAAGAGGATGGCACTCTGAATAAGTCTTAGCTCATTAGAAAACAATTGTACATCAGGACTCGGTGGTGGAAAGAGAGGGATGTTAAGCTTCTCTTATTGTACTGTACAAGACCTAACAAGAATCCTTGAGAATATTCATTGCATTAGGAATGTATGCTCATGTGACAGCAAAAAAGCTCCAGACGACATTTTCTTTTGTTTAGCAAATAGAAAAGGTCAGATTTAAGGAGGCAAATTAAACCGAATACTTACAGTTCAGATTACAACTATACGTATCTCTGCGGCTTTCTATAAGCCAAACAAAAGGAGACCCTGTATGTTTCTAAGCCCTCTATTTTATTATTATTTAAGGTTTAAAAAAGCATATAAGGTCTCCAATACAATGGGTACAAAATGAAGTATTCATGCAAGTAGCTTCTCTATGTTGTGGGGTGTTTTTTTTGGGGGGGGTACAAACATTTAAATAATCTATATTTGTAAGGTGATATCTAGGAGATTACTTGACTATCAATATATAGAAGTAATAACCTGGTAGATAGCATTACCTATGAAAGGTCCATCCCATCTGCTATTCTTGCTGAAAGCTTTTCATGCACCAGTAAACTCAGTAAATATCAGAAGATAAAGCATAAGCCTACCACGCCACGGATTTACTCCTAATGTCTCCTCAAAGTGCAGCCCGATGCAACGATTACAAATGATTTTTCTTCTAATGTCATTTTACATAACCCTTTTTTCTGCATGAGTAGTTAGTGCGGAATGAATGAATGAATGCCATTAAAACAGTTAATCATTATCTGGGACACTGGCCTTCCTCCCTTCTCAACCAGGAATCTCCATGACAAAGGCCAAGAGATCAAAATGCCAGGGCTGCCACAGTGGCCTATTTCTGACAGTAATTTTTTATGCAAATGGGCCTCCTGGGCAGCTCCCTCTGTGACCTTGAGCTGCCCTTATCTAAACTGACTTTGATCCAATGAGGGTTTGCTTATATGAAGCTCATTACTACCTACAATATGCAATCTGACTAAATCTCACTAATTAAAGACAATTTTCTAGTTTCAGTTTTATATTATATACATGTGGGTGATTACTCACAGACAGAACCAAAACTATGCTAGAATATGCTATATGAATTGAACATTGCATTTTTGACAAGTATATTCATTCCACAGTCAAGCACATAATGTGACTTTTAAAGGAAAATATTGTGCTTAACTGCATTCCCCATAATTCAGATCTATACAACCACACATATCTAACTTTAGTAATGCCTAGATTGGTGACGATTAAATAAAGTTTAGCCGTGACACTTACAAAGTCTTTCCCAGACAGATTATCTTGTAATAAACTATATGACAACATATTTAAAAATATCGCATTGCCTCTTGATTATTAGAGAAAACCCTCATTTAAACAACAAAGCCTCCTATGATCCACAAGACCGAATGGAATGATTTTGAGAGTTGAGTAAATGTGAAATGTTTCAACTGCCTATAAGTAACCATTAGCTGAAACCAAAGTCACTGTCTTCTTACACTGATCAGTTTTTATGAGCCACAATTCTGCCTCTGTTTCAAGGCTAAGGTTTATTTTCCTGGCTACACCAAACAATAATGTAGGTTGACTCCACTTTAGCACAGAATGCACTTCAACTCTGGAAGCTTATCTTTTATACATAATCTTATTTTATGGAATTGCCCGCTGCAAATTTTCTTGTACCACCTCTAAGTACCTGGCACAGGCCTCTGCTGGTCAAAGAACATTGGGACTGGATGGGAAGATCTAATATGTCACCTGCTATGTTCCCATCTCACTGGCGGATTTCATTTTCTGCTGCTATTCCTTACTTCACTGTGGTGAGAGAGTATTTTCTCTCTCTAGCGCTCAACAACTGACCTGCTAATTAAACAATTTCTTTTGTTTTAAATCTAGGCAACATGAATGATCCTTGCTCAGGCTAACCTATCAAAGTCAATGGGTGTGTTTTGCATGAAGACTGCTGCTCCACGCCCCAAATGTGTGACTCAAAAAGACAAATAAGGAAAAGTGTAACTCGGGGTGAAACTCATTTACAACAGTGCTACTATGTCTGCTGTCTGAGACCAGGCGCGGTGGTCTGACAGTGTGTTGTTACATACTGCAGAGGTCTCCACAGCTAGGCAAAACATGGCAAATCACGACCAGGGAAATGACACAACTGCGTTATTGTAAAAGCATTATTTAATTTCTCTTTAAAAGCAGATCATAATCTATTTGTATTTTAGCAGACACAATAGCAACTATGGGTCATTCCCCTACATTCAAAACTGCCAGTAATAGCAAACATGTAATGTCGTAATTATACTAAGATTTTTTTTTTTAAAACCATGTCATGTACCCAATAGACTTCCACTCCACTGGGTAATTCCTTAATTAGGCAGATTTTTGAAACGTGTATTATGTACACAACAGACCGTAACGTCTCCTTTAGAGTATTCTTAGTCTATCGCGTGATTGCATCATTAAGCCACACATGCTACGTAGTAAAAATCCTTATGAAAATTCATGAAAAAAAATGTACAGAGCATCATTAGTATGCAGGTGAAGTACATAACTTAAATATTTTGGTTTAATAATCTCACAACCATTAAAGCAATTAGACCATTCTATAGGACCATTTCTTGCCAAATTTTATTTCTTAAATTTCTGCCATTTTAAAACTATACACATCCAAAAATTTGTTGTTCAAATCCGCCAACCACTATTTTTTCTTTTTTTAAATTGCACCTGAGTTGTGACCTCTTCTCACAAGTTATACCATGTGAATGAGTATATTTAGGTGTGTGTATAAACCTCAGAAAAATAGGCTACACAGTAGAAACAATGAAATAAGTGTAACTAAAGGAGAGTAAAGTATGCAGTTATGTTTTCTGTAAATGATTCCTAGCAAATTACAAATCAAGGGTTAGGTTTTTTTTTTCTTTTTTAAATTGGATAGTCTAGAAAAACAAAGCCTTACAAATAACCACAAGGAGAAATGTAACTTGTTCGATCCACAGTAAAAAGGGTAAGACATGATAGTAGTCTACAAATCTTAAATAGATGCAAATGGCAGCTACTGTTCACTGTGTAAAGATGAAACCAAGAGACAAAAACTAGAAAATTATACATATGAAAGAAATTAATGTAATCTTTTGATACCTTTACCAATAGGGAAAAATACTGAAATATTAATTTAGGATGTTGTTCTTATAAAACGGACAAAAAAATCTTCAGTAAGTTCAGAACAATGAATATATGCAAGACAGCATGGATAACAGCAACTCACTCCCTGAATGCTCCAAAATCTTCCTGGCTTAAAGAGCATCCCAATTTTCTCCAAAGGTGGTGGCATTTATTCACTGGTCCATAGCTAATTTTACATGGAATGCAAAACATTATTTAAATAGGTTGGTGCATTAAACTTCAACTATTTCCTACGTAGCTCTCAATCTACAAATCTATCTTTTCTCTATTTTAATTTTAAAGGTAGTTAGCAAAGGCTTTCTTCTTAATCCCCAGAGACTACCTATATAGTGACACAAATGCACAAATTTATGACACTAACATAAATGCTCCTCTGAAGTAATGTGCAACATTAAGTGAAATCGTTTCCTGGAAGATATTATAGGTATCTATATTTTATTTGCCATCTTAAACATATCTGGGTCTTTATGACCTTATTTTTAAAATGTATTTCCTTTTTATATTTCCTGGTGCAAATGGACTGCATAAATAAGCAATGTGCTATGAGGCTTCAGACTAGCCGATAAACCCTTTCAATTTTCATGCCAGCTTCTTCTTTTGTAATTCAAATCTGGCTGGAAACTGGCAGCTCTGAAAACTGAAACAAGCACTGCCACAAATACCTTGTAATGCTATCGACCTTGTCTGCCCATGCAGTGAGAAAGGGGGATGCGTATGTGTCTGCAGTCATCCAGATAACACAACTCATTTTTTGGTGGGGGGGGATAACAGAAGCCAGCCCCAGACTATGCACCAAAAGCAGTCATTACCAGGCAAGCTGGAGAATAAGTCTCTTCAAAATACACAGCGCATTTAAAAACCATATACAGGGCTCAGCCACTGCTTTCATTACCAATTTTAATTTAGCTCCTTCAGTTTGCCAGCCAGATAAACTCTTTAGTGCTGTTTTTTAATCTATTTGCCACATTTTATGTTTAAGATTATAGTAATATGGGGTAGGAGAAGGAATCACTTTTAGAGGAAATAAAGAAATAGATCCGCTTATCAGCACTCATCAGAAAGTTCATTAATCAACCAGGCTTTGTGCCCCCTAAATTGAAAGGTTAAATAATCCTCTCAGGAATATTTCCAGGCACCTCCGCCAATTGTCCGGAGAGGAGCTGCCATTCACAGCACTCTGGATCGGTGACAGGGTATTTTACTACTGTTTGGACCCCAAACAATGATGGACAAATGGCCTGGCTTACAAAGAAACCTTTTAGTACAAGGATGGAAAAGGACCACAAGCTTTGATGTTGGGTGGGGGTGAGGGAGGAGGAGACATATGTGGTTTCCCTGTATATTTTATTTGAATGTTTATTAGTGTAGCTATCAAATGCACTTATATACATACATGCATACATACACACAGAGTACTTGCATACAAGATACACACTCTCATACCAAGAATATGCATCTTTACACAAGCATATATATTAACTGAACACAAACATTTGCAATGCATGCAAAATTAGGAGTTGGAACAGAACCGAAGCTGGCTTATATTTATTAGTTAATACACTGGGGAGCTAAACAAACCCCAAGGTTTTAATTTTTACTGTCATTCTAAATTATTTACAGGGTCCTTCCCTCCCTCCCCCCCCCCCCCCAATCTATATCTGGACTACTGGAACACCCGTAACCATATCACAAAGTACCACATCAGAAATAACCTTTTTGCAAAAGAGGACGTATTTCTTTAAAACATGGTAGAATATGAAAAACAAGCATAACAGATAGTGAAAGATTGCGTTTCAATCCCTGATAGCTGTGGTTTTGGAGTCTTCTTTTGACATTAGATAGTCCGGAACAAATTATAACAAAAATTTCTTATTTTAATGACATATCAACTAGCCATCAATATGTACTGTCTTTGAGTGTATTGATGAGTGAAGGCATATAGTACATTTAAATCATCAGACTATTAAAAAGACAAGGTCATTTCCATATATCTTTAGCACTGGTACATGACCAATATGACTACTAACTATACAAGTTAATGGTTATTTGATAGGAAGCAGTGTGTCCAATTTGATAGCTATATCCCTTAGGCATTCCCCCTTTAAAGATATTGTGTATATCCTAGACAGAAACTTTGTAATTATGTACATTTGCCTATACAGTGAGCCACAGTATCCGTAATTTGTCTTTGAAGAATCATTTGACACATACAGTGAAGATAATCACTGGTCAAATTCAAACCACTATGTACATGAACTTCTTTGAAACTTCGTATGGTGTTTAAATGTCTTTCCCACATATCCAGTTCAACTGAAGAAGTCTCATCATGCATAGCAGGATTTTATTTTGTAATATGATTTGGGGTACTTTGATTAAGTAGCTGGAACTTTCCTTAAAATGAAGTAGAAAATATTTTAAATTTCTGTCAACATCAATCAAATCAATACCCCACTGACAATAATCATGTCCAAAAAGCATCTTTCTGAAAACCTCTATGCCCTCTTCCTTCCCTTCCTTCCTCCCACCATCAGAAAAACAGTGGGATCTCATTTAACCAAGGTCTCTGGGATACCTATCAAAAAGTCAAACAAACTGTATATGACTTTCAATCCATTATATCTAAATTAATAGAATAATAGACAGAAAATAATATAAACCCTAGCATGTTTAGAATCATTATGACAGTATGCTTTTTATAAGAAATCCTGTGCTATATCACTGGTTATTTAAAATGCGGGGGCAACAATTTGCTAATAGATTTGTAAGTACTGTCAAGAACAAAAAGTAAAACACCAAGTGCAGTCAGTGTTGTCAGCTAAACAACTTTAGTATGAGAACTAATTATAGGTACATTTATGTAACAAAACGGATTAGAATCTATTGTAGATGCACAGATGATGCCGTAATAGAGAATATACCATCCAAGTAATAACAGACCAAACTGCAAAATCAAATGAGTAATTAAAAATAGTTTGTAGAGTCCGAGTGGTCATGGTGGAAACAAATAACCAATAACAGCAATGCCATGTGTTGTTTAAACTTGAAGCTCGGCCAAGGCAAAGTAAAATATAATGTACATCTATATATGCACATTTGAGAGTTATAGTAATGGCTTTTTGGAATATATTTACTACACATTACAGATAAAATTAACATAGAAAAATAAGTTAAAGATAAAGGTCTAACTTCAATCCACAGAAATCAATAAAATTCAGAGTCAAGACTTCTTACTTTGTCAGATTTTAACACTTATGATCAATCAGATCATCCACTGTTCTGAGACTTCTCTAATGCTGAGGTAAAACGGTGCCTATTCATGCTGGAACTAAGCTCTTTAACTCTTAATGTAATGGGACTTTCAGTTATATTTTAAATAATTTTTGTGGGGGTTTTTTTTTTTGTTTTTTTTAATGAAACAAAACCAACATAAATCTGTCAGAGATAGTAACTTCTTCATTGACATGACAGGCCAGACCTAGATGTGGAACCGCTATTATTGACATGACAGAATGCTCAGAATTAAGTCAATTAATATTTTTTAGGGAATCTTAATCTGCAGATGAACAACATGATCAAGCACAAGTTTAGAAAGTTACGGTCTAACGTCTTTCAGACCTTAGCTGTCCTTAATACATGGTTCATTCACAAGATAAACTCTCAGCTCCTAAATAGCAATTATGGTCTATCACATACACGTCTACTAACTGAGAGTTAAATACACATATTAATTGGTGCAATACACCATATCCTCTCCTACTGTGTCACTGAACACTCATGAACGTTTTAACGTGCAGATTATTTATATGATATAGTGCAGTAGTTTTAAATGATACTAAAGCATACCAGTTACAGACCATTACTCAGTGGACACTTGACAGGCAAAGGAGCCGTTATTATTATGACATGTACCCTCAAAATTCTTAAGAATCAGAACAAGATGACCATGTTCAGGTTAGCTGTTCGTATTTTTACACTTCTGTTTTGATTTTGCAATATTCAAAGGCATTACTCCATTTAGAACAGCAAAATGCAGCAAGATATAAACATTTTCAATTAAAAATATACCGAGATTTTATATAAAAACCAATGTAAAAACACAGCACATTTTTTGTTTTTATTTTCATATAACAACCTTAAACATGACCTCACACATTATAACCAAATTTAATATACTTTGTTTCTGCACTCCCAGCTTGCATGTCAAGATTCAAGGAAGAGCATGCAGTTACAGTAATGTAGATAACGTAATGCATGAAAATGTACACTGACACTTTATTATCGGGGAACTGCACAAAATTACTACATACTTTCTTCAATGAAAGACTATAAATATAACATGTAGCAACTCTTCCCCCTATTTATCTTACCACTCAAATGTTTAATACTTGTCATCCCAGAAACTAGCTAAATGAATGCTTAAATGCATTTTTAAAATTTTTTTAAAAAGGAAAAGTGAAAGTTGTCATCAGCATCATAAACGTTACAGAAATGAGAGTAGATGTTAATCGTTTTAGTTAAATGAAGCTGCAGGTGATTATATGAGGAAGAAGGCCTTTTGACAATAAGATCTAAATCATTCATTTTTCTACTTAAGTGCCATTTATCCAATAATTCCAATATGTCAAAGAAATAATGTGTGATGGAAAGAGATCAATACAGGGGTAATTAGTTATAAAGAATAAAGAGATTCTTACTACAATTTTTAGTAAACATTTGGAGGTATTTGTCATCCTTTCCCAGTTGTATGACTGTCTGCAATTGGGATCATTGAACAAGCATAAGAAAAGTTACATTCCCTGTACAATATCTTTCAGAATAAAAAGGTGTTGTTAATTAAAATACATTAACTTCATCCCCCTTAAAGCCAGTGTCCTAGTCTCCCACCTCGCCGAAAGCACAGAGTTCCTTAAATACATTTATTATGCATTCAGAAGACATATGGAAGTTATAGACTTACTAAAGGATGTAACTTAACAAATGAAAATAATTCAAGGGACTACTGTACATAGAAGCATAGAAGTTAGAAATGAAATGGATCTGGTTAAATCAGTCCATCTGTCTCTTCCCAGTGCAAGATTTTCCTCCAGCACATCAAACCACAACTTGTAATCAAGGCTTAAGTTGCACAACATTACTCTCCTACCCCAAAATGAACAATCACCAAGTTTCAGCATAAAAGAGTACAGAAAATAACTATTATGGTTAAATGGTTCAACTAAATGACAGTTCATTAATGTTCCACTCAGAGGTTTCATATTCTGACAAGGTTAACTTTCAGAGACTCTAAGAACAGTACAGAATTCTTAGAGGTGTTTTAACGGGAGACATGGCACCCTGCTCATGGCCAGGTCCTCCGCTGCTGTAAAGAGACACAACTCCACTGAACAGTTAGAACAATTTATATCAGCTGAGGATTCAGCCCTAAGTATGGAAAGACACCAGAAACATCAAGCTCATACAAACAAATACAGTAACATGGGCACAACTCACATATCAGCGGTTGGAATTTTCTACCCTGTCTTTACTAGTAACAACAAAGCCTGATTATTATATATTTTAGTTATTTTCCCTCATAAGTACTTAGCTGCCTCTAGTTCCAACTCTTTCTGAGAAGGTAAGTATGCAAATAGTACATGTTTGTAGACAAGCAAAAGCTTAACATTATCATTTTTATTATCTATGAAGATCATTCATTTTGCCTAAAATACTTTAAATAGGGTTGAAAGTTAAAACTGAAAGAGTGCTCAATTATTTTAATAATCAATCAGTCTCACCTATACCTGCAGTATATATTTAGGACTCATTATACAGTTGAAGTCACTATGCATAGAGTGATGTAAATTCTAAGAGGATAGCCTTTTGTGTATTTTGGCTATTTGGAAATAAGAAGAGCCCTAAGCGTTCCCTACTATGACGGCAGTAAACATACCCTGAATGAACCTTGAAAAGAGGTCACAAGAAAGGAAGAAATCACCATTAATAGGGAAATATATTGTAAAACAAAAACTAAATTAAACAAGTTTCTATTTTAACTAACAAAGCTGGCAAACCAAACTACTCCTGATTATTTAAAACAATAGAACAACTTATGAAGTGTAATACTGTCATAAACCATGCAGAAACAAAAATGGGAGAGATGAAGTTTTCATAAACATTTGACAATAAAAAAATAACTCTACCAATTATTATCCAAACATGGAACGTCTCTTTTTTTTGTTTCTTCACACAACTCAAACATTATGAACCACTTTTTCCTAAGTCCAGATGCTCTTGTTTTCCCATTGCAAAGAACATAACAAAGCCTTCCTTATTCCAAATTCAAATGCCTTGGAATTTTAGGTTATCTTCAGTGTCAAGTATCTTGTAGAATGTCTAGGTGAGCTTTAACACATAACTTGCAATGAGATTTTGTCTCTTCAAAGTGTGAAAAATATACCATCTACTTACAACAAAAATAATATTGCTACAGTATTTCCTTAAAAAAAGGAATACGACTCTGATCAGTTGGTGAAATGTAATATAATGTATACATCCTTTACAAAGCTACTACTCTTGAAACCTTAGGTCAGGTAACTCCAGAAGAGTTGGTACTGGAGTTATGTCCCAAATTTCATTCATGAGTCAGAGAGCAACAAGACAATCTCTCCACCAAAATATTTTATTCTATCCTTCATCTGCCAAAAACCTACAAAGCCTTCCCTAGTTTCCAAATGTTCTAACTCTCCCCCGTTAAATGTTTTTCAGCAACACTATATTTTAAAACTCTCTTTCTGAAACTCACATTTTTAAGGATTTAAATTGATTTCAGGCTAGACTGCTTACATTTTTATTTCAGAAAAAAAGGTGGCAGGCCACGCAGAATTTTAATAATAGAACACAAAGAAACCAGAGCGCAAAATTTAAACACAAAAGACGTATTGTCCCTTCCTGTCTTTTACGCACACAGGCCAAAACAGCGAATTTCTGGTTCACCTTTTTTTATGTAAGTGGATTAAAAGTAAGATTAACAAACTGTCAAAAAAGCGTGTTAAATGATAGCCTGCACTGATTAAAAATTCTGATGGCTGTAAAACTCTGTTGGTGGCCATCTTGGGTTAGGCGTTGTAATCTAAATGAGACTAGCAGAGACAGGAGATGGGGGAGGGGACCCTTACTGACTGAACACTGGAAGAGGAAGGGAGGGATTATCAAGGATGAGCTACCCTTAAGGAAAGAACTCACCTAAAAAGAGCAGATTAAAAAAAAAAAAGTATCTACACATCTGGAACTACATTAGAAAACAAGAAACAGTCAATCTATTATGATTTACCTTCCCTTAGTCTTTTTACATGCATTTCCTGGAGAAGGCCATATTGCTATTTGAAAGATTAATTTCTGTTTCACTGTTGCATGTAGGTTTTGTTCTTGGATTGTAGCTGCTATATGCTTTGGTGTATATGTCACTGGTCAGTGAATTAGATTACAATACACTATAACAAAGCACAATGTATATAGTCAGAAAAAATGAAATTATACAGGATGAATGCACATTTTATTTTATGGCAAAACATTATAGTAGCTGTACACGTCTTTCTTGGTGCTTAATATCTTGTGCCCCATATCAGGTGAATATAGCCAGAATCAAAGGAGCAAACACACACAGATACAGATATATAACTTTATACCATAAACAAAACACTGTGGGTTGCTATCATTTAAAAATAAGTTTCATCCTACATTTTTCATAGTCACCCCTTATTTGACTGAAAGGTAAATGGCTCCTTTAAAAAACATATATATGCATACACACACAGACAGAGCTGAATCCCGCTCATTTTACTTACTTTAGTAGACCCACTAAGCTTTTCAAACATTTACAGATTCCAAGGCCAGAAGGGACCAATGTGATCATCTGATCTAACCTCCTGTATAACATAGACCAGAAAACTTCAAGGTAATTGCTAGAGCAGATTTTTTAGAAAAACATGCAATCTTGATTTTAAAATTGTTAGTTATGGAGAATCCACCACGATCCTTAGTAAATTAATCCTATTGTTAATTACTGTCATAGTTAAAAATGTATGCCTCATTACCAGTCTGAATTGGTCTAGCTTCAATTTCCAGTCATTGGATTGCCTTTCCCTGCCAGGGTGAACTGATTTCAGCCTAAAGCCATATGCATGTAGATACATATGACGTTTAGTTACCTTCTGAAGAGAGTAACATTCCTCTCTAATAATAGGGCTATCTGCTACTATTCTTTATTTAAGTTTGTGCTCACTATGTTCAAGGAATTTTCCAGATGCTCCAGAAGGCCTGATCTCAGTCTGAAGAACTTCACAATCTAAGGATATAGTCTATATACCGTCAAGATTGAGTATAAATATGTTTGGCTTATTTGTGGGTGTGTGGCTCTCCAAGAAGTGTAAAGTTACCTGGAAGAGGAAGTGTCGTAGGAAAAAGAAAGGTGATCAGAATGAACATGCAGAGCATTTTTTAGGTCAAACAACAAAACTGAGCAAAATTTTTCCAAAATGTAAGCTAGAAGATAAATTCTGTTTGTTTGTCTCAAGAGCAGTTCCAATGACTTCTGTATGGATTACTTTTGTGACTGAAGTGAGAAGGCATTTTCCCTAGGCCTGTAAACTGTCCAACACAACATATTCTATAAACATACATAAAATTCTAGTTTGGGTCATACATTTTTTATTAAATTAAAAAAAACAGAAACACTGAATCTTGAAAGAGTGAATGACTATGACTGGAAGTGCTCTTTACTGTTCCAGATATGAAAGAGATGGTGCGTTCTCTGGATCAGAGACTTCATTTTTCTGTGTATTTGCAGCACATCTAGAATAACTAGAATAACACCAATCCTGACTGTTGCCTTTGGCTACTACCATAATATCATAGCATGGTATCTTAATACCATAAATGCCAATAATATTTCTTCAGTCAAAGTTATTGGTACGTTTCCCAAGGCTCCGAGATAATGCACTGTAGGGATGAACTTCCTTCAGAGGCCCTTAAAAACTCCTTCGTATTCTAATAGTATTTATATCTGTCCAATATCCTATAAAATTATTTTTACTGGATTTTCAAAATCAAATTCTTGTATGATTAACCTAGTACTATGAGTTCATGGTAACCTTTGTAACTGATTATCATTTATTGAATTTAGGCAACAAAGAGGAAAAATCTATAAAATATGTAGACAACTTTATTTTATCTTTTCTGAAAAAAAGCAGAATATATAAAATAAGCACAATGCAAATCGTGTTTTCAATCATCATCAAAACTAGTCATTAAATATTATCCTAATTTACAATGTATGATGTGACTAATTTTCTGAGGAGTGATTGATTTTTACAGAGTAATTCTAGTTAACAGATTGAAAGAAGTTTCAGGAACCTAACCTCATCCAGTTGTAAACCTTTGATTATCACGAGGCCTTTAAATGTAAGCTTCTTTAATATGATTTGTCTGTTTTTTCTGACAATGACATTAAATGACATTAAAACATTTTGCTCATAATTCTTTTTGTCTTTTCAACAGTCTCTTAAAAATGTTGATACTCTAACCAAAAGCTCCCAGTAAGACATTTCTGACAATATTACAAAGTTATTTTACTGTTTCAAGTTTTCCAACCATAATAGTGTAAACACAAACATAATACCAACCATAACAGTCGCAATGGAATTACTATGCACTCATTGTGCCTCCTGTGTTTACACTGAAGTGCAAGGCCGCTAGGAGTCAATAGATGGCAGTCCACCTCTTAGTAAAGAGACAGATAATGAATAAAATCATCAAAATGTTCACAAAGAGTCCAGAATGGGTTCTGCTGTTTTAAAGAACCTTTCAGAGTGATTAATTAAGAATATTTTAAGAGTGTATGTGCATTTAAACACAATTTTTATATTGACCTTTGGCAAACTGATATTGTATAAGAAGTTTTAAAAGTTCATAAAGATGACATATTTGTACAAAATACAACCATTGCTTTGCTTGAGTTGATATCTATATGTTGTGCACACTATTAGATTACAGTTTTCCTAAATTCAATTTGAACCCAGTTATGAATTTGTTACGTATATTGCTAACGTGTGGAAAAAACTGAATCTAGCATAAATACATGTATCTGTAAAGATATGTGCATATTCTCAAAAAATAATAAATGCAAATATTTTTCTTCTCTTGCATTATTTGTTTAGAAATCTGTATTTATAGCTAATTATGATGGAATTGTAAACTAAAGAGTATAGTTAAACAGTGGTATGACTATCTGAGATCCAACTCAACTTCTATCTTTTAATCATATTTATGTAATAGAAATAGGTAATTTTATCCTAACAACAGTTTTAGCATCATTTGTGGAAATTATTTGTTTCTGTTGCAGTTTATATCTAGGGAGAATGCTTAAATAAAAAAACAAAAGTTGACTACTACATGTTTAAGTCGCTTAAATACAGATTCTCTAACTATTACTTCTATTTTAAATGTCTAATATGTCTCATGTCAACTTTTTAAAAAGGTATAATCTGTTAATGTTTCAGTTAATGTAGTTGTCAAAATTGGTCTTCATATGAAAGATGTTAAAGTATCATTATAAATTAAAAACCTGGATAATTTATAGTACTAAATAGCGAACACATTTATAAAAAACAAAGTAGGAATAAATATTTAGTAATGAAGGATATTTTATATAATATCATATTTCAAAATAGTCTCTCTCAGGCACAGAGATTGCCAAAGCACTATTTTTTTCCAAATTAATTATTTCTCAATATGACATTTCTATGCATAGCTCTAAAAATGTTAAAGTGGATCTTCTGTGCGTGGATGTTGTGAATTTCACACCAGTGAAAGTCAAAATACTCTCCCTTAAAATTAGCTACAATTTTTCATGGTGAAACAGCTCAGATTCATTGTCAATGATTGCCAGGAAGAATCTGTTTTTAGACTTTTAAAAAGTAAGAATTTTTTGCTAGGTTCATTATAACTCTTCTCCTGCACAATGTACAAAAAAGGCCAGAACAAAATATATTTTGACATATTAATTGAAACATAATTCATCATCACATTAATGACTAAATATAGCTATGTAATTTTTAAGATTCCAAGCTCCATAAGAGATCTAACAAACCACTTTAATACTTGCTTTTCTGAAGCATAAAGAATTATAAAGGATTGAACTTTTTTTTTTTTTTTTTAAATCTTTAAATAAATAAAGCAAACAGTAAAATAAAGTTCATGTGGCTATATCTATTTTTATTATAGTTGTTTAATCCGGTAATTTAAGAGCAAAGAAATGGAAATAGAGTAATGAAGATTTCCAAAGTGCACATTTAGTACACAGAAAGCACAGAAAAGGTTTTCAACCTAGTTTACCTTTTACTATTCAATTTAGTTGCTAAAACAGAAAGTTCCAACATATTGAAAAGGTGCAGGGAACAGATTTTAAAGTATATTAGATAATTATATTTCCTTATTTGAAAGAAAAACCTTAAAACCACAGCACCACAAAAAAGTACTGGACAAACTTTTCTACTTTGTTTAATCTAGCAAAGATGACAGGGATTATAAAGCTATTCCAATTAAGTGCATATTTTCCTTATGTTGAACACAAGTCATATGCAAGGCCTAATTTTTTAATACATAAGTGTGTTTGTGTGTGTATGGGGGGAGGGGGGTATAGTTCAATTAGACATTATCCTAAACAAGTTAAATATTGTTTTCAGATTCCTCAAGTTAATATAGGTGCAGCTTGTTTAAATTTTCCCTGCATTTTAGATTTAAGGAAAAAAAGTTAAACTGAATAAATTATTTGTAGTGTACAATAGTTATTTTTACAAGTAAAGACCAGCTAAACAGGTGCCATAGAAGAACTGACAGTTGATTTCTTCTTTAAGAATCATGTACAAAGATTTTAAAGATTTTTTTCTAAAATTCACCTTCCATTTTCTAGGTAAGGTTCTTTAATTCAAAGTTAAAGAAAACTGCCTTATAGTATATGGGGTTTTGACATTCGAATATGGGAAATACAAGCAGGAACATTGTTATATTTCAGTGTAGAATTAAACTTTCTTTTTGTATAATTTATATAGTAAATGCAGTTACTGAGAGAAAAGTGATAGGATGCAACCATTAAATGATGCTAGTAATAAAAACAATCTGAACTTCTAAGAATGTATAAAAAGGGACAGTGTATTATTGCATTCTACAGTTCAAAAACTCTCCAGATGTTTATTATCTTCCTGAAGAAGATGCTTGTCTATATTTTATGGTCAGCAGCTCACGGAAGAGTAAATAGGTTGGGTGCAGAAGAAAATAAAAAAGGTGTTTCTACTTACTGTTAGGTGATACTGCCTCCATATTTCTGGGCAAGCCTGGAAAATAAAAATATTGATCAGCTGGGAGCATGAAACAAGGTGCTTTACAGCCTGTTGGTTTTGGCATAACATAGTATCCACCAGTGTCGGTCACAGGAAAATAAGAAGCTTAACTGAAAGGGTCTGCATTTCAGCTTCAAAAACCTGGCTAGACAGTTTAATTGAATTTTACACTGGTTTAACACACTCCCTGCCATTGTCAGAAAGCCCGGAACAGTTTTCTCTCTCCCTTTCTTCTCTTAAGGTTAGAAGTTTTGAAGACTAAACATGTTCTTAACTGTCATAATTATTACTGTAAAACAAACACACAGACTGAAATTCTGCATGTAGGGTATAGTATGTGTTTTGTAACATTTCAAACCTCCATAATGTTTTGGAAATTAATTCAGCAGTTACTGTGCTTTAATACAGAAGTGAATTTAAAACTATTTTGCTGGTTTTGTACATATCTGAATCCTAATCAAAATATAATTGTTGCATGTAATAATCCTCAGTA